>CM032232.1:57377500-58013750 GCA_019009955.1 Riptortus pedestris
TGAGTAGAAGTGGGGGTTTGCTGAAGGCTGAAAACTGAAAAGTGCAAATATCTTGGTTAATATTCAAGATAGAGAATAAATGTATATAACAGTATTTATAGACCATTTAATTTGCAATATGATTGACATATAGTAACGACCATTTAATTTTTCGATCCGACGAACTATAGTAACGGAGATAATTCGAATTTTCAAGAATCTCCATACTAACTCCCCCCCCCCCAGCCACTTATCCGATTTCAGCCATTTACGAACTTGATCTTTTTTTTTTTACATAAAACGATTAAATATCGAGTTTGGTAACTATAAAACAATAATTTCGACCGCAAGAGCGGTAACAGACAAATATATAGATAGACATAGGTATATATATATATATATATATATATATATATATATATATATAGATATATAAATATAAACATATCAATATCATTTTCGTCATCTCCTGGGTAGGATCGATGGACATTTGAAGAAAAAATTCGAAAATCGCGTCATGAGTACGACCTTAATTGCTGATTTCCCTTAAGGGAAATCTGCTAAAAACGGCTAGACTATTGAAGTTTCATAATTTGTGTTGTGTAAAGTCTAGTTGTGCACCTCTCTTAGGGATTAAATTCGACTAAGGGAGAGAAAGTTTAAAGGAGAGGGAAAATACAAATTTACTAATTTCTCCATTCGTATTAGAAGTACAACATTTTGTTATCACAAAAATATCTATACATTGTGTAGATGTGTATTTTTCGATCCGATGTATTAGTACGGGAATATTGTTGCACGTATATGCGTATATTTCAAATGAAATGCAACCAAACATTTAATTTACCAGGAGTAGAAGGTCATTTCGTGTCTAGATCAGATTTTTATATATCACCTTACACTGTGCAGTGATTGTTAATGTAAGCAAAATAATTACCTATGTTAACAATTTTATATAATTAGATTTGCTACAGGCTGTCAATAATTAAAATTTTACGTTTAGCTTACAATAATATTAATCATAACTAACTAATACAAGTAGTTAGTAATTTTTGATTTGTTTATGCATTTAAGGATGATCTCATGTGATAAATAAGTCGTACATTCATCACAATTTATACAAATTCATTACACTTAGTTTTAATACATTTGAAGAGATCTGTAGTAGATGTAAGTTAAATAGTTTTTATATTTTACGTCAGATATTGTTATTTATTAACGTTCACTTTGTGCTATTAAGGCTAGTTGGGATGGGTTATATATACACAGGGGTTACCGCCCATTTCTAGCTTTGGTGGGACAATGGATTTTATTTAATGAGCCCGCCACTAAGTAAATTCATATTGCCCAGGAGGGAATCGAACTCAGGACTCTAGGTTTACCAAGTAAGAGACGACAGATATAACACTTTAAAGCTAATTATCTTTAACACATGTGATGCTACTTATATCCCTTCCATTTTAACCCTTCCAATTACAAAAACTGTAATTGAAAATAAAAAAAAAGTTCTCAACATTTTAATTACTGTAATTGTTTCTTGCAATTACATTTCTCGCAATTACTTTTGCAATTTAAAATTAAATTAATTGCTGTCCACTCTGAACATACTTGACGAACCTCACACGTTCTGCCGGTCGCGCTTCCTTGGCAGACGTTTTCCAGGGTTTAGAAGAGTTTTTTATATCAACTTAATCACAAAAAAAAATATTATTATATCAACTAAATAACAAAAAAAAAGTATAGGTCACCAGTTGTAAAAAATATTTGCGTTATGATTGAACAATGACATTTTTCGATCTGACTCACAAAAAGGTCTATTTTCGCCCCCCCCCCCCAATTCCTCGCCATGTTTCAGCCATTAACGAAAATTATCTTTAGCGTTGAATGAAAAGATTAAATATCGAATATGGTATAGATCAAGCAAATATTTTCAACCAAGAACGTAAAATCCTAATTGATGACGACAACATACATACGACATATTTGCATATATCTCACGTAATACGGTTGAAAACAATATTTGGTATTTAAGATTTGAATAAGTCCCTTCATGATATATTGGCTTATTCTTAACGTGCGATGACTTAAAGGGTGGGTTTAATGAAGGCTTAAAATTAAAGAATGGAAGTATCTCGATTAATATTCAAGATGAAGAAATAGTGTAAGTAACAACATTTATAGGCAATTAGACTTACACAAAGATTAGTTCTATTCAATTTTTCTATCTGCTCATAATAACGGACATATTTTGAATTTCCCCCTTCTCTAAACCGTCCGCAGTCAAATAAAAACTTGTTCTTTAGTTTTACATGAAAAGCTTATATATCGAGTTTGGTAACGATCAAACACAATTCGCAACCCATAGAGCGTTAACCGACAAGTGTGTGTGTGTATATTCATATATAGTTTTAACGGACCTCATTTTTGTCATCTCCTAAGAAGGTGTGATGGACATTTGAGGACATTGCGCAGCATGAGGACAACCTCAATAGCTGATTTCCCTTAAAGAAATTCTGCTAAGAAGTATTTATGATAACTGCTGAAAAGGTGTCATTAAATAAGCGTCAATTCTACATACATGCGTAATTCAATTTAGAACTTTGTCAGTACTTTAAAAATGGGAGCAATACTCAATGAAACGATTCAGGAGGAATTTATAATGATATGCAGACTCTCCTCGAGCGGTTATTCCCGAGTGAAAATAAATGAAGTACGCCATTGGAGTATGAAATAAACTGATTATGAAGGAGAAAAAAATGTAAGCATTTTATTAAGATTATATGTGTAATAGCCGCTCATAAGAGAAAGAGGAAGCGAACGTCATTGGTGTCCTTGCTTCTGGCTGTATATTTGTATTTAATGTATGCTGAGTTCCTAATGGCCTGACTATTTCAAATCAATTGTCCAGTTAAAAACACATTGTTGCAATACTCCATTCTTCAGGCATTTGGAAATTAAGGGTTACAAATTTTGAAATAATAAATAGTTTCTCGGCTAGCTAATTCATTATCATCAAGTTCTGTATTTAATTCAAATAAACTAACTAATTCAAGCTTTAGAGATATTTTCAGGAGCACTAAAATTCGTTCCAGTTACATGCCGTAGCTAATAAGTGACTTAAGATGTCGCCTAGAACTCAAATACAGCATCAAATCGAATGAAATAAAATTGACGAATAACAATAACACCGTCATTCATGAAAAATAAGTAGCAAATAAATATCTGATGTGGGCTTCACCTAACTTCCTTCCACACATATTAAAATAAATAAATAGTGAAAGGTTACTTAAAGCTGAAGACTACAAAAACATGATAGAGACAAAACATTTGTAATAAGATTGGCTCTATACGATTTTTTGACTAGACGATTAATACCGGAGATATTTTGAATTTTCGCTCTGCCCGATTTTAGCTTGATCTTTAGTTTCGCATGAAACGTTTTTACCGGGTTTGGTAACGATCAAACAAAAAATAAGAACTTTAGAGCGGTAGCAGGCGTTTGTGTGTGTGTGTCTGTTGGGCTCATATTACCAATTTGAGCTAAGGAGTTAGTGTTAATCTCACTTGGAATAAGTGAGATACTAATTATTAAATAATATTCTTAGTCCCTCCCTGGCTAGAAAAAGGCGGCAAGCTATAGATAAACCTTCCCAATTAGCCTTAGTACACCAAAAAGTGAACGTTAATAAATAAAATTTGTCTACTCTTCCTTTAAAATTATTTCATTTGGAATTGATGTCATTCAAATGCATTGCATAGAAAAATGGCATAAACACATAATTTGTACTTATATCTCTCATTATAAACAGAAAAAGTGCTACATCATTTTTTTTTCTTTTCTAATATTTATTTAGTGACGAACTCATTAAATAAAATCCTTAGCCCCACCCTTGCTAGAAATGGGTGGTAACCTGTAGATAACCCGTCCCGATTAGCCATAGTAGCAAAAAGTGGCCGTTAATAAATAATAATACACTTGGAGCAATTTGCAAACGTTTAATTTTTGCCTTTCTCTACCCCACATCCATTTATTAATTCAGAAGGATAAGTCCAACTAGAAGTTACCACAATTCTCAAATACGTACATATGAACAGACTATCATTTCATAAGACCAGAAGATCGTTTGTTCTCCTTATCAGCATCAGAAGTATAAGCAAAAAATAGTTGTTATGGCCTTATTAGCGGATATCCAAGTATTGTTGAAATCGGTAATCCCAGCTGTATACGGTAAAGGCTAAGGGTTTTCATTGGTATTTACGCCCAAATAAATTCCATTGTTCCTGGTAACCAAAGGTTCGTCAGTAGTGCTTCATGACCTAGGCCATGGATAACACGGAGCCTACTCTCTTGTGTTATAAAAAAAAAACATGTTGGAGATAAGAATAGAATTGACACACCATTCATAGATGGACTCTCATTTACCGAGGTCATATTCATCGCTAAGATTGTTATAACAAGCCATAGACTAGAGACCATAGTAGACCAAACTGTAGTCTTGGAGGCTTTCTGCGTTCTGCAATCATTTTATTAAACCAATAGTATGAAACAATTTGAATTCAGCTGATAAGCAGAAAAATAAGAGACAACGTAAGGATTTTAACTATGAACTCTGAACTGTAAACGTTACCATAAATTTCTAAACATGGGAGAATATCTGTTCAAACATTGGAGCGATATATGCAATGCTTCAAACTCATCAGTAATTGTCTCCCACCAAGTAGAAGCACTGGCATTTTTAGCAGATTTCTCTTAAGGAAAATTATCTATTGAGGTCGTACTGATGACGCGATATTCGAAATTTTTCTTCAAATCCATCGTGTACAATCAAGGAGATAACGAATATATATACATATATATATATATATATATATATATATATATATATGTATGTATGTATGCCTATCTATCTGTACATATATATTAGTCTTTTACCGCAATTATTGTTTTATCGTTACCAAACTAGATATTTAATCGTTTTATGTAAAAAGAAAGATCAAGTTCGTAAATAGCTGAAATCGGATAAATGGGAGGGCGGTTTAGTAATGGGGTTTTTGAAATTTCGAAATATCTCCGTTACTATATGTCGGATCGAAAAATTGTAAAGAGTCAATCTTATTGCAAATTAAATGGTCTATAGATACTGTTATATAAATTTATTCTCTATCTTGAATATTAACCAGGATATTTGCATTTTTCAGTTTTCAGCCTTCGGCAAACTCCCACTTCTACTTATGTCACATAAACAATATTCTGTTGTTCTATAATAAACCACATTATTCGAAGCTTAAATACCAAACATTGTTTTCAAGAGACATGTATTATAGGAGATGCATGCAAATATCTTCTGGTGGCCTCCTCCCCGTCTTAAGTTTGTGTACTACTAAAATTTGATTGAGGTTGTCCCCATGAGGGGAGTTTTAAAACATGTCTTATATAAAAAAAATGTATGTATATTGGCACACACACACACACACACACACACACATATATATATATGTGTGTGTAAATAAAAAGACATTTGTTCTTGACTTCTTAAAGATTGCGCGACAGGAGTCTCTGGACCTTCTGTTGAATATAAACTTTCTTGCTCTCTATTGCTATTAAAATATGATTTATAGTTAACCCAATGCATAACGCTATAAGTTAAACGACTATGGAAATAGTATATTAGTAATAGAGTTTTCATTAGAAAATGTTTCTAAACCATTTTAGTTTCTTACTTAAAAAATTAGTTCTACAATATTTCCAAACCAGGCTTTTGTCCACAGTCAATCCTAAAAACTTTATAATGGGGGCTGGTAATGTGTCTCCATTGATATGAACTCCAGATCTATTGGGTTCAATGAAGGTAGTATTTATATTTGATACATAGTTTATTTGGCTATATTTAAAAATTGTCATTTAGTTTCTAGGTTCAGACATATTAACTTTTGTGCACAGTTCATAACTCATTACAATATTTCCTAATATCCAATACAGTAAATTGGAATTCTAGTCTAATTAACTTACTGACTCAGGATCTAGACGCCTCCCCAGTAGGTTTGATATTTCCAAATTTTAAGCATGGCATTTTTAAAAAGTATCAAAATTATTCAGATAAATATTATTCATCAATTTTTATCTCACAAAAAGCATATTTATTATTCGTTAGTGTTTCTTTTTGGAGGGGGGGCGAAAGCCCCGTACCTCTCCTCTCTTAAATCGGTGCATGTCCCCAGCGAACAGGCTCTCAAAAGTTAGTAGCTGAATTAGGAAGTTAAACAGTATGGCAGAATCTGAATATATCAGACGACTGACGTGGATCATTCTGAACATTTTAACTTTTTTTCTCATTTGGAAAGACGCAGTCTAGTTAGTGATATGAGTGATCTCTCCCCACCTCATACTTCCTGATAATGAAGGTTACATAAGGAGCATAACTCTTTACATGCACCATCCACCTTGCTATTTATAATGCATAAGCTCGCTGTTTTATTTTATTTTTTTCATTTTAATGATTGTATGATTTAAATATTTACATTCAATCTCATTATCTGCGACTGAATCCACCAGTTAATTATAGATAAAATTGACTAGAGCTGATAGAAATTTATTGAATAATCGATTTATGATAACAGTTAAGAGACTGGTGAAATACATCGAATTTATGCACAATTATTTAAATTCTTCACCAACATTTGTAGGTAAAGACATTCACGCAGGGGCGCTGCAAACTAAGCAGCTTTCCCACTCGTCAGAAGGCTGGAGATCTGACATACATCTAATGTCCAACAAGTCCTTTACTAAAAAGCCTACAAAGGACTCGAAATTCATGCTAGGCAGGGCATAGTTAGTGGCTGACATGTTGCTCTAAGTGATAATCCTGTAAGCAGGAATAGCGGATAATAAAAACTGAAAACTAATAATTGCAAATTTCTCGGATTATTTATTTATTTATTCATACAATAATCGCATTTGGCAACTGGGGTGATTTAGCGACGAATCAGTTATTTAACATATAACATTATTATATTTGCGTAAGTATGCTCATTTATGCAAATATTTTCAGTATTGCCCTACATTATAATTTTTTGAAAATGTTATGTTTAAAGTATACGGGGTCTATATACGGGCTACAGTCATGTAGTAATTCAGTTAAAGTGTATGGTAGGTCTATTTGAGCCAGTAAGTATATGTTTTATAGTAAGTCTTCAGTTACAGTGTTGGCAGTAGGGTTCGTCTTCTCCAGTAAGTAGGTAAGTGTGAGTTAGTCGTGTATGGCCAATTCTCAACTACTTCTTCTCTTCTAATTAGCCTTTTTGAGGACGGCCATTCACCAAGTGTATGCTTTCAGTTCTCGAAGTTTGTTATCAGTTGTGGTAAACCAAGTTTTCTGCCTTGAGTTGAGTATCATATGTTTTGCTTGAGCTTGAATATCATGATGTGTGGAGTATGTGTTGTCGTGAGTTCTTTTTTGAGTAGCTGATTTGGTAAGTTCGTCTACTTGTGTATGTTTCTCGGATTAGAGAAATAGGAAAGTCCGTCGCGCAGGGGCTGCGTAAACTAAGCAGATTTCCCACGTGCTGGTATAGCATACTTATGGCCTCATCTCACAATATATTCTCTATTTCTATGAAAAAACCGATGAGTAGAAGGGGGACGGCGGGGGGAGGGGATACTGGAAGTACGTGCAACTCTATAGATATTTGAGTTACGAAAAAATGCACAGAACAACAATTGTAGAACATCTACAGCATAAGAAGACTGGTTCTGTAACATTATACGATCCAACTCATGATATATTTTGAATTTTTGAATTCCCCCCAACTATTCCAGATCTCCCCAAAAAGAACTATTTGGAAGGAACCCCTGGTAGGAAACCTGCTAATAACACCTTCAAAGCTGTTGGAAGTCTTGTAGAAAATTAATCTTTCGGTAGCAAACTTCTTTCAAGGTACTCGAAAATCCCCTTGAAAAATGTCTCACCCCTTAACTTTTTCAATTCAATTCAACACACTGCTGATCTCATCTCGACATATATTCTCTATTTCTAAATACATTCCATGAGTAGGGGTGAGGATTTACTGAAGGCTGAAAACAATGAATAATATTTGAGTTACGAGAAATTGTGTAGAACAACAATTATAGAGCATCAATAGTTTAACAAGACTGGTTCTATAATATTCTTCTATCTGACACATTACGACGGAGATATTTCAAGTTCCCCTCTAAACCCCCATACACCTCGTCCGATTTCAGCAATTGACTCATATGATGTTATGAGTTAAATGAAAAAGTTAAGTATCGCTTAAGGTGAACCCCCACTTTACTAAAGCTTGAATGTAAACATAAAAGTCCGTCACGCAGGGCTGCGTAAACTAAGCAGATACATCCACGTGAAGTTTCACAATAGAGAAATTTCACGAGAGCCGACCAGTTAAGGAAACGGCCAAACTAGCTTTTGGCGGGAAAGTCACTCGTCCGTTAGCCGCCCAGATTTAATAAAAATGCAAATATCTCGGTTAATATTCAAGATAGAGAATATAAGTATATAACAATATTTATAGTAAATTTAATTTGCAATAAGATTGATTCTGTACAATTTTTCGATCCGACGTATAGTATCGGAGATATTTCGAATTTTCGAAAATCCTCCCCTCTAAAACCCCCCTCCCACTTGTCCGATTTCAGCCGTTAACGAACTTGATCTTTCTTTTTACATAAAACGACGAAATATCGAGTTTCGTGACGATCAAACAAAAATTGCGACCGCTAGAGCGGTAACAGACAAATTTATATATATATATATATATATATATATATATATATATATATATATATATATATACACAGTTTTGAAGGGGGGTTCTCCCACCATTCATTTTCGTCGGTAGGATCGATGGACATTTGAAGAAAAATTTCGAAAATTCCGTCATGAGTACAAGCTCAATAGCTGATTTCCCTTAAGGGAAATCTGCTAAAAAATGCAAATATCTCAGAACAGAAAAGGTGTACAGCACATCATTTATATATATAAAATGTACAGATCAGAAGTTACCTGACAATTTTGTAAAATTTTCGAACTGAGTCATAATAGAGATATTTAAAATTTTTGTCCCACACCCTCTCTAAACACCTCTCTTCCTAGCATGATTTCAGCCGTTAATTTGCTTCAACTGTAACTATACATGAACCGCTTAAATATCAAGTTTGATAAAGACCTAACAAAACTTATGAGTGGCACAATGGTAACACACACATGCGCACACACAATATTTATAATCCTCAAAAAGCTTAGTTAGTTCATTTCGAGTGAATTAAACTTGTTAAATGGATTAAAAATCATTTTAAGCAGGCATTGGTTAATTACAGTGAGGGAGTATCCTCTGTCCTAAGTATAGAGAATTTAACTGTTTAGTTAAATAAGGTGTTTCTTTATTTACCAATAAGAGCTGGCATTTATGGTGGCTCAATAAACTTGGCCAGTTCGGCTAAGATCTAATATAAGGCAAGCGTTTCATAAATCCTATGTCTTATATTGTCTTAAATATTTCACTAATTGCAGAATCTGTTACAGCTATTCCGAATTCTTTTATGTCCCTCCATTTTTAAAAATATAATCATTTATTTATAATACCTTAATTTACATTTTAATTTCATATAATATTTTTTTTTTTTTAATTTTTCAATTTCATAGATTGTTTTTACTATTTCTGAAATTTAGTGTTTCAAATAATTAGGCATTTATTAAGTTTATTATATATATATATATATATATATATATATATATATATATATATATATGCTTAACACATTTTAATTTATTTCTCTTAAATGATCAAGTTTTTGTAATCAAAATGCTTGACTTATAAATGCGTTAAAATCACTACCAATGCTTAAGGCCATTTCATCGAGCATCAAAATATGGCATATATAATATGTATTATTAACAACTGGCATAATTGTATCAAATCTCTTACAATAGTTGAACGGTGGAACTTCTAAGTTGCTTCAGAAAGGGTCGGAATCCTATTTGGTTACAACTCAAGTTCAAGTTTTAATCTGCAGTTATTTTTATTTTTTATTTTTAAGCCTGTGTGTAACGAGGAAATTATGTTTGTATTGTTAAATGATTTCTCGTCGTTGGTTTAGGCTCTTCTAAAACCCTGTACACCCTTCAGGTACACCCTGTTCCAGTTCGTATCTTACAAATGAACAGGTCCAGAAGGAAGTAATTTTGTTACTGCGGAAGATATTTTGACACCGTCCCCTCTTTCGAATGACATAAATTATCCTGGAGAAGAAAGATTTCATACTGTCTTAATTTCCTACATATGAACATTTATAAAATTATAAGACTGATATAATGTGGTTCAACGATTAAATGAATGAAATATGTTAATATTAATTTTATTATAATGATGAAAAGAAAATTAAATAAAGATATAGTATTCATGTGTGCATCGGGTAGGTTAGTTCATCAGTCATGCGGTCCTGCAGTGTTGCCACATGTTGATCAGTTGGTGGCCATGTAATCCAATCACTGTTTCTTACAATGTGGAAGATGTGAGATCTCACAGACACAAATAAAGGGTTTAATTGGGTCACATCTATTTATTTAATTAAATAGACAATATAAAAAAAAATAAAGTGGGATTAAGAAAGCTGACAAGGAAGTAAACCGAGAGAGGAAGACATAAATACATGTCAGCAACCTAAAATAAACAAGGACAAGAGTCAGGGCAGCAAACTTAAAACAGAAAAAAAACTATGGTGTTACTCAGAGAGTGCGGGAGTGAGTGAGAGAGAAATAAAAACTAGGCATACTAGCACGGTGACACGGTGAACCGGTGAGAGTGGCAACACTGGGCGAGTCGTTAGCCCCCCTTGAACCCAGTCTCCCCCCCCCCCCTCCCCCCACACTGTCTCAAGGACGCCGGGCTCAACAAAGGACCCGACTGTTACCCAAGGCGAAGGTTATTTTAATCCCTTCCACTCCTCTGTTGCAGAGTAACCTTGATCATAACCTACCGCCTCTCTCCAACTCTATCTCATCCTTCTCATGAACTTAATTTTCAACGCCTTATATACATATTTTGGCACGTTAACATAAAACGGGACATATTTTGTTTTCGTTCCGGAAAAGTAAAGTGTAAAGAAAAATATACATTGTTATTAAATGAGAATTATTATGACTGAAGTCACTGGAAATTCCCGAAGATGATTTTAATACCTTGTGTACACCTATTGACTGAGTTGAGTGGCATTTAACACCTTGGCTTGCTAAAGAGTCGTGAAACAGTTTTGCACATCCAATGTTTAGTTGCGCACTGACATTTGAGCCCGATAAGAAGTTATTTTTGCGTCCACCTTTATTTTTTTTGTGCTCAAAATTTTTATTTTCCCTGCTGTCTGCTCTAGCGGCCGTCTCTCCTCTGACTGCGAATTATTGATGATTCTCTGGCCATTCTCATGAGATGACTTCTCGACTAAGTCCCCATAACTAAAACCAGCTACTGAGGTTGTGCTCATGACGCGATTCTCGTTCTCTACTCAAAAATGTTTATTTGATTTAAACAATACTTCATATTTAACCGTTTCATGCAACATTGGCGATCGTATTTGTTAATGGCTGAAATCGGACCAGGTATAGGGGGGGGGTTGAATTTGAAACTTCAAAATATCCCCGATATTATGAGTAGGATTGAAAGATGTTATAGAACCAATAGTGTTAAACTGTTGATGCTCTCCAATTGCTGTATACATTTTATCGTTGTTCAAATATTTAGCCAATTATTAATTTTTCATGTTTTCAACCTTCAATAAACCTCCACTTCTACTCATCGGATTTTTACTAAGAAACAGAAAATGTAGGGGGGATCAGGTCACTAGAGTGTCATATCAGCCATTTTTATGATGCATTTGAAATCGCTCATTTTTTATAGCACTCCTATTCACAGAATGTAATTTATGCTTCAAGTTTATACTTAAAATTTAATAATTTTTTATTGAATCCTTTTTAATATTGGAACTTGAATATTGCTTTTTTGAACTCTGACTGTTTGTACAGAAAAAAATAGTTTGTCTTTAAGATCCATAACCTTTCCAAGGTAAGATCCATAACTTTCTCTATTAAAATTATTAGAACCTTTTGAAATTTAAACATCTTCTCTAATAATCCTTTTTGATAGTCTGTTGCTTTAACTTTTTTTATCTGCTGGTTCGAATTATGGATAGGATGTATCATTGCGGAGACCATTTCATTCATTTATTAACGGGATGCTGTATTCATCCCCCTGGATTGCAGGCTATCTATTCCACTTAGTGTCACATGAATTTTTTGTCTGTGGAAATCGTCTTTATATTGTGTTACTTTTCAACTTTTGGTGTATTTTCTGTCGCTTCTTTCACACAAGGTACAATGGCTGTCTGTTGTATCCAATTTCATTATCCCCTTCTTTCTTATAAAGGAGATTTTGTCTTCTTAAGTTCTTTGTCAATCAGTCCTTTATTATAACCGTTCATTATTAGAGCCTCTCTCAAATTCTTTTCTTCATTTTCCAATTTTGAATGTTCTTAGAATATTAAAGCTCTACTCATTTCAAATTCTTATTACTTTTTGAATGAATGGCATAGAAGTCTTGGATAAAGATATAAATGCATCAATGAAGAAAATGAAATTTTGAAAATTGTTAAAAACAATGAATACTTGATTAATAAATAATAAAAAAATAAATTGAATAAGTCTAGAAATAGATTTTTTTTGAACTTAATGCTTAATAATATTTGTTGGGCCTTTTCTGTTCTAATATCTCTATCTCATGGTAAGGTGCTAACCTGCTTAAACGATTTTTTTTTAAAGAGATTAATATTGATCTTCCTTCGGAATTGAATGGTTTTGATTGACATCAGGCGCTGATAATTTATTTGATATTTTTTTTTCTCTGCCAATATTTATTTATTTATTATTTCCACTTTGTGCTACTAAGGCTAATTGGGACGGGTTTTAACAGTTTACCACCCTGTTCTGGCGAGGGTGGGACTATGGATTTTATTTAATATGCTCGTCATATTGCCCTGGTGAGAATGGAAGGTAGGTCATGGGCCATAACCTAAACCATAACTAAGGTAAGCCATAACTTATGGCTAACCTGAGCCCCTTTTAAATACAAATAACTTAAATTTGACACTTCAGAAAGATCGATCTTAATACTAATACTAATGACAAAATAGAAATCACCATGAATAAGAATATCGAAAATATTCAACCGGAAATATTAAAAATTCTACATATTTTTTCTTTTGAAAATAAGGCTAGTAGGTATATATATATATATATATATATATATATATATATATATATATATATATATATATATTTCACTGAGTTTATAATCGGGTGTGACTTTTAGGCCTGTTTCAATGTAATTAGTCTCATTTTGTGAATACATGGCCATTCTTTAAAATTGATAGTGATACTCAAATAACAAGCTTCCAAGAACCAATTTCATGAAACACAATCCTTTTTACGAAGTGGTGAAATTTAGCAATGCATACTACCGAGTGATATACGAGCAAAAAAAGTTGGGAAACGCTGATGTAGAGTAAAGGAAGTTGAAGAATATTGAAAAGTGTTTTTGGTTTCTCAAATAAAATAATGGTTGTTGAACATCAGTCGCATAGTAACATGAATGTACTTGATCATGCGCAATTTAAGAGTTTGAGTGACAACTTTGCTTAAACGTCACATTGTTTGAAATCAAGTCATTAATTGAGTTGGGGAATATTTCAATCAGTATATTTCTCGATAAGGAAATGTTAATTTCTGAGTGATTGATTACTTAATCATCTTGGGGGACATTTGAAGGATCTAATGAAGCGTAACGCACTTGGAGGCCATATCGTTTGTTAGTACTAACGCTATAGTTCTATCGCAAATCAAATACTATGCTGATATTCATTATTAAAAATAAATTTAGTTAAAATGATTACAATTTTATAATTATACAGATAGATCCAGATCCATAATGATGAATTAAGAATTATGTTTTCCTTCTAATTCACAAAATTAAATTTCAAACGGTACATTTTACAATGGTACATTGCAGCTTATGAAAAGAATATATAATCCCCAAATGTATTAATAATGAATAGCTCACTTTCGAACATTATATATGTTTGTTCCTTTCTTTCTGCCGTGTCGAAGAGGCTTTACAATAAACATGGGAGTTAACTGATGATTGTCAATGACATCATTATTATTGCTTTTATCAAAATATGTAAAGAAGAAATTGTGAATACTTATTTTAGTATTAAAAGTTATTTTGTATCATGACCTTAAACATTATATCTATGATCTTTCGGAAATCACTGCAGAGTTTTTTGGTATTACAGCAGAATGCCTGAAGTGAATTTTATCATATTGTTTCTCTTTGGTGATATAATAGATATATTTTTATGGGGAAACGATATTTATTATTTTAATATGTACGTTTCCAATAAATTGTTTATTAACTTATTTATTATTTCCGTAAATGTTCCTTTTGTTTGATATAATCCAATTTTTCCCAAAAAATTAAAGTGGCTTTGTGGGAAGGGGAGTTTAGGTGATTTCGAAAATTCAAAATTTCTAAATTATATACGTCGGATCGAAAAATTGTATAGAACTAATATTATTGTAAAATTAATTGTCTATAAAACTTAAATAGTATTAACAATTATCTGTAATATCATGAAGCACTATATTCGAAGCTTAATTACTAAACATTGTTTTAACTGAATTTTTACTGTTTGCGATTTATGCAAATATTTTCTATTTGTCATCATTTAAGATTTTACGTTCTGAAATACATCATTTTTATGTGCTCAACACTCAATATTTCACACACACACACACACACACACACACACACACACACACACACACACACATATATATGTACATAGATGTAGATATAATGTTCTTGAATATTAACCTAGATTTTTGCATTTTTTAATTTTCATCCTTCAGTAAACTCCCCCTTTTAGTAATAGCACTTTTAACAATAAGCGAGTATGCCACGGATAGTCTTATTCCAAGTTTAAATACCAAATAGTGCTTTCAACAGATCTTTATAATGTTTAGATACATGCAAATGCGGTGCGCAATTTCGTCATGAATTAAGGTTTTACGTTTTTGAGTCGAAAATATTTATTTTATTTATGTGATGCTCGTTATTTAACATTTTCAATCAACAATAACAATTATGTTCGTTAATAGCTGAAATCCACGAAAAGAAGGGGGGAGGCCATTTCAAAATATGTCGATTATTACGAGTCAGAGCGTATAATGTAGAACCAATCTTGTTAAACTATTGATGGTCTAGAATTGCCGTTTTTTACACTTAATTATTAAAAGGGCTATTCCTGGTTGGTGTTTTCTGTAAACCCCCACTTCTACTCATCGGAATTCTACTTGTGAATATAAAATGTATGGTTAGATGAGATCACCAGTGTCCCATGTGTCTGTGTGGGAAATCTGCTTAGTTTACGCAGCCCTGCATGACGGAGGTTTTCTATTGGTGGCATTTATAAAGTAAATCCCTGAATATAATCAATGTTTCCATTCACATTAGTCCTTACCTATTTATTGCTTGGATTAACACCTGTAATATAAAGCGGGAGTTATGGAATAACATTTTTTATCGTAGCTATAGGACGGCGCTGTATGATACCTCACCTGTATTACAGGGGTCGCAGTCTTGCCAACCGTACGAAAGGGAAGGTACCAGCTCCCACTTGCCCCTCCAAGGCTGTTGTAGATTTGCTTTCGTTAGTAGCTAGCTATATTAACCCAGACCTACTTCCTGCCTTTCCATTTCTTCCCTGTTCGCCACGGCAATGGAGAAACATAACGGCACGCAGGATTTACTGTGAGGGGGAAGGGCGACGATATGATCCAACATTAAAATATAATTAAAATCACAAATAACAATAACAATACTTAAATACTTTCATCACAGAAAACCTGCGTGCCAAAAACATTTTCTAGCGCATGTATTACTTTAAATATTTCCAAATACTGAAAGAGATTCGCTTAAATAATAAATATTGATTTAACGGAGTTTTATTATTTGAGATGCATGCAAATAAGTAGAGTGGTGACGTGAAAAATTAATATTTTAAGGTCTGGGCTCGAAAGTGTTTATTTGATCATTACCATAGAGGATATTTTACTGTTTCATTCAATACTTAAGATATATTAGTTAATGGCTGAAATTGGACAAGGAATAGAGGGGGGGGGGTTGGAGGAGGGAATTCGTAAATTCCAAACAACTCCGTTACTACGAGTTGCATTGAACAATAGAACCAATCTTGTTAAACTATTGATCCACCATAATTGTTGGTCTTTACATGTTTTTGAGTTATTCATTGTTTCTTGTTTTTTGTTTTTTTAGTGGAGGTCCGGTGTGCCCAAGTGTCATGAAACTACAAAATGATCATGAATCCACATAACGAATGCATATTCACAACAAGTTAATCAATTATCAAGTTTCTTGTTTTCAGGCTTCACTAAACCCCATTTTTACTTAGAAATGGAGAATATATAGCGACGAGATGACATTATTAGTGTGACATACCAGCAGGTGGAAATTTTGCTGAGTCCCAGCGTGGCGGACTTTTAAATTTTGTTGCCCGTATGGAACCGACTTATCCAGTGTTCGAGAGAGATCGAATTAAAAAAAAGCACATTTGACTTTTTACTTCCTTGCAAGTAAAGGAACTATTTTAATCGCGAATAAAATAGCTTTCCAGTTTTCAATCAAATTACCCATTTTGACCCTCCTTGGACCTGCTATGACTAGTTTCGGGT
Source organism: Riptortus pedestris (assembly GCA_019009955.1). NCBI lineage: Eukaryota > Metazoa > Arthropoda > Insecta > Hemiptera > Alydidae > Riptortus > Riptortus pedestris. The sequence continues at coordinate 57,394,312 of CM032232.1, forward strand.
TGTGTTTGTCCATTTGTAAGTAACTCAAAAAAGTCAAGTTTTAAAATGTTGAAATTTCATATTAAAACTATGTTGTACACCTTTTTTGTGGCACTCAAAGGGACGCAGAAAATTGATTTTTATTATCCCCCTCCAAAACTCGATTTGATCAACAGTTGTCAGGTGAACCTAAATATGATATTTTAACATTCTAAGGCCAGTCGTTTATGAGATATACGTATAGACGTCACGCCGAAGCTTGTCAAAACGGGTTCAGAGATTGTCAAAACAGATAATTACGTTGAAATATGAAAACACACTCACACACACGCAGTTACAATACTTTCTTTACTCTGTCCACACACACACACACTCACATTGACACACAAACACACACACGCACACACCCACACACACACACACACACACACACACACACTCACAAAAACACACACACACACACACACACACATAAGTAATATATATATATATATATATATATATATATATATATATATATATATATATATTAATATAAAATTTAGAACGTCCAACATTTACGACATCTCCTAGGTAAAATCGATGGGCATATGGGCACATTTTTGGAAAATTGCGTTATCAGTACAACCTAAATTGCTGATTATTTGCTAAAATTATCTATCCAATAAAGCTTTTATCCAGCGGACGAAAACATACTGGTCTGCTGAAATATTTATCTATAGTTGGAAATATTTAAGCACCTTAAGATGAAAGATAATGTATATCAGAAATTAAAGAAAGATCTCGTTTATTCGTCATTCCGTATGAAAAATAATTTTTGCCCAAAACTGTCAACAATAAGAAATCGGGCCAACAAACCTAAGGGTACAGGTCACACGACGTTTGTTCACTCGATGTTTGGATTTTATCCTTTTATCAAAAGAACTTTTGTCAAACGACTTATCAACTCAACTTTGTCCTAGACAAGCACTTGGAGCGAAAGCTCACGTGTAGAACACGCCTATGTCAAGAGAACCGATAGATCGAAACGAAATCATCTCAAAGGTAAACTAACTAACTGTCATTAATGACTTTAACTTGAAATACGATTCAATGATTAGGGACTTTGGTGGTAATCGTTTAAGTATTTCGGTGACTCCCGAGCAACGCAAAGAAGCGTTGGAACTATGAATTTTAAGCTAACAGCTTCTTTTAGCAAATCTGTTTTTCAAGAATTGGTTGCCCGACGTTTGTTCGCACGATGTTTGGATTTTATCCTTTTATCATAGGCATTTTTGTCGAATTAACTTTTGTCGAAGAACCTCTTATCTGTGAGCGAAAGCTGACGCATAGCACACGCATAACTGAAGAGTAGTTCAGATGAAAAGTTTTTTGACAAAAGTTAGTATGATAAAAGGATGAAATTCAAACGTCGTGTAATCAACATTTGACGGAGAAGGCAGTTTTGCAAAGGGTAAAGGGTTGTTTATGGCGGGGGATGTTAGGTGACTGGCTAATAGCAGTGATGGTATTCTAGCATTTGGCTTATGTAATGCACCCGCAACACCTTGCACTACTACCTTCACCCTAACCTTCCTCAATACCACTAACCAGCTGTAACCTCCCTCCGTTCTCCCAGCTAGCTGAATCTGGCAAATCAGGCTTATCGGGAAAAACTATGGGGTTCTTCTCAATTGTAATGTACAAGCGGTTAGCTACAATCTACAATGTCATCATAGGGCTAGAAACAATAATAACTACAATACAAAGAGAGTGAACTAATAAAATTAACTATTGGTACACACACACACAAATATGACGAATCTTGTTGATGCGAATGAAGTTTTCTACAAGTGTTATGCTCTACCTTGAATATTAACCGATATATTTGCATTCTTCAATTTTCAGCCTTCAGAAAATTCGACATCGCACTTTAACAATAACCTAATATATCATGAAACGTCTTTTTCCAAGCTTAAATACGAAATATTGTTTTCAATGGACCTTTATTATGAGAAATACATGCAAATACGCCGAATCAACTAACATTTACGTTCTTCAGTCGAAAGTGTTTTTTATTAATCTTATTATTATTACTAAAATACTTTGACAGAATTTAAAATATAAGCATCGCCCACAAGTACAAAAACTACACACATACGCGCACCCAAACATGCGCGCGTACCCACACATACATTTGTAGACATTCTAATCTTTTAAATTATTTTATTAAAAACAGTCGTCCCCATTATCTTGAGCAATCACTGGTCATTTCTAGTTTTTTTTTTTTGAATATCCAAGTCTCCAATTCAAGAAATTATTCAAATTTCGTTTAATAATGGTGTTGATTTAGTCATGTTATGAAACAAAATAAGGGAATATAAGTACGAGAGTAAGGTAATTCAACGCTTTTATTTCCATTAGAAGTATACAACAAATTTAATTTTCGCATTTTTTTGTTAGCCTATAAAGCTATTAAAGTCTATTATGTATCTATAAACGTTAATAACTAGCAAATTTAAATAATTTATTGGTATTCAAAGTGATTAGATCTTGTCTCAGCACTAAAGAAAAAATGTAACTCATTAGGAATTATTTCTTGACCTATTACTGCTATTAATATTTCTGTTACTTAATTCTTCCTGATCATAAAAAGCATGAATAGCGCGATGCCACATACACGCGTACACACACACACACAAAGAGATTTGCAATTGTTAGTACATTATATTGGTCAATTGTTAGTAAAAAGTAAGCGTATGAGTCAACAATAACTTCAGGATGTGTATATAGCAAAGTCACTTACGATGAAATGATTGAATCTTTTAGATAGGACGCAAACTCACCTGAAAACAAAGATAAGCAATATTGTAGAATTTATGTGGTAAATATAAATTTTTACAACAATAATAAATAAAAAATACGAAAAATACTGATATTCAGTTGGTGACATATTAAAAGGTGAAATTAGAATGTAGATGCTACGAAACACTAATGGGCTTGATTTGAGAAACGTGAAAACTTCAACTTCATCCAATAAAATTTCAGTTGCAATGAAAGAACAGGAAAAGGATTGTGGTCCGACAATGTGAGAATCCTGAAGTCTCTCCAATGCCTGGTATACACGATCAGAATGCGAGCTAGCTATAGAAAATAGTTGTTTTTTTGTAAGTAGGTAAATCAGCTGATAAAAGAAAATATTAACATTCTATTAAGCGTATCTGTTTTCGTGCATTCGTCGAAATGAACTCAACTCAGATTTATTTATGGTTTATGTAATACCGATAGCATATAACGTGGGGCGTAAAATTGTGAAAGTAACCTGAAATTCACGGGACGTCTTCCTCAAATTGGCTGTACTTCTTTTATGGAAGCCTTAAGTTAAATATTAGGTCAGCCTGTGGCAATAAGGAGGAAAACATTTTATATTTTTATCGGGGGAAGTTACCTTAGGCCCATCGTGTTTCAAACGGGGTTAGTTAATTAAACTGGCGGGGCTGTTGTCATATTCAGCATCCGATGGTTTACCGACCAGCAACAGCTGTAACTATTTGCTAATAGATTGCACGCCGCATGTTAGCAGATTTCCCAGAATGGATACCTGATTGAGGTAGTTCTCATGAGTAGTGTGTGTCTAGTGGTAGCAATTTTTGTCTGATCGTTACCAAACTAGATCTTTAAACGTAAAACTAAATGTCAAGCTCGTTTACGACAGAAATCGTAACCAGTGGGGGGGGGTTAATGGGGAAACTTGAAAATTCGAAATATCTCCGTCATGAGTTGCATCGAAACACTGTATAGATACACTTGTATTACAAATTTATTTTACAATAAATGTTTTCAAAATCTCGAATATTAACCGAGATACCCCTCCCCCTTTTAGCAGATTTCCCTCAAGGGAAATCAGCTATTTAGTCATCGCACGTTATCAATAAGTCAGTATATTATGAAAGGTCTTATTCCAAGCTTAAATAATAAATATTTTTTTCTACGAATCTTTACTAGATGAGATATATGCAAATAAGTTGCCTAATGTCATCAATTTTATTTCTTGATTTTAAAATGTTTATTTTATCTTTCCATCCCCCATATTTAACTTTCCCTATTCAACACTAAAGACAATAATAATTAATGGATCGAATCGGCCTAAGAAAGGAAGGGGTTTGAAAATGTTAAAAATTTCCATTATTACGGATCTGACTGAAATATGTTGTAAAACCGCTAAAAATTATGTCAGTTATTCTTACTTTCTTGTTTTCAGCCTACAGTAAACCCCTCACCAGTACTTAACGGATTTTTATTCAGAAATGTAGAATATATGGTGAAATGAGATCACCAGTGTGTGGGCAATCTGCTTAGTTTGCTCAGCCCTTGCGTGAGAAACTCTTCTTTTACGTTTCTATTCATGAGCGCTGGTGACTGGATGGCAAAGAGAGGAAATTGGCAACCCTGGGGCCAATACATAATGGCGTAGTTGGTTATAAATGCGCCAGCTCTCCAGAATGCTGGGAGTGGGGGGAGGGGTCTAACCTTGATCGTAGGCCAGTCAAAAGAGGCTTCCGGATCCAACTAATGCCCTCTCATAGAGACAGCATTCACGACTAACAACGCTCCATCATCACTACTCAACAATATATAGAACTAACAAAGCACTTCATATACAAAAAGCCCATTTCATGGTCGACAACAACAAACTAAAAATGCCTTAACAATTTCGCCCCATGTTTTAACCGATTAACCCTTAAGAGAAATCTGCTATGCCCATCGATACTTCACAAAAGACAAAGAAAATGAGGTCCGTTTAAAATCAGGAATATTTGTGTCTGTTAATGTTCTAGCGGTAGCAAGTTTTGTTTGATCTTTACCAAACTCGATATTTAAACATTTTATGTACAACCAAAAATCAATTAGCTTAACAACTGAAGTGCAGTGGAGGGGAGGGTGGTTTACTGTGGAATATCTCCGTAAATTATGAGCCGGGTCGAAAATTTGCTTAGAAACAATTGCGCTGCTTATTACTTAATTTACTAAATAAACGTTTTTAGTAAGATTTTTACTCTTATGCTAAATATTAAACGAAAGATTTTTTTAATTTTCCGCCTTTCGTAAACCCCCAGTTTTAGTCATCGCACGTTAACAATAAGCTAATATATAATGGAGCTATACACTGTAATGTACAAAACACACTTCAGTGTAATATTGTATATATATTATTAAATTATTGTCGTAATTTCCTCGTAATAATACAATTAATGCATATAATTTGAAATCTTGTAGTACACCACCGACTTAATTTATACATTAAATTTTGTCGTATATTTAAATTTTGTGTAGGTATGAGAATGTGTTGTTAGTGTATGAGCTGCCTTCCGACAAAAGTTCTTGTAAGTCGTAGAGGAAGTACTGGCAAGGGCATGTTACAAGTTGAGCAAGTAGGTCTGTCAATCTTTGTCATTAAGTATGAGTGTGTTAATTTGGTGTAGCCGATTCTAAGTCTCGAGAGAACTGCTTCTTCTCTCCTAGAGTTTCTGAAACTTGATGGCCACATGCATATAGTGTCCTTAATAGTTCTTAGTTTGTTGTCAGTACTTGTCTTAGTCCAGTCGTTTTGCCATGCATCTGAGATAATTTACAATATATGAGCTTTACCATTCAAATAACACCACCAAACTACAAGCTAAATACTCAAATATGTAACATTACAACCACATTTGTAGCATTCATATTCGTTTCAGCTAATATAAATTGTATCAATAAATAATTAATTTGTTTTATATATATATATACACACACACACACACACACACACACACACACACACACACACAGTGCCGGTCAAATGAGACCGCATTGTTTACATGAATTAATCTTCTTTAATCTTGCAAAACCTCAATTTTACCTAATTATCAATGTATAGTTACAAAATATAGGTATCTTATTATATTATATTATATATTTATATTTTTAAATTAACTTGCTAATTATGTGTAAGAAAGGTTTGGGATGTCGTAAATAACGAGAACATTCGATGTACCTAATTATCACGGAGACTACTAACATGCTAAAAATAAATAAGAATAAACAATGTGTTTGTTGTGTCAGGTTTGTTTACAGTCTAGTAATCGTTATGATTCATTATATTCATAGTTTGATTTAATGGTTTCTCGACTGCCAAAGTTGTAAGAAAGGCATGCCAAAGTTCACTGTAAAGACATTTTACGATTTTTCATTAAAGAGTGATTAAAACGAAAGAATTTTCGGTTTAACTGCGTAGTGCAATCAACCTACTACACAAAGAGAAAAAGTCCGTCACGCAGGGGCTGCGTAAACTAAGCAGATTTCCCACGTGAAGTTATACAATAGAGAAATCTCCATACGAGAGCCGAACAGTTACGGCAAAGGGCCGAACTAGCTTTTGGCGGGAAATTCAAACGTTCGTTATCGGCCCAAATTTAATACAAATACAAATATCTCGGTTAATATTCAAGATAGAGGATAAATGTATAGAACAATATTTATAGTAAATGTAATTTACAATAAGATTGGTTCTATACAATTGTTTGATCCGACGTATGGTAGCGGAGATATTTCGAATTTTCGAAAATCCCTCCCTTTAAACCCCCCCCCCTCCCACTGGTCCGATTTCAGCCATTAACGAACTTGATCTGTCTTTTTGCAAAAAACGTTTAAATATCGAGTTTGGTAACGATCAAACATAAATTGCGACCGCTAGAGCGTTAACAGACAAATATATATATATATATATATATATATATATATATATAATTTTGAATGGACCTCATTTTCGTCATCTCCTGGGTAGAATCGATGGACATTTGAAGAAAAGTTTCGAAAATCGCGTCATGAGTACAGCCTCAATAGTTGATTTCCCTAGGGAAATCTGCTAAACACCTGAGCGCCAAATTACTGCACAACTAAACATATCTAAAACTGGCGGGAATAAAACAATCGTTCGCTATGAAGAGACACGCTCTCATCACGACAAACCTCGATCTGGAAGGCCTAGAATAAAGTCTACTCAAGAAGATCAATTTATTATTTTGAAAAACAATAGAATTTTAAGACTGAGGCCAACCTCGGTAGGCTTGAAACAGCCGGTGTCATTCTTCCGTGAAAAGGGGAATTTAAGGGGTCGTGTCGGTATGCTAAAATCTTAGAAGTAATTTTACTAGCTTTAACTTTAGACAGACGAATCAAAGTTTCATGTGTAAGCTGTATTATCATGAAACACTATATTCGAAGTTTAATTACTAAACATGGTTTTAACTGAATTTTTACTGCTTGTGATTTATGTTAATATTTTCTATGTGTCATCCTTTAAGATTTTACGTTCTGAAATACACCATTTTATGAGCTCAACACCACACTCGATATTTCTTCAGACGTAGAGACTATATAGTGATATGAGACCAGTATTGTGCCATACCATCACATGAGAAATCTGCTTAGTTTACACAGCTCCTGTATGACGGACTTTTATTAATGAAACATGCGGGTGGGGGGGGGGGGGATGACACTGAACGGGGGACAGCAGATTCTCATCTGTTCAATAATCGAATACGTCTGTCACATTTGAACCAGAGCCGCACTGGTTACGGAGGTTAAGGGAAATGTTCATTATTAAGCTAAGGCCTCTAGGCTGAGAAATGCGCAGTTCAAAGAAGACTATACGCATTAAATATCCCATGAAGGATGCAATAATGGAAAATCACAACATTCATTACAGCTTGCTCAGCTGGATCAGTACTTACGCGTCAGGTCTTTAAACTCTGAGGGAGATTTGAAAGCAGACAGCAATAACCAATAAAGCAATAATGGAGACCAACCACGACTTAATATTATGAAGTTATTGCCAAGTAGAGTACTTTACAAAACTCAAAAAGAATGTCAGATCAAGATCATTAATGGCTGAAATTGGACCAGGAGGAAGGTGGGGTCATGAGTCTATGTCTGTCATGATTCTATTTTCAGTTTGTCCTTTAACTTCCGTTTAAATTCCTACTTTTTAGATGTTACTGTAAATAGCTTACTGGCGATTCTTTTTATAAATGTAACCTCTATCGAATGCAATTATAATAAAGTATACATTTTAATAAAAACATTTATCCTTTTTCGTGAGTTGGGTGAAATAATATGACAAATATTACCAACTTCAACACCTGATTAGTTCTTATATTGGTACATGAATTCACATTCTTGCAAAAATACGTCTTTGTTGAACACCTTTACATAGGACACCCATCGTTTTTACAACCTCCCCTTTATTCAGTTTTCCTAGTTTCAATGTTCTATCGCATTGCTTCTCAAGATATTCTGGTATACCTATGGCAATATCACTAACTGATCTAAATTATTAATTAGTTTAATGCATTTCCCCGATCATCGTAATTCTCAACAAAACTGAACTACGACCAAGGGTACACTGAGCGAGTATACCGAATCTCATTGAGATCCAGTTTGTTTATCCCAATCAAATAAATATTATATTTATGGGAGGCATATATTACGAGTATGCCTAAGATATAATTCTGTCATAAATACCCTATTCTCAATTAAACCAAATTAACTGATTCACATATCATAATAATCAAAAATCCCAAAAAACTTATTTTTAGGAAAGGCACTGAAATCTCTTAGGTTTTAGTCTCTGGCACTGGACAAGGTCAATGTTAACTACATGAGTATGTATCTAGTTTCCATTAATTCCAGGCACAAATTATCTAATTCTGAATATCTCATAATCATTGAAACGTCCATGATTTTTTCTGTATACTTTATTCCTTCCAGTATAGCATGACCTTACAGTTATTCCCAGTGTTCATACGTAAAAGATTTACCTGATAACCACTTACTTATTATCAAGCTAAATTAGTTACCAAAGAATTCTGTTTACATTTTTTTCCTCCCAAGAAACAGCTGAATGTACCCGAATGCATATTTATAACTTGGAAAAATGATTTATAATTATTTTATCATAATAAACACTAATATGGATTAGTTCAACAATATCTAGCGCAATAAGTAATTTATGTATTTATATATATATATATATATATATATATATATATATATATATACATACAGAGAGAGATAGTTTGTTTATTCGTTTTTTTTTGTATATATATATATATATATATATATATATATAAATAAATATATGTGTGTGTGTGTGTGTGTGTGTGTGTGTGCGTGCGTGTGTGAGTGTGTAGCCTCCTTTGTTTCTCATAAAATATCTATAAATTATGTTAAATGATGCTTAAAAATTTATTTAGAGAGTTCCATCTGGGCTAGAAAATGGTGGTAACCTATAGATAACTAGCCCCTATTAGCACAAAGTGGATTTTAATAAATAACATACATATTTTTTCATTTTTATTTTTAGCTGGTGGTGAGGGTGATTAACCTGATAATATTTTTGATGAGATCTATTTAATATGTCATTAAAATATTTTTATTAGACAGCTGCAAAATATTTTTTTTTTAGATAATTTAATAGGAATACAGGGAAATAATCTTGTGTCCACATCAAATTTTATTTTTGGTGAAGCTCCTTATCCGTTTCACGATTTAACGTGGACATCTGTGTGTCTTTGACTGTACATTGACGCTCATTTGGGCGCAATTTTAATTGGACCGTTTTTGAACACATTTAAACATTTCATGTGAAACTAAAAATCAAGTTCGATAATGACCGCAGTAGGATCAAGAGTACTGTAGACAAAGTACTGTACATTTTTGTTCAACTTGAATTTTACTGGAATCATATTTACTTATAGTTTCTAGCCTCAAGTAAATTCCGCTTCCTGTCCATGAGGGTTTTGCTAGAAGCTATTTTTTCAATTAACATCACATTTATGATAAATATTACGTTACGAAAAATTTACGTTATCCCAGGTCAAGAGTCACATTTTGCGCAGCACCTCTGAGGTGGACCTTATAAACGATGAGAAATCCACACACACAAATCTATCATATACTAACAAAGTAATGGCATAAGTGCCCAAAACGTTTCAGATGGCGACCCACTTGATCTTAAGAGTTGCACCTAAACATGGTAGCTGTTGATCAGACTATAGACCGTTAAGGGATGCGTTATCTTAGCACCTTTTCCGGGTAATAATCGCAATTACTGCTGACCATGCTGCGAAGGTCTCTACTGATTGATTTAATTACTCCCGAAGCTTCCCTAGAAGAATCAGCGTTTATTTCATTGAAGGCCTTATTAATTCAGAGCGGAGAATAGCTACTGGTGACGTCTTATTCCAGTCTGAATATATTATGCTTAGACGTAAAATGTCTGGCTGTCTTAACTTAGTACTTTCCAATTGTCGAAATAAATAGCTATTTCGCCGTGAGGTGTAGATAAAATAACTTATGAATGAGGTATTATTAAAATTAAACTACTAGGGAGCCATGAATAAATAATATGGTGAATTATTTATAGCTCCAAATAATGAAATCCTTGATTCGATTGATAACATTTTTCTGAATTTGACAATCAAAGGAAAAGAAAGTTTCCAGGAGGAAAGTATCTTTAACGTTTTAACTATACTAATCTGACTAGTAAGTCCATAGAAGTGAATTCGAAAACTCCAAGAAGTTCAAGCCTCTTTTTTTTATTTTTATAAAGAATCCAATTCTTTCAGTGCAATCTACTTGATTTTAATTTTAATATTAAAATTCAGGAAGATATTTATTTTGCTGTTTTACAGGCAAGATTTGTGCTAGTTTAATCTGGTCTACATATAGATAGCTGGTATGTACGTCTAAGGAAGGAGGAAGTTCTGGAATTTCCCCTTGGGCTTCTTCAGATTCCAATGCCACACAGATCAATGCTCGCTAAACTAACTCTACTATTCTATACACATGTAATATTACATATATATATATATATATATATATATATATATAAATTTTATATAAATATATATATTTTTTTAAAAACAAAAAAAAGATCTTTTTTTAACATTACTCAGTTGGGCAGATTAGGAGGCTGTCCCTGAGGGGAACCCTCCAGGAGGAGGGCAGCTTGTTTGTTTATATATATATATATATATATATATATATATATATATATATATATATATATATAAGGCAACGTGAATTCCTTGCACTTCTACTAAAGCACTAAAAAAAGAAGGTACACCACGCTTAAAATTATTTAAGTTGAATGTAAATAAAATTTATCTTCCAGTTCTTCGGATCTGAAAATGTCTTAGAACGTAATATAGAACATCTATCATAAACAAATAAGTTCAAATATTTTGTATCTCTTAATAAGTCCAAAGAAATTTTCATTTTCTTATTCTTGCCAATCTTTAAATTTAGTGTGTGGTACATGATTCATACATGTATGCATAAGCTCCATTAAGTATTCATGCAGAAGAAGAATTATGCAAATTGCAGCCAATACAATTGACTTTATTTATCCACTTCTGTTCGTCATAACACGACTCTTTTGACGATCGCACATCACTTAGGGGGTGCACAATCAACCGACTGTGATCTTGAAGACACGAGGCGGAAAGCCAGCCTGAATGAATCTTAAGAGTCGAGAGAGAGAAAGAGAGAGAAGGAAAAGATGTTGGCTGATGACTTGTCCTTGGTCGTAACCTTCCTCGTTGTTGAGTCCCCCCTCTCGGGGAGTTGGAAGACCGGCCGCCAGGTGCCGCCACCTTGGCTCTGCTAGCTACCTCGCTGGCGGGAGCGGGCCTGCTCCAGCAGCTTGAAGGTGAAGGTCGCTCTCCGCTCTGTATAAGAGTGAACGTCAGCCTTGATCTTAACCTACCGATGGATCACGACGCTCTCTGCTGGCTCCACACTCTTCCAGCAAATATAACCCCTACCTCCTTGCTAGGATATAAAAGAAAAAAAGTATTGGATTTATCCTTACTCTGCGATTTGGGGGGGGGGGGGGGGCTGCTTTTTGTGCTCACAAGAAAAGGCGAATTACTCTGAAAAATATCACCAAATGTAAACTAAAGTAATAACATGAAAAAAGGACGAAACTAAATACACCGTTCATAAACAAATCTAAAAAAACAAAAAACGAAATGGCATAAGTGAAACAAAAAACTATAAAAATTATATATAAATAAACAATATAAAAGGGTAAAATAAACTTAGAATATTACCAATTCAATTCACTAGGGAACTAATTAAAAATATTAACAATGCACAAATACGTACATGAACTGAAACCACAATAGAATACCGATATGATAAAAGTTAACGAATACAAATTTAAAAAAGTTTAAACTAAAAAGATTAATTATTTAAAAAACCTTGTTAAAATAGCAATTTTATATTAAAGTACGTTGTCCACTTTGTACTACTAAGTCTAAATGGATGGGTTATCCTAAGTTATACCTCCATTCTAGCCTGGATTTTATTTAATGAGTCCGTGACTAAATAAATTCCTATGACAGGTGAGTATCGAACGCACAACTTTAGGATTACCAATTAAGATTAAATTAATAGATTAAATTAATTAATTAAATTAAATGCCTTAAATCTCAGGCATAGGTCAGATGACTAATCTGAACCCTCTTAAAAATAATTGTGTTTAAATGTTTGAATAATATTGTATAGAATTTAAATGCTCGAGAGTAGTTTTCGTGTATGGAATTATTTAAAAGAGGTTAAACAATTCGATCTCAAAGTGGAGTTCTAGTAATATTTTGAGTTTCATATTATTATGCATTCTTCGTCTCCTATCATAAGCTGGCGGATTTGACAAAATACTAACCCCGCCATACCACACAGCATTTCTAAGGGATACTCAGCTATTATGTTATGGTACAATACCGTATAGTAATATACATCTCCATTTGTCCTGAGAACCAAAGTTTTAAGCGCGTAAAAAGAAATATAAAGGATAATATAGGATAGTATAAAGAATGAGTGTATTTACGCTTTGCGCCAGTTTGCTGTAATCCAAAAGGAATAATGTCATTTCAACTAAACATTTGCATGTTTATCCATTACTTCTAGTCGTCGCAATGTTTGTTTGATCGTAACCAAACTCGATATTTAAACGTTTCATGTATACCGGAACACTTTCTCTTCGCTTGTAGGAGAAAACATTATTGTAAAAGGGTAAAATGATATATTGTAAATATCTCACTTGTTATTGACTTATTCAAAAATGCTACATCGCTATAATTAAAACTCTAAGGTTTGTCTGATTTTCTATTTAAAGTTAGTTGGGATTAATTGTTTTTAAGTTTCTAACCACTGTAACAACAATGGTATCAAAATTGAAAATCGTATATGTCTGCCTGTTTGTTAATCAATCACACAAAAACGCCTAGGAAGAAAGTTTTCTATTTTAGAGTCAATTATCCCAAGGTACAACATAAGCCATAAGAGAATCCGAATTTTCTGCTAGGAGGTGAGGGTTTACTTTGATGGAAAAATAAATATCAATCTATATCTTCGATTGCATTGTTTTTATAAAAAAAAATGTAAAGAACGTATTGTGTTTAGAATAATAATTTTCGTCCTAAATCGTTATTTACATTTATGAATCTGTCTTCCGCCTTCTGGGTGCTAAAGACTTCATTTGTGTCGTGTATTTAAATACCTGAATAGAATTGGGAAATTGTTTGTATATGTATTAAAGAAATGATTTTTGTTAATACTCGTATGAGTGATTTGATACATCACTCCTCATACTTTGATACTTAACACCTCAAGCATTCTTCTATCGTATTACATCAGAACACCTGAATCAATTGTGTCATTGTGTCTACGGACGCTAAGATGATAAAATCGTTTTATTTTGGCGGGAAACTAGATTTATGTGATCCCAAGAATTATAATAAATGCGTCAATATTCGACCATAGACATTCCACGCTTCATGCTCAAAACTATAAATATGAATAATTTGAAGGAAATAAATGAATTATATATTGCTTCCATTTATCTAATACGTAAGTATATTTTCACGGAATCCATTATTATATCAATTAGTTTCAGGATAAAACTAATTCCAATTATAAAATATATTTGTCTAACTGCTTGGGTAAAAGAAATGAATGACAGCACTATTACTGTCCATATTACAGGGTATTTGTGATGAATTAATGAATATGACGGGATGATTTTGTGTATCCAATCTTTATACCCACGGAAAATCATTTCTATTTCAACCCGTTAACTACGGATAACAAGGCTAGTAAACAATATTACAGAGTAATGCCTAACAATGTCATCTGTGAGTCATTCCAACACGTGGAATATCTTATGCTTCGTGCTCTAGAAACGTTTCTACAAATTTTGATTCCATAGTGCTGCATCTGCAAACGCTGTGTAAGTTTTCTTGGTTCTATTTGAAACTGTACATACTGAAGCGTTTAACTGTAGAACTCGATATAAATACGGGAAACGAAATGTTGGCTGGTTTGAAATAAATATAGAACAGAAAAGACTACTTTATAATTTTCGACCTTTAATAAACTTCCACTTTTAGTGATGGCACTTTGAAAATAAGCAAATATGTCATAAAATGCCTTATTCCTACTATTGTTTTCTTCTCAGATCTTTACTAGGTCAGCTACGTCTTAAAAGATAAAGTTTGTTAATGGCTGAAATTGGACCAGTAGGGGGGGGGGGGTTAGATGGGGAATAATTGGAAACTCAAAATATCCCGTTTACTATGAGTTGGATTTAAAAAGTTTATTTATTTTTTTATTAACGTCCACTTTTTTGCAACTAAGGCTAATTGGGATTAAAAACATTATATAAATAATGTAGTTGGAATTTTAATTTTATAGAATGGTTTTTAAATAAATGTTTTTCTTATCTTGAATATTAAGCGAGTTGTATGTATTTTTATGTTTTCGGCCTTCAGTAGACCCCCCCCCACTTATAAACGTCTGATTTAACTATAAGTAACTGAATACATTTCAAATTCGGTTTACAAAAGCATCTTGGAAAAATTGCGAACAGGTAGTGTGCCATACCAGCGCAAGAGAAATTTGGTTAGTTCGCATCCCTGCTCGACGGGAAAAATACGCACGTCAGCTGCTACGAAGAAAATCTCAAAAATCAACTACTGACGAATTACTTTATAATATTCATTCAAGCTACGCCCAATCATATTGAATGAAACGTACGCGAATGGCGCGAAGTAAAAAAACAATAAAGAAGAGTACATTTATAAAAAGGAAGAGAGGTTCGGTCATTGCCAAATATATTAGCGGGAATATTCAAGGACCGAGGGTTTGAACCGGATGGCTCTGGTTTGCCAAATGTATAACAGTGTAAAGACTGCCGTCCACTTTTAGGCTCGGGGTTGCGGATTACTCACGGAAAACCATTGTATAAAGAATGCTTTTTTTTTATTTTTTTTTTTAATTCAACAACTTTAATGAAACAAAAACTGATACGCTTAAATGTTTCTTACTCCTTTAGTCCTAATCACTTAAATTATTTCATGCAGCTTTTGCTTGCTCATGTGAAATTTAAAAGAAAGAACTAAATAAAGAAAACTCACGTATTACTGGTTTACGGATTGCATTTAGATCTTCAAATATTCCAGTATTTTGAAGGAAATACGCTAATTACAATGTTATAATTGCTATTTTAAAAGCTATGGAGTTTGCTGACCAGTGGGATTGTCTTGTGAGGGTCGAAAAAAAGGACAAAACAAGAAAATCATAAAAAAAAAAAAAAAAAAATTGCTGAAATTCTTCTTTCCATCGGACCAATAAAGGTTTCTTTTTTTATTTTTTAAATGACAAAGTGAAAAAGGTCCAATTCATATTTTCAAATTCTCTAATAGAAATGGAGAATATTGCGTTTTTTGTTTTGTATTTTCTTCACATTTAAAAAACTCATCCTTCTCAAGCGTATTTTGTGATGTATCAAACATAGATTTCCAGATTTAAATTAAAAATAAAATGTTTCAGAGGAAGTCGACTAGCCGTTCTTAATTTAAGCATTAATGGGCAAACACAAATAACACACACACACACATATATATATATATATATATATATATATATATATATATATATATATATATGGCTATCAAAACTATCAGTTAACTTGATCCTGGAACAATGTAAGTAATTCAATGCGATTTACTGCAACAGATTATTCCTAAGGGAAATTCACTTAGCGTTTGCCACGAAGTGACCATGTTAGCTAAAAGGATTAGCTCGTGACGAAATCACACAAAGATGATGCCATCTCTATTCGATTCTCTATTTCCCCCTTTCTAAGTTGGACATCAGATTACTATTCATACGATAGCCTAGAGTAGAATTTGTTCTACGCATTTTTCGCTTTTTCGGATTTTAACCAAGTTTATATATATATATATATATATATATATATATATATATATATATAATTACTCTTTCATTAGCCCTTAGTAAATCCCTAATCATGGAATTTTTCTTTAAAAAACCACGAAACATTTTATGTTCAAGTCCTGCATAGGATAGGTTTCTTATTATAAAAGAATAAGGATCTTTATAACTCTGTTAAAGCTATTTTTCATCAAAAATGGCATCACGAATGGTTACTTACGGACGTACTTTTAACTAAACATTTTGAGATTAGAAAACGACTGGGACGAAGGAAATATTACATTAGCACGAAGGGACTAAGTAATTGTTACTAGACTTCTTATAGAGGACAATTCTAACGTAAAACATGGTTAACTAACAGAATAGAGAAAATGACCAAAATGTGATGTATGCAATCCTCTTTCTATAAACCACATACATACAGCATGCAGAAGACTTTTTTATTATTTTTTATGAATATAATGAGTTTTACCTCCTTCGTTACGAAGCACAAAAATATAATAAATAAAATAATAAAAAAGATATCGATATGTGAGATGATCCGCGGCTATTCATTCCAGCACGTGGGAAATTTACTTAGTTCACGCAGCCCCTGTGTGGCCGACTTTTTTCATACGGGAAAAGCTCTACGCTAGGTAAATTCTCTAGAACATTTGATATTTTTCAGGCCTATGTCCGGCTTCAATAGGGAACGAGTGGATAGTTCTTTCCTTTATGAAGTCCCTGAATTTTCGTGACTAGATCCTGATGAGTCAGCACTGAAGGTTCGAACCAACGGATGTATCAGCTGACCTTGCTCATCCGCATTTCATTTAAAACATTACACGGTTACGGCTTCTGGAAATGGATTAAATTATGAATTGAGGAAGTATAAAATGGAACACAACCATTAGAAATATATTTGTAGTGATGAAAGCAAGTTTTCTTCTTGTCTTCTGTTTTCTATTATGAAAATTTCAAAGGACGCCTGAGCAAATAAGAGTCTTGATCCTCCACAATAATCTTTAATTAGATTCCCCTTAAGTGAAATAAGCTACTGAAGTTGTACTCATGGCGCTATTTTCGAAAACTTTCCTCAAATGCCCTAGGAGATGACGTCCGTTTAAAATCACACACACACACTCTTTGTTAACGCTAACTAGCGGTCGCAATTGTGTTTATCGTTACCGAAGTCTATTTATAAACGTTTCATGTCAATAGATAAAGTTTTTTAATATCTGAGTTCGGACAGGACGGTGAAGGGTATTTAGAGGGGAAGAGTATCGGAAATTCCAAATTCTCTTTTACTTAGCGTCGGCTCGAAAAATCGTATATAACCAATTTTGTTGAAAATTTAATTTCCTATAAATACTGTTTTATACACATTTTCAAAAACTTGAACATTAACCTGTTAACCGGGGAAGTCCCATTTAAATTACGCAGCGCATAATGGGGGCGAACTCTTTCACAAAGACGTATAAGGGCGTCACGCCCAGAGGACGGAATTTCATATTATTATTTTTTTTTATCTATCCATAAAATAAAGGAAAAGACGTATTCATATGTCTTACTTGTGCCCAATATTGTTTACGTTTAACGTATTTATACGTCCTCCTCGGTTAACCGAAATGTTTGTATATTATATATATTTTTGGCTTTCAGAAAACTCCCGCTTTTAGTGATGGCGCTTTTAAAAATAAGCAAACTTATCATAAAACGCCTTATTACAACTACTGTTTTCTTGTAAGACCTTTACTAGGTGAGCTATATGGAAATGCGTTATATGGTGATGCCATCAATTAAGATTAAATTTCTTGGCACGAAAACGTTTTTTGATCTACATCACAGTCGATATTTGGCCGTTTCAATGGAAGGTAAAGGTCATAGAAATAGGGGGGTTTGGAGGGAGGGAAATTCAAAATATTTCCATTATGCTGAGTCGGATCGAAAAATATTATATAACCAATTATATTTGTATTAAACTATTAGTGGTCTACAATTGCTTTTATATAAATTTGTTCGTAAAGCAAATATGAAGTGAATCATTTGTATTTTATTGTTTTCAGTTTTCTGTAAATTCAATCCTATTGATCGGATTTTTATTTGGAAATAGAGAATATATGGTGAGATGAGATCAGTGTGGCATACCAGTTCGTGGGAAATCTCCTTAGCTAACGTAGCCCCTGCCTGACGTATTTTTCTTATTTTAAGCGCTTTCGGAGAGTTAGGACTCCCGTAGAAAGCAGAGTAGTTCTAGAGCTAATATCTTAAAATTAATTGGTTTATTACTAGTTAGAGTAAGTAGGGTTGAAGATTTAGGGATGGCCGAAAATAAAAAAATATAAATATCTCAGTAATATTTCTATACATTCCGATTTTAAGGTCGTTATTTAAAGGAAAAGACAATTTAAGGGCTACATTGAACATTGGAAAAGGAAAACATGGAATGATGATCTTGTGACGTCATAGCCATGATGAAACCATATCGATCAGAGATAGGGTTCAAGGTTAGAAAGATAAGCTTAAAGGTTCTAAATTAAAACAAGACATTGTTAGACCTTGCGATGAAAGACTTTGTGCCCATTAAAGTCTTTTTAACTGGCTAAGCAGACTGACTAAGAAGTCTTCCTACAGATTCAGAAATTAACGTTTTTCTTGCTATTCTTCAGCTAAAAGGAAGGAAGAATTGATAAGTGAACAAACTTCACCTTGCACGAGTAGCTTCACTGCTGCGATGAAGTATTATCGGTCAAAGATAGAGTTCAAGGCTAGAAAGGAGATCTTAGGGGGTTTAAGTTCAGGCAAGTTAGTTGGATCTAGCGATGTAAAGTCTTTCGGGCTACCCCAATCTTATGGCTGCCAACATCTTTTAAGAGATTCCCTAGAGAATTTCTACACATCCCTAGCACAAATAATCATCATCTTACATAACTTGACGCACATCCTTCAGATGGAAGAAAGGAAGGTTCCATGACAAACTTCACCTTGCAGAGGTCACTTCACTACTGCGATGAAGTTTTATTGGTCAAAGATAAAACACAAGGTTCAGGCGATATGGTTGGATCTAGTGATGTAAAGTCTTTCGGGGTGGCACAATCTATATGGTCGCCAACAGGTTAATAGGTTACGCAGGTTCACAGGAGTCGTCAGAGAATCGTCATGTTATAACTTTGCTAATATCCTTCAGCTGTAAGAGGGGAAGGCTTCATGACAAACTTCACCTTGCAGGAGTGACTTCACTCAGGAGATCTTAAAGGTTTCAAGTTGAGACGAGATAGTTTGATGTGAAGACTATCTGGCTGCCACAATCCTTAAGGTAGTATGCATCTTTCAATAGATTCACTTGAGAATGTTTACATATCCCTGTCATAGAAATTTCATCATCATAACTTTGATCACATCCTTCAGCTGAAAAAAAAGGTCCCAAGACAAAACTTTACCTTGCAGGAGTGACTTCACAAGTAAGAAGTAATCGTTGTATCGCTCGAGATTGACGGGACAAAAATCATCCTGCTGGCATGAATATAGTTTAGCTAAAAACAAGAATGGATTGATGATAATGGCTGATGAACAAACTTCACTTTTCAAGAGAAACTTGCCAGCTCCCAAATCTTTATTTTTGTGCCTTTTGGGTCCAAACACCACATCCAAGAAATGCTTTTATTAAAAAATAAAAATCATCTTTATTTTCACATATCCCCGACGCGTAACGAGCGTATGCTGCGTATATATATATATATATGTATATATGTGTGTGTGTGTGTGTGTGTGTGTGTGTGTGTGTGTGTGTGTGTGTTTATGTAAAACTAAAGATCAGTTCGTTAATGGATGTAATCGGACCGGAGGGAGGGAGTTTAGAAGGGAACAAAACTGAAGATACAAAATATCTCTGTTACTATTACCCGAAAATTCATATATAACCTCTCTTGCCAATTATATAACAATAAGCGAATAGTGGTCTTATTCCGTGCTCATATGCCCAATATTATTTTTAGCAGATCTTTAGTAGAAGGGATACATACTTGCAAATATGTTTTGCCATCAAGTAAGATTTTATTTTCCGACCATTTCTATTCATCGGATTTTTATTTGGAATTACAGAATATATGGCGAGAGAAGATTAGTAGTGTGTCATTCCACCACGTGGAAAATCTTCTTAGTTTACGTGTCACCTGCGTACGGACTTCTTCAATTAGCAAGCAAGATAAATGTCTTCCAATGTGATCTTTGATTCGGTAACCGTCCCTTTTGAAGGGAGTTATAGAAGAATGATGGCTGTTATACAGGCCTGAGTCCATCTTATCTGATGGCGGGGCCAAGGTTTGACAGCGACTGCTGAAAATTACTTCCGTAATCCGCCATTGCTGGGCCTGGAGCTTTGGCATTGGCAATAGCAGCACGTTTCGTGAAGGCAACGCACCCGATTCAAAACAAATAATAATATTCAAATAGAAATATCTGCCTAATATATTTATTTGACCCAAAATAACTTAGCCACATACATTTTATGTCGATGGGAATATAAGCCAAATTTAAATAAATACTTTCTTCATTTTTTCCATTAATATTTCAGTTTTATTTTATATAATTTAATAATATTATATATTTCAGTTAAGTAACTGAATTTTCTTTTCACTTATTTATTTACCACCCGTTTTTAGTTAGTTGTGTTCGTGTTTCTTTTAGTGTTTTGTGTTCCGTTCCATTAGTTTTGTTCTTTATAGTCTTTCGTGTTCCATTTTCTGTTATTTTGTTTACTTGTTTTTTGGTGTTGTCCCCTTCCCCCCATGTTTAAGAAGAGCCAAGTAGCAATAGTTGCGGAGCTCTACATAATAAATAAATAAAAATACATTTTAGTAATTGGAAAATTCATTGATTTTCTATTAAATTTCATAAAATATTTGAGTATTTTTATTCAGTTACTGTATTTATTTAGTTTTCAAAAAATGGTATTATTTTAAAATAATTGATTTTGATTTAACTATTTTTCTCACTCACACACACACACACACACACACACAGACTATGTATATATATATATATATATATATATATATATATATATAATAGATAGTTACAGTTTGTTAAGATTTTACATTCTTCCCTCGAAATTGTTTATTTTTTCTTTACCATTCTCGATATTTAACAGTTTTAGTCAACGCATACAAATTAGTTAATGGCTGAAACTATAGAGGGAAATTCAAAATTCATATCTCCATTATTGTGTGTCCTATCGAAAAATGTTATAGAACTAATCTTGTTTAACTATGGATGCTCTACAATTGTTGTTCTATAGTAGTTTTCGTAGCT
Organism: Riptortus pedestris; assembly: GCA_019009955.1. Taxonomy (NCBI): domain Eukaryota; kingdom Metazoa; phylum Arthropoda; class Insecta; order Hemiptera; family Alydidae; genus Riptortus; species Riptortus pedestris. Next base: position 57,415,900 of record CM032232.1, read on the forward strand.
CAAATATTAAGTGAGCTAGCCTTTGGTACATCCCTGCTTTTATCCATGGGATTATTACAATTAGAGAATAAGTGGTGAAGTGAGATCAAGAGTTTGTGATATTCATTCGTGAAAAATTCTCCTTAGTGTACGCAGCCCCTGCGTGACCAACTTTGTTTAAATATAAGCCAATGATAATGTGATAATGATTTATAAAACTGGGTATTAGTATTTACTTTATTACAACAACTACAGTGTGTAAGGAATTCATTTTAACAATAGTAAGTAGTACCATGTAATCCTTTTTGATTATGTATATTAGCATACCGTTTCTCCCAGAATATGAAGAACATAATTAAGATACCAAGGTAGATAAAATAGAATAATTCTAACTAATGAAAATTAGTAAATGGTAGTGTAAATTACTTGAATATTTATAACTGCAGTTAAAGAGCACAATTCTAAAAAATGTTGCATTTTAAACAGGACTTTATGGAGGATTCAGCCTGGATTTTGCAAGCCGTATTGTGCTATTAGCTTCCACAATTTGAATAGATAAAAGTCCGCCACGCAGGGACTGCGTAAACTAAGAATTTCTCACGCACTGGATGGCACACTACTGATCTAAGGTCACCATTTATTCTGTAATTCTAAGGAAAAATCCTATGAGTTGAAGTGGTGTTTCTTAGAGGTCTAAAAACAAGAAATTAGGAATAGCACACTCAATATTAGAGTATGAGAAAATGTGTAGAGCAACAATTGAAATTATATTATTTATTAACATCCACTTTTGGCAACTAAGGCTAATTGCTAATTGGGACGGGTTATCTACAGGTTACCACCCTTTTCCAAGGTAGGACTAAGGATTTTACATAATGAATTCCGTCACTAAATAAATTCCCCAGGCGGGAATCGAACTCGCAGCTCTAGGTTTACTATGTGAGATTAAGGTCAACGCTTTAACTCACATGGCTAACCTGAGCCCCGCAACAATTGTAGACCATCAATAGTTTAACGAGATTGGTTCCATAACTTTTTTTTTATAATAAAAAATAATAATAATTTTTATAACGTTCATAATAATGGAGATATTTTATTATTATTCCTGGTTCGATTTCAGCCATTAACGACTATGAACACTAGTGTTCAATGAAATTGTTAAATATCGAATATAGTATAGATCAAATAAACATTTTTGTGTTAAGAACGTAAATTCTCAATTGATGATATCACATAGCATATATCTATGAACACAGTAAAAGTTTAATAAAGACAATATTTGCCATTTAAATTTAGAATACAGAGGTTTATGATGACCAGCTTATTGTTAATAAACCATGAGTAGGAGTAGGAGTTAAGAGGGATTTAAATTTAAAAAAATCTAAATTGGTGCTTCTCATTAGATGTTCATTTTTCAGCAATTGAATCAATAATCGTCTCATGTTCAATAGAAATTTGTTGTTATAGGTTCATAGGCTACTTATTAGTAAAAAAATATAAAATCTAATTTGAGATCACAGCACAGACATTGCAGCCTGTACTTTCTTGGATTATCTTAAGTATAGCATTCTCGTGAGGCCAACCTCATAGGAAGAAACATTCTATAACTGTAATGTGTCCCTAAATATAAATATATTGCCACTTCCCCCACCACTCATTAATCCAGACGGCCCTTGTAGTGGAGAAGGACCGAGATAAGACACACACACACACACCGCCATGACCTTTGGAGTCTTTTATCTTTTTGGAGGCTGCCGAAACCAGGCAAGCTCCTATTTCCGCCATAGCCTACGATATAAAACAGATGATACATCACTCCAAGAGAAGGCTACTCAAAAGGTCAGTTGAACGATCAAGAAAGCCTAGCTAGGTATAACTCGTCCAGTTAAAACAACACAGTCAGTAATAATAATAGTCCGTTAAGCAGGGGCTGCGTAAACTAAGCAGATTTTCCACTTGAAGTTTTACAATAGATAAATCTACACACTTTTACACTTAACACCACCGTGAATATTAAGTGAACAAATACAATTGACAATAAGAAATCTTCCAGTCATTTTACATTTTAATATCCTCCACAACGGAAAACGTCTGAATTGTAAATAAACCCGTTATACAACCTCTCAGAACTGAAAAATAGAAATGTTCTCGACTGGAAAGAAAAAAAAATAATGGAATATATCTGAAAATAATATATTCATTTTATTGAAAACTATTTACTATATCTAGTGCTGTAATTTATAGTGAACCAAATTAATATTTATCTCGATCACTCTAATTTTAGTAATCCAAGAATAAAAGGATATTAGTTCAAAACTATATATATATATATATATAAATGTCGAGTTTTGTTACGATCGAACACAAAACTCGATATTTAAATATTTTATGTAAAAATAAAGATGAAATCAATAGATGTAGTTTATTCCACATCCTCGTTGACTACTGAGACCAGTCTAGTTTACCACTTTTCACTGGCCAGGATGAGGCTAAGGATTTTAATTAGGCTCTTCATTAAGTAAATTCCCTTAGTCACTGTAATAGTACCCATGGCTCTAGGCGTACCAAGTGTATTAAGATAAATGCTTTCACTAAACTCTGAGATCTGTATAAATAAATAATTTAAATGACTAGGAAAACAAATACAAGAAATACATTATAGCTAAGAATTGTTGTGGAAAAATATTTGTAAGTACCCTTTCAAAAAACGTAGAACATTCAATACAAAATTCTTGCTTTTTGGTAAATATAACTGTAATTGACGGAAGTGACGTTTTCAAGTCAAGAGGAGTAGAGTACCAAACTTAAAACAAGAAAAAATATATACAACCAATTTCTTCTGTGACGTTAAATATTCTTTCTAAAAATAAACTTTTCATGACGGCTCTTATATAGCTTAGGTACTTCATCTCAATAAAGTGGAAAACACTAAAATATTTTTATTTATTCATAAATACTCATCATATTCATAAATAGATGGATCTAAAAAAAAAACATGTATTAATAGAAAGGCAAATTAAAAATACAAGTTGCGTGAAAAAAAAGATGGCGCCAAGCTATTTAAAAGTATTTGCGTAGTCAAAATTTATTTACAACTGACAGTTGTACTCTCATCTCAGAAATTTAAGTCGATTTTTTTTAGGCATCCTGATTAAGGCATTCATCAATTAATAAGATATGTGATATTCATTACCAAAAACATGTTAACAGATTATGGAAAATCACATGTATATACTTGTCTGTTACAGCAACAGTCTAGTGTTCACAATTTTTGTTTGATCCAAACCCGATATTTATTGTAAAACTCAGATGGAGTTCATTAATGGCTGAACGAGTTGGAGAGGAGAGGGTTATGGGGAGAATTTTGAAAATTCAAAATTTCTCCGTTATTATACGTCAGATAAAATATTTTTATAAACCCCAACTTATTTTAAGTCTGATTTCCTATAAATATATATTTTTATATGCATTTTCTCTCTACCTTGAATATTAACCCAGATATATGCATGTTTTAGTTATCAGCCTTCAGTAAAGCCCCAACCCTATTCATGTCGTATAACATATATCATGAAGCACTTCATTCCATGCTTAAATAGTAAATATTGGTTCCATTGATATTTTATTGTGTGACGGTTCTGCAAACATGTTCAGTTGGACGTCATAATTTAACGTTCAAAACTCCATAGCTTTTATTTCATCAATAAATCGGCTGAAATCGGCTTTGGGGGGCTGGGGATATAATAAATGAGAATTCTGAATTTTTGGGTTGGTATAGGTAGGGTAGACTAATTTTATATAACCAATGTTGTTGGAATTTTAATTTTCTACAACTATTATTTCTTTCAATTTTTTGTTGACTCCAGTATTAATAGAGATATTTATATTTTTTTCGTTTTAGCCTATTGTTTCCTCTCTTCTACTGTTCCCATTTTCACTTCAATTACCTCACTCACTACACATCACAAGTCTAACTAAGATTTTAATACCTGTTTACATAGACCTCTTACGGACATTTTTGTTTACAACTTTCAGTTGACCTAAACTCATAATGTAATTTGCACTTCCATGCCTTGGGGCTCTTATACCACTATACATATAATAAGCAGGTTATATTCCATGCCGTGCCCACGTATGGTTGGAACTAAAGAAGAAACAGAATTTTAAATGATATTACATCCATGTGTTTCATTACAGCACGTGGAAAATCCGCTTAGTTTACACAGCCATAGTGTGACGGATCTAGAAACGAAAATATGCAGAAAAATACTGATTATGCATACCCATATATCCATGTCATCCACATTACTGTTCTGATTAATTAGGTGCGTGATTCGTTACAAAAGAAACGTATATCTATTTATAAGACGCTGAATCTTTCATGACACAAATATTTCTGTCATTTAAAGCCCCCCTTTAAAAGATTATCCTGCATTACTTTCCTTTTGCTCTCATTAAAACAGCTGTAATTATCTCAGTTCTATCATTAATCAGATAATCTTTGTATAATGCTACTGTATAATTAGATTAAATTGTGAACATAAATTATTAAGTTTTTTTTCCTCCATTAAGTAATGTATAAATACAGCATTGATGCTTATATAATCTTGAATCATGTACAAAGAGTCGTTGTACTGAAAGGTAATAAAAATTATTGTTCAACTATGATGGGCACGAGGATTTGGTGGGAAGTTATGTGATCAGCTTACTAGGCTTTCTTTCAATGAGCGAGTAGTAACTTAATTGTCTCGTAATGCTGAGTAGGTTTCGGGAGAAGGGATGAATATGGCAGACCATGATCTCCGATAATATACTGTATACCTAAATAAAATTTAATGTCCACAGACACTCCCTAGTAGAAGAATTTAAATGGACTACATGCACATCCAACGAAAAGCCTACCACTAAGACCTTAAGAAAGAAAATGTCTGTCACGTAGGGGTTAAACGAATTTCTGGAAACATTCTTCGCTTCTAAACGCAGTGGAATCATACATTAGCAATGTCATCCCACCATATATTCTCTATAACTAAGTCAAAATTACTGGGGGTTTATTTTAGGCTGAAATCAAGAACAAAGAGGTATACGAGTTACGAAAAAATATACTGAATAATTGTTGAACATCAATAGTTCAAAGGTAGTTCTACAAGACCATGAAATTTTGTATAGAATGAAACGGTTCTTATGCCTAGTATCGTATAGATGAAATAATAATTTTCGAGTCCAGAACAACTTGTTTGATGAGGCCATCACACAACTTATTTACATATATCTGACACAGCTGCAGTCTGCTAAAACGAATACAGCTTAATTAGTGAGTTTTATATATATATAGCTCATACTTATAGCTTTGGCATTTATGTCTGTCCATTAGACATTAGAGACAATTATTAGTAAGTAAGAAGTGATTCTATTTGTTCTTCTTTAATCTGGTTTTGCGATGGAGACTGCGCCATCGATTAAAACATTATTGGCATTAGTTAGGAATGAGCTGTGGCAGAGTGACATTAAGCGAGCGTGTGGAGCGATATCACTGCTGAGCTGATAAGGAAGCAGGGACGTGCTTACGTAACAGAGGCAAGGTCTCGACAGCTGGGGCCCATTCCCGCCTGTTCCACCTAGCAGCTCCCGCCAATAAAACCCCTCCCCTACACTACACGATACTGGAGGCAATTTGATATTTCTCCTTTGAAATTTGCCGACAGAATATGTGACGGGCATTCGTCGTGAACATACAACAGAATTGTAAAGTCCGTTCGGATGAATGAGTATAAACCATGGCTCTTGACGGCGAATCTTGAAACAAAAGGTAACGACATTGGTACTTGAGGTTTGGAGACATTGGCACTTGAGGTTGGGAGACATTGGCACGAATGTTTGGGAAACTTTGGCACATAAGGCTGGGAGATATTAGCACCTCATGTTGGGAGACTTTGGCTTTTGAGGTTGGGAGACTTTGGTGCTATAGGTTGGGAGACATTGGCACGAAGGTTTGGGAAACTTTGACACATAAGGCTGGGAGATATTAGCATCTCATGTTGGGAGACTTTGGCTTTTGAGGTTGGGAGACATTGGCACTTGAGGTTGGGAGACATTGACACTTGAGTTGGGAGACTTCGTCACATGAAGTTGGGAGACATTGACACTTGAGTTGGGAGACTTCGTCACATGAAGTTGGGAGAGATTGTCACTTGAGTTTGGGAGACTTTGGCGTATGAGGTTGGATTGGTGTTTGAAGATGATAGATGTGCTCGTATATCTATAATTCTTCCCATTTGAATTCATTTATTCCTGATCACAAAGATCTCATTCCTTTTTTTTTCAAAGATATCTAATCTTAATAAAACTGCTGTAGTTGCATTCCCCAAAATAGGACTTTGGAAGAAAAGAGAGAATGAATCGCGCCAGTATGATTTGTTAACAATTTTTAATTTAACTTTAGTAGTTATTCCTACCTATTAAGTAGTTAAAACTATTCTTCGTCTCTCCTAAGCACATATGAATTCATAGTATATTCAAAAAACATTATTTACGTACTTAATACTAATGTAGGAATTTAGAGGCATTCCTTTACTCGTCCTTGAACTCTATTGGAAAGATAGCAAGTACATTCGGTCAAAGTTAGCATTTAAATTCAAGATAAGGTTTGCCCTACTTTATTATTTTGGATCACGGTGGATTTTAGACAATATGATAAATTTCTTGACATAAGAGCTCTCCGGACGCCTTTTTAGAGGGTTTTACACGTGAGTTAAAGCGTTGGTCTTAATATACTCCGTAGACCTCGAGACGTAGGTCCGATTCCCACCGGACTGTTGGAATTAGGTTAGTAACGAACTTATTAAATAGAATCCTTAGCCCCACCAAGTCTTGGAAAGGGTGGTGACCGGTAGATAATCCGTCAAATTAGTCGTAGTAGTATAAAGTCAACATTAAGAATAAAGGCCAGGTATACAACCAAATAATTGCTTTATTACGTTAATTTAAATAATAAATTATTATATTTTTTCTATGCTGGTGTTTGAGGTGGATAACTTGTTCCATAAACTTCGAAACACGAGGTTTCTTTCTCACATTGGACACCGCCGACTTGTTTTAGACCAGAAGCATACTTTGAGCACTGTGAATGGCAATTTATCTACTGACAAATACTAAGCACTAATCATAATTTATTATGAAATTTTGTAGTTTATGCCCGCAACCTTATGACATTTGCCAGTTTTGGTAATAACTGGGGTCCTTTCTTTGGAATGGACGACTTCTTCCTAAAGCCATTTTTAATGGTTATTCTCTGATAGAAGACAACTGGGTACCATTGGCCTTTCTGTAGCGCCTTTGTGGAAGAAGGCTTTCCTTTTCAAGGGAAGAACTTAACACAGAGAATTTGCATATCTAGTTCTCGCTTTATTCGAGAATCAACGTTTTGTGAAGTAGCTATAAGACTGTTTCTGAGCTAACCTAATTTTTAGCAAGAGTATGAATAGTATATACAAGAGTAACACATGGATGCGTTCATCTAATGACAAAAACAGATACCTACCTGTAATGTGTGCAACAAAGAGCTATCAATTAAACAGCTCTTATATTCTGAAAGTAATGGAATGTGCCAAAGAAATAAACGCTTATTTGAAAACTATAATTAAATAATGCTTGAAGTTATGCTACATACTGAGCAAAGCATGCGTACAGATTAAATACTAATAATAATGCAAGATGCAGTGACAGCTTCATGTTTTAATTTTAAATAAATATAAATATTTAGTTTTAAGTAATTACGGACATCGTATATATTAGTAACTGATGAATACTTGACGATGGGAGGCAGTCACATTTTGGCAAATAAATAAATTCTTAGCTTAGCAGAAGAATGTTTCGAGTCCGTGGAAATCATAGTGGTATTGTTTCACTTAGAACAAGTTGAACTTTGGTCCATTATCATGAATCGAAGGATGAGGAGCTGAAGGTGAAGGCAGTTTTTAAATATATCTAATGGCCGAGGAACACCTGAAGGAGAAGCCCGAAAGAATCCAAGGCTAACCAGGAACAGAGCCGGAAACACTCACTCTCTGGCTACCAGATAGAGCTGCTCACATCAACAATATACATATATATAAGTATATGGGTGCTAGCTTTAGTAGAACATATGCTCTATATGACTGATATGGTCATTCTTTAGTATATGGTTCATATATGTTACGTTTACTAGAAACATAATAATCGTTCATTGTTAGGCCTCTATTGATTGAAATATCAAATACTGTGTTAGCTTCACCTACTTATCGTACAGCCCGATAACTCACGAGTCGACACTCCAGTCACCTGCCAGATTACTGTTACTCAACTATACTGAATCGCCGGGAGAGCTGGCCGAGTCTATATTGGTTCGCCGACCACTCTAGCAGGTTCGAGGCCCCAACGCGCCCGGTGATTGCTCAGTGCCGGATCATCAGTTCTAGATTTTGCACGAATACTCTCATTTTCCTTGAACTTCTTATATATTTACGTTATTAGCTACTGTATGGCTGCTTGGTTAGTTAGTGATTATACGACAGTTAAAGTTAGCTACTACATAACTGATACGTTCATTATTTAGTATATGCTTCATATGTTGTTATTAGTTAGGGTATGGTTGATTGGTTAGGTAGTTTTTACGACAGTTAAAGTTAGCTACTATATGACGGATATGTTCATAATTTAGTTAATGATTCATATGTTACTATTATTAGTTAGTGTATTTACTATTATTGGTTAGGTAGTTATTACGACAGTTAAAGTTAGCTAATATATGACTGAAATGTTCATTATTTAGTTAATGATTCATATGTTACTATTATTAGTTAGTGTATTCACTATTAGTATTAAGGTAGTTATTACGACAGTTAAAGTTAGCTAGTATATGACTGATATGTTCATTATTTAGTTAATGATTCATATGATACTATTATTAGTTATTGTATGGTTGGTTAGGTAGTTATTATATGGCAGTTATAGTTAGCTATTATATGACTGATACGATCATTATTTAGTATATGCTTCATATGTTGTTATTAGTTAGGGTATGGTTTCTTGGTTAGGTAGTTATTATATGGCAGTTATAGTTAGCTACTATATGACTAGTATGTTCAATATTTAGAAAATGGTTCATAAGTTACTATTAGTTAGTGTGTGGTTTCTTGGTTAAGTAGTTATTAAATGACTGTTATTCTTTTATTTAGTATTTGCTTCATATGTTAATATTAGTTAGTATATGGTTGCTTGGTTAGGTAGCTATAATATGACTGTTATGCTTATATTTAGTATATGCGCCAAATGTTATTTAGCGCGCAGACACAATCCCAGTTAGTAAATAGTACCTTAGTTGCTATTTGGCTCCTAAATTAGTTAGTATATTGGTCCTTGGTCAGTTAGTTATTATGTGACTGTTATGGTCATTATTTAGAATATGACTCATAAGTTAGCATTTAAGGTTCCAATGTATTTAGTTTAGTTCCTGAATTAGCTAGAATAGCTATAATAGAGATATGCTTGTTAGGACATAGATTCAATTTTACTTCGTTTATTGGTACTATTTGACTCCCTATATTAGTAGTATATTGTTGCTTGGACTGATATTTACTGTACATATAGTTTTGAACCGAGCTCATTTTCATCATCTCCAGGATAGGGTCGATGGACATTTGAGGACATTTTTCGAAAATCGCGTTGTGAGTACAACCTCAACAGCAGATATACCCTCAGTGAAATCTGCTAAAATACGTGATGTGGAGAGGGAAGGACTGCGCAAAGTTGGTTTGGACGTTTCAAGACCAGCGACGAGACCCGTAAAGAAGAACCACTTTCTGACCTCGACACCTGTGGCATGTAGTCCTAGAGATTTTATGTACTAAACCACCCCCAACCCTATAACCTGTTAGTGTGTCTTTCAGAAAATGATAGAGTTAACATTATTTCTAGATATAAATAGCACAAAAGCTAAAGAAAAAAAATAACAAGAATTAAAGGAATATAATAAAAGGGGTCTAAAAACAGGTAAAATTTCATTAAACATTAAATAATGAATTAAATTCTTATCATTTATTGTAAATATTTAACTTCTTAAATGCTATAAAATAGTAGTTATGAATGTTTAAGCTGTTAAGTACAATCGAGTAAATTTGCTACTGGGTTATACATAATAAAGAATTATAGGTTTGGCATATTTGTGCATTGTTTGCGAGAGGCCAGTATTAATGAGGTAAAAATGAGTTGACGAAAATGGATTTTTTACTGCGAGACTTAAAAATGGCCTCTAAAGGAAAAAAAATCTGTCTATTTCATGAAATATCGGTATCAATGATTGTACATGTCGAACTGTGACATTTATATCTCTCTATTGAGGAGCAATCAACAGGTAGGTTATCAGAGATAAATATATATAATTCCTCTGATATGATTGACCTTTCTCTCAACTACGTATATATATGTTTCGCATACATAAAAAAGTTATATATTGCGAGCATGTGGCTTAAATATTAAAATTAAGAACATTCTTAATTTGTATTGGTTACCTTGGTTGTAAGAGGAAACAATTATCGGAGAATAGGCCTTACCTGAAACAAAAACAATAAAATTCAACGTGAATAAAAGCTTACTATTAAAACCTAATATTAAAGATTGTATAATAATAATAGTAATAAAATTAAAGAATGGTAACGCAATGTCAAAATTCAAAAGCTTTTTCTTAAACATTTTGTCATGCATCATTCACGGGGGCAATTTCACTAAACTCTTACACTCTATTCATTTTCATCAACGGATAAAGATAGAATACGAGACTCAGACGCAACTAACAAAAAGTCTGTCACGCAGGGGCTGCGCAAACGAAGCAGAGTTCCCACGTGCTGGCACGACATACTGGTAATCTCACCTCACCATATGAGTATATTCTCTATTTCTAAATAAAGCTTCAATGAGGTGAACTGTGGGTTTACTAAAGGTGGAAAACATGAAAGTACGAATCACTCCCTGAATATTTGAGTAACGAAAACATGTATAGAACAACAGTTAACAAGGTTGGTTTTATAACATTTTGCGATCCGACTCAAAGTCTTTAGAATCCCCTCTATGAATCGCCCTCTATTTCTGGTCCGATTTCAGCTATTAACGAATATGATCTGGAGTTTAAAATGAAACTGTTAAATATCGAGCAAGGTATGGATGAAATAAACATTTTCGAATCAAGAATCTAAACCCTTAAATGATCGCATGAGACAGCATTTATTTATGTATTTAATATTTAATCTAGGGATAATACGTTTCATGATATATTTTCTCTTGTTAACGCGCCATTATTGAAAGTGGAGGGGATTACTGTGAGTTGAAAATTAAAAAAAAAAAAAAATGCAAATATCTCGGTTAATATTCGAAAAATAAAATTAAAAAGTGTATCAAGGAACATTAACAAATTAAATTCGCAACATGATAATTTCTGTACAATTTTTCTATCCGATTCATTATAGCTATCTTGAAAAGGCGACTTCCCCTCTCTCTTGCAGAATTAAAGGTAGTATTAGACTATCAAAATTAGATAAAACAAAAACTTTCTAATCAATTTCATCAGGTAATTTTATGCGGATACATTAAGTTTCTTACTTTCCTTGGGCAGCATTTACACCAATAATACAATAATTACAAAAATATTCGAGAATATACACGCACTAAATACTTACAATATTAAAAATGTGTGGCTACCCATATTACCCAAATGATGGACATTGACAAAATGCAAAACTAGGAACAAGAATGACCACTCCAGACATAACTATGCTAACGCAATCAATCCTCAACAAGACAGTACTAAGAAAAATACTCAAATACTAGGCAAGAACACTGGTTACGTATCGGCAATAAATTACTGCAAATAAAACGCAATGATGTAGAATAGTCATGTAGAATCAAGAAGAGACAAAGTTGTCCTCACTTACCCGCCACATTCTTACACAATGAATAGAAAAGACAAGCCTATCTGTACTCATTGCCACTCTGGAATTAATAATAACACTTCTACTAACAGAATACAGATCACGAACTTAACTAAATATAGCACATGACTTGAACCAACTACTGACTTAAGATAGCCCACATATCGCATCGTTTTTACGTGATATTTTATTAATAACCACATTATGCTACTGAGACTAATTGGGACGGGTTCTCTACAGGTTGCTGCCCTTTTCTAGTAGAATGGGGCTAAGGATTCTAATTAATGAGTTCGTCACTACATAAAGTCCTATTCCCCAGGTCACACCACTCTAAGTTTACCAAGTGAGATTAGACCCGGCTAATCTGAACCCCACTATTTTAACATATTTAAGTACTATTGAGTAGTTTGGCAATATTTAATTACAAATATTAAGATTGGAAGTTGAGTTTGCTCAAAATGAATGGAAGGTTCTAAAATATAGAAATTTTCCGTTTTCATCAAGTTCGATCAAAGACCACCAACAAAAATTAAAAAAAAAAAAATATATATCTCATTTTACAGATTGATTTGCTAATATAAATTTTTATTCCTACAATTTAGAATGCCGAAGGATGACTAGATTGTATTGAGGAAGAGAACTCCCATTAACTTAAACTCTGTTTCAACAGATATTATTAAAAACTTGAAATGAGTACTGATATTCTGAGAGGAATTACTGTCCAATCGGTTAGTTTAATACTTGCTTTCGTTTCATAATTACCATATCAATTTCCGGAAGTAGATTACTTTCACCATTTTTTTTTAATTATGACACTAACATATTAGCTCTACTCACTACTTCCTAAGGCAATTGTATAGTAAGCTCAAAATTAGATTTTCTTCAGGATTAATTTTGTTATTTTAAGAACATCACAAATTGTTATATTAATGAAATTAATTTGTGTCCAATTTCAATTATGTATCCTTCAATGAATTTGATAGAGGTTTGGTTCCGCCCGTAAATATAGAATAACAAAACTGTCAAATCACAGTTGTCTGAACGATACACACACACACACTCACACACACACACACATGCACACAGACACACACACACAAATACTTAGATAAAATATTTTGAACGAACCTCATTTTCTTCATCTCCTCGGAAGAATTGACATTTCTCATAAATCATGTTATAAGTACAACCACAATACTTGATTTACCCAAAGGAAAATTTGCTTTAAAATATCTTACTTTGGACTTTTTAAATGTTAGCTTACTTTTATGTTTTTGTGGCTCGGGATAGCTATGTGAGTTAAGGCGTTGGTACTAATCTTGCTTGGTAAACCAACATTGGTTCGATTATTACCTGGGTTATAGGAATATATTTAGTTACGAACACATTAAATAAAATCCTTAGTTCTGCTATGGCTAAAAAGGGTGGAAAGCAGTAGATAACCTGTCAAAATTTGCGTTTGTAGCATCATTGGACGTTAATAAATAACATTTTTGACTTTTAAATATTTTCAGTTACAATAATTTATACACAATACGCCAACGCCATATTCTGACAAGCGTTTCAATGCCAAAACAGGCCTCTACATCTGAGTCTATATTTATTTTCAAACCTTACTCAGTGATATGCCGTTACAAGTTATTTTTTTCTTCATGTCCTGCTTTCTTTATTATTAAATTATTTACTCAAAACATTAAACGCTTTATCAAATACCTTGTTTTTTGATTAAATAAATTGACGCCACCAATTTATATTTTACGTTCCTAACTCGTAAATGTTTATTTGATATATACCGTACTCGATATTTAAGTGTTTTACCCAACACTAAAGTTCATATTCGTTAATGGCTCATATCGGACTAGGAATAGGTGGGGGGGGAGGGGGAGGTTTAGCGGAAGGGTGGGTTCGAAAATTCAATATATTTAGATTATTATGAGTCGTATCGTAAAGTATTATAGAACCAATCTTGTTAAGTTATTGTGTTCTACAATTGTTGTCTTGTACATTTGTTCTTAGCTCAAATATTAAGCGATGTCTTTTCTTGTTTTCAGACGCAGGAAACCCCAGGTCTACACTTTGAATTTATTCTTTAATATAGAAAACATATGGAGAGAAGAGATAAATAGTGCCACGCCAGCACGTGGAGAGCTGCTTAGTTTACGCAGCCCCTGCGTGACGGACGTTTTGATCAGAGTCCAGCATCTGAGGGAAAACATAAATAAATCTGCTCTGTTCACGTAGTATAGATATTGTCCATCGATGGACAATTGAAGAAATTATGGGGTCGACAGCTCATAAGGTAACTCTGCTGAAAGGGTTGCCTTTCCCCAGAGAAAGGGCCTTAAAGCAGTCCACGATGAGTTTGCTCAGAGACGCGATGATGATGATAATGAGGTTTTATGAGCGGGTCTTAACGTGTTCAATCGCCGTATTAAAAGGCTGGAGTTGGGGAGGGGATCAATTCATCGCTGGAGTTTGTAGAGTCGTAAGGAGAACACGCAAGGAGCTATAGGGCTGAATCGATGGCGGGCACCTGTTGCTCTAAATACGCAGGGAAATTAAACCCGTTAACTAACAGCTGAGATATACTCACGGCCATCGTAATTAACCTTTATCTCTTTGGCTCTGTTTTAATACAGCTCCGCTTCAAGTTACAAACTCATATAAAATCATTTCCATTCAATATACCTTTCTGAAAGTTTTGGTATTATAAAATGTAGCGACTCCCTGCCTTTAAAAATGAGGATATTCCAGCGAAATAAAGACATGCCGTTTTAGCTATCTCTGCCTTACCATCAATTAAAGCATGAGAGGATATATAAATTGCTTTTCCAGATTCTTAAAATGTATTGAACCACTATCACAATAACAGTTGCATCAGCCCGACATCAGCTTTTCACTCCATACTCATGAAATATTTTCCGACAACCTTTCATCGAATGTCCATCAATCCTATGGAAGAGCTGACAGTAATTAGGGTCAAACAAATATATATATCAATATTAATACGGTCGATCAAACTTGATATTTAAACGTTTCGTGAAAAACAGAAGATCAAGTTTTAAATTAAAGACCTATTCAGGTAATACTCATGATATGATTTTCGAAAAACCTCCTCAAATGTCCACTGAACCTACCTTGGTATTTGTCAAACATAACGTCCGTAACAATTGATGTGTCCATATATATGTCTATTAACGCTGTAGTTTTGTTTGATCGTTGCCTTGTTGTATATTTTTAAACATTTTACATAAACTAATAATATTCGAACATGAAATTCGCTAATGGCCGAAGTTGAGGTTGGAAAATATTTGAAACATCTCCGTTGTTATGAATCGGATCGATTACTATTTAACGTATATTGTAAATGTTATTATGTATTATTGCTGTTTTTTTAAAATTTGATTTGTTTTTCATATATTACCTAGCTAAGCGTATTAAGTTCTTTTAGTTTTGATATTTTTTTTCCAGCATTCGGTTAAATCGTGCTCCTAATCAATTAGGCAATTATTCCAATAAGCGTCTCAAGCCCTGAAGAGAAATCAGCTATTTAGGTCGTACTCATGCGATTTCCGAAATTTTTCTTCAAATGTCCATCGATCCTACTCAGGAGATGACGAAAATGAGGTCCTTTCAAAATTATATACATAATCTATATGCGGTCGCAATTTTTGTTTTAGTCGTCACCAAACTCGGTATTAATCGTTTTATGTAAAAAGAAAGATCAAGTTCGTTAATGGCTGAAATCGGACCAGTGGGAGGGGGGGATTTTTGAAAATTCAAAATATCTCCGTACTGTACGTCGGATCGAAAAATTGTATAAAACCAATCTTATTGCAAATTAATTTACTATAAATAATGTTATATACATTTATTTTCTATCTTGAATATTAACCGAGATATTTTCATTTTTATTGTGTGTGTGTGTGTGTGTGTCGGATGTTTCTGGATTACTTCGGCCGTTTCCGTAACTGTTCGGCACTCGTGTAACATAACCTTTCTCCGTTCTTGCCTTCTAACCTTTTACTTTGTGAGATATATGCAAATACGGTCTGTTGATGCCCCCCCCATATTCAAGACGGTGTTGTGTTTCCGGTATGTAGATTTCTCTATAGTAAAACTTCACGTGGGAAATCTGCTTAGTTTACGCAGCCCCTGCGTGACGGACTTTTCTTAAATATATAGTCCCGTGTATATAGGTTTCTAATTAAACGGGAAATTGGGGAACAGAATATGAGACGTCATCAGCGTGTAACGCTAGTATGTATATAATGGTTGCGTATCACCTACTTAAGGAACCTTTTTAAATGGTAATATGTTGCATGTGTTAGCTTATGTTATTATGTAATAGTTGTGCTGAGGGAGAGGCGAAGATAGCCGATGATAGCCGAGGCTAGAGCCGACTAGCACCCTAACCTAGTGGTGGATGTAGGAAAGAGGACTCCCTCTCTCTCTACTCCTTTTATTTCATCTTCCTACACTTACCTACTCCACTATCTAACTTCTTGCCTCCCCTCAACTATCTACCACTCTCTCCTCCCACTCTCACTCTCTCTCTCTCTCCTCTCTCTTCTCTTTCTTTCTCTCTCTCATCCTATTTCTCTCTCTCTTCCTTACGTATTTCTTAGCCTCCCCCCCCTCCTTGAGGGAAATGAAATTCATAAATTAACTCTTTGCTTTTATTTATTTTTTCTAATGGTTTTATTATTTACTATTTTACTTCCTCGTAAGAATTTATTCCTGAGCCAAATTTTACTAGTTTCGACATGACGTCTGACAACTGAAAAGTGGCTTGTCTTACAATGTAAATATTTATTATTTGGGAGTGTTTGTATAATAGAACTGCATTAAACGTCATTATATTATATTTCTTGAACCTATGTAGCACCACTGATAAAATTTGATGTATTTGGTTATTATTCTTGTAAATATTTATATTTATATACCTGACCGTCAACAATGATATTAATCAATGATATTTCTCAATGCGGTTATTAATTGTTATATGTTGATCTAGAATTTTTAATATACGGATATTTCTGTATGACTCAAATTTTAATGTAAGTAGGTCGATTTTATTGCACAGCTTTAACATGTCTCTCTTTTTAGCAGATTTCCCTTAATGGAAATCAGCTATTGAGGTCTTACTCATGACGCGCTTTTCGAAAAATGATCAAGTTAATGGATGAAATCGGACCAGTGGGAGGGCGGGTTTAGAGTGGGGATTTTCGAAAATTATAAATATCTCTGTTACTATACGTCGGATCAAAAAATTGTATAGAATTAATCTTATTGAAAATTAAAGGTGCTATAAATTTTGTTATATACATTTATTCTCTATTTTGAATATTTGCATTTTTCTACTTCTACGCATGCTACATAAACAATAATCTGTTATGTAATAAACCACATTATTCGAAGCTTAAATACTATAAATTGTTTTCAAGAGACTTTTATAATACGAGACAAATATGTTATGGTTACGCCCCCCCCCCCTTCTTAAGTTCTTGGACTACTAAAATTTAATTGATTGAGATAAAAATTATTCTTATCCATTACAAATTACAGTACTAGATATAGTAAATAGTTTTCAATCAAATTAATTCGTTATATTCAGATATATTACGGTAATTATTTTTCTTTCCGGTAGGAAGTTGGTAGAACTGTTTGTTTACATTTCAGATGCTTTCTGTCGCGAGGTTTCTTATTATCGTATGTATTTATTCACTTAATATTCACGGTGGTGTTATGTTACTGTTATGTAAATTTATCTATTATTAAACTTCACGCGGGAAATCTGCTTAGTTTACGCAGCCCCTGCGTGACGGACTTTTTTATTTGTTAGTACCCTATGATGTAAGGTTAGTGCCGAAATGCAATTTGCTTAAATAAACTATTTGTTGGGAAGACTTTTATTTATTAAGACTTGTTTCCCAGGTCGGTACTCCCACATCTAGCAACATACGAATGATGCTGTATTTCCTTATCATTTTAATAATTGTCGTATTTTCATGTTTACATGAGCACTCGAAACGAATAATATGGTTTTTAATGAATTTATGTTTTTGAAGGTCAAAAACCTCTTAGACTTTATCAATCTCTCAAGAGTCTTTATTTCAAGCACTTGCTATTCCCATAATACAAGACGCATTCAAAGTTGAAGACATTTCGGTGCCATTAAATTTTTATTTTTTTGATATTACGAACGATTGAATAATTGTGTACTCATTTCATACTATACAATCAGAAAACGTTAAATGTTTTATTAATTCGTTTACGGAACAGCTTCTTCAGTGTTTCGCTAAAAT
Source organism: Riptortus pedestris (assembly GCA_019009955.1). Taxonomy (NCBI): domain Eukaryota; kingdom Metazoa; phylum Arthropoda; class Insecta; order Hemiptera; family Alydidae; genus Riptortus; species Riptortus pedestris. The sequence continues at coordinate 57,434,144 of CM032232.1, forward strand.
TGAGTTCATTTAAATATTTTGAGGTTTGTCCTTACCAGAAATATATTGCATCCCCTCTCCTGATGTTTGATTTGGGCTGATAAAACTTTATGAACTGTTTATTTCCATAAAGTTGTTACACATAGATTAGTTGAAGAATGTTTTTACCTCAGCTGTTACTTTTCATAAATTTGATATTTCGCTCTTTATTGTACTGTACTGACTAACTTTATTACACATTTTGTTTTTTAAATATTTCTGCATTTAATTAAATGATTATATGATTTATTAATGATATTGTAGAACTGTTCTAGCTTTGTCTATTTTGTTAAAGGCATATTTTACTAATCTATTTGGTAAGAACCTAAGCTGGACTGTTCTTGAGGCACGAGGTGTCTTTTTCTTGAAGCAAACGTGGCCTTTTGGCAATTCTTACCGGAATTTTGGCATTTTTGGAACTGATTTCATGATCTAATACAGACTAATTTGGACCAGTTTTTATAATTTGTTGTTGTTAAAGCACTGTTACAAAGAGGCTTCTTCTTCTCTACTAGCTCTGCTAAGGGGCTCTCGTTAGTCCTGTAACCTAAGGCGTTGGTCTTAATTTCACTTGGACCTAGAGTCTAACCTGGGCTATAGGAATGTATTTACTGATGAACTATAAATAAATCATTAGACATTCGCTGTTTAGAAAATGGTGGCAACCTGTTAATAGCCTGTCCCCAAGAGGCCATTAATAAATAACATTCAACTCTTCTAACCAAGACCTAGGCAGCACAACAGACTGTAAGATTACAGGAACCAGGGTGTAAAACCGATAATTAAGAGCAAACCAGGCCAAAACACAGACAGAAATGTAAAAAAAATCGTTTACAGTGAGCGTTCGTTCCGCGGCTTCTATAAAGACAGAAGCGAATTATTTGTTTGGCCTAGAAAAGACTTTATCAGAAATTTGGAATAGATCCAAGAAAAGGAATCCAGGCATTAGATAAGCGCTTGATACCCGCTTGAAGTTAATTTCTTGAACACCGTCGGTACTCCAGGCAGAAAAATAAATTGACTCTGCAGATATAAAGTAAATTTATTTACTTATTAATTCTAGTTACAAACATCTTCACTACTTACAATGTAAGATACAAAAATAATAAAATCTATTAACACAATTTAATAAAATTGTTAAGAAGTTACTTATAACAATATTTAAAATTGATTTAGTCAATAGTTAAACTTCAGAATTACTTACATGCAACATTAGCAAAAAAGACGGGCGATAAAATGAATTATTTATTTATTCATAACACTTCTACTGTGAAGTCATTAGTGGTACATAAATCTATATTTCTTGGAACGGATGAGTCCCCTTCAAGTAAAATACGAGCTCCTTTATTTGGCCTTCGATGTGTTCAAGAAGCTACTCTAGACTTGTTTTGAGATTCATAGATTTTCTCAGATGTGTGTAGTTTTTGCATTTTAAAAGCGGTTATGTAGTGGTTAGGTACAACAGTCGCAGGTAGGGAGAAAGAGGCCTTTCAGTAGGAAACTTTGTTATATTGGTATGCCCGATTCAGATATCGTGTTTGGATAACCTCCTCTTGTCGGAATTCTCTACTTCTACCGTGGAATGGCATGATTGTTTCTTTAAATAGCCAAAGTTTATTTAAAGCTAACTTGGACCACTGGATTTGCCACTTTTTAAAAATAAGTTTTTAAAATTCATGTTTCAATGTTTTATCAAATTTCTCTAAAGCGAAATCAAAAATTCTCAGGGGTTGCGTAAACTGAGCATATTTTCCACGTGCTGGTATGACAGACTAATGATCTCTTCTCAAAATATATTTTCTATTTCTAAGTAAAACTCTGAAGATTAGAAATGGGGGGTTTATTGAACTCTAAAAACGACAAACTAAGAATAACTCGCTTAATATATAAACTGTATCGAAAAAAAATTTTAGAGCATCAGTAGTTTAATATGATAAATTTAATCAAATATTTTGATCCAACTAATAATTTGTTAAAGCTTTATTAAACTGTTGTAAAATGTATTATCATTATTATTATTTTTTACTGCCCTTGAACATGCTTATTAGCAAAAATGGGCCTAAGTAATACTTAAACTCAATTGGAAATTATTGGCCAGTTATGACAACTTTCCTCTTTATAAATATGTTGAATGGTCTCAGATTAACGAATTATTCTTACAATTCATTAGAAAGTAGGTCTTTAATTTCAATAATATAAAATATGTTTTGAATGTTGTACAACATTTATTCTTTAAATTTATGAGAATGGTATTTATTTTAAGCCCAGTAGTCCGCTTATAAAATCCATTGGTCTTTGGAAAATGAACTCACTAACCCTTTTACACAGCTGTTTGCTGAGTAAAGAACTTGTTAACCGATTCATTCCGAAACATAACGTTCATTATCCCAGTAGAATACTAATGATAAAATACAATAATGGTTATTTTGATGTAAAATGTAAGAAACCCCGAGGACAAAGACCTCTTTGAGTTTTATCACTGACTCAACGTCCATTACGTGGAGTACACTCTGGCCCACTTGTGACTCACTTCTTATTCTTCTACAGGATTTAGGCATTAAGATGGCTGCCACGCGCTAACAACCGACCCAAAAGAACAAAGACTGTTCTCCCAGTACAAGTCTAATTAACTGGGTAGAATCCTTCAATTAGCCAATGTTTTGAGAAAATTAATCAAACATTTTCCATTCCGGGTCTGAGTTTTAATTGTATATACATACTCGTACATACATCTTCTACATTTGTTACATATACATGTGAATTTTGTCAAATATTTTGAAAATTTGTTTTATAATGGTGTATGGATTTATGTATTTTGTTGCTACTACGGCATCAAGGTATCTACAAGTTACCACTCCTTTCTAGCCAGGATGGGACTGGGGATTTTATTTAATGAGTTCGCCACTAAATAAACTCCTATTGTCTAGGCGGAAACCGAACTCTCCACTCTAGATTTGACAGGTGAGATAAAGGAATTCAACTCACTTGGCTAACCTGAGACCCAACTTGAAATATGGAAACAAACAAGAAGTATTTAAGTATAAACAATTTATGAAATACAACTGAATTAAAATAAATTATATTATTTTAGTATTATATTTTCATTTCCTCTTTCAATTAAAGAACATCATTCGTTATTTTTGTTTAACTTAAGCTTTTAAATATACATTTTGTCAACGATTAATTACTAACTCACTTGGCTAACTTTAGCCGCAACGGTCAATTATAAAACTTCGGACGCAAGAAAATTCAAAGATTCATATGCATTAGTTTTATTTCCTGAATACGATTTATATGTGTTTAGTTAAATTCGATCGCCCCTCATATTCGGCATCTTCCTAGTTAGGTAGGTAGGAAAAAAGAACAAAGACGTTTTCGATGCACCACCTCAATTGCATATTTTTCTTTATGGAAATTCGCTAATGTCCGAAACTTTGGAAATTCCAAATGATGCGTTTCTTTCCGTTTTGATAGATCTATCTTTCAGCAAACTATAAGGGCATTGAAACCATTTTTGTTTCTGACACTCCTTGACTTTATGACCTTCTGCTAGGAGTGTCCAAGGAACGAAGGTCATTTCGAATGAGTCTTTGTCTCAGGTTTGAATTGGTATTCGCTGACTACGATTCTTAATCAGAAGGGGTGATTAAACCTTAGCTTTGTATCCATACTGCCAAATCTAGAGAAGCTTTCAGGTAATGGTTCTTTCGAAAATGAGGTATAATATCGATAAACGAGGAAGGATACGTGAAATACGAAAAAATAAAGTATGAAGGAAAGGGATTTTACTTTAAAAATATTTTTTCCTCAATTGCTATCGGTTGCATTAAAAGAATTGTAACTAATAAATTATATTAAACTATTTTTTTTTTTACTAAAAATATTTTAGTATTAAAATACATTCATTCAAAACAACTATTAAGCTTTTGACTTCCGATTTTCGTCACATTCTTCAGCTTCAAAATGAACTTTGCTGGTGCAGGAAATGGTTGCAACTTGCAGAGAGAATGAAAATACCTTGGAGAAAATGGACTGCTTTGAATTTCGCTAGCATTAAGAGGAGGTGGGCTGCGTTACTTAGTATTAAAAAAATGTTATGTGGGCACAACATGATTTCCTTGTACTCCTATTAAATTAAATAAACAAAATGTTTGGTTATACTTCGTTTGAATTAACTTTATATCGTGTAATATACGATACCACCGCCCAATACCAAAAGAAATGTTAGAGAATATAATTTATATATCTTTTTTGTGATAAAAAAAAATTATTAAAAAGAGTTCAGAAGAACATCATGATTTAATGAATTTTTATAATGCAATTTCTAATCCCTGTTCAAGCTGGGCTTAAAAACTTGAGAATACAGAGAGTAAAAAGTGGGCATAAATATAAATTACATAATGCAAACTCAATTTTTTAGGGGAGGCATTCACAATTTTAAAGGCACTAAAAGAGGCAAAATATCACATAATAATTACTGATTCACTAAGCTCTCTAATGGCAATTAATAAAAATTGATTCCCAAACTCCTTATTGGACATAAAGGGCTCATAAGTTAATTTTCATAAGATTATGTTCTCATAAAAAATATTAAAAAAGTAGGTCACGGAGGGGCTGCGTAAACTAAGTAGATTTCCCACGTGTAGTTTTACAATAGAGAAATTTCACGAGAGCCGGCGAGTTAAGAAAACGGCCGACCTAGCTTTTGGCGGGAAACTCACTCTCATCCGTTATCCGCCCCGATTTCATAAAATTGAAAATATCTCGGTTAATATGCAAGATAATAAATGTAAATAACAATATTTATAGTAAATTTAATTTGCAATAAGATTGATTCTATACAATTTTTTGATCCGACGTATAGTAACGGAAATATTTCAAATTTTAGAAAATCCTCCCCTCTAAACCCCCCTCCCACTGGTCCGATTTCAGCCATTAACGAACTTGATCTTTCTTTTTACATAAAACTACTAAATGTCTAGTTTGGTAAAGGCAAACAAAAATTGCGACCCCTAGAGCGGTAACAGACAAATATAAATAAATAAATAAATAAATATATATATATATATATATATATATATATATATATATATATATATATATATATATACAGTTTTGAACGGACCTCATTTTCGTCATCTACTAGGTAGGATCGATGGACATTTGAAGAAAAATTTCGAAAATTCCGTCATGAGTACAACCTCAATAGCCTTAAGGGAAATCTGCTAATAAATGGCGAAGCAAATGAAGAAGCCAACATTGCTCGCGATCCTACCAACAGTGCAACCATTGACATAGTATCTCCAAAAGAAGTTAAAAAGTTTGAAGAATACTGAACGAAAACTGGAACACAAGATGATTATCATCAAATTGTAATTGAGTAATAATCGAACAAGAAATCAGGAAATAAAAACATTATCAGGCGAATTGATCGCCGCGAAGGAGTCGTACTGACTTGTGTATGAATGAGTCACAGGGAACTGACATATACATATATCCTAAAAAAATGTGTCAGTTCTTTGCCCTTTCTACAGAAAGGCAGAGGAAAAATGTACAGTCTTGTATCCTCATAAAATACTCAAGAATGAAGAAAAGACAGTTCAAAACCTTTTTAAGTTCCTTGAGACTGTTAACGATTTAAAGTAATATGAACATTTTTGTCTGCTAATGACTCTCTGGGTAGGAGCAGAATAAATTAAAATTTTCAATATATTGGGCCAATGGTGTTTCTCGATGACCTATTAAAGTCTCTCAAGTTAAACCATACTGCCAAATCTCTCCAAATGAAGCCAAAGATGTCAAAAAAAATATATATATATACAACAATGACAGAGCATTAAATGTTTAACAAGATTAGTTCTATAACATTTTTTTATCCTACTTATAACAACTTGAGATATGTTGAATTTCCCATTTTTTTCCCAATGCTCATATATCGATTTATTTGGTTTGAACACACACACACATATATTGGAGTTTTGTCTATCTTAGAGGTAGGAAAGTGTAGACATTTGAAGAAATTGATCCAAAATCGTGCCATGAGCACTGGTATCTTTTAAGGAAACTGTCAAAAAGGCAACATTTTGTATCGTTTCCTGGTGCTTCTAGTTTCTATTTCGACCTAAAACCGTAACAAACCAATCTTAATGTAATTTTGATCATTTTTAATTCACCTGAATCATGAAAATATTAACAGATCTTTTTAAGAATTTTACTTCATTAAATACAACTTTTCTACAGGAAAAATGTATAATTTATAATAAGTTTATAAGTGAAGAAATTCAAGTTTAAAAGGAAAAAGGAGTTGGAATCATAACATTTTTCTTTTTGCCACCAACCATTGATAATTATCCCAATCAATAATGTATTTTTCAATAGCTATGTATTATTCAGTGTTAGGGATTAGTCTTTATTGTATATTCACAAACTTTATTTCTACTGATCTGGAGATCAACTAGTATATACTAATTTCTGCTCTTTAAATTTCTGAGTATATAATAGTATTTAAAATAGTTATCTTGATAAAAATGTATACAGTCTATATTATTCCCCTCTAGAGGTGAGCTCACTTAATAGCTTTTTTTTTTTTTTTAACTTTTCAAACAACTTAGAATAATGGCGTAAAAAGAGGATAAATTTTTAATAAGTATGATTGTTTAACAGCGTGAAATTTGATAATTACTGCGACTCCTAAGAATGCCAAACTAAAGGATGAAAACAAAAGTTTGGAAGAAAGTGAGGCGGAGATAAAAGTTATAAATAAATAAGAAAAGTGGCCGGGGCCGGGTAAGAAATACTAAACTCGATCTTTATTTAGAAAGAGACCGTCTGGAGCCAGTCATTTCACTCTCCGCTCCTCTCCCTGTATAACCTACTCCTTTAGCTCAGCCTTCCGCACACTACGTCATACCGCCTCACGTCCATCTATCTAAACATTCCTACCTCTTTGGTACCGTATCCACAAAGTATAAATGTAATTTGGGACTCCCTTGTACTCCTATTCTATTATTTATTAACGTTCATATTTTTTTACTATGACTTTTACGTGTGGCTTATCTACAGGTATACCTTCTCTAGAGGCTGTACTAAGGATTTCATTTATTTTGTCATTAAGCAAATTCCTAAAACAAAATTTAAAGACCTTTTTTTTGGTCATCATAAAAAGGTCTATAAATTATGTCTTAACATTTTTCGATTCGATGCATTGGAACGGATACACTGTACATCACTTCTAGATGAATTAGTTTTAAATCAAATCAAACATTTAGTGTACTTAATTCAATTGGAGTTCAACGGGTTCAGGTTAGCCAAGCGAATTAAGGCGCTCGTCTTAATCTCACTTGTTAAACCTAGAGTGGAGGGTTCGATTCTGGTCTGGACAATAGGAATTTACTTCATCCTTATTTATTAAAGAATGAGTAAGGATGAATTTGCAATATTTTACTTAACCTCTGAACCCCCCCCCCTCCACCTCATCAGTCGTTTTTGATCAAAAGAGGAGGTGCACGATTAATCATTATAACAATACCGAATATGAAATTACTATATTCTAAGGCCAGCCGTTAATTATATACAATATCCGAAGCTCTGATGTTGACCTTTCATATCTTCCATGAAATACTAGTAATGAAATAAATCTACTAAACAAAAAAAAAATCTCCGTTCCTTTGCATGGATAAAACAAAAATGTTATAAAGTGCATTTTGTAGTTTTTTGTAATAAAAACGTGAGTCCCTAATCCATACATTCACCCTGTGTCACACCATCCCCTACTCTAAAGCGATTTTGTTTGTCAGTAAACTTTATATACCAAGTTTCTGGAATAATGGATACTCCCTTCAATCGCACTAAAGGGGTGTTATATGCGCGCGCACACACACACACACACAGACCCATATATATTTATATGAACGAATAGTGCTAGTAATTAATTAATGAAAGACTTAGGGAATTTGCTAATAAAGAGCCTAGGTATTTTGCTAATAAAGGACTTAGGTAATTATTTAATGAAAGGGTTAGGGAATTCTCTAATAAAAGACCTAGGGAATGTGGTAATAAAGGTCCTGGGGAATTAACTAATAAATGGCCCACGGAATTAGCTAATGAATGGCTTATGCAATTCGCCAATAAAGATCAAGGTACTTATTTAAAAAAAAGTGAATTTGCTAATAATGAAGAATCTAATATAGAAAAAGGCATAGATCCTTCTCTAATAAAAGGCATAGGGAATTAGTTAATAAAGGTCCTTGGGAAATCGCTAATAAAAGACCTTGGGAATTAGTTAATAAAGTCCCTTGGGAATTCGCTAATAAATGGCCTAGGGAATTCGATAAGGATAAATTTAGGTAATTAATTAATGAAAGACTTCGGGAATTTGCTAATAAAGGCCCTAGGTATTTTGCTACGAAAGAACATAGGTAATTATTTAATGATAGACAAAGGGAATTAGCTAATAAAGGGCTTAGGTAATTATTTAATGAAATACTTAGAGAATCCTCTAATAAAAGGCATAGGGAATGTGCTAATAAAGGTCCTGGGGAATTAACTAATAAATGGCTACGGAATTAGCTAATGAATGGCTTATGCAATTCGCTAATAAAGGACCTAGGTACTTATTAAATGAAAGAAATTGAATTTGCTAATAATGAATCTAATATAGTAAAAGGCATAGCTCCTTCCCAAATAAAGAGTCGAAATCCTTCGCTAATAAAAGGCCTTGAGAATTAGTTAATAAAGGGCCTGGGAATTAGTTAATTAATGGTCTATGGAGTTCTCTAAAAATGGGAGTATATATATATATATATATATATATATATATATATATATATATACTCGCCCGTATGTATAAAATACATCATTTGAATTGTAAATTAAATGTGTCTACTAGATAATATAAAGTATAACAATGGTTTAAAAAATATGTAAATAAGTTTTTATATAGAGTTTTGGATTGATGCAGCTATGGCAGACAACATTGCGTGTTTATAAGTGATAGTGTATCTACTTACATGGAGCAGTGTGGAGATGTTATCAGGGCCTACCATACAGACTGATAACAAGGTTACACACCCACCGACCAATTACTTAGTCAACTTACCATAAACTCCTTTATTGGTATAATTTTCCTTGGGCATTTCCACTTTGTTTATCAAGCCAATATTTATACTAAGCGTCGCAAAAAATATTATTTTAATACCATTGAAAATTGGAAGTCAAGTTTTGCTTTGTGCATTGTGGTTTCATACCAGGGAATGGAATTAATTTTGTGCTGTGCAACAAATACAATTTTTCCTCACCCTCTGTTATAAAAAGGTTGCCTGTATACAATCCCTACTAATTTAGATTAAGTTTCGAATTAGATTTTAATTTTAGGAGATTTCTCGTTAGAGAATTTCTTCAAATGAGATCCGATATAAAAATAGGGAATATATATATATATATATATATATATATATATATATATAAATATATATATATAAATATATATACATACATACATATTAATCTGTTAACACTCTAGTTTCCTTAGTTATGTCATGGTTATCTAACTCAACATAGCAACTTTTAAATGTAAAACTAAAGATGAAGTTGGTTGATTAACAAAATCAGACCTTTTTATAGTGGTTTAGAGGATGGAAAATATATCATGTTTCTGAGTTATTATATTCGTTCCAGAAAAAAATTCGAGCATTATTTACATAGGCTTCTAACTTATTTAAAAATAAAGATAAGAATATAATGACGTCTAAAATCTACTTAGCTTCTTATTTTTTGATGTCCTACGTAATATTTTTTAAGTGGGATCATGATTATTATGAATCATGATAATGAATAGCAGTGGTGATTTTAATTATATTATTCTTAAATCATTTTGAAAAACCAAAGGGAATCAAATTGTAAGAAGAAATATTTTTAGTGTCTCCTTATAACTATATTTGTGGTCTTTTTGGGCTAAAAATCCATAGGAAATTAATTCTAAAAGAAGAAAGGAAAAAATAATCACAAAACGATTGCGGATTGGCTATACTCGAGTAGACCATTATTACTTATTGTAATCGAGTGAGCAGATGAAACGATGTTATATTAAAACGACTATGAATTGGTCATTATTGACATACTCTTTCTTGTTAGAAAGAAAAACAACTCAAATTTGTCTGACATACAATGTTCACCTAGCAATTAAGTTTGTACTTACTGAATAACTTCAACGTAATAACTTACAAATACCACACGACTTACTCGAATTGCAGACGAAGGGTAGTCCTCACATTATCGTAACAATCTAAGCATTATCATATCTCAGACTAAGCATTTTAATTCAAAAATATATTATTTTATTTGCTTTTGTATCTACTCTTGTGTTACATTTTATTCGTCTTTTTTTTAAATATATTCACGGTTTTTTTTTTCAAATATTTTCACTTGCTTTTGTTTATCATTGTTCTAGGGATAAAATTCACAAAATTATTGTAATTGAAGTTATTCCACTATATTCTTAATGCTTAACTCCATTAACAATTAACCATTTTCACAAATAGCAGAGCTTATGAAATTTCAAGAAAATAGAAAATTTGAACAAATTTTAAGGTTCATTAAGGGAACTCTGCTCTTATTAACTTGTAGGGTTAACAAGTGTATTAGGGCTAAAACCTAAATACGCATGGCTAACCTGTGTCCAAAACGTTGAGCATATTACTTTTTAACCCCCTTTGAATATTCAGTGTGTGGCTGATTTCTGGAAGAAATAGGCCTGAGCAACAAGTTACGAGGGGTTGAAAAGTTATGCGGGTTTGGTAGCTCTGGGAGGCAAGGCGCTAGGGTGTGTAATACCATTTGTCCCTAAATCACTACCGCCTTACTCAGCTTAACGTATTATTCGTCTTCATATCAATGGAGATGAGTTATTATTTATTTTATGGGCGTACATAAATCACTTAGCTTCAGAAGAAACAAAAAAGTATATAAATCCGTGAAAGATTTATCAGCTAAGTTAACATTATCTGAAATGGTTTCCCCGCACAAATATAAAGATTATCTTAAGTTACACAAAATTCTTCTTTGTAGTTTTTGAACTCTAACATTAATGTTTCAGTTTTGTAAAATTTTTAGAGGGATATAATGCGCTGAAAGATGGGCTAAGTTTGAAAACACTAACTACACTAAATTTGTGTAACCTGTTTTTTTTTTTTTTCATTGGCCTTTAAATTGGTTGAATAAGAAACTCATATTTTTTCAGTGTTGAACAAATATTAATGCTGCCAATGTAAAATTTAGCGATGTTACCTTTGATTGTACTATATTAATAAAATTACTTGCTTGCAGGTTGCTATAACTGTCATTGTAGGTATATAGGCATTTATTTTGACTTCTTAGCGGAAATGATTTTTTGGTAGATCGTACGTATTTATAGGTATCGATTAGAATCATTGTAGGTATATAGGCATTTATTTTGACTTCTTAGCGGAAATGATTTTTTGGTAGATCTCATTTGTAGTTAGCCATTAGAATCATTGTAGATGTATTTTGACTTAGTAGAAATAGTACTTGTGCATCATATTTGGAGGTAGTTATTAGTCATTGTAAGTATATAGGCATTTATTTCGACTTCTTAGCATAGACGATTTTTTGATATATCTTTTTGCCGGTAGCTATTATATTCATTTTAGGCATATATTCATTTATTTGTACTTCTTAGCAAAAATGATTTTTTGATTTATCTTAAATGCAGGTACCTATTACGTTCATTGTAGATATATAGGGCAATTCTTTCGACTTCATCGCATTAACGAGTTTTTTATATATATTATGTGGAGGTAGGTATTATATTCATTATAGGTATTTATACATTTATAATGACTTCTTAGCAAAATGCTTTTTTTGGTATATCTTACTTACCTACCTCTATCCTCAGTGTGTTGTAGGTAAAAATAGGTGCAGTTCGATCTCTGCCAAGGGAGAATATTAGTTTAAGAGTTTACTTCCAGAGCGCGTCAATGCCGCAGTGCTTATGGGTCAGCGTTACTCTCCCTCGGGATGACTAATAATAATGACTCTCTTAGATCCCTTCCCCAGAAATGGAGCTGTACGTTGAGTTTGATCACTTACTACGTGAGAAACTCTGAGCGCGAATCCCTAGAGTCTCGCTTGGGACTGCTAAAGATATTAAAGGTCTATAATGCCAAACAAAAAAAAAAAAACATTTTGACTATTATTTTGACTCCTTAACAGAAATGTTTTTTTTATATATCTCATTTGCAGGTATCTACCAGAGTCATTGAAGATATATAGGCATTTATTTAGACTTATTTGAGGAAATGATTTTTCCGTAGACCTAATTCGTACATAGCTATTATATTCATTGTAGATATGCAGACAGTTATTTCGACTTAGTAACAGAAATGATTTTTCGGTGTATCTTATTCACCTGAAAGCTATTATACAAGTTATTACTTATTTAAGTCCTGATCTTATAAATACGATTAAACAGTAATTTTCTTACTTTTTAATTGTCTTCACTTATTGTTCTAATTGATAAAAAAAAGAAGTTCTTTCAGGACTTTCTTCATTAAAAAAAATCTTATTTGTTTGAAGCGTCACGAGAATAAAGAAGGTTGAGGAGTAGTTATAGCGTATTTTATCTTAGCGCTAACCTTTTGCTAAATATTAAGCCAGCGGGGGCAGGTGGGCAAAAAACGCACGGTCGGTTTGAAAATTAAATTAATTAAGAATAAAGGTTTTTGCTCCATTCGAGGATGGCGCAGCAATTTCCTCGCTGGCAATGAAAACCTCTGAAGAAAAGGGCTCACTGTTTTTCTTCGGTTAGGGCAAGAAAAATTTTACATTCTCCCTCTCCGTCCTTCATCATCTCTATCTCACTTTTTGTATCACACCAGAGCTCCTCCCCCTCCCCTACCCGCTCTCTCACTCTCTCTATTTCATTCTCTCCCTGTATTTCGCTCTCTCTCTCTCTCTCTCCCCCTATCTTTTTCACTTATCTTAAGAATTTCTTCCTAAGACATCATTCACTCTTTCCTTAATTTTAAGTATTGCTTTACTTCTTCAAGTGCGTTCCTTTCTCCTCGACGCAAGATACTTAGTTTCTTTTGTTGTGTTGGAATTAGAGCAAACATCTACGAGGTGAACTTTGACCAACGAGTATAAAAACTAAGCAGTCATCACCCGTTATTTTATTGATTACGATACCCCATTGGCTTTAAAGGACATATCCACGTCCACTACATTTTTTACTTTGCATGGTGTAAAGGAAGTATTGCAAATTATTTTGGTTTTCAGATTTCACGGGAACTATCAGTTGTGAACCTCCCTGAACACAATTTTACTAGTTTCAGCGTAATGCCTCTTTTTGTATGTACTTTTCTTGCATAACTCAAAAACGACTAGCCTTAGAATATTGAAATTGCTTTTTTAGGTTTGTTTTTCTAGGTTTGCATCTCCCATATTGATCGAAATCGTCTGAGGGGAGGGGTGGTTTAGAGGAGAGTGAAGATAAAAAAAAAAAATCAAATTTCTTCAAATTTTAGATCCAAAATATTCGTATGCGATCTTTTTTTCTTATTCCAAAAAGATCTATAAACTGTGTTCTGGCAGTTTTCACAGTCTTGACAATTAGTTTTGTTAAACTATCGATGTTCTACAATTGTTATACTTTTTAGGCGGTGAGATGGGATAACTACTGTGTCTTATCAGCACGTGGGAAATCTGCTTAGTTTACGCAGCCCCTGCGTGACGGACTTTTTGAGTTATGCGAGGTCGTATGTTCTTATATACATCATGTCTAAAGCAGTTTAGATGGATTCCTTTACTTCCGAGATAATATTTGCTTTACTTTGTACAAGGTAGTAACGATAAAAACTTGCACTGGTCTAAATGGTAACATTTGTTTTAGCTTCTTAATAGCAACTTCGTACTATCAAATGGTTTGCGGTAGGTTAAATTCTCTATTGTAAATATTCAGAGTATTGTCGAGGACTTTTGAATAGATTAATTATTAATGGCACTGTTCAATTCTCTTTACCGAATAATACTTTTTTATGATCTGAATGTATTAAATATAAATGGAATTATTTTTATAATTCATTCTCTGGATGACATTTATAATTTCCAAGTTTATAAGACTAGGAATAGGTCAATTTATCATTAAGATTTATGAGGCGATAGGAGTTGGTCAAAAAGGAGACTTGGCCTGAGTCATCGGAAGATGGCCACTGCGGCCCATAAAAACATGCAAAGGGACCGAATATCCTTCGCCGCTCCTTGACAATCTTGTTCGGTCTACTTTCAACCTCTTTTTTTTTTTGTTATTTATTTTTATGTCTTTCCGATCCCTATCTGGCTTTTGTATTCAATAAATTACCAACCTTCGATTTATCATGTCGTGCTTATTAACTGAACGCGGGCATATCCGCGGTGTGCGTATGTAGAACGTACGCAATAGCCTTGATGCAATGTGGTGCCTTATTTGGGCTGTTGGGCGGCGAAGAAGGCACTCATAATCTAGATTTTGTAGAAATCGCGTTACTAAAAAAAAATCCGTCACGCAGGGGCTGCATAAACTAAGCGGATTTTTCCTGTCCTGGAAACTCCACAAAATTAATTTTCGAATCCCCTCCCTCTAACTCGACCCCCTATTCCGAGTTCTATTTTAGACACGATTTTCTTTATTTAGTATTGAATGTAAAAGCTTCGAGTATGGTATAAATGAAATAAACATTTTCGAGTCATGACCATAAAATCGTTATTAATAGCGTCACCACACTACACATTTGTAACTCTCTTAATAAACGTTGAAAACAATATTTGGTAGTTAAGTTAGAAATAAGACGTTTCATGATATATGTAATTGTTTATTGTTAACTTCGGTTGAGCATTAGTGGGGTTTACTGAAGGCTGAAAATTAAAAAAATCCGGAGCTGCGTAAACTTAGCACATTTGCTGGACTTGCGATCTTAACAAATTCTCTATTTATATATAAAAAAAACTGGCGAATAGAAGGTGAGGGAGCTTCAGTTACGAAAAACTTCATACAACCAATTGTAGACCATCAATTGTTTAATAAGATTGGTTCTATAGTATTTTAATATCCGACTTTTAATAACGGAAATATTTTGATTTTCAAATTCCCCTTTTTAAACCCCCACTATTTCAGAGGATTTCAGCCAATAACAAATACGGTTTTTACTGTTGGCTGGAACCGGTGAATAAGAAAAAAAATCATTACTGATGATCCCATCACAACGTATTTACATGTATCTCAGAAAGTAAAATTTCAATGAAAACCATATTTGGTATTTAACCTTGGAATTTGGAGGTTCATGATATAACAGTTTATTATTAGTGGCATGTGTTGGAGTGGCGATTCGCTGAAAGTCGTTAACTAAAAAGTTCAAATATTTAGGTTAATATTCCTATTAGAGAAAATATATGCATATTACAATATTTTAGGCAATTAAATGTGCTACATGGTTGGTTCTATACAATTTTTCGATCCGCCGTATAATAATGGAGATATTTGGAATTTTCGAAATCCCTCCCTTTAAATATTCATTTATTTATAGCTTTGAATGAACGGACCTCATTTTCGACATCTTCTAGGTAGAATCGATGGACATTGGAAAATCGTGTGTGAGTACAACCTCAATACCTGATTACCCACGAGGGAAATCTGTTAAAAAGGTAAATATCCTGGTTAGATTCGGGATAGTGTAAAAATGTGTAGAACAATTTCAGGAAATTAAATTTGAAGCAAGATTGGTTGTTTGGAGCAAGCGACTCATAAAACGGAGAAATTTAGAATTTTCAAACGCGACATGAGTACAAACTTGATACTTGATTTCCTTTAAGAACAATATGCTCAAATTTCATTAATACGCCTTATTAAATCTATTAATTTATTAATTATGTATAATAAATTTTACATGGTAAACCTGGAGGCCTAGAGCGGCGAGTTTGATTCCCATCTAATCAGTATTTATTTTGTGACGAACTCATTAATTAAAATCCTTAGTCCCACCCTGACTAGAAAAGAGAGTTAAACTGTGCAGTCAATTAAAACACTGTGTTTCATTCACATAAGTTCATCTCACCATTTTTTTCTACAGTACTAAGGACATATTCACTGAGTTATTCGTACTTTCTTGTATTCAGTCTTGAGTAAACCCCCTACTTCTACTTATCCGATTTGGACTTCGCAATAGAGAATATATGGTAAGATAGACTAGTGCGTTATCTGCTTAGGTTAACGCAGCTTCTGCGTGAAGAATATTTAATGTTGTCACGCAGGGATTCCGTAAACTAAGCAGATTTCCGACATACTGTAATGGCAGACCAGTGATTTCATTTCAAAACATATTCTCTATTTCCAAAAAAAGAATTAAAAACCCGATCAGCAGAAATGAGGTGGCGATAAAATTTTAATTGATGGCGTAGCTATGTATATCCATTTTCCTCGGCTAGTTTGAATATGCATAAGTTCCATTCAGTACAGCCAAGTCCTGTTCATAGGTGAGTCAGTATTGTACAAAGACAATTTCCTCAAGTCACTCCTTGACAGTATTTTTAGAGCGTCAATTTGCTTTCAGAGACCTCCGCCAAGGCTGAGGCACCAACCGGTCAGCAGTCAACCTTGATGGAGGCTTCGCGTCATTAGTGATACACTACCTAGTCTGAAAGCGCTAGAACCAACCATAAATACAACATAAGGGGATGTCCTCAAAATTAAATTGATCTGAAATTTTCTTAAGGAATCTATATAAAAATTCCGTCACGAAGGGGCTTCGTTAACTAAGACGATTTCCCATGTCCTGGTATGACACACTACGGAACTCATCTCACCAAATATCCTCTATTTCTAAATACAAATCCGATGGGTAGAAGTGGGGGGGGGTTACTGAAGACTGAAAACAAGGAAGTACGAAAACTGGCTTAATAAAAAAAATGCAATAATGTCTCCGTTATTATGGGTCGGTTCGAGAAATCATATTTGCAAACATTGTTATTCTATACATTTCTTTTCTTTAACACGAATATACAGCCGAGATTTTGGCATTTTTTACTGTTCGGTAACCCCCACCCACTCCTTCTAATTTAAGCCACTAAACATCTTATGCCCAGCTTGAATTACAGGTGCCGTTAACTTAGGCCTCTTAATAGAGAAAAAAATGGAAACTGGTTTTGTCACATTATTATGAGTCGAATCAAAAAAATGTTATAAAAGCAATCTTGTTATACTAATTATATTTTACAATTGCTGTTCTGTACATTTCTTTTTCGTAATTCAAATATTAATCGTGTTATTTGAACTTTCTTGTTTCTAGCCTTCAATAACCTCATTTATTATACTCTTCAGGGTTTTTGTTTGAAATTTAGAATATATGGCTAGATGGGACCACTGGTTTGTCATACCAGCAAGTGGGAAATCTTTTTAGTGAGGAAATTTTTTTGTATTTAAATCTGGTAGTTTTTCTTAGTTATATAAACTTGTTATATGTATTCATAACAATTCTTATACTCTCCCGGATTCATTCCAAGGCACTTTTTATCCGTAGCGGGTATGATATAGGGATTTATTTCAGTTTTCTCTTGGAATTTCACTTGTTCCCCCTCGTACGAGGGGTCAGGTGAACATTTTTAAATTGGAGAGTCTGGAAGAAGACCAAGTTATTGAGTGAAACAAGCGTGGGTCGGTTAGGGCGCGGACCAGGTGCCCGGGTCGAAGGTCCACAAAAAACTCCGATAGCCGCCACCAGCGTGGGAGGGGCTCCTAGGGTGAGGGGGGGGGTTGAGTTTTGCATAGAGGTCGCAGGCAATGAGAGCGAGAGAGAAAGAGAGAGAAGAGGGAGTAGAGACAGAAAAAAAGAGAAAAAATGGCCGCCGGGAACCGCATGCGTACTGGAGTCTTCCCCGGTGCGGCGCGCGACTTGTAAACAGTCTGCTGAGGATAGGTTGGGAACTCATCGACTCCGCGGACCTACTTAAAATTCGCTCAGCGTCCAACGAGTATCTTTTGCAATTTTACCTGCAGTTTCGCATCTCTTTGGCAAAGAGATGACGTCATGGTTTCCCGAGATTCCTCTCAAAATTCCCCAGCTGCAGAGAACGTATTCACCCAGGTCTAGGCTTGCAAAGTATCAATCTGTTGAACCCCATTGGTCTACTACTTATGGATAAAGAAGTCTTAAGTACTTAATAAAAACTATAGGAAGATTTCAACTCAAAACGCACTCAGCCTAAAGTATCCATTCCATTAACAGACAACATACATAAGACTCACATGTTCACTTGCGAAAATATTGCAACTCTTGTAAATTTAACACATAAATAATAAAGTACATAAGACTTAATTCCCATTCAAAACTAACAAAGTTTGGTAAAAAATTTATAAAAGAATACAAACTTATTATTTTATGGGGCACAGGTTGGCTAAGTTTTGAGTTATGCTTTGTTCTTAAACTCACTTGGTAAACCTAGAGTTGTGAGTTCGATACTCACTTGAGCAATAGGAATTTATTTAGAGATGAACTCATTAAATAAAACACTTAGTCCCAGTTCGATTAGAAAAGGTTAACCTGTAGACAATCCGTACCAATTAGCCTTAGAAGCACAAAGAGGACGTTAATAAATAACTTAAACTATTATTATAAGATTGAAACTCGTCATTTAATCTGTCTGAAAGATTACTGCCAATGTTTTTTACTTCCTTCCAGGAAGTAAAGGCGTATTGTATTCGCGAAATTTTCAGCTTTCAAGACAATTATCAGTTTTGATTCTCCGTGACACCCATTTTGACAAGTTACGGCGTGGCGTCCGTACGTACGTACGCATCTTGCATAACTAAAAAACGGCTAACCTTAGAATATAGAAATTGTCATTTTTGAGTCTATTTTTGGACATTGATCTGAATTGGGCCAAACGAGGATGGCTCTCTGTACGTATTAGAGATACAACAAATTTGTACAGAACCTTTTTTGTTTATCATAAATATATATATATATATATATATATATATATATATATATATATATATATATATATATATATATATATATTATATTCCATGACATTGTTCGAACCAACTCATTGGAATGGGGATAGCGCATATCACTCTTCAATGAATTAATTTTAAATAAGTGCACCAACCATCAGCATGGAAGTCATCTGGTGCCCACTTCAGATCCTTTATTCTGCCAGTCATTCTGCTAACATCCTAATGGTATTTCAGCTAAAAATCGTTTCCGAAACTTTGGTAGGAAACATTGTCAATACCACATGGACCTCGATATTTCTCACATTGGTCGTGGATAACAAGATTTAAAATATTTCTAATTTTGAATTCATAAGGACAAGTCGTCACGGGGGGTATGAGCCTAGTAAACCTAGAGTCGTAGGCTCGATACCCACCAGGGCAATAATTATTTATTTAGTGACGACTTCATTAAATAAAAACCTTAGCCCCACCCCAGCTAGTAATTGTTGGTAACCTGTAGTTAACACGTCACAGTCAGTCTTAGTAGCATAATGTGGGCGTTTATAAATAAATGTACATCTAAAATAGAGTCAGTGAAATTGACAATTTTTGTTGGGTTGGCTAAGTTAGATTTGTAGGCAATGGAAAAATAGGTCAAATCCTATTCAGTTTTTTCAAAATTTAAATTAATTCGTTCCCTAAATTATTGGTTGTCAATGGTTGATTATTAAAAACGTATTGTTTTAAAAGAAATCAATTCCAAACATAGAACGAGAAGTGGTTTTACAGAAGCTAAAGATGATGGAATTAAATGTTTGACTTTAATAAAGACAGTTTACAAAATGGGCTATTTTAATAAACGTACTCACTTTGACGTATTGATACCCCTTTGAAAGCAGCCATCCACAGTATTTTCTCTATCGTCAAACAAAGTCAATTAGCAATTCCGCGGGTGTCAAAAGTTGTAGCCCATCAGATATGACAGACATTTATAACTGACTTCCATTATTCTTTATTACAGCGTCTCTGTCTAAATTCTCACTTACAACATCCCAGTGGGGCAGGACTAAAGAATAGATAAAAGTTGTAGCCTGCGTACTCAAACTGGCTAATGCTTATTTTGGCTTTGGCAGACAACGGGCTAAGGACGAACGGCAGAATTGTATAATAAAATATAAAGATAGACAGAATAAAATTACAATTATAAAAATAATTAACAAATAAAAATATAACATTAATAAAAAAATTAATGAGAATTTGTATGTATATATATATATATATATAATTCATCTCAAAAACTTATCGTTGCCATGGAAACTGAAGAGCAACAGTCAATTTTTTTTTTCCAGAAAGAATTAAACACACTCATATTTTTCCCTAGCGAAACCCAAGGGATTTTTGTTCAGAGTGATAAACTGGACATTCAAGTCCCTTTAACCAAAGGTTGACACACAGTTCATCTTGCCTCAGACTACCTGTGGACAGGATCTAAAAGAGTCATAATCCTAATATATAACACACATCCTACCTCCGCGCGTACTTGCAAATTTGACTGGACACATTTTTAGATTTAGGGAAATCAGCTATTGAGGTTGTCATTTCGGGGCTTTCGAACCATTTCCTCAAATGTCTCTCTCTCTCTCTCTCTCTCTCTCTCTCTCTCTCTCTCTCTCTCACTCTCTCTCTCTCTATCTATCTCTCTCTCTATTATATGTATATATATATATACACACACACACACACTCTTGTCTGTTCCGCTCTATTTGTCCCAATTTTTTTTTATCGTTATCTGACTCTACATAAAAAGATTCCATGTAAAACGTAGGTCAAGTTCGTTAACGGCTGAAATCAGACAGCAAGGAGGAGGGGCTTAGAGCGGTAGAAAATTGATAATTCGAAATATCCCATTTACTACCAGTCTGGTCGAAAAATCGTTTATTTACGATTTATATCGTTTTAAATATGTTATATTGAATTAGTTGCCAAATGTAAGTCTGGACAAATCGGAATTTCAGAATTATGAAGAGAGGGGAAGCCACAGTTGAAACATTTGGAAGGAACGGAACTCTGTTGTTGTATGTTTTATTTAGAGGTTATTGAAAAGAATAAGGTTTACCAGCATATATAGTGTTTTACCGTTTCATTCTGCATTGAACTCCAAGGACAATATTTAAAATGCCATCCCTCCATTGCTGTATTATTTATTACAGACATTAACCCTAACGAGTAAGGGTGACTCAAAAATTTGTAATAATAATAGAAATATGCCAGGAGGACGACTTGCAGATGCTAGGTTGCAATCAGAGAAATCAGCCTGAGAACCGGGTGGAATCGAATAGTAATACAGAAAGATTGTAGTGCCCATTGAATAATTATTTAAATTATTCATCTTTCATTGTATCCCTATAAAAATAAATTACCTCTCGATTGTTCTCCAAGCTTAATTATATAAAAGCTGTTTACAGTTCTGAATAGTACAAGTAATATCAGATTAGTTTGATAGGTTGCAAGCGTACTAATTGTATTATGTAAGCCATTGGCTGTTATAGTATAAGAAATTATATTTAATTACAGAATACAATAATTCGAAGTATATTAACACATAACTACTTTAAGGTAAATAAACAGTAAAAATTCCTCCAACAAATATATAGTAATTCAAATATTTTAATTAGTATATAAGAAATCGATAAAACAAAAGTAAATGCTAAACAATCCTTCAAAAGAAAAAGGAACATTTTAAATAAGAAGCATATAAGCATAGAATCCTAAAAAATTTTTGGTGTCATACTTAAGGAGTGTACTGGTTTCCTAGAGCGAATGTTAGAACCTCCTAATAGATTAGAAGCATTAGACATGTGGATATGAAGCAGAACCACCAAACAAATTAGACATAATAAAAATCCAACGTGGAAATTCTAAATGAACTATGTGAGAGTGAGATAGGAGTAAAAAGGAGGGTGAAACGTCTTGAGCATATCATAAGGCTCAACTATTTTATCACAAATATATTTGAAGGGTAAGGCCTTTGGGCATCGGGGAAGAGCGAGGCCTAGAAAATCCTATTTTGATAAACAAAAAACACCTTATAGATTTGGGTAGGTATAGTAAAATGAAAATAAGTGCTTCGGAAACAATACAATGGCTGCATCTACAAGACGTATCCTTTAGATCTAGATGCAATTTTAAAGAAATCATGGCTTTATGAATTATTTGCTTATTGCTAATGTACAATGAATAAAGTAAGGCTTTACTGAAGGCTGAAATAAAATGCAAACGTCTAGGTTAATATTCAAGATAGAGAAAAATTGTAGAGCAA
This sequence comes from Riptortus pedestris, assembly GCA_019009955.1. Lineage (NCBI taxonomy): Eukaryota > Metazoa > Arthropoda > Insecta > Hemiptera > Alydidae > Riptortus > Riptortus pedestris. Next base: position 57,456,463 of record CM032232.1, read on the forward strand.
CATTTAGATATAATTTAACTTGCAACTAGATTGGTCCTATGCCATTTTTCGTTGCAACTCATAGTAACATAGTTATTTTGAATGTGTCGATTTTCTCCTCTTAGACCTCCCCCCCCTTCATCCCCCCTGTTCAATTTCATGTATTAACGAGCTGAATCTTTAGTTTGACATGAAATTGAATTAATGAATTTACATGAAATGGTTGGTAACGATCAAAGAAAAATGCCACCGCTAGAAGCGATAACAGACACGCGTATGTACGTACATACATTTACATACAATTTTGAACGAACCTTATTTTCGTCATCTCCTGGGTTGGATATGTGGACATTTAAGGAAATATTTCGACTTCGGGTCACGAGTAGAACCTCCATAGCTGATTTTCCTTAAGTATCATTAATGCATTATTGTCAATCATATATGTATTACATAAGTTTAGTTTTAAATATATGTATAATTGCAGTATATCCACGGAAACACACACACACGAATTCATTCTAAAAATTTATTTTTGAAAATTATGAAATAAAATAAAGACTACTTTCCTTTAATGACAGGCTATCCAACACATTTGGCTTCAAAAAGAAAGAAAGTGTATTTTAAAAAAATATTTAAATAAAGCAATGCTATGGATTATATCGAAGACAAGACCACTAATGACTGTCCTGGTTTCCTCTCTCTAATTATATATTTTAATTCATTAATATGGTTTTGCAGTGTATATAAGAGTTTAGATAAAGTGTCTCAAAGTGTACGGCTCAATGAATGCAGAGCACCAGGGCACAATGTCAACCGCGTAACCACGCAGTCTACAAAGAAGCAGACACAACATTTTCTGCTTCTTTAATTAGAATGACATTGAAAACCAAACAAAAAAAAAGAATGTTAAAATTACAAACAACTTTTTTTTCTGAGCTTTCTTTGTGTTTTCATATTTAAACCGAATCTATTTATTTGCATTCTTCAATTTGTGGTGAAGTGATCGATTGCCTGATAGTCTCTGATAAAAGATAAAGCGAGAGACATTGCTATCTTATTGAGAAGCGAGCTTATCAATGAAATCCTTATATCTCAAAGTTAACGTCATATATCTAACACAAAATGGATTATTCAAAATCTCCGTTGAATACATTTACAGGACATAATTAACACTTCCGACCGAGACAAAAATCACTGTTTTATGGGCAAGATGTGGCTTTTTATTACCATTTGAAACTGGAATTTAGGCTAAACTTGGTGTTTAAAATGTCCAAACTAAAAATTAGATATTTGATTAACATATAACTAACATTTACTGTTAATACTGCAAGCAGAAAAATTCGAAAAGGAGGGGTTGTTCTTGCCTGTATTCGAATTGTACACACCAAATTAATCCACAGTTATTTATTTAAAGGCCTCCTCTTCCACCAACTTGCGATTGCTGTAATGTTTACCTTACTGTCTTACATCTTCTTCTAAGTCGTGAAAAATTTGCTAGACCAAGAAAACCGTTGGTCCAGGAATCAATGAAGATGACATTAAACTGCTTATGGCTTTCTTAATGGAAACTCATTTGCTCTAGGAAATATAGATCCGGCTACTGCTAATGTCAATAATAGATGTGGTATAATATAACAAATAAATGACTTTTTAATCGCGTTGTTTAAATATATAACATATGGAATTAATTATTGAAATCATTTTTTTCCCCCTATCAGACCAATCTTGGGAGGGGGTGTACTCATCATTCTCATGTAGATTCTTTGAGTATAACAATATGTTAATATAATGCTATAAAATATATGTCGGCTTATTTTATAGCTCATCTACTCCATGTTTAAAAAAAGTAAACTCACCAGTCTTTTTTAATACCTACAATATTTTCATTTAAATGTATTTTTATTAATAATTTTTGTTATCATAAATGTTTGACCTACTCTTCATAGAATTCTATCATAGAATTTTCGAAAAATTTCAATAAATTCAAATTTTCTTTTGGTTTATAGGTGTTAAAACTAAAGAAGAGTAATGGAAATAGTTTACCCTGCTAATATACAGAGATTAAAAATTCCTTTACACTTTATTTAAATTTACTTTCTTTAATTAATCCAAAATGGGTTATCTTTACAATTTTATGGCAAAACATATTTTACTTAAAATTTTGTGTTATATTAAGACTAATTTTTATTTTTTATAACTAAAACTATTAAATCATTCGGTTTCGTGAAATATATATAGAAAAATAAATTCTCAAAATTATTTTCATAAACTTTGAGCGTTGAAAAAGTGAGGTATGAAAATGTATTTCTCGATCAGATTAACAATAAATAAAATGTATGATCTAAAATTATATAAAAAAAAAAAAAAAAACAGAAAACCTATTTTGCTGTTTTAATTAAATGACCAAGGAATCAGGTTAGCTATATGTGTTACTTGCCCACCCTGGCAAGAAAAGGATGGCAACCTCATGATAATAAGTTTCCATTAGAATCGAAATTCATTAATACAGAAAACACACAAAATTGTTACTAATTGTTAATAACACGATTCCAATTCTAAGTAAATTTGTGATGGGGCACATAAACGAAATAAAAAAATTACGAAATATGCTAATCTTGTAATTATGTCAAAAACAAACAATTTTTAATATACGGAATTTGTATTACTAATTTTAATACTTATCACCAATCATTAATCATAATCACAGGTAATAATTCAAGTTGAATTGAACAGACGTCAAAAAGTTAGATGATAAATTTATACTTTGGGAATGCAGGATGGTATAAAATAATAAATGTTCCTTATTAATAACTGTGAGAAGAATAGTTTTAATGAATGAGAGCGAATACTAAGAGTTAAGTTGTTCTGAAAGTAAGATTCATTGAGTGTTATGGAAATAAGTTGTGCTTTGGCGATTAAACGAAGAAGCCCGCCAGTTGACTTGCGTAGGCAGCGAAAAGGCGGTTAGGCGAGTCGAGAGTGAATTTGAATAATGCCTGCTCCCTTCAGATAATCTTCGGCCAATCCAACTCCACGTTTCCTGTCTCTTATTTCAACAATTAATTACATATTATTCAGGTATTTTAAATATATTTTGATCTTAAGCAGAGCTGTTGTCAATTAGAACAATTAAAGAAACTGAAGAGACATTTTTACATTTGATATTCATTTGTGTAAAATGTTAATGTTTTAATCACTAAACAGCCAAACGGTGTGTATAAATATTCTCGACTAAATGTTATGGACTAAACAAATATTATGGTGGTTTTCTTTTTGGTTTTTGTTAAAAAGGGAATGAGAGTAACAATTAAAAAAAAAAAAAGAAGTAAAATTTAACCCGGCTAAATTGGCTGCATGTAACCTGAATCATTTGTATATATCAAGATAAGGAGGCATTGAATAAACAGACTCTTGATACGAGACAAACGATAACATACTTTCAACATCGCATAACTCAAAGAGTTAACGTGAATGGAATTACGAATCTTTTTGGATTTTGTCAGTTATTTTTTTTCAAAAAAATTCTAAAGTTACGATTTTTTTAAAATATTAATTGCAGAAAGCGAAATTATAAGGAAGTATTAAAATTGGAAAGGGAAATCGAAAAACATATTAAGTTACCGGTTAGTCTATTCAAACTTCAAAGTGTTACCTTCTGCCTGTCACATGTTCCCCAGTGGCTAGGAAGGTTTGTTTAGTGTCACGAGATCAGATGACATCGTTGCTTTTAGTTGTCATCTGCTTTATCAGAGTGTATGGACAGGTTCTGCTTTTTCTCTGTCTTCCTTTAAAATGTTTAAGTTCTTTCAGAGCACTAACACACAGACAACAGCGGAGCCGACGTCTACCGGTGTAACACACTGGACGAGAGAAGACACGCAACTGTTACGCAGGCGGATATAAATTCTAAGATGAGAGTTCAACAAAACGACAAACAAATTGTTTTTCCTTTTAAAAATAAATAAATAAAAGAAATAGTATGCGTAGTGGGATTAAAAAAAATATGAGAGAGGAGAAAACGAAAATGAAGAAAGTCGATTTAAGGAGGGAAAGAATAAAAAAGAGTAAAATAAAATAAAAAAAATGAGGGTAAAAATAAAAGTGTTTGTATGTTAGTAATTACCTAGTTTGATATCCATGTTGCCCGATAGGAGGTCTGTGGGGGACTGGGCCGTACGCCGGCTGGTTCCCCCCACCACAATCGATATACCCCCCCTCCCCCACCCATCCCCCTCAGAGCCGAGTTGGGCCGAAGCTATTGCCTGCCGATCGGCTATCTTCGGCTCCGACATCTCCCTCTCACTCTGTCTCTCTCAAGGACTCGGACGGTCTCCCCGATTCACCATTATATAGTTGTGTTTACTCGCTACTTCCCCGACCAGCAAAGATAACCAACCCAGTTCACTTGATCCAATCGAAAGGGCTGATGAATTATGCATTAACCAATGATTTTTATTAGCCAGGAATGTCTGAATGAAAAAAGAGTAATAAGTCGGTAGCGCAGGGGCTGGGTAAACAAAGCGGATTTAACATGTTGGATGAAATACTGGTGATCTCATGTATTTTCTATATCTAAATGTAACTAAAAAATTCGGAAAAAAAGAAAGTAAGAACAACTCGCTTAATATTTGAGTTACGAAAAAATGCATTTGTAGTAACAATTGTAGATCATCAATAGTTTCTATAAGATTTTTTGGCCCAACTCATGATAGAATAAATATTATGATTATTTCGAATTTTCGAATGAATGAATATTTGAAGAAATTTTTCGAAATTGGATCATTAGTACAACTTTTATGGCTGATTTCTATGAAGGGATATCCGCTATAAAATTCAATACATCCATTTTATCAGATTTTCCTTAAGGGAAATCAGCTATTGAGATCGTACTCATGACGCGATTTTCGAAAAACTCCTTCAAATGTCTATCATACCCACGAGATGACGAAAATGAGGTCCGTTCAAAATTATATATATATGTATGTATGTATGTATATATATATATATATATATATATATATATATATATATATATATATATATATATATATATTTATATATGTGTGAGTGTGTGTGTCTGCTAACGCTCTACTGGTTCTCAATTTTTGTTTTTGAGTTACCAAAATCTGTATTTAATCATTTTATGAAAAAGAAAGATCAAGTTCGTTAATGGCTGAAATCGGAACAGTGGGAGGGGAGGTTTAGAAGGGAGCATTTCCGAAAATTCGAAAACTCCGTTACTATACGTCGCATGGAAAAATTGTTTCGAACCAGTCTTATTGCAAATTAAATGTTCTTTTAATATTGCTATACACATGTATTCTCTACTTTGAATATTAATTGAGGTATTTGCATTTTTCAGCCTTCAGCAAACCCCTACTCCTACTGACGTTACATAAACAATGCACTGTTATATAATAGACCATTTTATTTGAAGCGTAAATACCAAATATTGTTTTCTAGAGACTTTTATTATACGAGATACATGCAAATATGTTCTGTTGATCCCCCTCTCACCTGCCTTAAGTTTTTGGATTACTAAAATTTTAGTGCTTGAGACAAAAATTATTCTGGTTCATTATAAATTAAAGTAGTAGATATAGTAAAACGTCTTCAATAAAATTATTATGTTATATTCAGATATATTTTAGTAATTGTTTTTTCTTTCCAGTGTAGAATATTTCCATCTATCTGATAAGCCCTTAGAGGTTGGTTAACCTGTTTTTCTATTCAGACGCTTTCCGTTTGGAGGTTATTACAATTGACTGAAAGATTTCTCATTACCGTTCGCATTTATACACTTAATACTTGCGGTGTTATAAAGTGTTTGTTACCTGTGTGCAGATTTATGTTTTGTAGAACTTCACGTGGGAAATCTGCTTAGTTTAAGCAGCCGTTGCGTGACGGACTTTTTCACCCCCGGCTGCTTGGTCGAGACTACACGACTCTAACCAGCAGGCACTGATGATGGAACTTGGTATTTGTAAGTGCTTTCTGCATATTAAATTACTTGTAGGGGACAAAGATTTTTATTTGCCCTGATTAATTGGGTTCTCTTCAGTCCAGCTTCACTGTAGAAACAACCATTTTTTTTTGTCATTTTAAGTTCTATGATTAGAACGGATATATCGTACCCTTTCAAATGAACTCATTTTAAAAGAAGTGCATGAAAACTCTTTGTTTATTTAACTTTATAGGAGTCATTAGATAAACAGATCAGATTTTTCCAAATGATATCATGTTAAATAAAGTACATCAGAACATCTTGTTTTATTTAAAGGCCACATCAGATTTCTTCTTAAATGTTGTCAAATTGTAGAGATTTTGGGAACTAAATAAATTACATTAGATTCTCCAGCCATGTCAACAGGATGTGGTTTACAACAAGTTTGGCTGAGACATTAACCCTTTTTAGCAGATTTCCCTTTAGAGAGCGTGAGACGATTTTTGGAACCTATGTCCAAACTACATGACTAACCGGCTAAAATTAATCTGACGAATTGTCATGTTTTGAGCATTCTGATTATATTACGTGTTGTTCTTATTGTAGATTTAGTGACTGGGATGCAGTCCTTTATTTTACTATGATAATTATGAACACATCACGAGCTGAGTATCACGAGGTGATTATCAGAAGGTTATCTTGCCGAACATAACCTCTTTGCTCTCTTTTTGATATCACTTCTTCTTAAAGATTACTCAGTTTTTATATAATTTTTGAATGACTTTTTTTTTTTTTTATGAAAAGGTTTCTATAAAAAACACAAATATTCATGAATAAGAAAGTCATTGTTTCCTTGTTAGCTTTAATTGGTAACATAATTACTAATTACGAATGGCCTTGAGAACAGAAAGATATTGCGGTTTGAGATTTGTTAACTATCATGTATCACCCTACTTTGGAATTCCATTGCAATATACTCTAGAGAATGAGTACTACAATGTTACACTTGCATTAGTTTGTCTCATAAGGGAAATCTGCTTTTGAGCCTGTACTCCTGTCTAAAATTTCAAAAATCTCTTCATATGGCCATCGATCCCACCCAGGAGATGACGAAAATCAGGTTCATATGAAACTATATATATAACCATCATGATCTAAAGGCTACGTCTTGTTGTTGCAACCATTATGCTTTTGTAAAATATATATACTCTTTGTATGTCACTATACTTACCGAAATCCTTTAAATAATTGATGCCTTCAAAATAGGATTTTCTAGGACATCCTCTTCTCACATGCCCAACGACCTTGCCTTCAAATATATTTGTGATTAACTCGCAGCGCTTTATGATATGCAAGAAGTTTCACCCTCCTTTTTTCCATGGCTCTCCTAAGACTGTTGCTTTCACTTACCTCATTTAGAAAATTCAGGTAGGTTTTTAACAGATTTCCCGCAGGGGAAATGAGCTTTTGATATCGTACTCATAACGCGATTTCGAAAAATCTCCTCAAATGTCCATCGATCCTACCCCGGAGACGACGAAAATGAGGTCCGTTCAAAACGGTATCGTTATAGAACTATATATATAAGCGTTTCATGTAAAACTAAAGATCAAGTTCTTTAATGGCTGAAATCGGAATAGGGTGAGGAAGGGAGTGTTTAAAAGGGGGACAGTTCGAAAATATGAAATATCTCGATCAAAAAGTTGGATAGAAGCAAGTATCTGCGTCATTGTGATTGGTATTGTAAAATGTATAATACCAATCTTAGTTAACTATTGTTGTGTTACAGTTGTTATTCTAAGCATTTTTTCGTAACTCAAGTATTAGGAGAGTTCGAAAAATTGTATAGGACTAATCTTATTGAAAATTGAATGATATATAAATGTTGTTTTATACATATTTTCTGTATCGCGAATATTTACCGAGATATTTGCATTTGTCGGTTTTCAGCCTTCAGCAAACCCTCACTTGTATTCTTGTTACATAAAAAATACTCTGTTATATAATAAACCACATTGTTCGAAGCAAATACTTGTCACACGTGGGAAATCTGCTTAGTTTACGCAGACAACGTAACGCTTTTTAGTTATCGGCCTACCCCTCTCCCCCAATCCTACTCTTGTCTTGTTAACTAAGTAGTTGTTAATCTATTGATGCTCTACAATTGCTATTCTATAGCACGGCGGTATTTTTAGTGGAGTGATCCGTTGCTAAGGTTCAGACGAGCTTGGTTCTGTGTCCCCTGGCTTTAAAACCGTCCTCTCTAACGACCCACTCTCAACCTTTAGTGCTCGCTATAAATTTTTTATTAGGGTCTCTCTTTCCCCCCTGGCCAATTACTATTGTAATTGTGTTGTTTAAATTGGACGCATTGTGCCGGAGAAGATAATAAATCGTCAAACCGGCAAATTTTATGAAGCCACTCGACTTGCAGGTCTTATTAGAAGAAAGCAAAAGAGATTAAGTTAACCAAGGGTATAATACAAAAGGGGTACAAAATGGTCATTCACGTTCTTTGTGTTTGTGAATGTATATTTATGTGAATGATTTCCACAACGATATAGCGATTTACTCATACACAGTCTTTCAAAAAAGGAAATATCTCAGATGGGAAATGGAATGGACTGCTTAAGCTAACCATGTTGCCCCACGTGGTGGTAGGCCCATTATTGATCTATTCTCACCTTATTTTTACTATTCCTAAGCCATACTGATGACTGAAAAGTCCGTCACGCAGGGGCTGCGTAAACTAAGCAGATTTCCCTCGTGAAGTTTAGTAACCGATAAATCTACCATACCGGTAACACAACACCACCGTGTATATTAAGTGAATAAATACAAACAGAAATAAGAAATGTTTCAGCCAATTTCAATAACCTGCCGACAGGAAGCGTTAGAAATGTAAACAATCAGGTCTGCCGGCCTCACCATAAAGAAAAACAATTACTGAAATATATCGGAATATGACGTATTGATTTTATTGAGAAATATTTACTACATCTAGTACTGTAATTAATAATAAGTCAGAATAATTGTTATCTCAATCAATCAAATTTGTAGTCCAAAACCTTATGATGGGGGGGGGGACACCAGGACAAATTTGCATGTATCTCGTATAATAAAGGTCTCTTGAATATAATTTTTGGTATTTAAGCTTCGAATAATGTCATTTATTATGGAGCAGGCTATTGTTTACGTAACATGAGTAGTAGTGGCGGTTTGCTGAAGGCTGAAAACTGAAAAATGCAAATATGTGGATTAATATTCAAGATAGTTTATAAATGTATATAACAACAATTATAGTATATTTAATTTGCAATAAGATTGTTTCTATAAAAATTTTCGATCCGATGTATGGTAACGGAGATATTTCGAATTTTCGAAAATCCTCCCCTCTAAACCCCCACCCTCTCCTCCTGGCCGATTTCAGCCGTTAACGAACTTGATCTTTCTTTTTACATAAAGCGCGGTAACATATATATATATATATATATATATATATACAGTTTTGAACGGACCTCATTTTCGTCATCTCCTAGGTAGGATCGACGGACATTTGAAGAAAAATTTTGAAAATCGCGTCATGAGTATGACCTCAATAGCTGATTTCCGTTAAGGGAAATCTGCTAAAATGTAAAATATCTCCTTATTTTTGACAGAGAAAAAGTGTATAGAAAACCATTTATCGATTTGGTTTTGAATCAGATTGAGTATACATACATACGTTTTTCGATCCCACTAACAATTACGCAGACATTTCAATTTTCATTTCTCCTATATGTGTGGCATGAAATATGTATATATGCATACATTGTTAATATGAAATGAGTAGAATTTGGGGTTTACTGAAAAATGAGTTCTAAAAAAACCAAATATACCTTCAAGACACAGTAGAACACCATTTATAGGAACTTACATTTTCCGCAACTCACTAACGAATACGATCTTTAGTGTTGAATTAAACGATTAAATATCAAGTAAGGTTTAGACTGAATAAACCTTTTCGAATCAAGAAATAAAATGTCAACACACAACGTATTTGCAAGTATCTTATATAGTAAAGATCAGCTGAAAACAGTATTTGGTTAGATAAGATGCTCATGATGTATTCAGCTATTGTTAAAATGCGATGTATAAAAGTGGAAGCTGAAAAGAAAAAAAAGAGGCAAAAATCTCGGTTGCAGAATAAGTGTATGGAACAACATTTTTTAGGAAATTAGTTTTCTCAGCAAAATTGGCAATATAGAAATTTTTGATAAGGGAGGTATTTCGAATTTGCGAACTTCCCCGTCCCCTCTAGACCCCAACTTTCCTGTGGTCTGTTTTCAGCCGTTAACGAACTCGACCTTTAGTTCTACATTAAATGCTAATAATTATAGTTATTTTTTTTTATTTGTTTACCGTGTAGTTGGAAGTATGTAATAAGCCAAGATTACATCCCATACTGAATTATAAAGTATGTAAGTTCTATAATAAAAAAAAATAATCTGATGTGGATGCCTCATGTCTTCCTTTGTTCTTCTATGAAGTTAATTATACAACGATTTTCGCTCCAGTTCATTTAAAATGATTTTATTTGAAAGCCATATAAGATATTTCCGTATTTGCAAAAATAAAAAAAATGTTAAATACAAAGTTTGCAAATATTCAGAATCTCTAATGTAAACCTCTGCAAAAACGTAGAAGTTTTATTTTAGTCAACCTACTCCCCCCCCTTCTCCGTAGACGATTTTGTTCTGAAAGAAACTTGCACACCTAGATAATTCGATAGCCATAAATGTGAAATTACAACATTCAAGGGTTGTCTTTATGAATTACTCGAAACCTTTTTCAGACGTTACGCTGATACTAGTCAAAATGAATTTATTGATGGTTAAAACGGATAATTCCGTTGAAACTGACATTTTTAGTTATTAAATTTCTTTTAATTTGTACAAGGAAATAAAATGCACTTTGCTATTTTACATCCTACATTTTAATAAAAAGTCCGTCCCACAGGATCTGCGTAAATTAGACAGTTTTCCAAGTGTCACGCTAGTGATTCACAATAGATTCCTAAATGAAAGTCAGATGTGTAGAAGTGGTGGTATACAGACGACTGAAGACAAGAAAGTACGAATAACTCGCTTAATATTTAATTTACAAAAAAATGTATAGAACAACAGTTGTAGAGAATCAGCAGTTTAACAAGATTGGTTCTATGACATTTTTCATATTAACAGAGTGGAAATTTCGGATTCCACCTGTCACTAAAACCACGCAATTCCTGCTCCGATTTTCGCTATTGAAACATATGATCTTTAGTGTTGAAGCCGTTAAATATCAAATATGGTATAGACCAAATGGACTTTATGTAGTCGAGAAATAAAATCTTGCTCGTTGATGATATCAAACAATGTATTTGCATGCATCTCATCTAGCAAAGATCTGTTGAAAGCCATATTTGGTATTTGAGGCACTTCATGATATATTTGCTTACTGATAAAATTTTTTTGCTAAAAGTTGTTAGTTTACTAAAGTGCGGCCCATAAGGGAAATTTACTAATAATAAATATGAGGCGTATTCTACTATTGCGAGTCAGTTATTCGTGTGTTGAGGTGATGGTTCCTAATCCACGTCAGAGAGGATTACGTTAGTTCTGGTTCAAATATACCCAGGTATTCAGGGATACATGGAGTAAATATAGAAGATGCCAGCCAGCCAGCCTTTCATATTCAACACGGTAAGCGCAATGCTGCAAATTTGCGTCTATTTTAGGATAAACATGTCCTATTATGCAATACTTTTCGGAGATCTTAAGGTATCGAGATCAAGATTTCTTGTTGGTAATCTCTAATTCAACTTTCTTTAACCAAGGAGGATCTGGAGTAAGTTATATCCAGAGAAGGGAGTCGTGATTTGGAAACGAACTTGAAAAGAGTACTAGGGCATTACATGTTTGTCTTGATTTGCACTGACAACATGGGCCTTCCAGAAGGACATAAAAGTTACAGCCCGCATAACTCATATTGGCTTATGTAATGAGCATCGTTAATCAGTGATTTCTCCCAAGATGCTGGGCTGTGGAGGAACTAATTAAACAGAATGAATAAAACAGCCCCCTACAAGTACTTTACTATGCAGAGTGCACTTTCAGAAACCAAGCCCTATCATCAGTGATTGCTGACAAAACAAAATATCACTAAGTATGCCACTCATAGGTGTAGCCTTAGGGGAAACCAGCTATTAAGGTCGTACTCACGACGCGATTTTCGAAAATTTTCTTTAAAAGTCCATTGATCCCAACCACGAGATGACGAAAATGAGATCCGTGCAAAATTATATATATAAATATATATATATATATATATATATATATATATATATATATATATATATTTATTTATTTGTCTGTTTGTAAAAAGAAAAATCAAGTTCGTTAATGGCTGAAATCCGACCAGTGGGAGGGGGGGGGGTTAGAGGGGGGATTTTTGAAAATTCGAAATATCTCCGTTACCATACTTGGATCGAAAAATTGTATGGAACCAATCTTATTGCAAATTAAATTTACTGTAAATATTGTTATATACATTTATTCTCTATCTTAAATATTAACCGAGATATTTGCATTTTTATTGTGAGAGTGGTTATTGTCGGAAGTTTCCGGATTAGTTCGGCCGTTTCCGTAACTGTTCGGCACTCGTGTAACCTAACCTTTCTTGTCTTCTAACATTTTACTTTGTGAGATATATGCACATTTCTCTATTGTAAAACTTCACCTGGGAAATCTACTTAGCCCCTGCGTGACGGACTTTTTATTTAATAATTAGTTTGTCGTTTTTAATTTAGAAAGTTTTATCTTGCAGTGTAGTGTATTTCTCCTTTGTCTTACGCTTATACAGTATGGTCCACGGGAAACGGACGGTTTTGAATCGCGCAGAACTTGGCGGCTGGAGGAGGGGGATACGCGCCGTCAAGGTCACTCGACTCCCCACCGCCTGCCATTCAGTTGCCATTATGCCGCTGTGGACGAAAGATCATCGCTCATGTCTACAAAGAAAAGCCACGCACTCTGGAAGCACTGAAGTCGGCAATACGAAACCAAATCGCTCTAATCAATGACGAACTATTAAGAATAGTGGACGTCAATTTTCAAGAAAGACTTAAAATGTGTGTTCGTGAAAATGGCCGCCATTTAAGTGATGTTATTTTTAAAAAAATAAAGTAATGTGTTTTTTAAAAATGGCATAAATTCAGCTTTATTTTTGTGTAAATAAAATATGTCGGTCTTCAAAACTAACAGAGTAATTACTATTTTAAAACCGTCCGTTTCCCGTGGGCCACCCTGTATATTTTTTCCCTGACAAGAGTACTTTTAATTGATTCTTCTTTTTAATTTATGTATGTCCTTAGTCTCACCCTGGCTTGACTATGGTGGTAGCCTGTTACCCGTCCTAATAAGCCATAGTAGCAAAAGTGGACGTTAATGAATAATAATAATAATTATTTTTAGTGTTAAATTGACGGGGCACTTTGTTGCCCATGCTATGAGTGTTATTTTGTTTTGTTAGCAGGTACTGATGATGGAGCTTGGTTTCTGAAAGTCCACTGTGCATATTAAACTACTTGTAGAGGATTTTTGATCCTGATCATTAGTTGGTTTAAACAGTCACATTTACTTAGAGATAGGTAATATTTACGATACAGAAAATGTTTTTCTAACAACATTTATAAAAAATTCAATTTTCAACATGATTGGATATATACAATTTTTTTTTTTTACCCGACTCATAGTAAAAGAGTTATTATATAAGAAGATTAATGATATCTTCAGACACCCAGACTCGACCTGTCCGGAACAAGAGTGGTCATGGATAGCTTGAGGAAGGTAGTCATAGAGCTACAGAAAATTAGCACAGCGAAGAGTGACGACAAGACGGCTGGAGCAGGAAGTCGGTTTTGAGAAGAATATTCAGCCCAGCCATGAAGTCTACGAATCTACATTTATTATTATTATTATCTATTAATTACAATTTTTGCTACTATGGCTATCTAGGATGGGTTACTACCCTTTTAGCAGATTTCGCTTGCGGTAAATCAGCTATTGTGGTTGTACTCCTGATGAGATTTTCAAAAAATTTGTTTAAATGTCCATCGATCCTTCCTAGGAGTTGACGAAAATGAGGTCCGTTCAAAATTTTATATGTATGATATCTATCTATCTGTCTGTGTATTTGTCTGTTAACACTCTAGCGGTCGCAATTTGTGTCTGATCAGTACCAAATGTTTAAATTTTTTATGAAGAAATGAACGTCAAGTTTGTTAACGGCTAAAATCGAACCAGAGGGAGAGAGAGGGGTTAGAGGAAGGGAATTTCTAAGACTCGAAATATCTTCGTTATTATGAGTCGGATGGAAAATTTGTATAGGAACAATCTTATTACCAATGTAATGTTCTATAAATGTTCTGTACGTTTTATCTTGATTATTAACAGAGATATTCGCATTTTTCATTTTTCGGCCTTGAGCAAACCTCCACTCCCACTCATGTCATATTGGCAATAAGCTTTTATATTATGAAGCACATTATTTGAAGCCTAAATACCAAATGTTGTTCTCATTGAACTTTTGCTTTTTAAGATAAATGCAAATATGTGTCGCACGTGGGAAATCTGCTTAGTTAACGCAGGGCCTGCAAGGGGGACTTTTCTAGCCAGGGTGGAACTAAGGCTTTTATTTAATGAGTTTGCTATTAAATAAATTCCTATTACCAAGGCGGTAATCGAACACATCACTCAAGGTTAACCTTCTGAGATTATGGCCAACGCTTTAACTCACATAACCTGGGCCTTTGTTTCATCCTATTAGATTAAATATATTATGTTTATATGAGACCGAAAAAAAAAATTACAAATTTACTTCAATAATTAAAAAAAATATAGTTTCTGGGGCCCAGGTTATATGAATTAAACATAACCTGGGCCCCAGAAACTTTATGTTTTTTTTTAATTACTGAATTAAATTTGTAATTTTTTTTTCGGTCTCATATAAATATAATGTATTTAATATAATAGGATGAAACGAAGGATTTAATACAAAGGAGGCAACACCTCACCAGAGTTTTATGGAAATTGACGTGACAGCAACAGAAAACCTTTGAACCCTTTTTACAATCCTTACTTTAGTCTCATATGACAATAATTGAGCTGGTGAAAAATAGAAAACATCAAATGCATCATAGATTTCTTTGCTATTCTGGATGTTCCCAAAAGACCGGGCCTTTTATCAAAGGAGAATATTACAGTTAATATCACGAAAATTGTTTACAATTTTTAAACATTTTAATTATTGATATTTAGAGTTAATTCGAAGCCGAGGTTGAGTTAAGCACTACCTTCCGGCAGCCTTTCAAAGACCTCTTCTTGCCTGGTTCTTTTAGTGAGGCATTTAAGTCGTCGTTTCAGATTTTTATGCCCTCATAAAGTCAAGCTGTTATTACTCCGAGACGGGGGGGGGGGGAGTGAAAGCCACGGATCAAAAGTATGCCACGGTAAATAATACCCGTAAACCGTGTCCATTCTTTTAATTGTATATTGGTAATTTTCTCCATTAGAAAAAAAAATGATTAAAAAGAGGCGACGTCTCAGATTAGGGTCAATTTTTAATCAGCCATTCATGAAGCGATTTTTGTAAAATTTCTTAAAATTTGTATCATCCTATCTAGGAGAGGAATATAAATGATCGCCACACAGGAGCTGTGCAATCTAAACAATTTCCCATTTGCTGGTAGGACACACAATTGGTCTTATCTCATCATGTTTTGTCTATTTCTAGGTGTTGTAAAAATCCGATGGGCAGAAGTAGAAGCTTAAAACAAGGTACGAATAACTCCCTTAATAATTGAGTTACGACAAGATGTTTAGAACAACAATTTTAGTGCATCAATGGTATAACAAGATTGATACCATAACATTATTCGTCCTAATTATAATAACGTAAATATTTTGAATTTAAGAACTCCCCCTCTATACCACCTCACCCTATTCCTTGTCCGATTTCAGTCATTAAAGAATATGTTTTTAGCGTTTAATGGAACGGGTAAATATGAAGTATGATAAATTAACATTTTCGAGCAAAGAGCTTAATTCTTAATTATTTATCTTAATTAATTGATGACGCCATGACACAAAATATTTGCATATATATATATATATATATATATATATATCAGATAATAAGATCTGTTGATTAAAATATTTGATACTTAATCTTGGAATAAGATGTTGCTTTATATACTGAATTATTGTTAACTCGCGATGACTAAAATGGAAAGGTTGGAAATTTGAAAAAAAAAGTTTAATATTCGAGATAAAGAAAATTCGTATATAACAACATTTATAGAAAATTCAATTTTCAACATATTTGGATATATACAAATTCTAGATCCGACTCATAGTAATAGAGTTATTATATAAGGTTAAAATACGATGTATCGTGATATCTTGGCTTATTGTCAAAGCGATATTTGTAGGCGTGGGTGTTTTCACTATAAAATCTACTGAAATTTAAAAAATGAAATGGTTTTGAAGTGACCTTCATTTCGTCATATCCTGGGTAGAATCGATCGACATGTAATGAAGTTTTTCAAAAATCTCGTCTTGAGTATGACCTCAAAAGCTGATATTTAGGCTTTAAACAATGTCTCGCCGGAGATGTCGGCTCAATAGGGACCAACTTTAGAGCACTGATGATAGGACAGCTCGCCCCGAAAGTACTTTCCCTGTAATAAAGAAGTATTAAGAGTGGAGGTGTTTGACCTTTTTGATCCTTCCGTTTATAATGGACCTCCACCAGCCAGCAAAAATCGAGTTTAAACAATGTGTTTCATAACATAACAGCTTGTTATTAATATAACATGAGTAGGAGTGGGGGTTTACTGACGGTCGAAATCTAAAAAATGATAATCAAAACAAACATTTACAGAACTTTACATTTGCAATAAGATTTAAACTATACAATTTTTCGATCCGACGACTGGAATAGGAGAAGAAAGAATGCATTACTAACACTATTCTATGCAGTTTAGTGTTTTGTTAGTTGCAAGTGATTGGTTGATTATTTGTTATTGACTGAAGGACGTATGTTTAGACAGCACCTGGATCACGGACAATTTCTTAGTCGGAAGTGGTTAGAGGTGCATGGCCATGTGTAAGTCTTTAGTAGTTCATGTCCAATTGAAAATAAGTAGTAGTCTATTGCCAATGCTGTAAGAGGTTTCTATGGTGGATATGGTTAGTGGTACATGTCTAGGGTGGATGTGGTTAGTGGTGCATGCCTATGGTGGATCTGTTGCATATCTTTGGTGGAAGTGGTTAGGTGTGCATTGCATTGCTGGAAGTGGTCATTGGTGCTACCCTATAGTGGGTGTGTTTAGTGGTGCATGTCTAGGGCGGATGTTGTAGTGGTGCATGCATATGGTGGAAGTGGTTAGTGGTACATGTCTAGGGTGGATGTGGTTAGTGGTGCATGCCTATGGTGGATCTGTTGGTGTGCATATTGGTGGAAGTGGTAGTGTGTTTAGTGGTGCATTGCATGCATGCATATGGTGGAAGTGGTTAGTGGTGCTACCATGCATTGCTGGAAGTGGTCATTGGTGCTACCCTATAGTGGGTGTGTTTAGTGGTGCATGTCTAGGGCGGATGTTGTAGTGGTGCATGCATATGGTGGATGTGGCTAGTGGTACATGTCTAGGGTGGATGTGGTAGTGGTGCATGCATATGGTGGATGTGGTTAGTGGTGCATGTCTAGGGTGGATGTGGTAGTGGTGCATGCATATGGTGGATGTGGTTAGTGGTGCATGTCTAGGGTGGACGTGGTTAGTGGTGCATGCCTATGATGGATATATTGCATATCTTTGGTGCAAGTGGTGAGGTGTGCATTGCCTTGCTGGAAGTGGTCAGTTGTCCATTCGCCTATTGAAAATTTGTTGGAGCCTATTTTTTACAGATTTTTTGTAAGTGGTTTGAGTTGCTTAACTATGGAGGATGTGGTTAGTGTTGCATACTTTTGCTGGAGATGGTTTGTTGCCCATGCCTGGTAGTAGTTTATACCAATGCTGTGGTAGTGGTACTCGCCTATAGTGGATGTGGTTAGTGGTGCATACCTCTATGGTGGTTGTAGTGTTACCAGTGTATGCCTATGCTGTACATGGGTAGTGCCTTTGTTGTATGTGGTATGGAGTGTATGCCTATGGTGTATGTTGTGGCAGTGCTGGGGTGGAATACTAACAGTGAGACCAGACGTTTCAACAGGAAAGGCCATGGCCTTCACCAGGAGATTTACAGACTCTAGCCTTGAGGAGAGTTCTCCACCCCAGCCAGCCTTCTCCAGCCCACTCCTCCCTGAACCTCATTACATTCACGCCTCATCTTCTTCAACAGGTGTCTTATTTCCTCAAAACATTCCCTTCTTATATAGCCAAATGTGTCCATTGTAACGATAACATACCAATCAAATTTTATTTGTATTGATGTTGGCAGTTCTCGGTCAAGTGGGTAAAAAACAAAAAGCCTGGTGAAATTTCTTTTCCAGCCAATAAATTACCATAGTCATTTACAAGTATCATTTTTACACATTATTTATTCTTAATTACAATTATTATTGATCTTCTGGCGATCACTGTGACGCTATGGGACATTAGCTCGGATTTGTTTAATCTCTAAAGCACAATTGACTTAATATTTTAATGTTCCCAAATGGATATTCGTGGACGGCTTTTAACCTTTAAAAACACAACAAAGAAATATTGCAAAACTTTCCCATATTTTGAACTTTTGTAACATCTAATTCTGCTCGAAATCGTCTCATGTTGAAGGGAGTTCAAAGAAACAAAAACTGCAAATTTCTACTTAGCCATTCTATAGAAATATAAATGACATTCTAGTGAATTAACAGAGATTTAGCATTTCCCCTCAAGAGCCTCAAGTCATTAAATCCTTGATTAGTAAAGTTAAAACTCTGAACTATTTCATTTACTTTGGAACTAAGTATTTTTTTTAAATATAATTTAAAGTATATATAACTATGGATATTAGTCTTTTTTGTGACACTCGGACAAGGGTGGAAAAAAAAATAATACCGGTTTGGCACTTTCTATAACCTTTTTCCAGGCAAAACTGTAATTAATTAGTTCAGCATTATGGAGGAAATGTGAAGCATTAAAACTGATGATGCAATATTCGAAAAATGTCTTCAAATGTCAATCGATTCTAACCAGGAGATGACGAAAATGAGATCCGTTCAAAATGTTTTATATATATATATATAAAGGCTGAATGGTGATGGTATATTTTTGGCAAGGCTTTACTTTGCACAATATTTTGACATTTACCCGTTCCAGTGTTTAGGGTTAATACCCGTTGTTGGCATTTGTTAATAATAAAATTATTTTTTTATGTAAGACTTCACTGTCCTGCATATTGTCATATTTCCCGTCTCCTGTGCATTATGCATAGATTTGAATTATTAAGGAGAAAATATTGACATACATTTGAATTAATTTTTTCAGGTGAGGTACCTGGTAGTTCATATTGAAAAGAAGTGTTGAGCAAATTTCTCTAAATAATAAAATAAACAACTTTTATTTATTTCGGTTGGGTCTTTTGTCCCAAATAAAATTGTTCACTTCCGCTACAGGTTTTAGCGTATATCTCGTTTACAATTCAGTATACGAAAAAAGTGTATATAACAAAAGTTACTCTAAATAACAAAATAAACAACTTTTGTTATGTTCATATTTTCGGAAAAACCAATAGGAAACGAAATATCCCTATTTTTAATTTCTGGCTTCCCTTATAACTTCCACGGGATATTAATATAGCCTAAAGTCTAAGTTGAGTTAGTAGTAATATACATACCAAGTTTCATAAAATTCGGTTCAGCCGTTTATGCGTGAAAAGGTAACAAACAAATAAACAAACAAACAAACAGACTCAAAAAAAACAAACTGCCGTTAGGGTGTGTGTGACATGTGACACGAAAATTTATCGTGACATCTCGCGAAAAAAATCAATGTACAGACAGAGGTTACATTTGTATATATATATATATATATATATATATATATATATATATATATATATATATATATATTGTAACGGTCGAGCCTGAGGTTCTCCGCTGTCTCTCTATATCTATGAGATCAGAGTGACTTGTACTAGGCTTTAAACGAGGTAGCAGCACCTGTCAAAGGAGGACAGCAGACCCCTGTGAGTCCAAGGGTCAATCTCGTGGGACAGAAACAGGCAGTCGACTCCCAAGATGCAAAGAGAGAGTAAGTGTTTCTTTAATTATCTAGTCTAATTGTGCTATATCTCTGATTAAATAGATAAATTAGCTCTTATAGCAGAGATGGTGGAAACGATAATGCTTGCCGTGCAATATAAGACCCTGAGAAGTAGCCGGTACATAGATTAAATTTAAATAATAATAATTATAATTAACCTTTCATTATATAAAATGGCCCCAACGTGAAAGGGCACGGCTTAAACATTTTTTTTAAATTTAAACATTTAAAATATTTATTTTGGTTATTCATTTAAAAAACAAAAAGAAAATTTTAATAAACATAGATTATAAAAATGGATATTAATACTAATAGCAAAAGTTTTGAGGATAGGATTAGTGATGTAGAACAGGAAAGTAATAATTTGGATCTTGAAAATCTATCTATTGAAAGTGAACCGTTAGAGGGAACACAGACCAATAATATCATATATAAAGATCAGGCTAGACATATAATTCAATTAGAGGATTCGGGAATACCGTTATCTACTGAGATAGCAAACTTGAGCTTTTTGGGTTTTGAACAACCGCGAGGTAGTTCTACCAGAATAATAGATAATTTAAACGATTTAAAAGGACAAAAAGAGGTCAGTAGTCCTATCGAAAAAGATCAAAACATGCTGGAAGCTATAATGAACTTAATAAAAGCAGGAAATACTAAATTGGAAGCCAAACTAGAAGAAAATAATAACAAACTAGAACAAAATAATAATAAACTAGAAGAAAATAATAACAAACTCGAAGAAAATAATAACAAACTACAAGAATTTAAACAAGAAGTTAGAAATAGTATTGAATCATTGAAAATAGATTTCGAACAAACTCGAGTAGATGTGCAGATATTGGCAGATATTTGCATTTTTCTACTTCTACTCATGTTACATAAACAATACTCTGTTATGTAATAAACCACATTATTCGAAGCTTAAATACCATAAATCATTTTTAAGAGACCTTTATTATACGAGATATATGCAGATATGTTATGGTGACCCCCCTCCCCCTTCTTAAGTTCTTGGACTACTAAAATTTGATTGATAGAGGTAAATATTATTCTGATCCATTACAAATTACACTACTTACTAGATATTGTAAATATTTTTCAATCAAATTAATATGTTATATTCTGATATATTTCAGTATTTTTTTTCTTTTCGGGGAGGGTGGGGTAGCAGACCTGTTTGGTTACGTTTCAGGTGCTTCCCGTCTGGAGGTTTCTTATTATCCTATGTATTTATTCACTTAATATTTGCGGTGGTTTTGTGTTACCAGTATGTAGATTTATCTATTGTTAAGCTTCACGAGGGAAATCTGCTTAGTTTACGCAGCCCCTTCGTGACGGACTTTTTATTGTTAGGCACTTGTTGAAGTATTTTCACAATTATTTAAAATGATAAAAATCGATCACATAATATCCATTTCGGAACAATTAAATATGAAGTGTTATTTGCTCTTTAGAGATTAACCCTAGTTAACGTCCGCCATCGTCAAACAGATCGCCATAAGATCAGCAATGATGGCAATTAAGAGTAAATAATGTGTAAGAATGACACTTGTAAGATACTAACTAAGGTAATTTATTGTCCGGCAAAGGAAATGTATCAGGCTTTGAGCTGGCTGCATTTGGGCGGGGTGGACCGGTTCTTGGGCCTGTCATCCGATACACTCACCACTAGGCCCCTCTCCTTCCGTTCTAGATGCACCAACTACAATACATTATATATATATATATATATATATATACTATATGTGTGTGTGTGTGTGTGCGTATATATCTGTATAAATCCAGTAGATTTACTGACCATCTACACTTTATCAAAGATTTTAGCAGATTTTATTATTGAGGTTGTCCTCATGATGGGATTTTTAGAAAATTTTCTTCAAATCAGCAGTTATGACTTACCTAAAACAGCTGTCACCGTTCTGGTTTGTACCACATCAAGGGAAAGGAAATTTTATTTATACCTGTTTTGGAAGACAGAATACTTTCAATGATTATGAATTATATGGTCCATTGCGTTATAAAAGAAGTTACATGTACAAGAGAAGGTAAATATAAAAATATTGAGGACAGTGAACCCTTAAATAACAAATAATTTTATTATTAACAAATCCACAGCATCGGCGGGTTTAAACCCTACACACTGGGACGGGGAAATGTCAAAAAGTAAAGTTTGCCAAAAAATACCTCAATCATTCAGCTACAAAAGAATTCCCGGGCGAAGCGGGGTAACATAGCTAATATATACATATGTATATATATATATATATATATATATATATATATATATATATATACGCTATTTTTGAGGCTGCATCGCTGGGAAGTATTATTGTTGGGAGGACTTCGGCTGTCTGCTTCAGTGGTGGGAATGTTTGTTGGTTTGCAAATTTTCGTTGGAAATGCGTCCTTTAAATATATATATATATATATATATATATAAAGAGAGCAGTGGGAGGTGGGTTTAGAGGGGGGGGGAGAATTTAGAAAATTACAACTGTCTTTGTTACTATTCGTCGTATCAAAACGTTTTACCAATGTAGAATCAATCGTATTACACATGTAATGTTTCTATAAATGTTGTTATATTCATAATTATTATTATAAATGTTGTTAATGATATTTCGATATTTTAATTGTCGGTCATCAGTTAACCCCCACTCCCACTCATGCTATATTTACTATAAGCTGTCATGAACACTTTATTTCAAGGTTAAATACCAAATTTTGTTTTCAATAAACTATCATTTTGTGGTGCATATGCAAATACGCCATCAGTAAAGATGTTTTGTTCTTTTTTCGAAAATGGTAATTTGATCTATTCCATACTCGTTATTTAGCCGTTTCAGTCAACACTAAAATTCATATTTGTTATTGGCTGAAATCGGAGCTGGAATAGCGGGGTTTAAGAGAAGAGGGAATTAGAAAATACAATATATCTTCGTTATTATGAGTTGGATCATAGAATGTTATAGAACCAATCTTGTTAAATTTTTCATTTTCCACAATTTGTGTTCTATGATGTTTTTGTTAACTCAAGTATTACGGGAGTTATTAGTACTTTCTTCTTTTCTGCCTTCAGTAATCCCCCCTCTTCCTCCTAATCATTGGATTTTTACATATAAATAAAGAATACATGGTGATATGAGATTACAAGTGTTACAGGCCAGAACAACAATAAATTATTTCTTTATTTACATTTATTTTATCCGTTTTGATTGTTCATACTCCTTCTCGATGATGGATAATATGTGATGATATATGTATGTATGTGTGTATATATATATATATATATATATATATATATATATATATACATAAAATAGTCTTCCTCATTCATTTAAACAGTTTACTATAATTATCTCGTTCAGTAGATTTTAATAATAATGAAGTGCTAAAATGTTTTATGTTAATGTGGACGACTCGATTAGTACATTAGCATATATTATAATATATGAATGATATTTTATTAAAAAAATAAAAGTTGATGGGCAAATAATCCTTTCGAGGATTTTGGATATTGGACGAGTTTCGTCGGGGATAAAATAAATGTGTGTATGATTTATTTATTTATGCAGGAGTACCCGCAGCTTGACGATTTGGCTCATAGTTTAACAATGTAAACTAACTACAAAATTGTTGTTGTATTTTTTGTCCATTCATTACCAAACTCGATATTTCAGCATGATAAGAATTTTTTTAGGTTAAGTTCCTTAAAGTCTGAAATCGGAGCTAGGGGAATGAGTGGGGTAAAAGGAAGGGGGAATACGAAACTTATAAAATATGGAACATATACGGAAATCAGCTACTGGGGTTGTACTCTTGACGAGATATTCGAGATTCTTCAAATGCCCATCGATCTTACTCTCGAGATGACGAAAATTACACAAAATCGGAAATTTGCCCAAATTTACATCCTATGAAAAGTTATTTATTTATTGCCACATGGCATATTACATACATGATAATGTTTAAATACATTTTTACAATATAAACTATTTAATGGGTTATTGCCATATAATCAAATATAGATAAAATAAAAAATAAATAAAAATTGAATGAAATAATAAAAAAAAAAAACTAAAATGAAATAAGTAAGATAACTACAAATAAAACTAATAAATGAAAATGAAAAAAGAAAGAAAAAAACACAACAAAATCGGTTTTTGTCTTCTTTGATTTGCGAGTCTACACGTACAAATATATTTATTACTAAAATTACACCCATATATATATATATATATATATATATATATATACACACACACACACACACACACACATATATATATAACGCACGCACACACGAACGCACTCTCTCTCTCACGCAAACACACACATACATACACACCAAATACATTAAAACAAGAGATTAAGAACGTTATTCCTACTTTCTGTTTTCAGGCTTCATTAAACCGCTGCTTTTACTCATCGGTGCTTTGCTTAGAAATAGATAATATATTGTGAGTGGCAGTTTGCCGTCCAGAGAGTGGAAAATGTGCTTAGTTGTCGCATCCTCTGCGTGGCGAACGTTCCAAAAAATATGGTTATATAACATTTTTCGATCCAACGTGTTATAGCAGATTTATTGTCCCTTCCAGTCTCCCATTCAACGTGTGAATTGGTTCTATATATGAATTTTATTTTTAATTTCGATTAATAAGTTACTTAATAAGTTTGAGTTTGTTATAAATAAACGTGAGGTTTGACAATTGATAATAACAAAACCGTATCAATACCTTTCCTTTCCAAATAACACAGACTTCCTAATAGTTCAAAATCTTTATATCTTTCTTAGCCTAGCTCCAAGTACACTAGTAACATACATGGAGCACTTTTTTATTATAAATGTTAATGTCACACTCCCCCCTCACAAGGGCTCAGCATACATTTAAATAAATTATCATATAAATGAATCGACACACACGCTCGCAAGCACACACACCCACACACACACACACACACACACACACACACACACACACACACACACACACACACACACTCATTCATTCAGTACAGCATATGTAAAGATTATTATCCCCCCTCCCCTCATCCTTTGCCTATCCAAGTTGAACATTGTTACCTCGGTCTTCCAAAAGACTCAAAATTGTCAATCTCGTGAATTTTTGTTTCCTATTTTTAACTTTCATCACCTATCAAACTCATAGTTTATACATAGAAGATATGTCTCTCTCGTATCTGATATGCTCCTGAATTTCCTCGAGTTTCTTAGCTTCATATGTTTTAGGAGGATTCACTTAAGGGTTTCCGAAAATATTTCTTCATTGTCCATGGATCATACGTAGGAGGTGGCTAAAATGTGGAAGGTTCAAAATTATAGGTATATAATTTAATTATAACTCTGAAATTTATACCAACGACGTAAGTCACATGGTCATTGGATCCCCGTTACATACATTAAAGCAGATATGGGCAACCTTTGACATGTCGTGGGCTTAACTTTAGTGTTCAAATACTTTTGCGGGCCACGTTTAAAGTGCACTTTAACGTAGTGTTCATAATTTTTAACGATCGATATCAGACATGGAATTATACGGCAATCGGGTCTTTTTTACTTTACGGCCGCAAATCTATTTTCATATGAACACATGATTCTTTTCACACTGAAATCATTACCTGTTACTAACGTGATTTATTTCCCAAACCCAAAAAAAGGTCTTATAACCTCTACATTCTAATCAAAACAAACCAAAATAGATTATTAATTCAATATGTTTATTAAAAAATAACAAATATGTAACACAGGCACTTTTTTTATTTTATTTTCAGAATTCTGGAGAACAGTACTCTAATATGGTTCATTATTGATTCAAAATAATCTTCATTCTCATATCTTCTACGCCAAATAAATTCACACAAATAAGAATCAATCATACTTCTGTGGGTGCCACATTCACGTTTATTTCTACGTTTTAAACTTGACCACAGAGATTCCACTCTTTGGGTATGAACACTAGTGGTGATATCCACGAAATTTTTGGAATGGTCTACGGTGAAATATTTATACCTCATTCCTCGGACTTTTCTGAGACCTTTATAAGACATCCAACAATCTGAATATATGGTAGTTCCTGGAAGAACTGAAGCTTTTATACATGCAGTCAACATTTCAGCAGTTCTATTAGGGACAGCATACAAGAAACACTCCCGTGTTTCCCTACAGACTCCTCCAAATACCCACTGATGAGGATAACTTCTTCCAACGTTGTATTTCCTTCTTGTGAAACATGTTTCATCTATTTCTACTGTCAAACCTTCTTCTCCAATTAACACTGGATTATTTAAAATGTCATTTTAAACAAACATTCCAAATCGCTGATAAACACGTATCACTTGATTTTCACCATGAAAGACGTGTGCTAGTTTGATCAAATTCATTTTTATTCCGGAAAGAAAGCAAACGACGAATCTATAACCTGAACCGTGTATAACTGAATTTAGAACGGTTACTGTAGTAGTAACACGTGATATCAACAGAATCATGCGTTTCTATTCAAATTTTATTTGCGGCCGTAAAGTAAAAAAGATCCCGGCAATGTAATTATTATAAAATTTATTAAAATAACAAAACGAAATGAAAAAAAAATAGGTATAAATAACATTGTAATCAAATCATAAAATTTTGAATTATTACCAACGACGAAAGTTAAATAGCGACACAAAAATCAGTGAGACACTTGAGCTTGAATTTGGGAAACTTATCCATTGATGTTTGGATTAATTCCACTGATACAAAGACTTTAAGAATTTACCAAATTATCGTTAGTCAGCCTTGCACGATGTTTTGATTTATTAAATTTCATCATTGAAAATAACTGTTAGCTTTTATTAGTACTGTCAAACTCACAAATCTCTCCTCCTCTTCCTCAATTGGAGGAAGTAGTGTAATATTTTTGTTTAATTGGGTTTTTCAAAATGTCTCGCAGGTCGGTTCAAATCTTAGAGTGGGCCGGTCAGTTGCCCACTTATGCATTAGAGTATAATATGAGCATCTGTACAGAAAGGGCATTATCACTATGTGATGATAATGAAGAGATAAGTCAGCCCTTACGTTAATCAAATAATTATATTTGACGGGAAACCATGTTTATTCCAAAGACGACTAATACAGCATGATTACTCAGGCTTCTGGTCGCCTATTGAAATTTCTCCGGAATTACAACAGAATTCCTAATAGGCTTTTATCTAATTTTTCTACTGATACTAAGGAATCACCTTTAAATTTTAATGGAAAACGATATTTATTTGACCCGTTCAAATAGAGGAAGAGCATCTTTCATAATGGTATTGAAATAAAAAGATTAATTAATGCTTCTGTTAATCCAACCTTTACATTTCGACGGACCATTTTTATTTCATTGACGGGAAACGGAAGTCTTAACATAAATTCGTTAACATTTCTTCAATCACCACTTTTTCCTTAACTTTTCATTCACCAGAATCTCTGGGAAATAAATGTTTCGATCGTAACGTTCTCTTCCTCAGTGTCGACAGTTGCCTCAATTTACTATGATCGAATTACTGTCAGCACTTCGAATGCTTCGTGTATACTACCTTCAGCCAGAGTACCTAGCACTCATTGAAATCTGATCTATATGATTTCGAGTCTATCTTCCTTTGTGTTTCTCCTTCTTTCTTCTATCATTGGTTTCCTCTTGACTTTTTTGGGTGTGAAATCTCTTATTGAGGTAATAATACTCATGATGTGATTTTTGTTCAAAGTCCTTGAATCCTACCTAGGAGATGACGAAAATGGCATTTATGATTAAAATGCTCTTTATATGTATGTAGAAAGGAAGGAATTTATTTATTTGGTTCAATACATAGTATTTTACTCAATAAAGATGTAAGTTATGTGTTAATAAAAATTGTCTGTTTTTTCCACTCTAGAGGCTACCTTTTTGTTTGATCGTTCACCGACCGGAAACTAAAAAATACAAATGTCTCTGTTAATAATCAAGATAGTGAAAAAATGTACATAACAACATTTATAGAATATTACATATACGGAGATATTAAGAATTTTCAAAATTCTCCCCCTCTAACCCCCCCCCCTCCACTGGTCCGATTTCAGCCCTTTACGAACTTGATCTTTCGTTTTGTATAAAACGATTATATATCAAGTTTGGTAACGATAAGACACAAATTGCGACCGCTAGAGTGGTAACTGACAAATCTATATATATATATATATATATATATATATATATATATATATATATATAGTTTTGAACAGACCTCATTTTCGTCATCTCCTGGGTAGGACATTTGAAGAAAAATTTCGAAAATCTCGTTATGAGTACGACCTCAATAGCTGATTTCCATTAAGGGAAATCTTGAGCAAGATTGCAATGAGGGAATCATCAGCATTGCAATTAGTTGGAAATATGCTTATTTAACGTACCACTTGCGTGCCAGACTTATGCCTCATGAAAGTATGCTGTGACGTGTTTTATGACATTATTACTTCCTTTACAGGGGCCATTTCCTTCGCTCTCATTCATGCGTTTTATTCAGTGGTCGATATAACTTTATTAATTCTAGAATCTCTGTATTTGTAACTAAAATTGTCAGTGTGAAGACATATACCACTGAAGATGGGTTATTAAAGCCAAGAAACGTGTAAGGCGAATGTGGAATATATATATGAAATTATTTCTTTAACTATTCTCACCAAGAATATCGAAATATTTAATATTTTAGACCTTTGTACTTAGGTATAAGCTACCTACTGTTTCAGCCCTTCAGTAAACCTCACGTCATATTAACAATAAGCTGTTATATCATGAACCAATTTATTCGAAGCTTAAATACCAAATATTGTTTTCATTGAACTTTTAATGATGTAAGATACGTCCAAATATGTTGTGTGATGGCGTCACCAATTAAGATTTTACGTTTTTAACTCGAAAAAATTTTATCGATATTTACCATGCTCGACATTTAACCGTTACATTCAACACTAAATTTCATAGTCGTTAATGGCTTAAATCAAGCTGGGTATTGGTGGTAGGGGGGTTTAAAATGTTACAGAGCCTATCTTGCTAAATTATTGATGCTCTGCAATTTTTGATCTATAATTTTTTCGTAGCTCAAATATTAAACGAAACACTAGTACATTCTTTTTTACTGCCTTTTGTACACCCCCATTTCTACAATTCTGGTTTTCACTTTAATCACCTCAGTAACTAAACGCCTTAAGTTCAACTAACATTTTAATTCCTTTTTACATTGGCTTATTACTGCGGGAGATGTTGAGATAAGATCATCAACGTATCACATTCCAGTCTGTGGAAAATATGCTTAGTTCACACATAACTTAAGTGACGGAATTTTTGTAAGGTTGGGCCTTATATGGGATTAGCTAGAAATCGAAAATGTGTTAACCAGAAGAGTGGAAAAAAATCAGGCAGGCTGCATGCAGACGTATTTTTCATGTTCACCACATGTTTCACCAGACCAAAAAGGGGTGTGCTGTTCTTTGCAGGGGTCTTTTTTTTTTGTTTAGCTTTCTTTCAATATTCTCGTTAAATCTTCTAATGCTGTTTAGTCAATAATTTGTAATTATATAAGGTCATTTGCGATTTTGGTTTTAATTAATTATTATTTATTAACGTCCACTTTTTGCAACTAAAGCTAATAAGTTTTAGTTAAAAGCCATTTATCTGTAAACATATTTGGTACACGCGGGCTGTGCAATACTTGATGGTTTGAACTCGACAATATAGCCATTTAATGAGAAGATCTACAACAATAAGAGTTCACCTGAAATATTTTATATAGTGGCAAACCCATCATCATTTCATCTTTCATAACTACTTCGTAGCTCAACTAATTTTTACTTAAAGAAAATAATACGATCAAATGTTTGTCCTTGTGAAACTTACACTGTAAGAACTTGTATTCATCTAATTTATGACTGCCCACTCACAGATAATTACAGAAAAGGAGTGATTTAAAAACGTTAAAAGCGGGAAAATGTGGCCCATAAGTCCTGAACCAACATACTAGACAGTGCCTAAGAAATTAGAAAAATTTAATGTCTTCAAAGATTGCACTTGTGATTGTTAAATTAGCCAGGGAGAGAACTTAGTTATTAAAATTGCCTATTTTGTAATATTGTAATTTTATGTGTGCTTTTCTGTTTTAGATCATTTAATTTACAAAAATCACTCAATAGCTCGAAAAGAAAACAAGAATACTCAGAACAGAGGAACAGTTTGTTGCCAGACCAATGTTGATGTACGACATCGACGTCAAAAATAAACCTGAAAATCATTAATATGAACAAATAGACGTACAGCATGGAGACATTTTCAGAGAAACTAAAAATGAACTACGAGGTATTAAGAACACTTGTTATAATCTATAATAATTGCATATATTTCATTTGGCCATGAAGATTCACAAAATTCTTGGGGAAAAGAAGTAGTTCTGTCGAGACATATAATCCGCCACACCAAATTAACACACTCATACTTGATGGCAAAGACAAACAGACCCTTTTGCTTAACATTGACTTGACAATATGATAAATACTGACAAAATGCCAAAAACGAAGATATCAGCACTTCCCCTAAGGCTTACAAGAACTATTGACAGAAGGCCGCCAATACGTTAACAACATATTTTCATAATTAAACAAAATTCACCTTAAGCACAAAATGTACCCCTTCAAAATTAGGCCTGTGATGTAAAACAAAGTGTTTATTAATGTAAATCGCTATCTTCAACAGGACACATGGCAAACGACAAATTTATTTCTGTGTAACTACCAATGGCTTTATCACTTTCGACATTTCATAAAAATTAAGGAAAGGTGTTTTTACAATCAACAGAGTTACTGTATATCGCTCCATTTTCATTTCATTTTTATTGATTACTTGTCAGCAACAGCATCGGCTCATTGCCTAATTACAATAAAACATACAAATCGCCAATGTCACAAAGTATGTAACTAACATATAAATAAACTAAGCAGATGAACTCATCTTACCACTTATTCTCCATTTCTCCAGCTAAATTATTATTATCATATGGCCACTGAAAACAGTACAACTTCCTATTCAAATGTAAGCTGGTCTTGGGATGTTTAGTGACTAAGCACTGAAAATCGTTAAGGTACTTATGCAACAGCTTATTGTTATTATGACTTGAATAAGAGTGGGGGTTTAGTGAAAGAGAAACAATGTGTTTAACAAATCAAATTGTTCGTTCCCACTTGTAATAACGGAAAGTTTTTTAATTTTATATATTCCCCTTCTCCCGCTTCGCCCGGGAATTGATTTGAGGCTGAATGGTGATGGTATTTTTTTGTCAAGGCTTTATTTTGCACACTATTTTGACGTTTACCCGTCCCAGTGTTTAGGGTTTATACCCATCGTTGGCATTTGTTAATAATAAAATTATTTTTTTATGTAAGACTTCACTGTCCTCCATGTTGTCATATTTCCCGTCTCCTGTGCATTATGCATAGATTTCAGTTATTAAAGACAAAATATTAACGTAGATTTGTATTAATTTTTCTAGGTGAGGTGACCTGATAGTTCAAATTGGAATGAATTGATGAGCATATCAATATTTCTACGCAAATTACTTGCTCCACACATTGTTCCTGGAGAAATGTATAAAACAAAAGTTAATGAAAATAACAAAGTAAACAACTTTTGTTATGTGCATGTTTGTCGAAAAACAAATAGACAATGAAATGTCGCGAATTTTCATTTCAGGCCTCCCTTATAACCCCCACTCCCGTTCTAACCTAAACATTTTAATATAGCTTATAATCATGGAAGAATTAATGCTAGTTGACATACCGAGTTTTGTTAAGTTCGGAACAATCATAAAATAGTTGACTCTCGGTTTAGTTTATAGTGTATATCTCGTTTATACTTTGTTAAAAGACAAAAAAGAAAATCACAAAAGTTACTCTAAATAACAAAATAAACAACTTTTGTTATGTTCATATTTGCCGAAAAACGAATAGAAAACTAAATACCGCTATTTTAAATTCAGGCCTCACTTACAACCCCCACTCCTGCCCGTCCCTAGAAATGTTGGTATGGCTTATTATTATGATACATTATATATATTATAATGATATATTATATATATATATAGATGTGGTATGTTTATGTGTGTTTGTGTCTGTGTGTATGCAGATTTAGTATTGTTTACAATATAATTAATATATAACGAACTGGGATACTGAGATCCACCCATTCCCCAGATATCAGAATAGTGAGGCAATTGAATAGATTTTGGTTGAATATTGATTTTTGGCCTAATACGGCATGGAATGCGTGGCAGGTCTTGGACCTTCATGAGCCAAAGATATTCATTTTTTCAAATAAATATCTGAGGCGACATTCCTATCGCAATTTATTCTGCGAAATACCTATTGATACCCTAAAAGGCTGCCCATATATATAAAGGGATGTATTAAATATCAAGGGTGATATCCTATACCCTTGTTCCATCCCCTCTCTCCTCTTTTTATAACCACCAATCCTAAAATATCCATACGATTCCTGAATGGAGAACAGGAATCCTATTCGGGAACACGATTTTCTGTCCTCGTTGATAACACACAAATACATTTACACTACACGGCTTTAACTGCCGGGGCTTAAACTGTAAATGTTAATATTTTTTTCTTTTCCCCCCATCGGTCATATATTCGTAATTATTTGACGCTTTCAATACAAAACGTTCGTCACACTAGTGATTTCATCTCACCACTTATTCTCTATTACAACAAAAAACTCGGATGAGTAAAAAAGGGGTTTGTGAGGACTGGAAATATGAAAGTAAGAATAACTCGATTTATATTTCAGTTATGAAAAAAATGCATACAACAATAATCTTATATAATCAATAGTTTAACAAGATTGGGTCTATAACATTATACGATTTGACTCATATTAACGAAGATATTTTCGACCTCCCCCCCCCCCTACTTAATCTCAAAACACTCAATATTCCAGGTCCGATTTCTGCCAATGACAAATATGATCTTGAGTGTTTACTGAAACAGTTAAATATCGAGTATGTTGTAAATCATAACAACGGAGATATTTTGAATTTTCGAATTACCCCCTCTAACTCTCCATATGATAATAATAATAAATAAGTATTATAAATAAGTTGTTCATCATATAATAGCTTATTGTTAACACGGTAATAGTAGGATAGCGCGTTAACTCAAGGCTGAAAGCTGTAAAATCCAAATATCTCGGTTAATATTTATGATAGGGGGCTCAGTTTAGCCATGGAGTTGAAGCGTTGGCCTTAATCTCACATGGTAAACCTAAAGTGAGGAGTTTGATTCCTGTCTGGGCAATAGGAATTTATTTAGTGACGAACTCATTAAATAAAATCCCTAGCTGGAAAAGGGTGGTTACTTGTAGCTAGCAGACCCCAATTAGCCATTGAGTATACGTTAATAAATAAAAATGATATTTATGATAGATAATTTAATTACCTTTAATAACATTTAAAGGTTATCAATAAAATTGGTTGTTTACAATTTTTCGATCTAACTTATAATAAGGTAGATTTTTTCGAAATTCCTCTCCTCTAAACCCTCCCCCTCCCCGTCCCTGTGAGACGTTAACGAACTTGGTTCGTAGTTTTGCATGAAAAGCTTATATATCTATATATATATATATATATATATATATATATATATATATATATATATATATATCGAGTTCGAAAGTGAATAAACAAAAATTCACATTACGGTAACAGACATATATATATATATATATATATATATATATATATATATATATATATATATAATTTTGACTGAATGGACCTCATTTTTGTTATGCCCTTTTTTGGATCGATGGACATTTGACGACATTTTTCGAAAATCCCGCCATGAGTACAACCTCAATTGATGATTACCTTAAGGGAAATCTGCTGAAAATTAAAAAGAAGTTAACCAATTAGTAGTATACTCAAATATTCATAGCTAATGAATCATTAACAACTCGATCATTACCATATTCAATTGATTAATTAGCATATCAATTATTTAATAGTTACTCCAATAATGTATTAATAATTAAAACTAACCACTAACTTAATAATGAACCAACCTTAGTCATGATAATAGTGTTCTTTGTCTAGAATATAATTTTACATAAAGTTTTACGTAAAAACAAACAATTTACAACAATGAAGGAACACTTTATTATTCTCATGACTTATTACCATTGAATTGTTACATTAATTGTTCATAAATTAGTATAAATTAAGAAGTGTAAACATGTAATAAACTAGAGGTAACCAGTAGTTGTAATTGATGACGTCACACAACATATTTGCATGTGTCTAACACAGTAAAAGTCCGTTGAAAACAATATTTGATATTTAAGTTAGCAATATGACGTCTCGTGATACATTGGCTTATAGTTAACGAGGGAAGACTAATAGTTGGTATATACTAAAGGCCGAAAATGAATAAATGCAAATACCTCGGTTAATATTCGAGATGGAGAAACGATCTATAAGCAACATTTATAGGACACTGCATTTGCAATAAGATTGGATATTCAATTTTTCTGTCCGACTAATAAAAAAGGAGATATTTAAAATTTTTTAAAATAACTTGTCCCAGTCCTACTGATCCGATTACGGCCTTAAAAGAACTTGATGTTTAGTGCTACATAATACGTTTTAATATCAAGTTTGGTAACGAATAAAAGAAAAATTGTGACCACTAGAGCGGTTATAGGCAAGTATATGGAACAGGCTTCAGTTTCATGATCTAGGTTAGATCGATGGGCAATTGAGGAAAATTTACGATAATCCCGTCATTAGTAAAACCTCCCTTAAGGTAAAACTTCTTAAAGGAGGGTAAAATGTCTTGGTCATAAGAAACGACTATATCATCAAATTTATTTGATGATAAGATCATTGTACATACGGCTTCCCAGTTTCAGTATGGCACAATGTAAAGGAAACAGAAGCTTCCGAAAGAGTACAATGGTTACAGGTAGTCTCATTTCATCATTTCTTAGGTAGTTTGGAGTAATGGACATTTTTAGTAAGTTTTGGAAAATCGCTTAATCAGTATAACCTCTATAGGCAATTTCCATTAACTGAAATGAAGTGCAGAAAGTGTGATAAGAAGCCCTAATGAGCGACCAGCCTAGGGGAAGTGCATTGATAAGGAGGATGGGACGGGGAGGGAAGAGGTAGATCCGGCAACGCTGTCGAGACAGGGGGTGCAGTCTGAGGGGCTTTAGTACCTTTTTACTGGAGCTGGATCTCTGGTAGCTGGACCAAGGCCGCTCTGGCTACAGGCACACAACTTCCTTCTACTCAGACCTCAGCCGAATTACAATCACTCCCCAACTGTTGGCCTATCCTTGGGGCTACGATACCTCACACATTGCGCCCAGAATTTGAAATAACCGCTCGTTACCCTTTCTTCTTTGTCAGCTGCTCCTCACAGCTATGCAGCCGATAAAGCACTCCACAGAGGCAGGCAACCTCATCTGGGAAACCAGCTTTCTTCGATGCGACCTGATAATATCTTTTGACTTTGATGACAGGTTCGGCAAATAAAGTACACCTCTTGACCTTCAAATCCCTTCATTGGCATTTGCCCCAGATGTTCCTTACTCGATAGAGCATCTATACATTAACTTAAATATTCTAACTATAAAGGGCAACGACAACATTAAAACTACTGAAGGACCTTCTTCCATTAGCCACTTACTGCATGTGAATGCAACTAACTATTGCATTCATGGCCTATTTCATTTTCTCCCAACAAACTCTTGGTTATTATGCCTGCTTATACTCAACTTGTTTTTCGATAACTATCCTTCCCAAGAACTTGAACACGCTGCGAGTAAAAATCCGCTGGTGTATGCACTGATTCTTTGCATTATGTTATTTGTGAATCCTATCCTACGATTGTTCATTGATTTTTTTGGCTCAGGAGATGCCTGGGACTAAATGCACTAACAGGTTTCTTCCTTTTTTTGTTAAATCCTTTACGGCTCCTGCTAACAACTATTCAGTGAATAAAACTCCCTATAGAGAAAAACGACCACAATGGATTATTTCCCATCTGGGAAATTAGCCTACTGAAATTGTTGACTGTTTCAGAAAATACAAGATTCCTATTGACATTCAAATTCTTTCATTTTGTTTTCAAGGGTGAATTCAACCACGAAGATCATGGGCGCCGTATGAATTTTAAATTAGAAAATAAGGGAGGGATCACTACAGTGCACTATTAAGGATTATCATTGCATTGAGTTATATGGTTTATTGAAAAGTGTTATTATTAACCGGAGTCCAAGCGGAATTTCAATGCCGAGACTCTAATCTTGCCCGGCTCCAACTCATAGGCTCCTCTCATTCATAGCATTGCCTTTCATTTATATTGCATTTATGGTTTAAAGGGCCATCAGAAGCCATTAACTTTTGTCCGACATGTTCTTTAACTGATAGAGCATCTATAAAAGTCCTTCAAATTAGAGAAGTGTAGCCTAAATTAAAACTGCTGAAGATACTTCCTGCCATTGATCACAAACTGCCTAAGAATACGCAACTGTTCCCCTGATGGCGCATTTCATTTGGTTTCTACAATATTCTGGTTTTTATGTCTACTTCCGATCAATTTATTTTCGTTGATTATCCCTCCCAGGTACCTGAGCATGCTGCGAGTAGAAAACAAGTAGTGTGTTTTCTACATGCATGTAAAACCAATTCGACAGCACGACCCACTACTAGGTTTTACTGTTTATTGATTTTTGTGATCGGGTGCACTAAATGCATTAATGGGTCTCTTTGTCTTAGTTTAGTGGTAACCTCAGGCCCACAAGAGAGGCCATCTGCAGTTCTACTAGTTCAAAAAGCCTGCAATGCATCCAACAACTGTAGTCGCCTAACAATGCCATATGCAAGATGGAAGTCAATACAGTGTCAATGCTTATCACCATAATATCCATACGCCTTCTGAAACAATTGAGAATGTGAGGGGCGGTATCCACTCTACTACTCTCCTAGTTCCTTTCAGTCTTCCTTACTAACCTCTAACAAATATCCACCGATAGCACGCTGTTGTACTACTATTTTAACTTGGATAGACACTCTTCTCATCTTCTCATTCTGCTGACATTGTTATTTTTTTTATCGACATATTAAAATCAAACCTAGAATCATTAGTTCGATTCTTACTAGGAATTTATTTAGTGTCGGACTCATTAAATAATATCCTTAGTCCCGCCCAGGCTAGAAACCGTGGTAGATAGGTAACCCCGTCTCAATAATCCTTGTTAGCAAAAAGTGTACGTTAATAAACAAAATTGTTTATCATAAAATTCAATATTTGTTGTTATATTTCAAAGACATAACGGGTTCCTATCGGGAGATAAGTTAATATTTTTCAAGTATTGGGACCACTAACTCTTGATTTGTTCACTTCCTATGAGAAGGTTTCCCGGTTGGTCTAGAGAGAACGTATGATGCGTACCTTCCATTCATCTAATGATACATTCAAGTAGATATAGAATACTTTCTAATAAACTCATCTAATTTTTCCGGTACTGAATTACTATACTATGAATTACTAAGATGATCTGTAGCAAACACAATAATAACACTGTGGGTTTAGATTACATTCCTTATGAATGCTACAAATATGAAGAAAAGCTGCTGTTCCTAATTCCTTATATCTCTATGACTTGTATAATACCATTTGGTTCTTAGAGAGTGTTCCTCATAAGCACAGCAAGAGTAAAATAAAAATAACATAAAATAAAATTTCAAACATAAAAAAAAAGGTGGCCTCCATTGCTTTAATATATAACAACTTTTCCTGAACCACTGATTTATTTGGTATAAAATTATTCGTTGGAAGGCGGAATGTCACTCCTTGGACGAATAAGCGCCCCTTCTTGCACTAAGAGGGATCAATCCTTGGACCTAGAAGTATCACTTCTTGGGCAAAGAACCATCTCTACTTGTACGAAAAAGAATAATTCTTTGGAACCCTACGCCTTCCACGAAGAACAATAACTCTTTGGAAGACGGAATGTCATTCCTTGGTCGAAGAAGGGTCTATGTTTGGTCTAAAGAGCATCGCGCCTTCCACGAAGAAGCATAACTCTTTGGAAGACGGAAAGTCACTCCTTGGAATAAGTGGCGCGTGCTTTAAGAAGCATCACTCCTTGCCAAGACGAATATCACTATCGGACGAAGACGCATCCGTACATAGATTAAGAAGTTTCACTCCTTAAACGACGGAATGTCACTCCTTGCACGAAGTAGTGACACTCCTTGCATGAAGAAGCATCTCTCCTTGCAAGGTGGAATGTTACTCTTGAACGAAGAAGCATCCCTACGTGCACGAAGAGGGAATATATCCGAGAACTGTGTTTTAAGTAATCTGGTCTCATGTAGTATCTACTTCTTGTGTGTATGAAAGTTTGTCTCGGTGCTTTCATTATAGGATGGTCTGACGCGGATTGCAACGGTAAATCACTCCATGCTATTGTTAGGTCCTAAGGAAATCAGGATTACCTGTTCACTAATTTTAGCACACTAACAATGTACTTTCAATTGGCTTAGTTTTGGAGCTATTGTGCTTCTGTTATTGAAAAAGTTGAGTTTCCAAGTTCCCCAAATTATAAAAATAACAGAAAAATGAAAATATGCTAATTGAAAATGAGAATGAAGGCAGATAGGTTGGTTAAATTGGAGTATTTCTCTTTCTCAATGTTTTATTTATTTATTTTTTCATCCTTCACACACTTACTTCTCCTTGGCAGCATGTTAGTAGCCCTGAATAAGGAGACATGGGCCTATGAAAGTGCTAAGGAAATTGAAGAGGAGAAAGACTCCAGGTCAATCTGCCCCAACCAGATGCCCTGGAACTATTGTTTTGTTTCTTTTTCACCATTATATAATTAATGCTACTCGCAAACTCCTATAGGTTCCTTAAATAGACAACTTTCGTGACCAGTAAACGCACAGGGACAACAGACATAAAGCCACAACGAATATCATCATAAATAAAAATAAATAAGGCTCGTAATAGGCTTAATGAGGCTGAAAGAGAGAGTAAGTGGAGAGAGGGGTAGAAGGAGATAGAGAGAGGGACGAGGGTTGATTATGAAGGCAGAGGGAGACTTGACAGAGAAAATGTGAAGAGAGATAGGAAGATAAAGAGGAGAGAGCCGATAGAAGCGAGAGAGGTAGGTTAGAAGGAGAATGAGTGAGAGGACGGTTAGTGGAAGCAGGTCGCACAGAGGTCCGAAAGGGCGGTTTTTTTCGGCCCGAGGATGCAGGGGGGCTACCTCTGACCATAAATCCACGTAGAAACGTTTATGGTAAATAAAAATGTTCCTGTGGACAAAGTCACTTTTCACTTCGTTATGGCTAATAAACCTTAGAAAAGACTGGAGTTAAAAGTTAGTTTTCATGAAACAATGTACTGTTGATCAAATAAAAGGTTCGTCAAGAAGGGGGTGTGTAAACTAAGCAGATTTCCCAAGAGCTGATGATCATAACTCAACATGTATTTTCTCCAACGTAAAATGTCCTACGTTTTAATTTAATGAGAGCCGAAAATATTCACAAATCCTTACAGGGGATCAACCTTACAAATGTTGAAAATTAAAATAATACATATAACTTCGGTAATAATCGAGTTACAGAAGAAACTAACGTTTTTATGTATATTTTAATTTTTTGTGTTTCTCCTTCTCCTGGTTCAATGGAAAGCACAACACCGTATTTAAGCTTGAAATAAGACGTGATAAGAGAAGAAATAGTAATGCTTATTGGTAATTTGATGTCAGTAAAACTGAGGCTTTACTGAACGTTGAAGTTAATATTAAGGACAGAACAATAATACATAAAACAACAATTGTTAACATGCCTACTGTGTACATCCGGATGCATTTTCTATTTCTACCCTTACAACAATCCTAGTGAACATAGATTAAAATGTTAGTTGGATATGAAATTTTGAGTGACTCAAGTATTTGAACTGAAATCAGATGAGTTGAAGTGGGGATTTACAAAAGGCTGAAACCGAAAGAAATAAAATAACTCCCTTAATATTTCACTGGAAGGAAACATAAAATGTAGTGTGTAAAATTAAAATTCCAAACATATAATATTTTTCTATCCGACTCACTTTAACTGAGATATTTCGTATTTTCTGCACCCATTACCTAATATAATCTTTACTTTTCCATGAAACATTTAAATATCGACTGTAGTGTTCATTAAATAAAAATCAATTATAAATAATGATGTCACAATGCATTTGGACGTATCTCACACCATAAAAGTTCAATCGAAATAATATCAGGTATTTAAGCTTCGAATAAACTGGTTTCACATATATGTATCGCTACTACTGGGGGTTTACTGAAGGGTGAAAACTAAAATATATTAATATTTAGGTTAATATTGAAGGAAGAGAAAAAAATGTATATAATGACGTATGTAGAAAATAAAATTTCCAATAAGATTGCTTCTATATAATTTTTGATCCTTTGTATAATAACAGAAATATTTCGAATTTCCAAAATCGCCGCACTAAACTCCTCTCCAACTGGTCAAATATCACCCATTAACGAACTTGATCTTTACTATTACATTTCACCGTTAAATATCGAGTTCTGTAACGGTCACCGCGTGCGACCGAGTGTTAACAGTCTTTTCGAAAATTGCCATGTGTACAGCCCTAGTCCGTTTAGCAAATAAAAATCTGTAGGATGTGTTATGGTCATGATATTCGGTCATTTCCAGGCGCGCACAACTCCTGATGCATTCAAAACTTATATTATTATAAATAGGAAGTGGCGCAGGTATGTGGGAACCCTTAGGTAGGGAGAAGTAAAAAACTGTGATAGAGTGACACGGACAGGCTGACAGGGAGAGAGAGAGAGAAGGGGGCGGGGCTAAGACTGATGAAGAAGAAAGGAGCTGGAGTTATGATGGGCTGGAATGAGGGATAGGGCTGGAGAAGGGTGATGATGATGATGATGCAGGGTCAAGGTAGGTCCAGCCCTTCCAGGTCGTTCACCCCCCCCCATCATCTAGGCTTTATCTAGGTCCCACTAGCCTCCATTTCTATAGCTTCAGGTCTTTTTATTTTAGAACCTTTAGCTCTAGCCCTGACTAGCCAAACCTTCCTTTAATCTTCCCTCCCTCCCTGCTCAATCTCCTTCTCATTAACTACCTAAGGCTTCAACCATATTTAAAATATTATTCATATAATTCCTCTTAATTAAAGAATTTCATTATTGCAACGGACTATTTAATTCTACCTCTATTCTACTGAATAGAGCTAAAGCCCCTCGTACAAGTCTCTTTTACAAATCTGAAGATGGCAGCAGGTTGTGAAATCATCATTGGGTGAAGCTTTATAGATATGCTGAAGATTTACCAGGTTGTGCATAAGAAGTCTTCATAAAATTATTATTGCATTATATGATTGTCCATGTAAAAGTGCGTTATTTTTAGTTTTTCCATCTAGAGAGCGGGAGAAAATATACCCGCTACACATACAGCTGTTTAAAGAGTTCTTGCAAGAACTTTATTACACTTCACATCTTGATCTTCAAGCAAAAGGCTTTTCCCAAATATACAACGTATATGTCCACAAATAAAAGGCCTGTAGTAGAACTCTCAGGACAGAGAATAAAAAAGTCCGTCACGCAGGGGCTGCGTAAACTAAAAAAACACATATATCACAACAATTGTAGAAAATTATTTGCAATGAGATTGGTTGTTAAATAACAGAGTTATTACGAAATTTTGACCCCCTCCCTCCGCTTCCTATTTTAGCAGATTTCCCTTAGGGGAAATCAGCTATTGAGGTCGTACTCATGACGGAATTTTTGAAATTTTTCTTCAAATGTCCAGCGATCCTACATAGTAAATGACGAAAATGACGTCTGTTCAAAATTGTATATACGTTATATGTATATATATATATATATATATATATATATATATATATATATATATATATATATTTATTTGACTGTTACCGCTCTAGCGGTCGCAATTTTTGTTTGAAAGTTACCAAACTCGATATTTAGTCGTTTTATGTAAAAAGAAAGATCAATTTTGTTAACGGTTAAAATCGGACCATTGGGAGGGGGGGGTTTAGAGGGGAGGATTTTCGTAAATTCGAAATATCTCCGTTACTATACGTCGGATCGAAAAATTGTACAGAATCAATCTTATTACAAATTAAATTTATTATAAATATTGTTATATACAGTTATTCTCTAGCTTGAATATTAACCGAGATATTTGCATTTTTATTTAATCTGAGCGGCTAACGGACGAAGTGACTTTCCCGCCAAAAGCTAGTTCGGCCGTTTCATTAACTGCTCGGCTCTCTTGAAATTTCTCTATTGTAAAACTTCACGTGGGAAATCTGCTTAGTTTGCGCAGCCCCTGCGTGACGGACTTTTTACATATTCATATAAGTGCAATTTTCACTTTGAGCACCTGAACCATTAATCATCTCATTTCCAGGTCAAATTTAAAATCCAGTTTATATAGGTTTCATATTACATAACTGTAGAAAAAATATTATATGATGGAATGTCATGGTTAATATGAGAATAGGTGGTGGAAGACCTGTGGTGTTTGTTGATGATCATGTTCCTTATTAACATTTGTTACAGTAATATTAGAAGGTTATCTCAGTTTTACGCTTGAATGTTACTAACAAAACTAAAATAGCAATCTCTTACTACCTGATTTCTGAAGTTAAGTAGATCTGAGATCCAGGGGTAATTAGAACAGTAACGAAAGTTTATTGAATGAAAAAGATTTTTATAATAATCAGATGTTGTATTCTGTTCTTCAAGGGCAACTCTGTTAAGCTGGATACCATATTTTTGTATGGAGATATGAAGTAACTTATGTTTTTTTACTGTAGATTCTACCTACTTTATTTTATGCTTTATAGTTCTTTAATTTGTATATTTACATAGAACAACGTTAAGTAGAAGTTGTATATTGTGTGTGGTATAGGTGGTGTGGTATCTAGATTGTGAGGCTGGAGGGAGATTTAGAGGCGGTGGAGGGGGGGGGGGGTAGA
Organism: Riptortus pedestris; assembly: GCA_019009955.1. NCBI lineage: Eukaryota > Metazoa > Arthropoda > Insecta > Hemiptera > Alydidae > Riptortus > Riptortus pedestris. Next base: position 57,499,840 of record CM032232.1, read on the forward strand.
AGGGCCTCAAGGACGACAACTCCTGCCTCACACACACCAGCTCTCTCTCCTTCAAGTTCAATTCTCTTCCATCCCGACTCATACTAACTGCTCCAGCTATACATCGAGTCTCCTATATATCGATGGAGTAGAGGGATATGCTCTGGAAACGGCTAAAATGGAGAGGTTCCAAAATGAACCTCACTGATCAAGTTAGGATCACCTCCGTTGTTCGACAAAAACCCTCAGAAGAAAAACATTTGTGTTTCAGAAACACCTCTCTATCATTCTCTCTCCTTCAAGCTCTTCTCTTCCATACCGACTCTTAATAACTGCTTCATCTCCAGCCATCCACCCAACCTCCGATATATCAGAGTAGAGGGATATGTTGTGGAAATGGCTACAATAGCCTCTAGTAAAAAGGAGGTAATAGCTACTTTGGAAAGATTTCAAAATCAACCTCTCCGATCAAGTTAGGAAAACTTCTGTGGCTCTTCAGAAAGCCATGCGGAAAAAGAATTGGTGTTTCAGAGACACCTCTCTCTTTCCTTCAAGTTCAATTCCTTCTCTAAAAAATCAACGATTATTCCAGTGCACATTCATTCATTAAACCTTACGAACGAAAGGTTGTAACTGAGGGGGTACTTGCGGAGGCTGGGCTACTGATTTCAAGGATCCACAGTAAGAACCCCAAGGAATGCTTCATTTTCGAGGCAGAGACTCCATCTCCTTCAATAGCAAGGGTGCGGAGATTCAATTGGGCACATTCTTGAAGTTAGGAACTACCTCGTCGATTTTGAGAAACATTGGAATTTCTGGTACATCTCTCTCTCCCTCCCTGTCTCCCCCCCCCCCTATCCGTTCCCCTCTATCTTCTCCCTCACTCCCTCTCTCTCAAATATTTAAGTAGGAGTGTGTGTGTGTATGCGCGCGCGTGTGTTTATTTGTGTGTGTGTGTGTGTGACTTTTTACAGGTCTACAGCGACAATGAACAGCAGGCTCTCACAGTATGTATAGATCATTGGTACAGATATTGCACTATTCGTAGGTGTTCCATCCTTGGTGGAAGAGTTTTACGAGCAGAGCTAAATATAGGGTGTCAGTTCTATAAGATTAACAAAGTGTAAGCAAATTAGAACCAGAGATAGGCCAGATAGATAGGTCCTGTCGACTTGGGGAATAGCTACGGAGAGTGTTACGACATTTGAAACCCCGATTGATCCTAGATGGGCGATGCTAAGATCGGAAAAAGCTCTCCGCTTTAAGGGTAGCTCTAAGAAAGCAAATATACAGAATGGACAACAGACTGACAGCTAAATATGGCAATGAAACTCCCACCAAAGAATACCAGAAGCCCCTCTGGGCTGAGAAGAAAAACCCCAGAAAAATATTGGAACTGTGAGAGAGCAGCAAGGGAACAAGACAATGTCGAACTGATGGATTTGCATGACGAACCTGATATCATCTGTGCTAATATGAAAGACGGATTGGGCTGGTTAGCGCAAGTGGAAAGGATGGAGCCCTGCAGGTACCCAGGTAGAGCAGCACAGGCAGAGGTGACTGAATGACGTAAGGGAGAACTTGTAGTGCCTGGGCTGGGGAATTGGAGGATCTCTGGTGCAGTGCCAAGCAAACGTTTTAAAGATAGGGGGCAGAAGCTTAGTTCATACGAAAACTGTTCGTCTAGTTACTGACTACCAATGGAAATTAAGGCATTGCACAGGTGGAATGAACTCCAGCTGCTCCTACTGTAGGACTAGAACGCTTTGGGATTTCATTTGCTTTTTTAATTAAATACACTCTCTTTTTTTTACATGTTTGTGTCATCATCGACTTATGCACTTCCTGTTTTATTTATTAACTTAATATTTTTTATTTGTAGATTATATATATATTGTTGTTCCTAAATTATTGTTACGTTATCAGTTATACATTAGTGCTTCTTTGTTCTTAGTTTTACTCCCCTTCCCCCAATATTATTGTTCAATTGTTGTTGTGCATGCAATTTTGTTTTTGTAATAAGCCATATCGCCTCGTAGTTAATGCTCTAAATATATTATGGGCTTTGGGAGTAGTTATTTGGTTATAGCCTAATTAGATATATTAGTGACTATTAATCTCATGTGGTAAATCTAGAGCCGTGAGTTTGATTCTCATCTGGGCAATAGGAATATATTTAGTGACGAACGTATTCAATAAAATCCTTGGCCCTTTGGCTAGAACCGTGTGGTAACCTATAGGTATCTCGTCCCAATTACCCTTATTAGCTGAAAGTAGACGTTAATAAATAACACTTTTTTTTAATCCTGGCTAGAAACTTGTGGTAAACTATGAGTAACACGTCCCATATATTTTTTAAATGCAGGCCCATTTTTTATATTATTTCTGAGAATACATTCCTAGAAATATTGAATAAGAGAATATATTCTTGTTTTTTTTCAAGAGTTTTGTTTAATGACGACTGCGACATTATCTAGCAACTATGTCCCTTGTTCTGGGTGGGTTCAATAAAATTTGAGCTTTTATAGATGTCACATTTCAAAGATAAGGACAATGGCATCTATGATATTAGAGGGGCAGAAAAAATTCTCTGATATTCATTTATTCGTCCTTATTTTTATTAAATTAGATTACAGCAACAGTAAGTGAAAGAATATAATACTATTTAATTATTAAATATGTCATATATATGACCAAAGATGAATATCCTTGAATATATTACTGTTTTAAAGTAATTTCGTTCATTGTTATGTCCCTAGGTCAGCCTCAAAGTTAATGGAGTATCCATGTTTGTTCACAAGTTGGCTGCTTGCCTTCTTGTCTTCCGTGAATTTCTACAGATTTGGCAATGGTTTACTTCAATGTAGTATCCTTCACATTTAATCCACTCCGAGGTAAATACCTTGAAAATAACTGTGCTCAGTATAATTTTAAAGATTGATTCAGCCATTCTGCTGTAGAAGCCAGTAATTCAATTTTGTGAAGAAAATAAGGTATTTGGCAATTTTCATCAAGGGAAATTATATACTGGGAAATGAGGGAAACTTTTTTATAAACTATCTATATATATATATATATATATATATATAAAATTGTAACCTCTGTCTGTACATTGATTTTTTTTCGCGAAATTTCACGATAACTTTTCGTTTCACATGTCATAGACACCATATCTGCATTTTGTTTCTTTCGTGTATGTTTGTTTGTTTGTTTGTTACCTTTTCGCGCATAAACAGCTGAACCGAATTTTATGAAACTTGGTATGTATATTACTACTAAGCAAACTTAGACTTTAGGCTATATTAATTTTATCTGAGGCGAACAGGAGTGGGGGTTATAAGGGAAGCCTGAAATTAAAAATAGCGATATTTCGTTTTCTATTGGTTTTTCGGCAAATATGCACATAACAAAAGTTGTTTATTTTGTTATTTAGAGTAACTTTTGTTATATAAACTTTTGTCGTATACCGAAGTTTAAAAGCGTTATACGCTAAAAATTATAGCGGGAGTCAACAATATTATTTGCCAAAAAAGACTCAACCGAACTAAATAAAACTCGGTATGTCTATTAGCAGTAAAGCCTTCATTATAATAAGCCATACCAACATTTCTATGGACGGGCAGGAGTGGGGGTTATAAGGGAAGCCTGAAATTAAAAATAGCGATATTTCGTTTCCTATTGGTTTTTCCGCAAATATAAACATAACAAAAGTTGTTTATTATGTTATTTGGAGTAACTTTTGTTATATACACTTTTGTCGTATATCTAAGTATAAATGAGTTATACGTTAAAACTTTAGCGGGAGCCAACAATGTTATTGGGCACTCATGCCTGAACCGAACTTAACAAATCTCGGTATGTCAATTAGCATTAATTCTTCCATAATTATAAGTTATATTAAAATTTTTAGGTTCGAACGGGAGGGGGGTTATAAGGGAGGCCTGAAATAAAAATTCACCATATTTACATGTATAAGAGACATGTAGTGGGAAATATAAAAATATCGAAGACAGTGAAGCATTATCGAACAAATATTCTATTATTAGCAAATCCACGGCAACGACGGGTATCAATCCTAAACACTGGGACGGGTAAATGTCAAAATATTGTGCAATGTAAAGCCTGCTAAAAAATACTATCACCATTCAGCCTCAAATGAATTCCCGGGCGAAGCCGGGTATCTGAGCTAGTATTCTATAAAACTCCTTTCTATTGGAGGATAACTAATAAGAAGCCACTTTGTCATATCTGTGTAATTAATTGAAATGAAGATTAACTAAATATTTTTGAATGAATTCTTCCAAATGAGTTTGGTGACGTGGACCATACATTAATTGTATAAATAGCTGGAGTATAATTATTTTATAAATTTGATAGAAATACTAATTTAAATTGCTCAAATAATTATTCCTCATTTTCCAAGATATAGTCATATTTAGCAGATTTCTCTTAATGGAAATCAGCACTTGAGGTTGTACTCATGGTGGGATTTTCGAAAATAAATCTTCAAATGTACATCGATCCTAGAAGGTGACGAAATTGACATCCATTCAAAATTCTCTCTCTGTCTATCTCTCTCTCTCTCTCTCTCTCTCTCTCTCAATATGTATATATATATATATATATATATATATATACACACATACATTTGTCGGTTATCGATCTAGTAGCCGCATATTTGTTTGCTCGATTCTGAGACTGATGTCTTCCATATACAACTAAAAACTGAAATCGGACAGGGGAGTAGGGTTTAGGGAGGGGGGGGGGTCGAAAGTTCTAAATATCTCCGTTACTATGAGTCTGATTGAACTGATCGTATGTAACGAATCTTCTAGCAAATTAAATTTTCTATAACTGTTGCTCTATACACGTTTTCTCTCTCAGTAAACCCCCATTTTTAATAATTCCACTTACTCGAATATGAAATGTCTTATTCCAAAATTGTTGAAAAATTGTTTTAATATGTCTTTTATAGATAAGATACATGCAAAATACATTATGTGAGATGTGTATGTGACATGTCAGCACGTGAGAAATCTACATAGTTAGCGCTGCGTCTGCGTGACCGAATTTTCAGAATATACCTATCGTAGTTTAAATATTGATTTTTTTTCTCTAGGCTGACTTCATATATAGTTCAAAATAGCCAGCGAGGTGAAATATAAGGCAAGCATATACATTTATGTTATAATTATTACTATAACAGCTGCTCGTGCTGATCCATTGATTGACCTGTTGATATACAGTGCAACATTTCAAAAACCTCCGACTCCTTCATTGCATAGATTTCGTTTCTCGAATTTCCTTAGACTTTAAAAGATTATTTCCTTTATGGAAACTACCATCCATTCTATAATTTTTGAACACTCGATTCCATGTATTGGTTGCGACTACTGGCTACGCCTAACGTGCTAATCCTGTGAACTCTTAACTTTGGAAGTTACAGAGGTTACTCGTACGGGCATTTCCCAATACTTTGGTGCCTTCTCCATAAGGTTTTCGAACATTAATGACATCAGAAATAGTTGCGAGGAATCCTTTACTCTAGGCCATAACTGTTCCATGCCTCCGTAGCCCTTAGCCTGCATAAGCTGACTAATGATAGGCATTACCCACTATGAGTATGCAAACTAAAAATAAATTCTAACCTCAGGTACCCACTGACTTCGTGATAATTTAGAATGGAGGAGGATTCAAAATTTACCAAGACTATCTGAGTGAGGATAGCTTATGAATAATTTAAATAATAAAAATGATATATAGGATAGTTGGCTATCGGCTACAGACATGCTCACCCAAACCGAAGATGAATGTATTTTTTTTGTGTATACAGTTTCTGACATCTTTGCTATTCTTCTTAAGATGATTATTGCAACACTGCTGAGCAGGGAGGTAAAATCTCACCGTTCAGTGGTCCCACGTGAAAACAAATGTTTTTTTTTAAGATGAGACCACCGGGAAATAGAAATTGTTTCACTGTTATAAACATAGTTAATTATGAATAGGTATAAGGCCAAATGTTAATTAAAATGCGATTAGAATTAAAACATTGTGTTTTGAAGAGTAATACATTTTTCATTTTGCAGCTATACGGACGAAGTATATTTTTTACGAAGTAAAAAGTCCGTCACGCAAGTGCAGAATAAGCGGGTTTCCCACGTACTGGAATATGGCTCGCTGATGACCTCATTTCACCATCTATACTCTATTTCTACTGCAGGAAGAATACTTTGCTAACAGGAGGCGATACGAGATGTTAAGCTACTTAAAGTGAAAAACGGAGGAGTATAAGTAAGGGATTACAAAAGGTGAAACCAAAAAATAAAAACCACAAATACCTTCGATAATATTCGAGTCAGAGTGGACATCTATAAAACAATAGTGGCAGACATATTAAATTGTAAGAATATTTATTATATACGATTTTTCGATCCCCTTCAAAAAAACCGAGACGGAAAAGATCTCAACCCATTTTTCTCACCTCCTATGTGGGATCAATGAGCAGTTGATTTTTTCAAAAATCGAGTCATGAGTAAAACCTCTATAAATGATTTCCCTTAGGCGAAAACTGCTTAAAATACAGTTTGCTATTTATTGTAAAGTAAAAGGCAAGGGAAGCAATATAATAAGAGATAATGCATCTGTTTTATGGATATGACTTACGGTTGGTTAGGGATTGATGGCTATCGATAGTTCGCAACTCGGTAGTGGTCCATAGAGTAACCGCTGTTAACGGCAAGGAAGTAGATGATAGTTCCGCCTTTAATAAGCAGTAGTTTATACACGTCGTGCGGGTTGGGTATCACTTAGCGCCGTCACTACCTGTCTCCTTACAAGCACGATTCAAACCTCGAACTACATATTTTGCTTATTCACCTGGCAACTATGGGTTAGGTTAAGGAAGTCATTTAGCAGATTTCCCTTAACTGAAACCAGGTATTGTGTACTCATGATGCTCGTATATATATTTGCCTTCTAACCCACGAGCGGCCCCAATTTTTGTACGATCGTTACCAATCTCGATATTTAAGGGTTTTATTTAAAATCGCAGATCTAGCTCGTCTCGGTTTCTATAGATACATATCTTCATATACATATATACATGTCTGTTATCTCTCCAGCGGTCGAAATGATTGCTTGTTCGTTAACAAACTTGATATATCGATATATAATAAAGATCAAGTTCGCGAACCGTTGAAATTGAACAGGGGGGAGGGAAGGGGGATTTTTAAATTTTCACAAATCTCAAACAGTAAAAGATCAATGAAAACAATATTTATTATTTAATCTTCAAATAAAGTGGTGCATGATATAACACTATATTGTAAATAGGACATCATCAGAAGTTGGGGTGGGGTACTGATGACTGAAAACTCAAATGCAAATATCTCTGTTAATATTAAAGACATAGGAAATAAAATTTAAATTAATATGGATTCATGAGCTTTTCCCAAAGGAGATATTAAAATTTTTCAAAATTTCTCCACTATAAACCCCTCACCTTTCCGTGTTCTGCCATTAATTAGCTTCACGTTTACTTTTACCAAGTCAAGTTTGGTAACGATCATACAAAAATTGCGGCCGCTAAATGGATGTATATGTGTATAGATAGGTATATATTCTTTTTTGACAGATTTCTATGACAAATATTTTATAGTTTTAGTTAATAATCGAACATTTTTCATAGTATTCATCTTTTGTATAAAACATCATTCTGAGATGAAGCACATTAATTTATTTTAAAACAAAGAATACTTTTTATAGATTTAATACATTCGGGCAGTGAGTTAAAGAGTTTTACTCCTGAAAATGATACACTTCTCTAGAAATATATATGTTTGTGGTGGGGGGGGGGGTTGAAGCAATTTCGTATCTTGTTTTATGATGCTATTTTTGTAAAACGAGTTCATGTTTTGTTTCACCAACAGCATCGTTTGTTACATGTGTAGAGAGATTTTAGCAGATTTCCCTTAAGGGAAATCAGCTATTGAGGTCGTACCCATGACGTGATTTTCGAAAAATTTCTTCAATGTCCATCGATCCTACCCAGGAGATGACGAAAATGAGGTCCGTTCAAAATTATATATATATATATACATACATACATATATATATATATATATATATATATATATATATATATATATATATGTCTGTTAACGTTCTAGCGGTCGCAATTGTTGTTTGTTTGTTACCAACCTCGATATTTAAACGGATTATGCAAAAAGACAGATCAAGTTCGTTAATGGCTGAAATCGGACCAGTGGGTGGGGGGGGGGTTTAGAGGGGGGATTTTCGAAAATTCGAAATATCTCCGTTAGCATACGTCGGATCAAAAAATTGTATAGAATCAATCTTATTCTAAATGAAATTTACTATAAATATTTTTCCATACATTTATTCTCTATCTTGAATATTAACCGAGATATTAGCATTTTTATTAAATTTGGGCCAATAACATATGACTGTTTCCCGCCAAAAGCTAGTTCGGCCCTTTACCGTAACTGTTCGGCTCTCGTATGGAGATTTCTCTATTGTATAACTTCACGTGGGAAATCTGCTTAGTTTACGTAGCCCCTCTGTGACGGACTTTTTTTAATCCTTTGTTGATTGAAGGCTCTTTTCTGCTAATTTAAAATGCCAAATACTAAAATAGGCTAGAATAGGGTGGTAACCTGTAGATAACCCGTCCCAATTAGCCTTAGTTGCAAAAAGTGGGCGTTAATAATAAATATTTAAATTTGTCTTTTTAAGTTATACCAATGCAAAACACCATACGTGAACCGTCTATGGAAATAGCCAGAGTATATTAGTAACAGAATTTCCATTGGAAGATATTTCTGAACTTATTTCAATAAGAATCCATGCGATTTCAGTTTCTTAGTTAATTCTTCAATGTGACCAAACCTAATCAGAAGTCAATCCTAATTAATATATCAAGCAAACTTGTAAAACGTCTTCATTATTCATTGATAACACCCCAGAAGAATGTGAGCAATATTTGTAGAAATCTAGAATATCTCTTTCCGGTAGGTTCTAGATAGCTTATTAGCAATTAACTAATATGATGATGCTTTACTAGCAACGTAACCATCCATTTTCAATTTTTCTGTGCCTGTACCTATTATATATAATTTGGTTGAATTACTCTCAGCCAGAATCAAGTATTAGCTATACTAAGGGAGGAGATGAAATAAATTTCGCTGACAAAATGAAATCGCTGATTCATTTGTTGTTGAGATTAAATTACAAAATCAGTTATTATTTTTTTTTGTTTTATGATCTTATATAACGGAAACGTAATTACTTTCACTATAATTTTTTATCCATTATTATTATTATTAAATGTCATTACAATTTTTTTATTACAATCTTGTTGTATTTATGTATGCCGCTACAATTGCGATTCGTCTTAAATCAATAAAAAAGTATAAGTATACAAAAATCAGAAGATTTATTACCTTTATAACAAAAACACAATAGGGAGGTAAACTACCTGGAGGTAGATGCAGAAGGGAGGTAAACAGAATAACCTTATATTTTACAAACACAGCAATTACTTTATTTCCTTTTACATAATGAAAACTTAAATAAACAAATTCAGATATAAATAACAATAAAGTCCTACAGACTTGTACGAAAAACGGTGATTCTCCCCCACACGTACAACAATTTATTGGTATCATATTTCATCAAATCATCCATTATTTCTTAAATACATAAAAAGTCCGTCACGCATGGGCTGCGTAAACTAAGCAGATTTCCCACATGAAGTTTTACAATAGAGAAATTTCACGAGTGCCGAGCCAGTCAGAGAAACGGCCGAACTAGCTTTTGGCGGGAAAGTATCTCTCGTCCGTTAGGCTCCGAGATTAAATTAAAAACAATTCAATCTCAAAAAACAACAAGAACACAAAAGATGGACTTACCGTTAATGATACAGTGCTCTGTACACTTAATAAACCAACACTAAATAGTACCACAGAATATCCATTATTTGTAAGACTTAATACTGCTGTGAATATTAAGTAAACAAATAAAGAGCAAGTCAAATGTTAAGAACCTTCCTGATAGCAAACAGCCGGAGTTCTAAACAATCAGGTTAGCCAGCTTTTACTGGAAATAAAAGCAATTACGGAAATATATTTGAATATAAGTTATAAATTTTATTCATATAACTATTTATTATATCTAGTACTGTAATTAATAATAGAACGTAACCTACAACGTAATACGGCTGGATTGTAAACAAACAGGTTAGCCAACCTTGTAGTGCAGTATCGATAGATAGACCGAAAAACAAACAATTAAAGAAATATATCTGAATATAAAATAATAATTTTATTGGAAACTATTTATTATAGTTTGTGGAGTAATTTGAAATGAATCAAAATAATTTCTATCTCAATCACTCAGATTTTTATAGTCCAAGAAAAAAAAGGGGGGGGCTCAACAGAACGTATTTGTTTGTACCTCGTAAAATAAAGCTTTGTTGAAAACAATATTTTGTATTTAACCTAATAATGAGGTGGTTCATTAGATATCAGCTTATTATTAATATGTCCCTAGTAGGAGTAGGGGTTTACTGAAAGCGGAACTCATTACAAAAAATACAAATATCTCGGTTAATACTCATTATACGGAAAATATGTATAGAACAATATTTATAGTAAATATAATTTGCAATAAGATTGATTTTATACAATATTTCGATCCGACGTATAGTAACGGAGATATTTCGATTTTTCGAAAATCCTCCCCTCTAAACCCCCCTCCCACTGGTCCGATTTCAGCCGTTAACGAACTTGATCTTTATTTTTACATAAAACGACTAAATTTCGAGTTTCGTAACGACCAAACAAAAATTGCGACCGCTAGAGTGGTAACAGACAAATATATATATATATATATATATATATATATATATATATATATATATATATATATATATATATATATATATATATATATATATATATATATATAGTTTTGAACGGACCTCATTTTCGTCATCTACTAAGTAGGATCGATGGACATTTGAAGAAAAAGGTCGAAAATTCTGTCATGAGTACAACCTCAATAGCTGATTTCCCTGGAAGGGAAATCTGCTAATAAAAAGTCATCAATAAATTGGATACTTACAGTTTGTAGTTGGCATATATTTCTGGGTAATGGGAAAATTATTACTTTTACGCAGTCAGTTAAAATGTTTTACTGACAGCACCCTGTTATAGTACCAATATATAGGTTCTTCTCCCCTGGTCATCAGGTATCTAGGTGTTGTCTTGTGCGAAGGCGTGTAAGTACTATTTCTTTTCTTCTAGACTATGGTCTATAACATTAAGTGAAATTTTGTGTATTAAATTTGATTTCTCTCAGTTTACTGTCAGAGTCATGCCATAAGTTATTCCAATCATTACTGGGTTTTCTAATTTAAGAAAATCTTATTTTTATTGTTTATAGAGAATGCCGTCTTACTTACCGAATCATCGCCATCCGTGCTAATGGTATATACTATGAACTTTGTGAATCAATATGTGTTCCTGAGATAATTGTAGTATTTTTTGCTTCAAAAATAAACATAAATACATAACAAACGGATTGACCATTATCATCTTCGGTTTTTAGCAGCTTTCCTTTAAGAGAAATCAGCTATTGAGGTTTTACTTATGGCGCGATTTCGAAATCTTTTCTCTTATGTCCATCGATTCAACCCAGACGGTGACGAACATGATAGATCCGTTCAAAACTGTCATCTATCGATCTATATTTCTGTTAACTCTGTAGCAGTCGCACTTTTTGTTTGATCGTTACAAAACCCCATTTTTCCACGCTCTACGTCAAATAAAAATCGAGTTCGTTAATGGCTGAAATCAGATCAGTGAGAAGGGAGGGGGGTTTAGAGGGAGAATAGTGAAATATATCCCTTATTATAATTCGAATCCTAAACATGTATAGAGCCAATCTTCCTACGAATGTAATTCCTTTTATATATTGTCATATACATTGTTTTTCTACATTACAGTTACATGCATTTTTTGTTAGCTGAAATATTATTCGTACTTTCTTGTTTTCTGTCTGCAGTAAACCCCCACTTCTACTCATCGGCTTTAGCACATTTCCCCTAAGGGAAATGAACTATTGAGGCCGTAAACATGACGCAATTTTCGAAAAATTCTTCAAATGCCCATCAACTCCCAGAGTAGTGGCCCCAAAGCCGTGGCGTTAACGTCAATTATACAGCAGAAGCACCTGATGATGGCACGTTAGTGCCGAAAGGCCTTGTGCGTGAATAAATAAATTGGTGGGAAGACTTCGTGTTATTGAGACCTGTTTCCCACGAATGTGTGTGTGTTTATATATATATATATATATATATATATATATATATATATATATATATATATATATATATATATATATACAGGGTGTCCCCAAACCAAACGGCCAAACTTCAGGGATCGATAGAGGATCGAAAAACTAAGAAAAAAAGTCCTCTGGCATATGCCTCGTTTTCGCTTCGTTTTTGAGAAAATAACAAAAAACTGAAAATAGTTGCGCAAAAAGTGTAATTTTTTTTTTAATAATGTATTTAAATTACAAAAAACTATTGGCTTTTTGAGTAAGCTTAATTTTTTAATTTACGAGGAGTAAATTTAGAAAACATGAATATTCTCACGCTTTCCTTATCAATAAAACGTCTAGATTGCGTGTTTAAACTTAAAAAAAAAAAGGATTAAAATTTTTACTATCATTTTAATCCTTTTTGGGGGGAATCCAGCCTCGCATTCTCACATTAGTGGTGTTGCTAGTACTGTTAAGTGAAGTCAACAAATATGGCTAGATTTATCAACGCTGAATACGCGGACATAGTCTACGTCTACGGATTCTGCGATGGCAATGCACTTCAGGCAGTTCGGGAATATCGCAGACGGTTTCCTGACCGAGAAACCCCACACAGAGGTGTTTTTACCAGCACTTTCAGAAGGCTTCGAAAGACTGGGTCCTTCTCATGTAAACGTCATGGAAACCGTATGTAGGCTCCGATGGAAGCCGACCTGAGGCGGAGGGAGAGGATACTGAGGCACTTCAATACCAACCCTGGCACAAGCGTCCGGAGAGCTGCTTCAGTTCTAAGCATACCAAAGACAAGCATTTGGCGCACATTAAGGGCTGACCGCAGGCATGCTTACCATGTACAAAATTTAATACCCGCTGATTATCCCCGCCGATTAAATTTTTGTAATTGGTACAAAGAACAATTGCAAAACGATGTAAACTTAAGTTCGAAAGTAATCTGGACGGACGAAGCGACTTTTACACGTGCGGGCATATTCAATCAAAGAAACTACCACCTTTGGGCACATGAAAATTCCCGCGCTGTTAGAGAATTTCACTACCAGCATGAATTTTCTGTAAACGTGCGGGTCGGTCTTTGTTATAATCGAATGACTTAAGGACACTTTTGGAAGATATCCCTTTGGAAACAAGGCTTGAGAGCTGGTTTCAACTCGATGGTTGTCCTGCACATTTCGGAAGGGCCGTACGAGACTGGTTGGACATCAACTACCCAGGTCGCTGGATAGGACGAGGTGGGCCGGTGCCTTGGCCTCCCCGGTCTCCGGACCTCACGCCACTAGATTTCTTCGTGTGGGGATACATGAAAGAAAATGTCTACCGAGAGCCCGTCAGCACAAGGGATGACCTCATCGAGCGCATCAGAATGGTTTGCAACCAGCTCACCGCAGAACAATGCTTAGATGCAGTTCGATCTGTGAGTACGCGATGTGATGCGGATCGAAAAATTGTACAGAATCAATCTTATTGCAAATTAAATTTACTATAAATATTGTTATATACATTTATTCTTTATCTTGAATATTAACCGAGATATTTGCATTTTTATGAAGTCTGTGGTCGGGTATAGTTCGGCCATTTCCGCCAGTACTCGGCTCAGGTGGAAGCTTCTTCTAACCTTACCTGTCGTTTCTAACCTTACCTTACCCTTCGTTACTTTGTGAGATTTATGCAAATACGTTCTGTTCATCCGCCCCCACCCCTTCTTTAGTTCTTGGACTACTAAAATTTGAGCTATTAAAATATAAATTAATCTTACAATGCAGAAGCCGTTTCAGTTGGGAATTTATTTTAATTAACTGAAAGATTTCTCATTACCGTTTGTATTTAATCACGGTGGTATTGTGTTACCAGTATGTATATTTCTCTATTGTAAAACGTCACATGGGAAATCTGCTTAGTTTACGCAGCCTCTGCGTGACGGACTTTTTATTAGTGTGTGCTGATAACAGACGAGATGAGATCGGCTATTGTCGATTCTGTTTAGCTCTTGTCGGTTTTGTTCGTGAGTTTCTGCCGAAAGTTAATTCGGCCATTTCCGTAACTGTTCGGGTCTCCTGAAATTGGTTTAGAGACTGGTGTGAGCTTCTACTTTGTGAGATATATGCAAATACTTTCTGTTGAAACCCCCTCCCCCCTTTAGTTCTTGGACTACTAAAGTTTGAGTGAATGCGATAAAAATTATTCCGATTGATTATAAATTATAGTACTAGTTATACTAAATAGTTTTCAATGATGTTAATATGTTATTTTCAGATATATTTAAGTAATTGTGTTTCATTCCCGGTGAAGAATATGTCTCTATGTTCAACTTTGAGTGGTTGGTAGACCTGTTTGTTTACATTTTAGAAGCCGTTTCCGTTTGGAGCTTATTACAATTAACTGAAAGATTTCTCATGACCGTTTGTGTTTAATGACGGTAGTGTTGAGTGTTACTAGTATGCAGATATTTCTATAGTAAAACTTAACGTGGGAAATCTGCTTAGGTTTACACAGACCCTGAGTGACGGACTTTTTTTACTTAGAAATGGAGAATATATGATGAGATGGCATGACTAGCGTGGGGTATCTACATAGTTAGCGCTACATCTGCGTGACCGATTTTTCAGAATATACCTATCGTAGTTTAAATATTGATTTTTTTTCTCCAGACTGACTTCATATATATAGTTTAAAATAGCCAGCGAGGTGAAATATAAGGCAAGCATATAAATTTATGTAATAATTATTACTATAACAGCTGCTCGTGCTGATCCATTGATCCACCTGTTGATATACAGTGCAACATTTCAAAAGCCTCGGACTACTTCATTGCAGAGATTTCGTTTCTCGAATTTACTTAGACTTTAAAAGATTATTTCCTTTATGGAAACTACCACCCATTCTATACTTTTTTAACACTCGATTCCATGTATTGGTTGCAAGCAGAGATGGCATTACTAGCGTGGGGTTCTAATACTTGAGAAATGTGCTATATTTACGCACACCCTGCGTGTCTGGCTTTACTATAGTAATGGTCGATTTGGTTAATAGATTTCGAGTATAAAGGCTTTGTGAGTGTGTTGGAGACAGCTGTTGTCCGGGAGTAAGGTCTCGCCGTGATCCTGACCAAGGCCACATCCTTACTGCGTACAATCCACTATTCAAGTCACTCCCAGATGTAGAGTCACTATAGAATATATCACTACGCCTTCTCTTGAACATATATGTGCATTGCTGGACAATGAATTAGCCCCTTAAGGGAAATCTGCTAATGCCAGTAATTGACAATGTTTATTGTACTTGTTTATTTATTTTAAATGTTCCACCAACAGGCTTTGAGGCCAATTGCAAGTGGTAATGGTTACGAAATATGTTACCACATACAAACAGTGGAAAAGAAAAACAAAACAAAAACAAAAACAAAAAACTAAGCAGATTTCCCATGTGAAGTCCCATGAACTGGTAACACAACACCACCGTGAGTAAATACAAAGGGTAATGAGAAATCTTTCAGTTAATTTTAATAAACTCCCAATGGGAACGGCTTCTGAATTGTAAACACATAGGTCTGCCAGCCACTCAGAGCTGAACAGATTACTGCAATTTATAATGAATCACAATAATTTATGTTTTAATAAGAACAAAAGAAGAGGGGGGGGGCAGATGAACAGAACGTATTTGCATAAATCTCACAAAGTAAAAGCTGAAACGACAAGAAAGATTAGAAGGTTCCACCAGAGCCAAGCAGTTACTGAAACGGCCGAACTAGCCCGATCACATGTCTCACACACTTCATAAAAATGCAAATATCTCGGTTAATATTCAAGATAGAGAATAAATGTATATAACAATATTTATAGTACATTTAATTTGCAATACGATTGGTTCTATACAAATTTTCGATTCCATGCATAATAACGGAGATATTTTGAATTTTCGAAAATCCCCCCTAAACCCCCCCACATCCTTCTAGTCCGATTTCAGCCATTAACGAACTTAATCTTTCTTTTTACATAAAACGGTTAAATATCGAGTTTCATAACGATCAAACAAAAATTACGACCGCTAGAGCGTTAACACACATATATATTTATATGTATATATATATATATATATATATATATATATATATATATATATATATAAATATAATTTTGAACGGACCTCATTTTCGTCATCTACTGGGTAGGATCGATGGACATTTGAAGAAATATTTCGAAAATCGCGCCATGAGTACGACCTCAATAGCTGATTTCCCTTTAGGATGCTAATAAAGGAAAAAAGAAACATTACTTAAAATGTCCGTCACTCAAGGGCTGCGTAAACTAAGCAGATTTCTCAGCTGCTGGTATCACACACTACTGATTTCTTCTCCCCATATATATTTTTTATTTCTAAGCAAAAATCCGATGAGTAGAAGTGCGTATTTACTGAAGACTGAAAGCAAGAAAGTAGGAATAAATCCCTAAATATTTGTGTAAAGAAAAAAGTATATATCAAGAAATTGTGGATCATCAATAGTTTAACAATATTGGATCTATAACATTTTTTGGTTCGGCTCATAATAACAAAGAAATTTTGACTTTACATATTACCCCCTATTCCTTGTCCTATTTCAACCATTAACGAATATGACTTTTAGAGTTGAATAAAGCGGATTTTGAATACAAGCGTTAGCATGTATCTCATCTAGCAAAGATCTGTCGAAAACAATATTGGGTATTCACTCTTGGAAAGAGGCATGATAAATTCATTTATTATTAAAGAGCGATGACGAAAATTGGAGGTTTAGTAAATGCTGAAAATTAAAAAATAAAAATAAAAAAATAAAAAAATTAAAAGTAAAAATCTTGGTTAATATTTAAGATAACTCGGTTAATTAAAAGAGTTGTTTACAACATTGCATTTGCAACACAGTCGTATATGTACAATTTTTGGTCCGAATCATAGTAACGGAGATATTAGATTGAGAGAAATCGGCTATTAATGTAGTATTCATGACCCAATTTTCGAAAAATGTCGTCAAATGTTCATAGATTCTATCTAGGAGATGGCAAAACACATCCAACTATCACCCGCAAATATCTAGAAAACTGAAACTGATTTGCAATGGGGTATGTAATCTAACCTGGAAATATAATAATAACACCTAAAAAATATGGCAGTAGAATAAAATATAAAGTAATGCAATCAAAATGTATATAATATAAATGAAATAAGCTGTAATACATGCAATGGTGCTTATATAGGTGAATCCTTGCAACTGGCAAATAAAAGGTTAAAGCAACACGTAAAAAGAATTGAAAATAACGAAAATTAAAATACTTTGACGGATCATTCCATGTCCAAGAAACACGCCTTCAATTTTGAAAACGGTCAACTAATCGATAAAGAAATAAATAATATTAAACAAAAAATAAAAGAGAGTATTCGCACAAAAAAAAAAAAAAAAAAAAACAGTAACAAAAAATCAGAAATCAAATACCTTAATCATATATTCTACAACAATTTATCTTAAAATAGTCGATTTTAAATTATGAAGCGAAATAATCGAGTTCCAGATTGGAAGTGAAAATAATCGATCTATATTCAGGTGACTTAACCTGCTTCAGGTACCTCAGTTTTAATGACTTCCCTAGTACGGAAGGGTCTTTCTCAATGAATGTAAAAGGGAACGAGCACTCCAGAACTGTAAGTAAGCACTCTGTAATTCAATTTAATAAATACATTATTTTAGTCCAAACTTCTTAATTTGTTATGAGGCAATGAGTTATCACTGATTTTTTTAAAAATGAATCTAATTATTTTTTGAAAAGGAATGTCTCCTGAAGAGGTGGTAGAAAACCATGAAACACGTAGGGCAATGTGAATAAAGTTTCTTAGGAAAGAAAGGTGGTTTATTGGTGGCCCTTGCCATTGAACTATGAATAAGAATATAAGAATATTGGGTCCAAAATAAGAACAATATATATTTAGAACTAATCTAGTTAAACTATTGATGCTCTATAATTGGTGTTCTAAACATTTTAGCAGATTTCCCTTGAGCGAAATCAGCTATTGAGGTCGTACTCATGACGCGAGTTTTGAAAAATATCCTCAAATGTCCATCGATCCTACCCAGGAGATGACGAAAATGAGGTCCGTTCAAAATTATATATATATATATATATATATATATATATATATATATATATATATATATATATATATTTGTCTGTTAACGCTCTAGCGGTCGCAATTTTTGTTTGATCGTTACCAAACTCGGAATTTAATCGTTTTATGTAAAAAGGAAGATCAAGTTCGTTAATGGCTGAAATCGGTCCAGTGGGAGGGGGGGTTTAGAGGGGGGATTTTCGGAAAATTCGAAATATCTCCGTTATTATGCGTCGGATCGAAAAATTGTATAAAATCAATCTTATTGCAAATTAAATTTACTATAAATATTGTTCTATACATTTATTCCCTATCTTGAATATTAACCGAGATATTTGTATTTTTATTAAATTTGGGCCGATAACGGATTTTTGAATTTCCCTCCAAAACCTAGTTCGGCTCTTTGCCGTAACTGTTGGGCTCTTGTATGGAGATTTCTCTATTGTATTACTTCACGTGGGAAATATGCTCAGTTTACACAGCCCCTGCGTGACAGACTTCTTCATGAATACAACTGTTGAGGGAAATGCGCTAAAATAAATATTGAACGTATCAAATTCTTGTATCAATAAAGAATCAGCGCATCAATGAATAGCCCATCAAAGGATGTTAGAGGAATAGCGGAAGTTTGAGAACCTCCTGAGGCTTGTGAAACCCCCCAAGGACTCTAACCTGCTTACCAGGGGTTGTTTGCTTTAAGACTTTAAGGCGCGATAGGTGCAAACAAGTTGGAGTACAGCAATAAATATTTGCCAGCTGAGAAGCGTGCAATATTTGACTATACAGCTGATAATGAAACGCTACGGCTGAATGGAGTAGGCAATGACATTGCCAGGAGAAGGTCTTGGAAGTATCTAAATGAACTTGTGGTTGAGCGTGGCTGGTGATGGCCTATGCCAGGTTCAAGGCGAACTGAGTCACCTCCCAGCCTCAAGCAATAGATCCGCCATATAAACCAAGGTCAGTACGGTGATTAAGTTCTCTTGCTCTACGAGGAGTAAGATGTGTGATTCGCATTTGATGGAGTTTTATACGTTTTCTCCTACGGATCAGCTGGAATAATATATTATACAACTGGCAGTGGCTACCGACGGGACATGAGCAAACTTGGATGAATAAACAAGCCCTATTTTCCCAGTTTTAGCAGGTTTCCCCAAAAGGAAATCAGCTATTGAAGTTCTACTCAAGATGCAGTTATCGGAAAATCTTTTCCCGTCCATTGATCCAGCCTAGTAAACGACGAAAATTATATCTGGTTCAAAATTGTACATATGCCCGTCTCGCAGGGGCTGCGTAAACTAAGCAGATTTCCCAGTAGAAAGTATAACACAATTGTGATCTCAAATTGTGCTGTGGCATATTTCCTATTTCTATGAAGAAAAAAAAACACATGATTAAAATGGGGGGGGGGGGGGTTACTGAAGGCTGAAAACAAGAAAGTACGAATAACCCGCTGACTACTTGAGTTTCGATAGAAAATGCCTACAACAGCAATTGTAGACCATGACGAGTTTAACGAGGTTGGTCCAATAATATTTTACTATCCGACACATAATAAAGAAGATATTTGGAATTTTCGAATTCCTTTCTAAACCCCTACTATTCTAAGTCCGGCTTCAGCCAATAACAAATATAATCATTAGCGTTAACTTTACCAAACAAGAGCATAAAATCTTAATTGATGACGTCATTTAGCAACGAATTTGCATGTATCATGTAAAATAATTGATCTTTAGCTTTACAGTAAACGCTTATATAACGAGTTTGGTAAAGATTAAACAAAAATGGCGACCTCGGGAGTGGTAATAGACCCCCTTTTTGTAGAAGTGGGGATGACAAGATCAAAAATTCTAAATATTTCCGTTACAATGAGATTTTTGAATAATACTTTTCTCTATCTCCGGAATATAATCCAAAATATTTGCATTTTTAATTTTCAGACTAACTCTCATAAGTAACTCTCATTTTTAGTCATTGCACTTAAACGAATAAGTCCAAAAATCATGAAACATCTTATTCCAAGTGTTAATAGCAAATATTGTTTTCATATGGCCTTTGATATGTAATTTACTTGCAAATACTTTACAAAGTGTGTTAACGTGGATTCTTGACACGAATATGTTCATTTAATTTACGACATTCTCAATAATTAGCAATTGCATTCAAAATATTCGTTAATGCGTAATAAGAAGAGGGGGGGGGGTCGAGGGGGAATTCGAAAATTCAAAATATTAAAGTAAATATGAGTTGTATCAAAACATGTTATAGAACAATTTTTTTTCTACTATCGATGCTCTACAATTGTTGTCCTCTATATTTTCTCATATTTCAAATATTAATTGAGTAAATGTGCTTTTTTGTGTTCAGCCTTAGTAAATCCCTTTATTTTACTCATCGGATTTTTTCTTAGAAATTGAGATAACCCGTGTTCCGTTATACAATTAGTTCAAATTCCATTAATACTTTTTATAAAATTTATCAATTTAATTATATATATATAAAATTGTAACCTCTGTCTGTACATTGATTTTTTTCGCGAAATTTCAAGATAACTTTTCGTTTCACATGTCAAAGACACCATAACTGCATTTTGTTTCTTTGGTGTCTGTTTGTTTGTTTATTTGTTTGTTTGTTTGTTACCTTTTCACGCATAAACGGCTGAAACGAATTTTATGAAACTTGGTATGTATATTACTACTAACCCAACTTAGACTTTAGGCTATATTAATATCCTCTGAGACGAACAGGAGTGGGGGTTATAAGGGAAGTCAGAAATTAAAAATAGCGATATTTCGTTTCCTATTGGTTTTTCGGCAAATATGAACATAACAAAAGTTGTTTATTTTATTTTTTGGAGTAACTTTTGTTATATCAACTTTGGTCGTATACCTAAGTATAAAAGAGTTATATACGTTAAAAACTACTGCGGAAGTCAACAATTTTATTTGGCACAAAAAATTCAACCGAACTAAACCAAACTAGGTATGTGAATTAGCACTAACGTCTTCCTTGTAATAAGCCATACTAACATTTCTAGGGACGGACAGGAGTGGGGGTTGTAAGGGAGGTGTGAAATAAAAATAGTGATATTTCGTTTCCTATTGGGGTTTCGGCAAATATGCACATAACACAAGTTGTTTATTTTGTTATTTAGAGAAAGTTGCTCAACAATTCTTTTCAATATGAACTCCCAGGTACCTCACCTGGAAAAATTAATTCAAATCTATGTAAATATTTTGTCCTTAATAATTCAAATCTATGTATAATGTACAGGAAACGGGAAATATGACAATATGGGGGACAGTGAAGTCTTACATAAAAAATTAATTTTATTATTAAAAAATCCACAGCAACGACGGGTATAAACCCTAAACACTGGGACGGTTAAATGTTAAAATATTGTGCAAAATAAAGCCTTAAATAAATATATTAATAAAGTATATTATAAATTAATTTCTTTAGCAATCGTAATTTCAGTCTACATATATAATAAGCATATTTAATTTATTGAAATGCGTTGTTATTAGTCTTAAATTAATTAAAGTATAACATGTTTATTAAATGATAAGAATCTTGTCCCACCTTAAATATGCAATGTACCTGATCATGAATTTTTTTATGACAAATATTTTGTAGTTTTATTTAATATATTCAGTATTCATGTTGTGTATGAAAACATCCTTTAGACATGAAGTTCTTTAATTTATTTTTAAACAAGGAATATTTTTTTATACATTTAATGCTTTCGGATGTGCGTTAATAAAGAATTTTTATCCCTGAACATGATATACTTTTCTGAAAATATTTATGTTTTAGACTAGAGGTCTGAGGCATGTATATTTTTTATGATAAAGTGTTAAAATACTACTGTAAAACAATTTAATGTTTTGTATCACAAACAGTATTGTTTGGTACACATATATTGAATGGAAAGACATTATTTCTTTATTAGACTCACTAAGGAGTGGACGATAGTGGTTATCTCTGTGCATAGTCTAAAGCTTCAAAACTGTACTTAACATATGAGGCGCAAGCAGACAGTGTTTCAAACCAAATAATTAATTTTTGAATACTACAAAATAATTCTGTCACCGCTGGTATAAATTATTAATGGGCGTTAGGCGGGCGTTGGAAACTAGATCCTAAATGAGTTTTGTTGTCGAAGGCTGCCCTTGGCATTTGCGAAGGTAGCCATTAGCAGCGAGGCATATAGAGACACGGGGACCTGTTGATTCGAGCCGCCCATCCCTATTACTCCTGGATCAGCTGTTGTATATTATTCATTTCCAACGAATATATTATTATTTATTTCAAAATACATTGATAAAACTGAAAGGCAGTTCCGAAATAGTAACAAGCATGTCACTTAGAAGCGGCGTAAAATAAGAAGAGATCACATGCTAAGTATCCTCTACTTCTTCCAAAATAATAAACCTTTGTAAATTAGCGTGGAGTCTAATTGAACAGATCTAAGAAAATCAATTGTCCATTATAGGACAATTATATAATAGGAAATGTGTAAAAAGGGGCTGAAATTTAAGCTGGATATGAAATGTATAGGGGCTCAGGTACTCTAAGGAAAATTAAAATGAACTTGTTTTGCAATAAAAATTCCTTCGTGCAGAGGCTTCTAAAATTGCGTCATGAGTACAAACGCATTAGGTGATTTCCCTTAAGGAGAATCTGCTAGAACAGGACAATCCATAATCATAATAAGATTCAAGAATATGCTTTAATCGCCCCACCTCCAACGTAAACGTTTCTAGAAAATAGTACCATTTTCAGGGCATAAACTCTTTAAAATTCTACCCGAATGAACTAAATCTATAAAAAAAATATCGTTTGTTTTAAGAATAAATTCCAGAACTACATGTCTGAAAGACGTTTTTATCCAGAATATGAATATTATAAAAAAAGTTTTAAGTATTAAATATAACTTCAGTATAGCTGTTATAGTACTCGGTCAACAAATAAGTTATGCCCCTGTATTTCGTCTTTACATGGAGGGAAGTTTCTCAACTTTTATAGAGTATGCCATCCTTTAATAAATAAATCTGAGACTAATAACAAAGTATTTCAATAAATTAAAAATGAATGTTATATATTTATATAGCATATAAAATTGGAGTATACTCGTATACATAGACCTTTTGAATTGCATGCCATACTTTTGGGACTGTCACACATACAGACTACAACACATGTTACACAACACATGTTACACAATACATGTTAGTTGTTTACTTTCCTTCAAAAAGATTTACAAAACTCATCCCTTAGTTATTCAGATTCTAGGACAAATTTCAAAATTAAAGGCAAAAATGACAATGATGTGGGTTCCAGGACATAAGAACATTGGACGTACAAACGACGTGGACAAACTTGTCAAACATGCAACCCAGAGACAATTTTGTAACTTTAACTTACTGACCCTACCAGATTTACATTAACAAATACTACAGACAACATTAAATGAATGACAAAATTGTTGGCAGAAAATCATCTGCGAGAAATAAAGTCTTTTATAAGCGAGTAGCCATCCAGCAGACGTACAGAATTGTACTAACGGGACATAGGATAGGACACACACATTAACGTAATCTTACCTTATGACAGCAGAAATACCTCAATGCAGAACCATTAAGCATTTAACACTTACTAACTGCAGAAACATTGAATTTGACCTCACTAAACCCTAGTAGAGCGGCGAGTTTGTTTACTGCTTTGGCAATAGGAGTTTATTTAGTGACAGGCTCATTAAATACAATCCTTATCCCACCCTGGCTAGAAAGGGTGACAACCTGCAGATAATCCGTCACAATTATATGCAGAAACAATAAATACATAAAATAAAAAATAATAATAATAATTCAATTAATACATTTAATAAATCTATCAATTTAATAAATTACATATGTTATTTATTGATTACATAATAGTGAAAAATATTATCTATAGGAATTGTCACTATTTCTAAATACGGAGCATGATTAAACGAATAAGCGAAAATTAAATTTATTGGTGAAAATGTTTTGCTGTCTGGGCTAAATTCTTCGTTTCAATGCATCGGATCAAAAAATTGCCATAGAACATAATTTGAAGATTATTTAGCAGATTTCCTATAAGGGAAATCAGCTATTGAGGTTGTACTTATGAAGCGATTTTAGAATAGTGTTCTCAAGTGTCCATCGATCCTACCTAATAGATGACGATAATTAGGCTGCTCAAAATTATATATAATATATTGTGATAGATGAATATACGTGTGATATATGATGTGAAGATGGATATACTTGTTTTTTTGCTGATTGTTGTCAAACTCAGAATTAAACGTTTTATTTAAAATTATAGATCAAGTTCATAATTAATGGAAATCGGACCAGAAGAAAGGGGGGGGGGTAAGGGAATCAGAAATTCGATATCTCGTTATGATTAACTGGGATATTAAGCAAATTATTTGAGTTTTATGCCCCTACGTCACCTAGTACGTAAATTATTCTTCTCTTAAGAAGAAATCAAACGATAAAGCCATTTAAGTGAAGAACATTATTTTTGAATAAAAAGTTTTATATTATTATTATTTTTAACTAAATGCCTAATGGTAGAAACTATTACGTGTAAAAAGTAAGGTCATTTCTAAATTACGTGTTACGTCGTAGTTTAGTGGTGTAAAACCCTCACAATAGGTGGAAAAAAGTTAAGTGGAAGCCATACCATAAAAACTGTAGAGCCAAATAGAGAAAAACAGTCGGATAGTTGGTAATGGCCGGTAATAATCAATATGCTTTTTGATGTGATTCTCTGCAAAAACAGTAATTGTTTGACGTGACCTTCGTGACATATCATAGAGCTTTGTTGTTGTGTCATTTGTAATCGGAGTGGACATTTTATTATGGTCTGTTGTTTGGAAATGGAAAAACTGTTTCAGCCTCCATCGACATTATGT
Source organism: Riptortus pedestris (assembly GCA_019009955.1). Classification (NCBI taxonomy): domain Eukaryota; kingdom Metazoa; phylum Arthropoda; class Insecta; order Hemiptera; family Alydidae; genus Riptortus; species Riptortus pedestris. The sequence goes on from CM032232.1 coordinate 57,525,257, forward strand.
TGAGGTGTGAAAACTTGTAGGGTGAGCAATAAGATACATTCTGTTACGCTGGGACTGCGTAAACCTGGCAGATTTCGCACCTGATGGTATGACACACTTCTGATATCATCTCATCACATATTCCCTCTTTAAATAAAAATCCGCTGAGTAGAAGAGGGAGATTTCTGACGACTGAAAAAAAAAGAAAGGGCGAATAACCCGCTTAATATATTTTTTTTAAATATTTATTGGTTTATTTGCAACAACATATTTAAATATTACAAGCCAATGATATAATACTAAGAATGGCTTGAATATTGTCTTGATGTGGGGAGTTCATTGGGTTGTATTATGTAGTTAAACAGCACACTACACGAGAAGGTCTCTTGGCCACTTACGCTTCAGACGTCGCCTTGGGTTTTCTGGAATATGACTTAATATTTGAGATATTAAAATATGTATGAAAAAATTATTGTATAGAAGCAATAATATACGAAGATTGGATATAATACCTTTTTCAGCCCATCTCATAATAATGAAGATATTTTCAAGTTTCCCTCTCTCTAACCCTCCACCCCAATTCCGGATCAGATTTCTGCCATTAACAAATATGATCTTAAATGTTGAATGAAATTGTTAAATATCTAGAATGGTATAGATAAAGTGAATGGTTTCGATTCAAGAAATAAAATTTGAATTGACGTTAAAAGCATTATTCCCAATTTCTCCAATGAACGATGATGACTCCATCCTACATTCTACTCTCTATTTCATAGTGATTCAAATTTAATTTAATTTATCATTTATTTCCTAATATATATTATATACAATCTATCATGAAATTCATTAAATATCTAAAGATCTTTCATACCCGAACTTAGTGTATAAGAATATAATATAAATTATTAATATAAGTAACTTTAAACCTCAGGACCTAGAGGAGAATAAAAACGATTATAAGCCCATATGTGGTGATTTGTCATCGAAACCCAATCTATTACCAGGTAGGTCCTAAATGCATTTAGATATCCAGGATTAGTAATTTCTTTGTTTAATGGAAATACTTTTTTGTAGTTGATATTCAAAGGGTTTTGTGTCGATAAGCACTGCAGATAGAGCTGGTTCTTTGAAAGTGGGCTTTGTCATCAATAAACTTATTGTGGAGGAAACCTGGCTTAATTTTGTTCATCGAGATCAAGGTCTGTGTTCAGTAACGTCGGACATATTTTCCCTATCATGAATATTAACCGAGGTATTTGGATTGTTTAGTAATAACCCCCCCCCCCACTCCAACTCATAGCATATTCGTCAAGAACTACCTTTTTCTGAACTTAAATTCCAAATATTGTTTTCAAGTGACCCTTATTGTACGAGATACATCCAAATTCGATGCCTGATGACGTTATCAATTAAGATTTTACGTTTGTGTTACTAAGATGTTTACTTGATCTGTGTCATACTTGATATTTAACTGATTCAGTCAACAATGAAGATCATATCTGTTATTAGCTGAAATGGGACCTGGAATATTGCGAGGGGGATTCGAAGTCAAAACACTGTCGTTATTATGAGTAAAATGTTATCGGACCAATCTTGTTAAACTATTGATGCTCTACAATTGTTACGCTATTTATTTCAAAGAGTGTCCGTAAATTCAAAATATATCTGTTATCATGAGTCATATTAAAAAATCATATAGAACCAATCTTGTTAAACGATCAATGCTCGACAATTGTTATTATATACATTTTTTTCATAACTCAAATATTAAGCGATTTATTTATTTCTTCTTTTTAATCAGCCTTCAATAAACACCCACTTTAACTCATCTAGTATTTCTGAGTGTTATTTGGAAATAGAGATATATGGTGATATGAGATCACTACCCTGTCATTCCAGAACGACTGAAATTCTGCTTAGTTTACGTAGCCCCTGCGTGATGGACTTTTCTTGGGTCATTTCTACTTTACCCACTCATTTTCTGAATGTGAATAACAGTGATTCAACTGTGATTTATAAATAATATAATACGGTTAGAACATGTGTTTATTTCTAGAGAAACAATTAAACAACATAAAAAGATCAAAAAAAAAAAACAACTAACATTTACGAGACCAATAACGAGCAATACCCTCCAGGATTTTCATAAATAAATCCTCCTTTTCATATCTCCTCCTCCACATCCACTCGCAGAGATATGAATCCAACATAGATCTTCTAGTACCACACTCCACCTTGTTTCTTCGTTTGACACTAGACCAAACAGACTCTATCCTTTGAGTATGCGCTCCTGTTTTTAGGTCAACAAAGTTTTTAGTGTGGTCTACTGTGTAATGCTTGTAATACATTCCAGGCAGCTTCTTTAGCCCATGATACGATCTGAAGCAGTCTGAATATATAATAGTTCCAGGTCGGATCGCACTTCTGAAGTTGCTGCAGTTCTATCTGGAACATCATACAAAAACACCTCTCTAGTTTCTCTACACACTCCTCCAAATACCCATTGATTGGGGTATAACCTGCCTCGGTTGTATTTTCTTCTCGTGAAGCAGCTTTCATCGATTTCTACATGAGAACCGGGGCCACCAATAACTATAGGGTTGCTTAATATGTCTGAAGCACACACCTCACGCATGTAGTTCTTCCAGTCTGTTATAGTATTTGTGGACATCTTTAATTCATCCCTACAAAACTCTGTGGTTGTGTAGCCCTTCGTCCAGGAATATATAAACAGAATAGCCTTTTCCAGTCCGAGCCTGCTATGAGATAACCAAGTATCCCTGTAAATGCTAATTTCATACCTGCAACTTTTCTTATAGCAGCGCCATACTGGTAAACGATCCTGAAGAAAATATAGCCTCATCCAGTGTCTTGATGGGCACCTCCTTTTCGTGTGAATTATGGCACGTTTTTGTAAGAACCGAACTGCCTTACGAGCTGAGCCAATTTGCTTGCTGAGCTCAATGAGATTCATTTTTATGCTTAACACCTTGAAGACACAAAGCACACTAAACCAAGCCTAACCTTTAGCTAGTGGAACATATGTTTTCACTAATGCTAGGTAACTGTTACTTGAGAAAGTAACCAAGTATTTAAATAGTAGCATGAGTGGGTAAAGTAGAAAAGACCCCTTTTCTTCTTCTATACTGGTCATTCGTCCCCTCTCACCTAAACAAAATTGATATAGTGATTTCGCTAGAAATGTTATTGCTAATTTTTGTATCCGTAACTTGTACGTTCTTTTAAGGTGAGCTGTAGGCTGCGCTGTTGTATAAGGCGGAACACTATAACTAATATTCAGATGCAGAGAGGGGATAAGGTGTATGTATATAGAGATAGATATGTTTTCTAAATATAGAGCATTATACAATTACTAGCCTACTTAGTTGCCATAGAAATGGCTTCCCATGGAATAATTAAGATTGCATACACAAAATAATCCCATCATATTCATCAAATGATTAATTAGAATTGACAATACCAAATTTATGATAAGAATTGTTGTTATCCTGATAATAATTGATATAACAATGGAGTCCCGTTATAATATAAATACTGAATAACTAAATAATACATTTATTGCTTTCAAATCAGTCATATTTATAGTTTTGAGCATGAAACGTTCTATTGGACGAATATCGACAAATTTATTATCGGATCAAATAAATCTAGTTTCCCATCAAAATACAATGATAGTACTTTATTAAATATAAAAATTTAGGACAAATATTGTTATTCTCAACACAATTTGTTATTCAAAACTAATGCTAAAGATGTAATTGATTAACAGTTATTTTCACTTCAAAGTAAGCCTCCCCCCTCCTAGCGGAAAATCGGGATTCTCGTATAGCTTATGTTGTAGCTAGGGATAATTGACTCGGATATATGAAAGATCATAGAAATCTTCCTAACTTTTTAGCCTAGAGTGGCGAGTTCGATTGCCGGCTGAGCAATAGGACTTTATATAGTGACGAACTCGTTAAATAAAATTCTCAGTCCCACCCTGTCTTGAAAAGGACGAAAAACTGTAGATAACCCATCCAAACGAGCCGAGTAGAACGTTAATAAGTAACAAGAGCATTTTACAATTATTTACAAACTTATCGGCCTGGGCTATCAATTTGTCAGTACCCCAATGTATTTGGGAAACCAAAACTGTTTTCACAATAAAGTAGGTAAGTAAGAGTCGGCAGTTCGATTTTAACTTGGGCATTTGAAATATATTTACTGAGGAACTCATAAAATAAAATCCTTAGCCCACCCTGGTTAGAAACGTGTGGTAACCTTTAGGTAAGGAAATCAGCAATTGAGATGCACTCATAACGCGATTTTCAAAAAAATGTTCTCAAATGTCCATCGATCGTACCTAGCAGTTTCGAAAATAAGGAACATTCAAAACTACACACATATATATATATATATATATATATATATATATATATATATATATATATATATATATACTAGCTAAGGTACCGAGCGATGGCCGGGAAATCATTGTTGAATTACTAATAATGGTTTTTTTTTTTTTATATCAAGACTTGAAGCGTGCAATTACACTTCCCTCCAGGACGTGTTGTTTTTCCGAAATAGCCAATCCTAAAGGGTATCTTTTGGGAAGTAGTAAAATAGAAATATTAGTTTGAAGAATAAATAAGAAATTGTTCCTAATCTATCTCTCTCCACTTTTTGACTCATCTTTTTGAATACTCGAAACCATAATCATGGATAGCATTTATTACGATTAAATGTCATCTATAAAGAAACTTATTTCCTGTCAAAAAACAATCCGAGCACATATAGTTTAAGCCTAGATTTGTACATTAGATTTCATTCGTAATAGTAAATCTCAGTGGAAATTACTTCCAGTTGTGCTAGCATTTCACAGGGCATAAGTTAACTCAATTAACTGTTTTAGCCTCCGGCCACCTTCCGCTCCCCCATGAGAGCTATCACCATTGTTTTCCTTAAATTATTGATTCAAAATATTATTTTAATAATTTATCTAGCTGTTGGAATTAAATAATAGTATTACCCTAAAAATAATTTCATTTATACTCAAAAAAATAGGCTAGCCTAAGAGATCGTAGCCTTCCCTGCAAAATAAGTAATACTTTATATCATATCAAGTTTAAACGGATATTGTCTTCTTTCATAATGACATTACCATTAACGTCTAATTGCTATGATGGTACATATTTGTTTCAATGACATCAAGATATCGGAAATAAGATAATACGGGTATATTAGCAGATTAGCTACACGCGTATCACTCCTTGTGCCAATTCAGCATGACTTGGTTTAAATAATACAAACTAAATAACGGAAATGCTCTTATAGTTTACATTTCTATTGGAAATGAATAACAAAGTTATTTTCTAGGAAAAATAAATAAATGAGAAGGGGTGATGGAAATATATAACCTCACTAATCTTAGATTTATCATATGTGACTAAAACATAAAATCACTTGTCATAATATACAATCATTAAAAACACTTAAATAAGCACTAATAAAATTAATGATTCCCCTCCTTATATATATATATAAAATTGTAACCTCTGTCTGTACATTGATTTCTTTCGCGAAATTTCACGATAACTTTTCGTTTCACATGTCATAGACACCATAACTGCATTTTGTTTCTTTGGTGTCTGTTTGTTTGTTTGTTTGTTTATTTGTTTGTTTGTTTATTACCTTTTCACGCATAAACGGCTGAACCGAATTTTATGAAACTTGGTATGTGTATTACTACTAACCCAACTTAGACTTTAGGCTATATTAATATTCTCTGAGACGAACAGGAGTGGGGGTAATAAGGGAGGCCTAAAATTAAAAATAGCGATATTTCGTTTCCTATTGGTTTTTGGCAAATATGCATATAACATAAGTTGTTTATTTTGTTATTTAAAATAACTTTTGTTATATACACTTTTTTCGTATACCGAACTATAAAGGCGTTATACGCTAAAAATTATAGCGGGAGTCAACAATTTTATTTGGCACACAGACTCAACCGAACTAAATAAAACTCGGTATGTGTATTAGCACTAACGCCTTCATTGTAATGAGCCATACCAATATTTCTAGGGACGGGCAGGAGTGGGGGTTATAAGAGAGGCCTGAAATTAAAAATAGTGATATTTCGTTTCCTATTGGTTTTTCCGCAAATATAAACATAACAAAAGTTGTTTATTTTGTTATTTGGAGTAACGTTTGTTATATACATTTTTGTCGTATACCTAAGTATAAATGAGTTATACGTTAAAACTTTAGCGGGAGCCAACAATTTTATTGGGCACTAACGGCTGAACCGAACTTAGCAAAACTCGGTATGTCAATTAGCATTAATTCTTCCATGATTATAAATTATATTAACATTTTTAGGTTCGAACGGGAGGGGGGTTATAAGGGAGGCCTGAAATAAAAATTCACCATATTTACATGTATAAGAGACGGGAAATATAAAAATATTGAAGACCTAATTATAAAAGCGTTATACGCCAAAAAGTGATAGCAGAAGTCAACAATTTTATTTGGCACAAAAGACTCAACCGAACTAAACCAAACTCGGTATGTGAATTAGCACTAACATCTTCCTTATAATAAGCCATTCTAACATTTCTAGGGACGTGCAGGAGTGGGGGTTATAAGGGAGGCCTGAAATTAAAAATAGTGATATTTCGTTTCCTATTGGGGTTTCGGCAAATATGCACATGACAAAGTTGTTTATTTTATTGTTTAGAGAAATTTGCTCAACAATTCTTTGAAACTACAAGGTACCTCACCGGGAAAAATTAATTCAAATGTATGTTAATATTTTGTGCTTAATAATTCAAATCTATGCATAATGCACAGGAAACGGGAAATATGTCAATATGGAGAACAGTGAAGTCTTACATAAAAAAATAATTTTATTATTAACAAATCTACAGAAACGACGGGTATTTAAACTAAACACTGGGACGGGTAAATGTCAAAATATTGTGCAAAGTAAAGCCTTCCCAAAAAAATACCATCATCATTCAGCAGCCTCAAATGAATTCCCGAGCGAAGCCGGGTATCTGAGCTATATATATATAAAATTGTAACGTTTGTCTGTACATTGATTCCTCCCTCCCCCAAAATTCCATGATACTTTTTAGTTTTACATAGAACTGAAACTATATCAACCATTTTTAACATTGGTGTCTGATTCTTTGTTTGTTACCTTTTCACGCCTAAACTACTGAACCGAATGTTATGAAACTTGGTATGAATATTACTACTAATCCAACATAGACTATAGGCTAGACTACTATTCTCAGAAATGAACAGGGGCAGAGGCTATAAGGGAGTCCTGAAACGAAAAATCGCAATATTTCAGTTTTCTTTTCGTTTTTTTTGCAAACATGTACATAAGAAAAGCTGTTTATTTTGTTACTTAGAATAACTTTTAACTAAAAACTAAAACGGGTGTCAACAATTTATTTAACTTAAGCCGACAATTAAACGTTGCATTTACAGTTGAATAAATTTGAATTGCCTCAATATTTGTAATTTAGGAAAGCCGGATTTTCAGACGAATTAGATTGTAAAGATGATTAAAAATAAAAACTACAAAAATTAGTTTCCTGATCTTTTCCTGTAAAATATTTCTTTAGGCAAAGTTCTTAAATGATGTAACCTATGCAATAACCGATTGATAAGTGATCATTAAACTTTATTTTATAATGGCATATTGTGTCGCGCCTCTAAAGTTTTTTAGAATCTTGCGATCATTTTAAGTATTACTCGGGTTAGTGTGAAGCTTATAAATCTCCGCCCCCCTCACTATCTTAATCTAAATTTGTAGTTATGTAACATTTATGAGAGTTATGAGCTTTATAATAATAAGTATAATTTAAACCAAATAATGCAGAATTCAGACAAGATGGGGGAGCGGAAGTTGTGAGGATATAACACAGTCGGTTCCTGGCAGACCGGCTTTTGATCCGGTGGGTCGGCGTTTGGTGGGAAGAGGTAGTTCATGCTTAATAATTGAATGTAATGTTGATGTTTGGTTTAAACTAGGGCCAAAAATTAAATGGCGTGTTTAAAACATCGGAATGTCAGCATTCATTAAACATTACATGATAATGACTTTTACAACATTTATTATTTGCTCTTTCAGTAACGTTGTGTTCTTCCCCAGAAATATTTCTTTAAATATCATAAATAATATATATATATATATATATATATATATATATATATAGACTATATATGTGTGTGTGTTTGTGTGTGTGTGTCTGTCTGTCAGTATGTCTGTTATCACTATAGCGGCCACAAGTATATTTAACGTATAACCAGATATTTAAACGTTTGGTGTAAAACTAAAGATCAAGTTTAAATCAGTTCTTTTTTTATTTTTTGGGCTTTACATAAATCTGTATAACAAATAACCAATCCATCCAAATATAATAAATTAGAAAGAAATTTTATGGAGGCAATGATACTTTATACTCCCATCTACGTGCACTATGACATGAGTCAAATAGTTTGGCTTTTATAAGTATTTTTAGTGAGGTTGGCAAATAGCTCATGATACTCCTCATAAAGAAGCAAAGTATTTACAACTATAAACTAAGGTAAAATTATATAAAACAATGCAAGTAAATGTTATGCAAACCCCCACTCCTACTCATGTCATATTAACAATAAGCATTTACGTCATGAAACAGTTTATTCAAAGCTTACGTACCTAATATTCCTTTCATAGAATGTTAGCTGTGTGAGATACGCGCAAGCACGTTGTGCCATGACGCCATCAATTAAACGTTTTTAACTCGAAAACGTTAACTGACCTATACTATACTCGAAATTTATTTCATGCAACACGCAGTCATCGGACTAGGAATAGCGGAGTATAGAAGGGGCAATTCGAAATTTCAAAATATCTCCCTTATTATGAGTCTGATCGAAAAGTATAATAGATCCAATTTTGTTAAACTATGTTTGCTCTAAAATTCTTGTTATATACATTTTTTCGTAACTCTAATATTATCCGGGTTTTTTTGCGATTTGTTGGTTTCAGCTTTCCGAAAACCCTAATGGAAGTGGGATCATCGTATTTCTACAAAGAAGTAGAGAATAAATGGCGAGATGAGATGAGCTGTGTTTCAAACCAGAACGTGGGGAAATCTGCTTAGTTTGCGCTGCCCCTGCGTGATGGAGTTTTGTGCTAGAGGCCTATAACGAATATGCTGGGGCAGAGAGAGAGAGGCTGGATGCGTTGGATGTATATAGAGAAGTTTTGGATGTAGTGAGCTGGTCCGGGACTCCAAGGCCTCTACAAGGAATGTACTCCCCGGCCTTGAGACAACACGCTCCCCCCACCATCTCTCTCTCTCTCGCTCTCTCACACACACTCACTCGCTCTCTGTTTCTATTTCTCTCACTCTATCTCTCTCCTAACACATATATTCACATATTATTTTCTCACTCGCCTCCCCCACCCTCCGACTTAATGTATATATATCCACATACATTATCAAAACAAGATGCAGTTCTTAAACAAACCTGAAGTCGAGAGACTCCTGACGGCCACTCTTCAAGTAGTCGAAAATAATAAAACAATAACTTTACCTGATTGGTTAATGACTAATAAGCTAGCAATGAAAACTATTTCGAAAACAAATATTCCAGATTTCAGCAAACATGGCTCACATTCTTCTGGAGTTCATATCAATGAATAATCAAGACATTTTACATTAAGTTTTTAGGATTGACTGTAGACAAAAGCTCTTGACTGGTTTGGTCAATGTTGTTTTCTTCTGGGGCTTCCTTATATCATGATGAAGTCATAACTTCATAAACTTTTGCACTTAATAAAACATTTTCTTCAGACGATTTATTTTAGAGTACGGATTAGTAATAGTTTTGGAGTACCTCAAGGCAGCGTACTCAGTCTGCTTCTGTTTATAATAGGAATTAATGAACTCCCTAATCTATTTGCTCATCACGTAAATATATTATTATACGCTGACAATATATTGTTATACACTGCAGTAAAAAAAAAGCACTGACGATGCGAAAAATGACATGCAAGCATCACTGGATATAAGCAGTAACTGAATTAATGACAAAGGCAAAAGCAGTATGGTTCAATAAATCGAAGAACACGAGCATCCCAGCCATAAAGATTTATAATTGCTAAATCCCTACACAAAAGGACCTCAAATTTTTAGGTATGATCTTTGACCAACGACTTACCTGAATTCCTCGCCTGAAATATGTGTAATGGGTCTTAAAGTATACTGAGAAAAATATCGAGCATGGAATGGGAAGCAGAACGACTATCTCATCTGAAGCTCTATAAAAGTCTGGTAAGATCGCTTGGATCATGGATGCAACCACGGGTTTTTCTGAATAATTGATTCTGTGCACAACAGTGGTTTATGAATGATATCTGGTGCATTCAGGTCCAGCCCAGTAATAAGCTTGTGTGCTGATTTTGGCGAAGCACCTTTAAATTACAGACGAGATTGGTTATCCATAGAATATTATTTTAAAGTCTCCTCACAAATTAGCCATCCTGCCAGAAATATATTACTAAATTACAACGATCACAGCAATCATATTAAAAAAAAACAACACTCAGGAAGTATGGGATTGACAATATAGAAATTGTTCTTGATAAAAACTATCTTTGGAACCATGGTCACCCAACCCAGTAAAAAGGAAGATCCTACAAACTGAATTGTTTGTGGAGTAGAGCTAACAGTGGCACACTTACAGACTATAGAAGTTATGAGGACATAAGGAAGTCTCTTTGTATATCAGGAATACTGTCTAAAATACTAGGGGATGATATCCACTCTATAAAAACAAAAATGAGTAAATTCTTAATAATTACGGGTCTAAATAAGAAATATATATAGAATTTCAACATATGGGCACATTGAGATAAGAATTTATATATCAAATTGATTATAAAAAGATACTGCGGTGTTTTTGTTATTTGTAACAGAATTTGGGATAGAAGAAAATTGAAGAAATGCAACACATGCGAGGATGATGTAAGGAGTGGAGAGGATCTCCTAGGAGAGAGACTACCGTAGAAACGAAGGTAAAGGAAAATGGACTCTTGACAACCACAAATAACTCAAGATTTGGTGCCTATTAACAATACATAATCAACTCCATTAATAAACTTTCATAAGTATAATCTTTTTTGTGCTTGGTGGGAAAAAGGGTGGGGCATGAAAGGGAAGTACTTTCGGCGTTAGAACTGGGTCCTAACTACCACACTGAGTGATTTAAGACGATAGAGGAAGATGTAGCGGATGATAGGTCCTGCAACGACTCTAGCAGTTACTAGTAAATTAGTTTTTTTAAAAAAAAAAAAAAAAAAAAAAAAAAGAAATGCATGAGAACAACAATTGTAGACCATCAATAGTTTAACAAGATTGGTTCTATAACATTTTACGTTCCGACTCATAATAACAGAGATATTTTGAATTATCGAATCCTCCCCCCCCCCCTCTAATTCCACACCTCCAATTTCAGCCAATAACAAATATGATCTTTAATGTTGACAGGAAAGGATGAATAAAGGTCTATTGAAAACAATATATGATATATAAGCTTAGAATAGAGCGATATCTCGGTTATTATTCATGATATAGAAAATATGTATATAGGTAATACATTTATAGGTAATTTAATTTGGAATATGATTGGTTATGTACAATTTTTCGATCCGACTTATAATAAAGGAGAGATTTTGAACTTTCAAAATTTCACCTTTCCCACTGGTCCGATTTGTACCATTAACGACGTGATCATTCTTTTTACATCAAACGATTACATATCAAGTTTAGTAACTATCAAACGAAAATTGTGACCGCTAGAACGTTAACAGACAAATATATATGTATATACATGTGTGTGTGTGAGATGACGGTATTTGCTTTGCCAAGGCATTACTATGCACAGTATTTTTACATTTTTTCGTCTCAGAATTTATGGTTTATACATGATCTAGTAACTAAAGTAATAAAAATAATAATAAAATTGTTGCCTTCCACTATAGGTTCTAGCATATATCTGGACATTGTTTAAATAATACATTTTACAAATTATATAATCAAAATGCTTTTATAGTTTAAATTTCTATGTGCAATAAATAACAAAGTTATTTTCTAATTAAAATAAATAACAAATGAGGAATGTAGGGTGGAGATTTATAACTCCCCTAATCCGATTTACACTTAGAACTATCATATAAGTCTAAAAACATAACATCATTTGTCATAATATGCTTTTATTAAAAAACACTTGAATGAGTAATAATAAAATTGTTCACTCCCGCTGTAGTTTTTATTATATAACTCGTTTATATTTCGTTATACGACAAAAGTTACTCCAGTAACAAAATCTGTCCTTCTGTTATTTGCATGTTTTCTAAAATACCAATACGAAATGAAATATCGCAATTTTTCATTATAATGATAATTATTTAATTGTAATAAACGCTATCCACGATTATGATTTGAATAATTCGCGGTGAGTGAAGTAGTGGAAAGGGATTCATTAGGAACTTTTTTTCATTTATCCTGAAAAACTAAAATTTCTATTCTGTAAGTCCCTTATAATTACCTGATCCTTACGGGAAAACAATGTGGAAGTGTAGTCGTACTCATTGAAGCCTTGCTAAAAAAAAAAATAAAAAATAAAAAAAATCATCATTCAGCATCTAATGATATCCCGAGTGAAGCCGGGTACCTTAGCTAGTATATGTATATAGAATTGCTTTTTAGTTTCACGTGTGATTTGGGGTTTTGATGTCTTTTTGTTTATTACCTTTTCACGCCTAAACTACTTAGCCGAATTTTATGAAACATGGTACTTATATAACTACTAACCCAACTTAGACTATTGGCTATATTAATATTCTCAGAGACAAACAGGAGTGGGGTTATAAGGGAGGCCTGAAATGAAAAATTGCGATATTCCATTTCCTATTAGTTTTTCGGCAAAGATGCCCATAACAAAAGTTGTTTATTCTGTTATATACACTTCTGTCGTATAAGGTTAAACGAGATATACGATAAAAACTATAGCGGGAGCCGACAAATTTATTGTGTACAAAAGATAAACTAATGATTATCATATTTATGTACGGAAACGGACGGAGAAACAAAAGTAATTCAACATTTTTCCATATTCAACACCGATGGACCATGTTCGATGGTGGTAGACGATATTCCTTTCCCGCCAAATTCCTACTGTCAGCTGATGTATTCAGAGCTGGGCTATAATCGTCTCTACAACTTGCGCTGCTTTTAAATTCTTGCAACTGGAGTTATTCGAAATATACATATCCCCCTCCATGCAGTTTAGCATATCACATGAATTTAAAATATATTACACAATTTATACATAAATTATTGTGGGAGTATAAATTATTATATCGTCAATTATCAATAATAACGTTACATAAAAAACAAACAAAAAAAACATATAAAGAGAAAATTGTTAGCCTTGATACTAGAAGCCTTGAAAATAGATTATTCGTAACCCTTTAAGATTAGTTGTAATTATCAGCTGTAATAAGTATTCCACCCATTAATTGTATCAAAAGCATAATAATACTTTAAGGGCACTATTATAGCTTAGCTTCTTCAATTGGAAATTTGCCTTTTTCTCGTTTAATGTCTTGTTTTAGTTTTGTCAGTCTATTGTCTGCATTCGTATATTAAATTTTGACATGTTTGTGGAGTTATTTAATCACAAGGGCAAGTTTTGTTGTCTTTCAGGTTGAATCACTGGTAGTTAGAATTTAGTGGTGTGAATGTCCTGTTACAATTTGTGTCATGTAGAAGTCAGTCTGTATGCATTTGCTGATGAAATATGTGTTAAGGTTTGGAATGCAAATTTTTGAATGTTGTCCTTTATTAGTTACGGTCCATCGTCTTTGCCACTTTTCAATTAGATGGGGTTTTAACATATATTTTACATGGGCTTTGGAGATTTTAGTGTAACATTCTGATAATTAGGAATCTTGTGAAGCAGACTTAGCAGCTCATCTGCAAATTCATTTCCAAAATTATTAGAATGTGCTTTAACTCATGAAAAATATATGTTGACATGATTTAGTTCTGCTATTAGATCTTATATATATAGAAACTCGATATGTAAGACATTTCTGTCTGTTAACGCTTTAGCGGTGGTCGCAATTTTTGTTTGATCGTTGCCAAACATGATATTTAAAAGTTTCATGGTAAACTAAAGATCAAGTTCGTTAACGGCTGAAATTGGCAGAGGGAGGAAATTTTCGAAAATTCGAAATATTTCCGTTATTATGCATCGGATCGAAAAATTGTATAGAACCAATCTTAGTAAAAATGTAATTGGCTATAAATGTTGTTATATACATATTTTCTCTGTCATGAACATTAACCGAGATATTTCCATATTTTAGTTTTCGGTCATTGTAAAACCTCCTACTCATGCCATATTAACAATAAGCTGTTATATCGTGAACCAATTATTCTAAAGGTAAATACTAAATATTGTTTTCATTGAACTTATACTATGCGAGATACATGCAAATATGTTGTGCGATGACCTCATCATTTAAGATTTTACGTCCTTTACTCGTAAATGTTTATTTGATCTATACTATACTATATGTATATCTGTACCATAGTCAATATTTACCCATTTCAGCCAACACTAAAGATCATATTTGTCATTGGCTGAAATTCGATCTGCAATAGTAGGGTTTAGAAGGGGAGATTCGAAAATTCAAAATATCTCCGTTATGAGTCGGCTTGAAAAATGTTGTAGAACCAATCTTGTTAAACTAAAATACTCTACAATTGTTGTTCTTTGCATTTATTCATAATTCAAGTATTAAGCAAGTTATTCGTACTTTCTTGTTTTCAGCCTTCAGTAACCCACCCCTCCCCATTTATTTTTTCTACCAATTGGCTTTTTTTTTTTTTACATAGAAATAGAGAGTATGTAATGAGATTATATCACAAGTGTGTTATGCCAGCATATGGAAAATCTGCTTAGTTTACGCAGCTCCTGCGTGACGGAATGTTTAACCATTTAGAAAGCAGGGCTTGAAGAAAAAATTACTTCTAACAGCATGTCAGTTAGTAAGGTTGGAAAATAAATATAGACTATAGACTCAGTTGTAGAGAAATGATTTGGTATTGAAACGCTTGACAGAATATGGTGTTGGCGTATTGTGTTCAAATTATAATAACTAAAAATACTTAAAAGTAAAAAATGTTATTTATTAGCGTCCACTTTGTGCTACTAAGGCTAATCGGAATAGGATTATATACAGATTACTACCCTTTTCTTACCAGTGTGAAACTAATGAATTTAATTAGTGAGTTCGTCAGTAAATAAATTCCTGTCACCCAGGTGAGAATCGAACTCACGACTATAGGTCGTGATTAAGACCAACACCTTAACTCATATGGTTCTCCTTTGCCCCCCCCCCCAAAAAAAAAGCCTATCATCTTCAGGAGTAAAACTCTTTAAAGCACCGCCAGAATGTGTTTAATATCTGAAAAAATGTTTTTTTTTGTTTTTATATTTTTTTTTTTAAAATAAATTAATCAACTTCATGTCTGAAGGTATTTTTATACACGAGATGAATACTATCAAATATATTTGTCATAAATGTCACTGGAAAAATTAATTATGATCAGGTACACAGCCACTTGAAGGTGGGGACCGGTTTCTTATCATATATATAAAGCACAACAGCCTTTAATAAAGTTAAGGATAATAACATCGCATACCAATGAATTAAAAATGCGTATTATATATTTAGACCGTAATTAAGACAATTATGGAAACTAGTTAATTGTATATAAATATTAAATTGAAATCGTGAAATTTGAGCTAATTTTATTACGAAACACTGGTGATCTCTATTTCTAAGCAAAATCCGTTTTGTACAAGTAAGGGTTTACAAAGGAAGAACACAAGAAAGTACGAATATCTCACTTACAAATTGACTTATCAGAAAATGTATAGGGGAACAATTGTAGAGCATCACTTGTATAAAAAGATTCGTTTTATAGCATTTATGATAAAAACTCGTATTTATATTTTGAGTTTTTGGAACAGAGTTCACCCATTAACTTATCTAATATGTTGTCGAATGTAACGGCTAATTATCGAGAATGTTTAAATCAATTAAGCATTTTCTAGTCTACAACATAAAATCTTAAGTCAATTGTCATCAAACAACGTATTCGCATGGAACTTGCATATTAAAGGCCCGATGGAAATAATATTTCGTATTTAAGCTCAGAATAAAAACGTTTCATGTTTGTACTAATTCGTTTATGTGCAATGGCTGAAAGTGGGCGTTTGCTGTAGTTTAAAAAATTAAAAAAAAAAATGCAAATATCTCGGATAATAAACAGTTGGTGTTCTATGCATTTTTTTTTTCGTAAATTAAGTACTAAGTGAGTTATTCATACTTTCTTGTTTTCAGCCTTGAATAACTCCCTCCCCCCGTTACTCATCGTTTTTTTACATCGAAATGGAGAATATGTGGTGAAAATGAGATCACGTGTGACATACCAGCACGTGGGAAATCTGCTTAGTTCACGCATCACCTGCGTGAAGGACATATTCTTCCTCTTCTAGGTAGGATAGCTTCAATGCTTGGCGCATAAAGAACAAAGAAAGTAAAACTCGCCATATCAATTTTTCCCTCCGGTGAAGTTCCTGTTCTGTTCATGTCAACAATATTCCTTCACCACCAGCCAATTGTGTACGCTACCTTGGAGTACATTTAGACACCAAACTTACTTGGGAATCCCATACAATAATTAAAACACAGGAACTTATCAGACAACATCAGACGCAACCACACTTTCCAATCCAAAGTCCTGCGCACCATAGTAGATGCTCCATATTATGTTACAAACCACACCCTACATAAAGATCTTAATATCCCATTTACAAAGGGCCTAATTCCCTTAAGATTCAGAAAATTCCACAGCAGGCTATCCAATCATCCTAATCCAGAAGTCCTAGTAGCCCTTTCCAGTACCACTCATCCATATTCCAGTCCACGGCGCCTCAAGAGACAATGGCCCAGAGATATCCTATAGAAGTGTAATGTGAAGTGATAGCAGTCAAGTGCCATTCCTCCTTAGCTCTCGACTTCCTTGCCAGGCAGAGAGAGGCTGCTCCTCTCATTGTGGTGAAGGGGTTTAGCATCTGTCGAGAGTGGTGGAGGGCGATTGCCAGTTATCAAATGCATTTAGTTGCAGACTGTAATATTCTTAATAAAATAAAATAAAAACCTAGGTAGGATCGATGACCATTTCAAAAACCTTTTCAAAAATAGCGTAATGAGAACAACCTCAACAGCAGGGAAATTTGCTATTGCACTGTGACAGGTAGTTCATATGAATCAGCTGGTATAAGTATGGCCGTCGATAAAGGTTCCGGTATATGCCAATCTCATGACCTTGTCAATGCCTCTCTTTTCCCCAGATCTAGAAAAGGTAACTTCCTGTTTGTTTCTCATTTCAAGCGTTAATTTAACGATCTCTTTTCAGGCGCTAGAGGATAACCTAACTTACAGACTAAATCATCACAGGAATTCTAAAACAAGATCTGCGTAAACTAAGATGTGCTGGTATAACACACTTGGGATCTCATCTCATCATGTATTCTTTATTTAAAAGTAAAAAAAAAAAACAAAAAAAAAAGTCCATCACGCAGTAGCTGCGTAAACTAAGCAGATTTCCCACGTGAAGTTTTACAATAGAGAAATCTGTATACTAATAACAGTAGTAGTATTTGAGTCTCTAAACCATTTTCACGAAACCCGAAAAGATACGAAAACGGCCCAACTAGCTTTCCGCGGAAAGTCCCGAATAGATCCGACTTCAGCCGATCTCAACTCAGTTATCAGACACACATTTAATAAAAAGTCCGTCACGCAGGGGCTGCGTAAACTAAGCAGATTTCCCACGAGAAGTTTTACAATAGAGAAATCTGCCTAATAACAACTGTAGTAGTAAGAAACCTCTAAACCTAAAACATTATTTAGGGCGTAATAACCCAGTAGTTTCTAGCCCCAAAAAACAGTTAACCTAACCTCTAAACCTATTCACGAGGGACGAATAGTTAAGGAAACGCCCGCCAGAGCTCTCGGCGGAAAGTCCGAACATAGCCTACTGGTGACCACACGCAGAATACAAATCCAAATATCTCGGTTAATATTCAAGATACAGAATAAATGTATAGAACAATATTTATAGTAAATTTAATTTGCAATAAGATTAATTCTATACAATTTTTCGATCCGACGCATAATAACGGAGATATTTTGAATTTTTTAAATTCCCCTCTTTAAATCCCCCCCTCCCATTTGTCCGAATTCAGCCGTTAACGAACTTGATCTTTCTTTTTACATAAAACGATCAAATACCGAGTTGGGTGACGATTAAACAAAACTTGCGACCGCTAGAGTGTTAACAGACAAATATATATATATATATATATATATATATATATATATATATATATATATATATATATATATATAGTTTTGATCGGACCTCATTTTCGTCATCTCCTGGGTAGGATCGATGGACATTTGAGGAAAATTTTTCGAAAATCGCGTCATGAGTACGACCTCAATAGCTGATTTCCCTTAAGGGAAATCAGCTAAAAATCTGTAATTGTATGTATGCGTCCTTCTTCACTCTCTTAAAAAATTAAAAGATCAAGTTAATAGGTGAAATCCGACCTTTGGTAGGAGGGGAGGGGGTTATAGCAGAGGAGAATTTCGTAAATTCGAAATATCTTCGTTATTATGAGTCGGATCGAAAAAATGAACAGTATTACTCATATTGCAAATCTATAAATATTGTTGTGTAAGTATTTTCAATATCTTTATTATTAACCGAGATATTTGATTTTTTAGTTCCGGTCTTCAGTAAACCCCCTCCTGCTCATGTCATGTATAACAATGAGCTTTTATATTGTATTTTATTTGAAGCCTAAATACCAAATATTGTTCTCATTGGACATTTACGTTTTGAGATAAATGCAAATTTGTGACGCATCTGGGAAATTTGCTTAGTTAACGCAGCCTCTGAGTGACCGCCTTTTTAGCAGATTTCCCCTAAGGGAAATCAGCTATTGAGGTCGTACTCATGACGCGATTTTCGAAATATTTCTTCAAATGTCCATCGATCCTATCCAGGAGATGACGAAAATGAGGTCCGTTCAAAATTATATATATGCATATATATATATATATATATATATATATATATATATATATATATATATTTGTCTGTTAACGCTCTAGCGGTCGCAATTTTTGTTTGATCGTTACGAAACTCGATATTTAACCGTTTCATGTAAAAGGACAGATCAAGTTCGTTAACGGCTGAAATCGGACAAGAGGGAGGGGGATTTCGAAAATTCGAAATATCTCCGTTATTATGCATCGGATCAAACATTTTTTAGAGCCAATCTTATTGCAAATTAAATTTACTATAAATATTGTTATATACATTTATTCTGTATCTTGAATATTAACCGAGATATTTGCATTTTTATGAAGTCTGTGGGACGCGTGGTCGGTTATATAGTTCGGATTAGGTCGGCCATTTCCGTAACTCCTCGGCTCAGGTGGAAGCTTCTTCTAACCTTACCTGTCGTTTCTAACCTTACCTTACCTTCGTTACTTTGTGAGATTCATGCAAATACGTTCTGTTCATCCGCCCCCCTTCTTTAGTTCTTGGACTACTAAAATTTGAGTTATTAAAATATAAATTATTCTTACAATTCAGAAGCCGTTTCAATTGGGAATTTATTTTAATTAACTGAAAGATTTCTTATTACCGTTTGTATTTAATCACGGTGGTGTTGTGTTACCAGTATGCAGATTTCTCTATTGTAAAACTTCACATGGGAAATCTGCTTAGTTTACGCAGCCCCTGCGTGACCGCCTTTTTTTGAATTCCTTGGAGGTCACCAATTCAAGTATTGACCATTCCCTATGTAGATTGACTTCAGCTGTCTCCAGTCGAGCTCTCCCCGATGTATATATAATGAATTAAAGCTTTTATAAATCTGTCTAACAGAAGAAAAAAATTACTCAGGCTAATACGTTTATTTATTTTATTTTACTTTATTTCTTTTTTTACTGTATTTAAAGTCGTAAATTTAGGAAGAGGCCCCGACAGAGAGTGAAAAAGTTAGTGGATAGAGTAAGCGGTGCCCTCTGAGGATAAGGTTGAGTGGATTATGGTGGCCGGGGGGTGGTAGGGCAGGATAGACGTGGCGTGGGGCAAAAAGACGAGCCAGTCTAACGGGATAGGGCCCGTCCTGGCCCTTACACTAATAAAAAGATTTAAGGTCCCTAACACCGCTCCACTCCGGCAACAAGTCTTCTTTTTCTTTTGGTCTTCGTTTATTACTTTCTTTTTTTCGTTTTCCTTTTTTCTTTTTTTTAAAGAAAGAAATTAGGTCTTTCGCCTAAGACGTCTTCCGTTATGCCAATCAGCCTTTATTTATTCCCATGAGTAACAGTTTCCTCTCTATGCCACGCCGGAGGATCATACTTGGAAGAAGGTTCAGCTCTTTTCCATACAAAATGTGTTTCCTTTAAGTTAGTCATGCTCGTTGTAAATAAAGTCCGTCACGCAGTAAACTAAGCAGATTTCCCTCGCGAAGTTTAATAATAGATAAACCTACATGCTGCTAACACAACACCACCGTGTAGGTATATTAAGTGAATAAATATAAACGGTAATAAGAAATCTTTCCCCTCCCTTTCCGGCGGGAAGCGGCACAAAGACACCGGAAAGATAAACGATAACTGAAACATATCATAATATAACATATTTATTTAATGAAAACTATTTACATATCGAGTACTGTAATTTATAATGAATCAGAATAATGTTTATCTCAATCGATCAAATTTAGTAGTCCAAGAATTTAAGACGGGAGGAGGGAGGGGATCACAAGAACATATTTGCATGTATCTCGTATAATAAAGGTCTCTGGAACAGTGGCGGCTCGTAGCTAAAATTAGTGGGGGTGCTGTTCCAGAAAATTTTTAGCCTTAATATGCCAGGGTCGGCACTGCGGGAACGACAGTGCTCTCTCTCCCTTGCAGCCACGCCTGAAGATTCCTGTGTGACAACAGTCAAACACCTCGCCGCTGGAACTGTGTAACGGACAGTTCCATACAAATTGTATCTTTTTTCATGAACTGGGGGATGATTACTGCATTAAGCTTAAGGATTATATATTATACAAGTATAAAGAAAGAATTAAAGAAAAAAGGATCATTATATTAAATGTTATAGATAATATCAAGTGGAATTTGGGGGTGCTGCAGTTCCACAGTGCCTATACGCGAGCTGCCACTGCTCTGGAAAACAATATTAGGCATTTAAGCTTCGAATAATGTGGTTTATTATATAACAGAGTATTGTTTATGTAACACGAGTAGAAGTGGGGGTTTACTAAAGGCTGCAAAATGCAAATATCTCGGTTAATATTCAAGATAAAGTACATTTAATTTGCAATAAGATTCATTAATACACTTTTTCGATCCGACGTTTAGTAATAGAGATATTTCGACTTTTCGAAATTCTTCCCCAATAAAACCCACCCCCTTCCCCCTGGTAATACTATGACGATAATAATGAATAATATATGGATATCTAAATATCGAGTTTGGAAACAATTAGACAAAAATTGCGACCGCTAGAACGGTAACAGACAAATATATACAGTTTTGAAAGGACCTCATTTTCGTCATCTCCTAGGTAGGATCGATGGACATTTGAAGAAAAATTTCGAAAATTGCTTCATGGGTACGACCTCAATAGGTGATAGGGAATTCTAAAATTCAAAATTTCTGTGTTATTTTACGTAGAAATAGAGAATAAATGGCGAGAGAAATCTGCTTAGTTTAAGCAGCACCTGATTGACGGACATTTTAACTATTTAAAAAGCAGGGCTTTAAGAAAAAAATAACTTCTAACGACATATCAGTAGGTAAGGTTGGAAAATAAATATAGACTCAGTTGTAGAATGTAGAAGCCTGGTAACAATGACAAGTATATATATATATATATATATATATATATATATATATATATATATATATATATATATATATATCACACTGGTATTTCTAAAATGACACAACTCAAAATGACACAAGGTGTTTTTGAGTTATGACTATTAAATCAAAAAGCGTGAGTATTCAAGGCTTGGGATATCGACATTATGCAATAACAATTTTGGATAAGATTTTCCTACCACCTACTTTTGGAAATGATAAGTTGGTTATGTAATTGGCTTTTCCCTAAGTCCAGTAACAGTTTTTCCCATTTTTCCAGAAAAGAAGGTTTTTGACTTATGTCACTTTAGAAATACTTGTGCGATATATATATATATATATATATATATATATATATATATATATATATATTTGTATAATTTTGAACGTACTTCATTTTCGTAATCTACTAGGTAGGATCGATGGATATTTGAGGAAATTATTAGAAAATCACGTTATGAGTACAACCTCAGGAGAGTCTTACTGGGCGAACTGCAGAATGGTTTGATTGACCGACTGCATGTTATAGAAGTTAGTCTGGCCAAACAGATTTCCCATTTGCTGATATGGAACAATACTGATCTCTTATCATATACTTTTTATTCCTAAGTACAAAATCCCTTGAATAGAAATAGGGCTTATTTGAAGGCAGGACAACTAGCTAAATATTTGACCGAAGAAAGAATGTACTGAACAAGAATTGTAGAGCATCAATAGCTTAACAAGATTGGCTCTATAACATTTTTCAGCCCGACTCATAATAACGATGATATTTTGAATCTTCCTAACCCCGCCCCATATTTCTTGTCCGATTTCAATCATTAACTGATATGAACTTAAGCGTTACATGAAATGGTTAAATATCGAGTAAGGTATGTATAAAATAAAATTTTCGAGTTAAGAATGTAAAACTTAATTGACGACATCATCATTCATTTGCTTAGAACAGATTACTAAAGACTGATAATATCTCGGTTAATTTTCAACATAGTAAAAAGTGTAAAGACCAACATTTATAGAAAATAAAATTTGCAACAAGATTTGATAAATACCATTTTTTGACTCATAGTATTGGAGATATTTTGAATTTTTGATTTTCTCGCCTTTTAACCCCACCCCTACTCCCCTATCTGATTTTAGCCTCCTAAGAACTTGATCATTAGTTTTACATGAAACGCTCAACAAAGTACAACCACAATAGCAGATTTCCCCTAAGGAAAATCGGTTCAAACATACGTCATTCAAGCTAGTCACACTCATTGGTAAATGAATTTTTCCTTTAACAGTCTTACTGGTTAACTTCAGAAAGGTTTGGGGACAACCATTACTGCATGTTGTACATACTTTCTGTCTGATAATTTATCTCTCTCTTGTTTTGCATCTTGCCTAAAAAAATGCTCATATTGTTCTAATAGCGTTTTTATAATAACCAACTGCAATACTAATTACATTCAATTAAGAACTAAAGGATTATTGAAAGTGTAAATGAATGGTGTCAACGAATTTTTAGAAGAGAAATGTTTACTACCACCTCTCAATAACCACCAGTCCAAGGAGTGACTATCTGTATCACTATGCGCAACATTGTCATGTCTCAACTAATGTTTTCATTTTTTTTTTCATTAATAAACTTATCACACGACATTAGGAACCAAATGCACATTACAACTTCACAAATCACTTATTTTCATTTTACAAATGCTTGCTTTACCTGGTTCTCGGTTAGCAAATCTATCAAGGCCATAACCAAAGTTTCCCAAAATTAAATTCTAATGTAAGAGCAGGAGTTCCTTGTAAGCCAACAAACAACACATGAATTAGGACAGGGTTAATGTTGGCCTTAATCTAACATGATAATCCTAGAGTGGCGAGTTCCATTTTCGCATAGGCAATAGGAATTTATTTAGTGACCAACTCATTAGTTAAAATCCTTAGTCCCACCCTGGCTAGAAAAGGGTGGAAACCTGTAGAGAACCACTCCCAATTAGCCGTAGTAGCACAAAGTGGACGTTAGTAAATAAAGGAAAGGGAAGGGATTTGGAACTTTGACTAATTACTCGTTGGGCCTTATAAGACTGGTTTTTCAGATGCTTGAAGAATGTCCTGTGACAGAATAATTCTATCTTGGACAACACTCTGAAACAAAAGCCTGTCATGCAGGTGCTAAGTCAACTAAGAAAGTCTTTCACACACTAGAATGATACAAAGATGATCTCTTCTTCTCCAGCAGTAAGAAGCCCATATGAACAAGAATTAAAATGTTAGTTAGACTCGAGATGTTTAGTGGCTGACAGAGTTGGGCAGTAATTAGTTACTTTTGTAATTAACTACTTTTTCAACTAATAAATACTAGTTATGTAATTGCAACTACAGTTCCAAAAATGTAGTTGCATTTTCTTGGTTTCACAATTACCGTAATTGTAGTTGGTATTCATACATCCAACTACTATTTGAAATAAAAAGTAGTTATAAAAATAATTACAATTAGTAGTTGTAATTGTAACTGTAGTTATTGAGTAATAACTACAACAACATATAGATCAGCTGTTTTTTACATTCCAAAGAGAGCACATATTTTGATCGCCTCTATATAAATATTTACACTCGTGGTGGTGATAAATAGCTCATCTGAGACGAGCCATGTTCAATTGGTGCACTGAATAAGGTCAGAAGAACTGAAGGTGGACGCTCTATCAGCACACTCTCTTGTTGCAGGGATCGCCTCTTGTCACTCTCTCCAGTCTGTCTTCTATATCCGTCACCAGTCCTTGTCAGTGAAAGTGAGGACGAGAACTCCTTATTTTTTGGAGCAGAGCAGTAGAGAGATTATTTTCTTTTGCCGCGATGGCAAAAGCCCCAAAATCAAATAGCCTGTCTTACAAAAATTTGAGTTAAGAGTAATTTTAATGGCTAATTTGTTTAAATTTTATAGTTTAAAAGTAATTTAATTTCATTCGACTCGGGAAAATATAAAAAGGAATTTACATATTATTTTCGTTAGTTTGCATACAGATTATTTTTAGTTATTATAATAATGTAGTATATATAATATAATAAACTTTTGAATATAAAGACATTGGATGTAGTTATTTCTTAACAGCCTCAACTACTTCAGTCAGTGTTTCACACAGTTTTTAAAGTAACTACCCAAGTAACTGTAGTTGCAACTACAACTACAGTTACAATTACTAACTGTAGTTGTTTTTGGAACTAATGATTTTCTCAACTACTAACTGTAGTTGTGAAATTTCAATTACAATTACTTTAGTTGAAAAATGTAGTTGGCCATTATCAATAACTAATTACATTAGTAGTTGTAATTGTAACTATATTTCAACTAATGTAGTTATAACTTGTAATTGTAATTACAATTTTGCCCAACTCTGGTGGCTGAGGTAAGTAAAAATCGGATTGGTAGACTTAGGGGATCAGAAAAGGCTGAAACCAACAAAAATACAAATAATACTTTGATACTCAAAAGCTCTAAATCCCTTCACTATCCTTTATTTATTAACATCCACTTTTTGCTTTCCTAGCTTGTTGTGACAAGTTATCTACAGGTTACCATCCTTTTCCAGCTTAGGTGGAACTAAGGATATTCATTAATGAGTTTGTCACGAAATAAATTCCTATTGCCCAGGAGAGAATCGAACTCGCCACTCTAGAGTTACCATGTGAATTTAAGGCCAAAGCTATACAGTTCACATGGCTAACATGAGCCAATATCTTTTTATAGAGAAAACTATGTAATTAAATGGCAAGATATTCATGAAATTAGGTATTTATATGTGTATCAATATGGATCACATCTCCAAGCATAATAAAACAATCGCTTCAGGCTAATGTACCCACTTCACCCATTATTTGACAGACTTTCAAATATTGCAAATCCTTAAAGGAATTAGGTACCAATTAAAACTTTAAGAATTTCATATACTCTAAACTCATCTGTGCTTTTATGCATAAATATAGCTAATATTAAGATAAATATCAACTGAAATATACCATGTACAAATTGACACATACTGTTTATTAAATTATTTATTAACGTCCACTTTATGCAACTAAGGCTAATTGGGATGGGTTCTCTACAGGTTGCTACCCTTTTCTAGCCAGGGTGGGACTAAGAATTTTATTTAGTGAATTCCGTCACTAAATAAATTCTTGTTGCCCAGGTGGGAATCGAACTTGCCTCTCTAGGTTTACCATGTGAGTTGGTCACCGCTTACTCACATGGCTAACCTGAGCCCCACATACTGTTTAGAAGTAAAGGTAATATAAAAATAATTTAGAACCAAATGTACAGTCAATATATTTAAATTTACAAAAGGATTAAGTATGTATCGCATAATGTGAGTATATACAATATATCATATAACTTTTTTTTTTTATTTTTATAAATCAGAACAACACAATTGTATTATCCACTAATATTGGGTTCCATTGGGATCCTGACAAAAGGTACATGCCCACGCAATAGGTGTATGAACATAAGTCCATTCCCTGGGCTGTCTTGCCGACCGGCCAGAAGTACTGTATACAAAGTGTTGGGTATTGGGTTTCTCAGCAACTTCTCCACCAATCTGTCCGCCTGTTTAAATAGTTAAATAATACTGATTAAATAATGTTCAATAAATTTGTACAACTCCATAAATAGAAAAAAAAAATCTCTCACACACGGAATCCATTAACTAAGGAAGCATAAACTAAGTATGCTGGTATGGCACACTATCAATCAACAAATATTTTCTATTTCTCTTGTTTGTTGTCTATGTAAACAGGTTTACATTTTTTTTTAATTAAAAAGAAACGAGATATTTAGTCATTGAGGAACTTTAAATGAAAATGGGATGAGTAGAAGTGGGGGTTTACTAAATGCTGTAACATAAAAAATACAAATAACTTGGTTAATATTCAAGTTGGAGAAAATATGTACAAAACAGCAGTTGCAGAAAATTAAAATTCTTACAATACTGTTTAAATAAAGTTTTCAAAAACTTTTAATCTTACTCATAATAGCAGAGATATTTCAACTTTCAAACCCACCCCCTCTTCCCTGACCAATTCCAGTTATTATTTACCACAATCTTTAGTTTTGCATGAAATGGTCTAATATGAAGTAAGAAATTGATCGAATGTAAATCTCATAGTTTAGAACATCAAATCTGAAATTATGGAGTCTACCGAAAATACTTGAATATATCTCACAGAAAAAGTACCAAGGCTAGTAATCTATATACATATAAAATTGTAACCTCTGTCTGTACATTGATTTTTTTCTCAAAATTTCAAAGTACTTTTTTGTTTCACATGTCATAGGCACCATAACTGCATTTTGTTTCTTTCGTGTATGTTTGTTTGTTTGCTTATTTGCTGGTTACCTTTTCACCCATAAACAGCTGAACCGAATTTTATGAAATTTGGTATGCAGATTTCCATGAAAGCGTTAGCAAGGGGCCGGGATGCATGGCTGGCTTGGACTGAGGCACCTCCACGCTGAGAGGCATAAAGGAGGAGGAAGAAGAAGAAGAAGGTATGTAGATTATTACTAACCCAACTTAGACTTTAGGCTATATTAATATTCTCTGAGACGAACAAGAGTGGGGGTTATAAGGGAGGCCTGAAATTAAAAACAGCAATATTTCGAGTAACTCCTTATTTGAATTAGCACTAACTTCTTCATGATAACAAACTGTACCATTATTTCTAGGGACGAGCAGGAGTGCGGGTTGTAGGGAGGCCTGAAATAAAAATTCGTGATATTACACTTTCTGTTCGGTTTTCAGTCACTGTTGGTCTTTGTATCGTATTAAGGGAAAGGAAGTTTAATTCAAACATAGTTTGGCGGACAGAATACTTTCTATGATTATGAATTATATATTTAAAAAAAACTACATGCACAGGAGACGGGAAATATAAAAATATTGTGAACAGTTAAGCCTTACATAACAAATAATTTTATTAGTAACAAATCCACAGCAACGATGGGTATACATCCGGAAATGTTAAAATATTGTGGAAAGTAAAGGCTTTCCAAAAAAAATACTATCATCATTAAACCTCAAATGAATTCCCGAGCGAAGCCGGGTGGGTACCTTAGCTAGTAATATATATGTTTGATGAAAACCATATTTTTTTTTATACTTAGGAATAAGACAATTCATGACATTTCAGCTTACTGCTGATGAGTTGGTAGGAGTAGGGGTTTATTACAGATTGAAAAATGGAATGTGCTAAGTCTTGCTAAAGCACTAAATGACCAATATATAAATATAACTATCTCAAAGACATTTTTCGAAAATCAATTGAGTACAACCTCAATAGCTGATTTCCCTTGAAAGAAATAGTCTAAAATTCAATGCTGGTATTTGTGAAGAGTTCTCAACCCGGAGCTTTTATATCATGAATAAATACTCAAAGTGACTTTTGATAACAAAAATAAATGTATTACCTTTGCAATGGCATTAGAAGGAGTGCGAGTGGAAAGTGATAAATGAAGAATGGTGGTTCCTCCCTTTGGAGATAGGCGTTTAGCAAACTTGACGGCTGCTTTCTGCGTAGGCACGGCTGAGAGCTCAACACCCTTCGAAACGTTGCAGTATTGAGACCATTCATCAAGGATAGGCTGCTTCCCGATCAAAAGAACTAGGAGTAATAAATAAAAATAAAATAATCATAAATAAAAAGCCATTATGGAATGAACAAAAAATTTAACCAATAGTTATGACTAGTGAGTTTTAATAATATTTAACATTTTTTATGCTACAGCTTCACGAAGGAGCTGAAGTCAATGACTGGCAAGATGGCGACCTCAAGATTGGAGATGCAGTTTTGTTCTGGAAAAACTAAATTGAACGCCTTTAAAAAAGTCTGTCACGCTGCTGATATCATCTCACCATAAATCCTCTATTCCAAAGATAAAATCCAATGAGTAGGGGTTAACTGACAGCTAAAAACAACAAAGTAAGAATAACTCCATCAACATTTGAGTTATGAGAAGACGTATAGAACAACTATTGTAGAGCATCAATAATTAAACAAGATTGGTTCTATAAAAATTTTCATTCCAACTCATAAAACAGAGATGTTCTGAATTTTCGAAATGGTTCCTGTAAACCCCCCCCCCCCCATCCCTATTCAGATTCAGATAAACGAATATCATCTTTAGTGTTGAATGAAATAGATTAATAAAATGCATAGAATAGACCGAATAAACATTTTTGAACCAAGAAAGTTAATATTAATGGATGGCGTCGTCACACAGCAATCCTGCATGCATCTAACACAGTAAAAGTTCAATTTAAACAATATTTGGTATTTACACTTTGAATAACGCATTGAATAAATTGGTTTATGGCATAAGAGCTTATTGTTAATTTGGCTTGAGTAAGAGTGGGGATTCAATGAAGCCTGAAAACTAAAAAGTGCAACTAATTCGGTTAGTATCCAGGATAGAGAAGAAATGTATATAATAACATTTATAGGAAGTCATATTTTCAATAAGATTAGTTCTAAACTATTTTTTGGTCCAATATATAATTATAGAGATATTTCAAATTTTATAAATTTCCTTTCTCTCATTGGTCTGATTTTAGCTATTAATGAACTTGTTCTTTAGTTTTACATAAAACATATAAATATCGAATTTGGTGACCAAAATTGTGAATTCTAGGACAGTAACAGACAAATATATATATATATATATATATATATATATATATATATATATATATATATATATAGATAGATAGATAGATAGATAGTTTGGAACAGACCTCTTTTTTCATCATCGGCTGGATAGGATCAATGTACTGTTGAAGACTTTTTTGAAAATCATGACAAGAGTACAACCTCAGTAGCTGATTTCCCGTAAGAGAAATCTGCTATAAGAGTATATCTCAAGTCAGCCATAAACTTGAGTTTGTAATTCTCAGTAGAAATTAAGATATGCAAGACTATGATATTTTTAAACACAACAAAGTGTAATAAGATTATTTTAAATTCTTCTCAAACAGAAATAAAGAAATAAGTGGCATGTAGAAGGAAAAAACCAACAGTAATCAGCTATGTTTGTCCTCCTATTCTAGAATTTTTAAAAATATTTTTCGGCATATTAAATAAAGTATCTTTGAAATATAAACCATCAATATTATCACTTGATTTGTGCCAAATGGTTAATGCCATATCATGTTGAATATTTTGATGAAGATAACTCTTTAAACAGATTTTCAACTTCTCAATTGTATCAAAATTCCTAAAATGTAGGAAGTGTACCATGAAGAGGTTTTTAGAAATTTTGAAATACTCCCATTTCTAATACAGATAATATCCCCATGTCATCAAGTGATGGAAAACTGTGCTTTGGGATAGTAAGCAGATTTCCCATACACAGGATGATATTGGTGTGTCATCTCACCATATATTTTCTATTTCTAAATAGAAATCTCATTTGTAGAACTGGGGTTTTACTGAAGGCAGAAAACAAGGAAGTACTAACAGATTGCTCCTACAAGAAAATGTATAAAACAACTATTGCAGAGTATCAATAGTTTAACAAGATTTGATCTATAACATATTTCGATTCAACTCATGATAACAGGAATGCTTCGAATTCCCCCTAAAAACCCCCTTAATTCCATATTCAATTTCAGCCAATAACAAATATGATATTTAGTATTGAATGAAATGGTTAAATATGAAGTATGGTATAGATCAAATAAACTTGAATCAAAAATGTATAATCTGATGCCATCATTACACAATATTTG
Source organism: Riptortus pedestris (assembly GCA_019009955.1). Classification (NCBI taxonomy): domain Eukaryota; kingdom Metazoa; phylum Arthropoda; class Insecta; order Hemiptera; family Alydidae; genus Riptortus; species Riptortus pedestris. Next base: position 57,556,118 of record CM032232.1, read on the forward strand.
CATGTATTTCACATAATAAAGGTACAGTGAAAACAATATTTGGTATTTAAGCATCAAATAAAGTGGTTCCTGATAAAACAGCTTATTGTTAATTTGATATCTGTAGGGTGTTCACTGGAGGCTGAAAACTAAAGAAAAAGGAAATATCTGGATTAATATCCAAGATAGAGAAAAAATGGATATAACAACATTTATTGTAAATTAAATTTTAATACGATTGATTTTATACAGGTTTTTAATTTGACTTATAATTACTGATATATTTGAAATTTTCAAAATACCCCTCTCCTTGGTTCAATTTCAGCCAGTGACAAACTTCATTAGTTTTACAAAAAATGTTTATAAATATAGAGTTTGGTAACAATCAAACAAGGTAGGTTATTAGTTATTGGGCATAGTAGATCTAGAGAAATAACTATGGGTTGATTTTTTTAATTTTTTTTTTCTGGGTCTTAGTTTTTAGCAGATTTCTCTTATGGGATATCAGCTTATGAGGTTGTACTCATGATGCAATTTTTGAAAAGTTTCTTGAGAAGTCCATTGCTCCTACATTGGAGATAACTAACATTAGGTCTGCTCAAATGTGTGTGTATATATATAATTGTTTAGAATGAACTTCATTTTCATCGTCTCCTGGACAGGATCAATGGAATATGAAGACATTTTTTGAAAATCACGTTATTTAGTATAACCTCAATGCTGATTTCCTTAAAAAAACTTAAAAAATGATCAATATGAGTTTAAAAATATAAATAGAAAAGAGAAAATAATACCAAATTAAATTTATTGCCAACAGTAAGATAAAACAGTTGCTTTCATTTCTTGTTTCAAATAAGTCTTCCAAGACATTTACCGTTCTTATCGTAGCGCACGAGGTGTGACATTAAGGAAGTGGATAATTGCGTCTCGAATGAATGAGCCATATCAGATAAGGGATGAGATTTGAGCCCCTTCAGCTGTGCATTGCCTGTTTTCTCTCTCTCTTCGAGCAATCGCCTAGCAGCTTCTGACTCCTCCTCAGATCGTGGACCACTCAACACAGCATTACCCCAACCAAGGGCTAGAAAATTATAGCATTAGAATAAAAACATGCTCATTGCTCATACAAAGAAACATTTACAATTCACATCCACAATATATTCTACCATATAAAACATGTAACATCACTATGTTATGGATCCCCAGACAATAAACAAAATACTATAATAGACAACCATAAAAAAAAAAAAAAAAGTCCTCCGTCACGCAGGGGCTGCGTAAACTAAGCAGATTTCCCACGTGAAGTTATACAATAATCTCCATACGAGCCGAACAGTTACGGCAAAGGGCCGAACTAGCTTGTGGCGGGAAACTCAGTCACCCGTTACGGACCAAATTTAATAAAAATGCAAATATCTCAGTTAATATTCGAGATAGAGAAGAAATGTATAGAACAATATTTATAGTAAACTTAATTTACAATAACATTGGTTCTATACAATGTTTTGATCTAATATGGTAACAGAGATATTTCGAATTTTCGAAAATCCCCCCTCTAAACCCCTCCTCCGACTGGTCCGATTTCAGCCATTGACGAACTTGACCTGTCTTTTTGCATAAAACATTTAAATATAGATTTTGGTACGATCAAACAAAAATTGCGACCGCTAGAGCGTTAACAGACAAATATATATATATATATATATATATATATATATGATGTATTGGAACGGACCTCATTTTCGTCATCTCCTGCGTAGGATCGATGGACATTTGAAGAAAATTTTCGAAAATCGCGTCATGAGTACGACCTCAATAGCTGATTTCCCTTAAGGGAAATCTGCTAAAAGTCTGTCACAAAGGGGCTGCGTAAACTAAGCAGATTTCCCACATGAAGGTTTACAATAGATAAATATACATACAGGTAACACTACAGTGAATTCTCAGTAAATGTACACTACAAGTTAACCTCTACAACGGAAAGCGGCTGAATTGTGTACAAACAGGCAAGCCAGCCTCATAGTGCTGCATAGCTAGAACGGAACGAAAAACAATTAGTGAAATATATCTGAATATAACATATTAATTTTATTGAAAACAATTTACTAAAGCAAGTGCTGTAATTTGTAATGAATCAGAATCAGTTTAATCTCAATCACTCAAATTTTAGTAGTCCAAAAACAAAAGAAGGGGGGGAGGTCAACAGAACGTATTTGCTTATATCTCACAAAGTAAAAGTACAATGAAAACAATATTTGGTATTTTGACTTCAATTAATATGTTTTATTATAGAACAGAGCATTGCTTATTTAACACTAGTAGAAGTGGGGGTTTACTGAAGACTGAAAAAATTCAAATATCTCAGTTAATATTCAAGATAGAGAATAAATGTATATAACAATATTTATAGTACATTTAATTTGGAATAAGATTGATTCTATACACTTTTTCGATCCGACTTATAGTAACGGAGATATTTTGAATTTTCAAAATTCTACCCCTCAACTCCCTCCTTCACCCTGGTCGGATTTCAGCCGTTAACGAACTTGATCTTCCTTTTTACATACATATCGAGTTTGGTAACGACCAACTGAACTCGACTATTAAGCTCATAGAACTTACATATACACTGAAACAGTGGCCCTACAACTTAAAAAAAGTCTGTCATACAAGGGCTGTGTAAACTAAGCAATTTGCATCCATATGCTGGTATAACACACTTGTGATCTCCCAATGTTAACTCTATTTCTAAATAAAAATATGATATGCAGAAGTGTTTACTGAAGGGTGAAAATGAAAAAGGATGATTAGCTCACTTAATATTTGAGATAAAAAAAAGTTGAAGCGCATGAATAGTTTAACATAACTGGTCCTACAATATCTTTCGATCTGAGTCATAATAACAAATATTTTGAATTTTCGAAATTCCCCTCTACCCCCTCCCTATTCCTAGATTTTAGCCATTAACAAAGATAAGATCTTTAAAAAAGTAAGCAAAATATCGAGTATGGTATTGATATGTAAATCAAATAAACATTTTTGAGTCAAGAGATAAAACCATTGATGGCGTCAACACCTATTTGCATGTATCTCACCTAATAAGGATCTTTTGAAAACAATATTTGGTATTTTAACTTGGTATAAGATGCTTCATAGTATATTTCTTTATTGTTAAAATTTGGTGACTACAAGTGGGAGTTTACTGGAGGCTGAAAATTAAAAAATCTCGATTAATTTGGAGGATAGAGAAAAATTATGTAGAACAACATTTAGAGAGAGTTAAATTTACAACAAGATAGGTTAAATATGATTTTTGTATCCGAGTCCTAGTAACAGAGATATTTCCATTTTTTTATTTTCTTGATTCTAACCCCCCCCCCCTCAAATTCCAGCTGTTAACGAGTTTCATATATTGAGTTCGGTAATAATTGTGACTGCTAGAGCATTAATTGGCAAGTGTATATATACCAAATTAATGTATCTGTAGGCCGCAACACAGTGTAAGGGTTAATTATCATTGGATCTTTTATTACTTTCAAGCAAATTTTGTATTAAAAAAAAAATGTTATTTATTAACATCCACTTTATGCTTCTTGACTAATTGGGGTGGGTTATCTACAGGTTACCACTCTTTTCTAGCCAGGGTGAGACTAAGGATTTTATTTAATGAGTTCGCCATTAAATAAATTCTTAATGCCCTGACGGGAATTGAACTAGTCACTCTAGGTTTATCATGTGAGATTAAGGCCAACATCTTCTTATCTTACACGGCTAAACTGAGCCCCCAAATTTTATATTACTCCATAATTCATATTCAACTTACAATGTTGAAGTTTGGTTTGAACAAGTTTCATGGCTGCTAGAGCATCTTCTATAGGTGAATGTCCATGCTTTCCAGTCTGAATTTTCTCTGAGAGAAATTCTTCGGTAAGAATTCTCAATTTTGACTTTCTGTGCTTAATACCAGACAAATTAAATATGACAGAGGTATCTATCACATAGGGATGCATCATCTACATGTAACAAAAATGCAATACCAATCGATATAAATAGTGTATTTGTATGTTTAGCAAAATAGTACTGATGGATTTTTAACAAACCTTTAGTGCGTGTAAATCACCATTTAGTGACTGGCCAATAAGAATGAGATCTGGAGGGCATATTGACCGAATGTGGTTTTGCACATCTTCAAGTCTAGTTTCACAATCTCTCAACATCCCAGGAGTAATTCCAGAAAACTGTGTCAGATAGTTCACAATGGGATTGTAGGGTTTTACAAGAGTCTCGTATATAACCTACGAATAAATATTAACATATTTAATACATTGTAAAAAAACAGTTTCTTGAATAAAGAATAGTTTAGTTTGTTATTTATTTACACCCACTTTGCAACTATGGCTAATCGAGTCAGGTTATCTACAGATTACCCTTTTCAAGCCAGGGTGGGGACTAGGAATTTTATTTAATGAGTTTGCTCCTAAATAAATTCCTAATTTAATCCGATGGGAATTGAACTCGTCGCTCTAGGTTTACCATCTGGGATTAAAACTTATCTGTGACCCTTAATTAACTCACATGGCTAACCTGAACCCCATTATTTAATTTAAGCCTTTATAGGGCAAGGGCCGCTAGCCCGGCCTCTTTCTGCTGACTCCCACACTCATTCAAACTCCAACTGAGCGGCCAGGAAGGGGGTTTATCGGTATCGGATGAAGGAAAATTCAAGAATAATTCCTCATTTTCCCCTGACATCTAGCGGACAAACTTGTAACTATTCACAGTCCTCTTAATCCGAGTTTGAAAGACTGTGCCCTTGCCCTATAAAGGGTTAAGGTTTCATAAAAGAACAAAGCATCTAAATGAAGCATACTTGCACAACTAAACAGATTTCATAAATTTTTTCAGACCCAATACTCAAATATTCATCAGATTTTTTTTGTCTAGGGTTTCACAAAATAAAAATGTATGTCATCCTGGGGTTACATAAATTAAGCTGATTTCCCTCATGTAGGTATGACACACTGTATCATCTAATCTCACCATCTATTCCCTATTTCTCCCGTAGAAAGGTGTGTGTTCTATATAAACAGAATTTAAAATATACTCAGTCACTTACAAGGTGCGGCTATTAAATAACGAGACTGACGCTGTAAAACATTTTATTTTTATTTCATACATTTTTACTTATTACTTATTATCACCTTCAATATACACCCCTCCTTTATCCCTATAACGCTCCATGCGAACCTTCCATTGTTCGAAACAGTGCTGGAAGTCTTTTTCTGTCAGCTCCTTCAGGACGTGTGCCGCTTTCTCTTTCACAACTTCAACAGACTCAAATCTTGTTCCTTTTTCCGCATTGTCTGTTAATTGGTTTCTAGCCAAATTCAGCATCCCAGTGTTAGACCATCCGCCTTATTCGCTGGATCTTGCGCTGTGCGACTTCTATCTGTTTCCTAAGGTGAAATCTGCATTAAAAGGAACAAGATTTGAGTCTGCTGAAGCTGTGAAAGAGAAAGCGGCATGCGTCCTGAAGGAGCTGACAGAAAAAGACTTCCAGCACTGTTTCGAACAACGGAAGGTTCGCATGGAGCTTTGTAGGGATAAAGGAGGGGTGTATATTGAAGGTGATAATAAGTAAAAATGTATGAAATAAAAATAAAATGTTTTACAGCGTCAGTCTCGTTATTTAATAGCCGCACCTCGTTTAGTAACCCAGGCTGAGTAGTAGTATGTCTATTTAGGCTGAAAACATAAAAATATATATAACTTTCTTAATATTTGAGATTTTAAAAAAAATGTATTCGACAAAAATTGTAGAAAATCTAAATTTCCAATTTTCAATTATTCACTCCTTCCCCAATTCTGATTTCAGCCATTACCTAGTATAATCTTTAATTTCCGATGAAACGGTAAAATAGAGAGTGAGGTATTGGTCAAATAAAAGTAATGTAGTTTAGAAAGTACAATCTCAAATAATGACGTCACACCTAAAATAATTTGAACACATTTCACACAGTAAAAGCTCAATGAAAACAACATTAGGTAATTAAGCTACGAATAAAGTGGTTCATGATATAACAGGTTATTGTTAATAAGACATGAGCAGGAATACTGGATTTGTTCTAGAAAAGATAATATTTGAGTGTGCGATTTGCATTTTTTAACCATGAGTCCTGATCAAAGCTCGTTTAAAGAAAAGAAACGTGCTAAAATCTATCTAGGGTGTATTTAGTTTAAGACATCTGAGAAAACTATATGATAATCCAGTGTACAATGAACATAGAACCAGTTCCAATTTGAACCAAACATTAATAAACTCTCAGTTAAGAACAGGCAAACAAAAATTTCTTTCATAATCCACAAGAACATTGCTCATTAATTAGTTGTTAAAATTTAATTAATTACATATTTAAAATGATAATATTAATTTAAAACAACTGACTTCATGGGCTTCATTGACAATGGAGATCCTTGTTAGCTCACTTCCCTTACTAGTCAAACACATTTCACAATCCAATGACCACATCGGAGAACTATCAGTGACCTCTTCATAGTCGTCACGTGTCAAAACGTAATCACTGCATCTGAAAAACAAACACATTTTATTTTATTAGGACTATATGTTGAAAATACAATGTAACTGATATTCCTCAGAGAATTTAGTTATTCAGTAAAATATTAGGAAAGAGACTGTTTAGTTCCGAATTCAGAGCAATTGGCTGTTAGACATAATGATTTCCCTAAAGGTAATCAAGCTTTATGAAACTAAATATATTTATTTCCATTACATATAAACATAACATCAAATTTGTTTTCTATAAAAAATTTACTAATATTATGGCGATTAATTTCTTAACATATTAATGAATAGCATTTATACTTACATAATGCATTCATTATAAAATTAAGCTCACACTACATGAATGAATACGTTTTATAAAATATGTCAGTTTCATAATTACATATAACATTTTTTTTTTTTAATTATATAGACTTCATTTGCAATTAATCTTAAATTTATTAAAGAACGACATGCTTCATAAATTAAAAAAAACTTTCCACACCTTAAAGAGACAATGTACATGATCATAACTTATTTTTTGGCCGATTTTTATAACAAATATTTTGTTGTTTTATTTAATAATTGAATACTTTTATTGTATATAGAAACATCCTTCAGACATGAAGTTTTTAGAAAATTAAAACTGTTTTCGACAAAAAGTGTTTCATAATTAAAACGATATGAATTGGAGAATTTAAATTGTTGCATGTGATGGGATGCTATGGCTTTCAGATCCATTTATGGCTTGAGCATCGTAAAGAAAAAATGTATGCTGCAAATTTTCACAGTATCAAAACAAAGTATTTTTTTAAAGACTAGAGGTGGTATAAAAAAGTCAGTTACACAGCAGCTGTGTAAACTAAGCAGATTTCCCACAAGTTGGAAAGACACACTGGATCTCATATCACAATCTATCCTCTATGAGTAGAAGTCGGGGTGTACTGACGACTAGAAACAAGAAAATAAACAGAAATTAAAATGTTAATTGGAATTGAGATGTTTACTGACACTGAGATAATTAAAGTGAAAATCAGAAGAGTAGAAGTGAGGTTTTCTAAAATAAAAAAAAAAAAATACAAACATTTAATAATCTATATATATATATATAAAATTGTAACCTCTGTCTGTACATTGATTTTTTTCGCAAAATTTCACGATAACTTTTTGTTTCACATGTCACAGACACCATAACTGCATTTTGTTTCTTTGGTGTCTGTTTGTTTGTTACCTTTTCACGCATAAACGGCTGAACCGAATTTTATGAAACTTGGTATGTATATTACTACTAACCCAACTTAAGACTTTAGGCTATATTAATATCCTCTGAGATGAAGAGGAGTGGGGGTTATAAGGGAAGCCAGAAATTAAAAATAGCGAAATATCATTTCCTATTGTTTTTTCGGCAAATATGAACATAACAAAAGTTGTTTATTTTGTTATTTTGAGTAACGTTTGTTATATACACTTTTTTAGTATACCGAATTATAAACGAGATATACGCTAAAACGTATAGCGGAAGTGAACAATTTTATTTGGGACAAAAGACCCAACGGAGTGGGGTTTGTAAGGGAGGCCTGAAATTAACAATAGTGATATTTCGTTTCCTATTGGTTTTTCGACAAACATGCACATAGCAAAAGTTGTTTACTTTGATATTTAGAGTAACTTTTGTGCGCATTCACTTTTGTCGTAAAATGAAGTAAACACGGGATATACGCTAAACGGGAGTCAATAATATTAGTACTTATTTAAGAGGTTTTAATAAAGGAATATTATGACAAATGATGTTATGTTTTATATGATAGTTCAAAGTATGATTCGGATTAGTGAGGTAATAAATCTTCGGCACCCCCTCCTAATAACTTTGTTATTTATTTCCAATAGAAATATAAACTATAAGAGCACTTCCATTATTTAATTTGTATAATCTACCTTGATGTTATTGAAACAAATATTTAATATAATAACAATTAAACGTTAATGGTAATGTCATTATGACAAAAAACAATATGCGTTTAAACTCGATATGATATTTTCAGGGTGCCACTATTAATTAATTCCATCCGGTAGATAAATTATAAAATAATGTTTTGCATCAATAATATAAGTAGAAGAATGTTGAGAAGTCTCATGCGGGAGCTGAAGATGACGGGAGCCTTACACGTTAATTGAGTTTACTTATTTCCCGTCTGGCATTACTGGAAGCGATTTCCAGTGAGATTCACTAATACAAATATAATCTTACGTGCAAAACTTTGCCTAAACTATGTGAGCTCGGATTGGCTTTTGAAAGGAAATATGTTTATTATAGATGATATTTAATTGTAATAAATGCTACCCATGATTATGGTTTGAATTATTGAAAAACGGTGTGTCAAAAAGTGTAGAGGGATAGATTAGGAACACATTTTCATTTATCCTTCAAAAATAAAATTTCTATTCTATTAATCCCCAAAAGTTACCCTTCAGGGTTGGCTATTTCGGAAAATCATTACGTCGTGGAGGGAAGTGTAATTGTACACATTGAAGTCTTACTATCAAAATACCATCATTAGTCAGTCAAGAATGATTTCCCGGGCATCGCCGGGTACCTTAGCTAGTATAATATATTAATATTCAAGTGAAATAAAGCAATTGTAGAAAATTAAAATTTTACATAGGCTAAAGTAAAATTTTTCTATTCAATTCATAGTAACCAAGATGTTTTGAATTTTCAAGTATTTCCCCTAAATCCCATCCATCTCCCTAGGCCTTTACAAATGGTCTTTAGTTTAACACGAAACTTTTAAATATAGAGCTTCGTAAAGATAAAACAAAAAGTTTGACTGCTATAGCATTAACAGACAAATATACATCTCCTGAGTAGATCGATGGACATTTGAATTTTATAAGAATTGTATCATGAGTTCAACCTCAACAGCTGATTTCTCATGGGGGAAATTTGTTAAAAGACTTGTTTTTTTTTTGAGCAATGCCTCGATCGATGCTGAAGCCCCGATAATTTGGAGCATAATATTATTTACGATGGAAAAACCACTGATGCTAAGACCATTGCACTGTGTCACACACACGTCAGACAACGCCCACCATGGGAGGACTGTATAATCATAAAATATAAGTTATACATGAAGTGTCATGAATTACGGCATTGATGTATTATATTAAGCTTTATGATATCAATGATATTCAAAGTTACCTACTTACGGCCTATCTTGCCTCCCAATGGAAGAGGATAGTTCTCTTCAATCATATCCCAAGGAGAGAGTAAAAGAAGTGTTCGAGAAAACTTATCGGGTCCTACATTTTGGCCTTCTGGGTTGTAGTTCACTTGAACCACAGCCTTTGGGGCTGTAGATTTGGTGATTCTGAATATAGTTTTCATGGCATTATGTATTTCTCCTGCATCTATAGCATTCTTTATAGAGCCATACTCTGTAAAAATAAAAAGATAATATATAAATTAGTAAGAATTGTATGTAAACAAGACTTCAAATTATAACTGAGAATGCTATTCAGTGATATCAAGGTTAAAACATTGCCTGTGGGCTTTATTTCTGACTGTTTTCAAAAAGTCCGTCACGCAGGGGCTGCGTAAACTAAGCAGATTTCCCACGTGAAGTTTTACAATAGAGAAATCTGCCCAATAACAACTGTAGTAGTAAGGGATCTCTAAACCTATTCAAGAGGGACGAACAGTTACGGAAATGGCCGCCATAGCTCTCGGTGGAAAGTCCCGAACATAGCCGACTCCTGCCGACCACACATAGAATACAAACACAAATATCTCGGTTAATATTGAAGATACAGAATACATGTATAGAACAATATTTATAGTAAATTTAATTTGCAATAAGATTTACTCTATACAATTTTTCCATCCGACACATAATAACGGAGATATTTTGAATTTTCAAAAATCCCCCCTCTAAACCCCCCCTCCCACTGGTCCGATTTCAGCCATTAACAAACTTGATCTTCCTTTTTATATAAAACAATTAAATTCCAAGTTTGGTAATGATCAAACTAAAATTGCAACCACTAGAGTATTAACAGACAAATATATATATATATATATATATATATATATATATAATTTTGAACGAACCTCATTTTCGTCATCTCCTGGGCAGGATCAATGGACATTTGAAGAAATTTTTCGAAACTCCCTTAAGGGATATCTGCTAAAATATGGTACCGGGTTGATTGACCCTGTGTAGGTGATCATGTTTACTGTGTTGTAGGGTCAAGAGGCCCCATGTATATCACTGTCCGTCTTTCATTCTCAGATCATGAAAGTTTGATATTTCAGGAAGTCCTTTTATATATATATATAATTTGAAGTACATAGCTGATTTCCCTTAAGATATATTATTTAATATTTAAAAAAGAATATCAGACAAGTGGTTCGGGACTTTATTCTTCTCATACTTTCAATACTGCACCACTTGTACTAGAATTTGAAACCCATAATGTGTTTGGGCTGAGATCAAATTGAACAAATGATTATTTTTTTTTTGAAAATACATTCATTGTTTTCGGATAATGTTCTAACAACATAAGAGGGACAATTGTGCAGCTTCTACAAGAGCGTTAGTTGTTCGACCTACCAGATTCTAAACAATCCTCCTGGGGTTTAATTCTAGGAATCTTCAAAACAATTCTGTCATCAGATAATATTGTAATTATGTAATACTTTGATTCCCCAAAGGTGAACATCTTGTTAATGACAAAACAGAGAGAAAAACAACAATTGATGTCAAATCCTAATATGATTCTAAGCAGCATGATTTTTTGACAACAAATGCCGTCTATGTAGTACCAATAGAAAAGGATAAACTTGGAACACCATTGCACTTTGGTTGTACAAAGATCTCATGATCAAATAAAATTGATCTATACTAATATAAAAGAAGTAGGCAGTAGAACGGTGTCACTCAGAAAATCATTATTTTTTATTTATTTATTAACGTCCACTTTATGCAACTGTGGCTAATTAGGACAGGTTATCTACAGGTTACCACCCTTTTCTAGCCAGGGTGGTACTAAGGATTTTATTTAATGAATTACATCACTAAATAAAATACTAATAAAATCATTAAAGGATAAAGTTATTTTTTTGCCAATTCATTGTTTAAAACATTATGTGGCATAACAATCTTAATAATGGACTGCATTTTTTATTATAAACTATATAAGAATACAAATTTATTTCCCCAAAGTGGTCCCAAAAACAGCTGTGTTCATAGTTCTATGTACACATGCTCTATGTGTGAAACTAGTTATGGCTGGATTCGGGTTTAAAAAAAATAACTTTGTTGTAAAAAATGGAATCCAGTGGTATTTAAATATCAAGCAATTAAAATAGCATTTCAAGAGAAACCCAAAGAAATTTATGGGCAAAAACCAAAAGATTCCACACAACTGGGTGCCAATAGAAATAAAATTGAAGCTTGCAGCAGATGAAATCTTGGGCAAAGAGAAATTAGTTTCATTCACAAACTAATAGATCAAAGAAACAAATATAAAAGTACAAATCATGACACAAATTACAAATACAGAAGAATAATATTTCAAACCAATGAAAATATCAAAAAGACAAAAGAGGCTAAATATATTGCTCAATAAGATGACACAAAACAAGAAAATACTTGATAAGGATTATCATAAGGTATAGTCATTGTGGATTTGGCACATAATCACTTTAAAAAAAATAATCAATAATTGAATTTCCAAATGAGAAAAGTAATAGTTGTATTAGAGCCGTGAAAAAAAACTGCTTATTGGGTCTATTTTAAGGCACAGGAAGATAAGGCAACTACATGTAGGGGAAGAGGTAGGCCTAGACATCAAAACATCTCATAGCTTTTCAAGGTCATACTAATATGAAAAGGGTAGTCTCCATAAAATCCAATGGTTGCAACTACAAGGTGTAGACATTAGATCTTGATTATTACTATTATTATTATTTTTTGGTTACTTCCAAAATTAACAATGAAGTTCATTATCGTGGGATACAAATAAAAGAAATATTACTACCCAAACTAACCTTTATACTAATACCTAATAACTACCTTTAAATACTCCAATCTTGATTTGAATAAAACCCATTTTTAATCCTTCCGGTAAGAATTATCAAAGCTAGTACAGTTATAATAGTGTATACAAATGGATTGATGTATTGAGTTTTAATTTGGATGAGTTTTGTTCTAAATTTTTTGCATTAAAATGAGTAGAAGTCAGAACGTATCCCAATAAATTTTACTTCTGTGGATTAGTGAACAGAGAAGAAAATAGTTCACAAGATCTTAGGCTTTATAAATTATTGTACCCGCTAAATAGGTTATTACATTAACTGAAAACATTACTAATTGTTTGTTAATAAATGTTTACATACTTGTTTGAGTGATAAAAAAAGTTAGATATTGTAAACAAATAAACACAGTAGAAACATAGCAATTATTATTTACATTACCTTCCGCAAGTTTTGATTTTTGAGAATTGGTCATTGGGACCATAGCTAGCTCTTCAATCAAATTTGCCCCATATGACAAGGGAGTAATAATCTCAAGCCTGCTCTCAAACTCCCGAAGTGTAGCCAAATCTGCTTCATGCTCAAGGTATTCTTTCAGGCCAGCACCTTCAATAACCACAAATATACGATGCTCAACTTTATCACTCTTCATCAACTGGGCCCATCTATTAAAAGAATAATGATTTAATCTAGGAATTATGAAAGGCATGACACTAGAAGTTAAGACACTGAATGTACTACAACTGAAAGAGAATGCACCAAACCAAATGGCCAACAGAGGTCAGGCCATGTCACAAACTATCCACCATGATGAGTAACCTAAACAAGGATGACATCATCATATATGAGTCTTAAAGTGAAAGACAGAATTATCAAAACATGGCCCTATTATTATGTTTAGACAAAAAGCTTAAGTAACCTCAGTTTGTTATCAACCAATTAATATTTTGAATTAAAATCACATGAGCATTGGGGTGGGAAGAGGGGAGGTCATTAGTTTACATTACTGCTTTTCATATAGTTTAATTAAAATATGAAAATAATAAAGTGTATACTACAACTTTAAATTAAATTGAATATAATATCATTTCATTAAAAAATAATGATAATAAATTTATAAATTTCCATTAACATGACACAACCACAAACTCCATATCGGTTGGATTTTCCCCCGATATCGATTTTATTCCAGTTTTTACTGAGCATAAACCTCCCCCCATAATAATGAAAGTCTATAACCTAAACACCAAACAGCATGAAATGATATAAATACTTGGAATAATAAAGGGAACACATAACTCAACTGTGAAGTAAAAATGCTGAGCCTTTGACTGGAGCTATAAAATGAACATCCCGAGAAGAACTAAGGCCTGCCACACATTGGTTGCAGGTTAAGCAGCAGTTAACACACATAAATTAATCAATAAATTGCATTTAATAAATACAAATGATTAATGAAGTGTGAACAAACATTTCGTACTTCATTTTATTATTAAGGCTTTACCATTTTTTATTATGAACAAATTATTTCATATAATTGAAAATGGTGTAGATTATTCATTTAAAGTGAAAGCTAAGAATCTTTAATACAATTGTAATGTTTTTTTTTCCATTGAATCTGCCACTGGATGCATTATGGCGACATAAACCCCAATCAAAAAATAGGAAAGTACAGAGCAAGAATCATTAAAGAATTTATATGACGGAAAAAAATTGAAAAGAAATGAGTTTTCCATTGAATGTTAAAAAACATAATACAATGAGCCAATAATATTTTTGACTTGTTTTAAAAAAGGTACAAATATTGTCATTTTATTTAATTTCCTTGGTGGTAAAATATCTCAAGTTCAAGGAATACATTTTTGAGAATCTATTACTTATCTATTATAAAAATTATACTAAAAAAGTAAGTTTTGTTAATCTTCAGAACACTAATTATATAACAAGCATTTTAAATTGATTAATATGTTTTGTTATTAATTGTAAATTACTTAAGGGTGTGGTGCTTTATAACATTATGACAAACTTGTCTCCGCCTTTAAGAGACAATACATCTGATCATAAATTATTTTCTGACAGTTTATTGTGGGAAATATAATGGAGTTTTATAACTAAGCATATTCGATAGGATTTATTTCATATAAAAAATAAATAAAAAAATATATTTTAAAACAAAGAATATATTTTTTATAGATTTAATACAATCTGGCAAGCCGATAAAGAGTTTTGAAAACGACTCCTGAAAACGACAATCTTTTCTTGAATTATTTATGATTTTTGTTTATAAAACTAAAATCAATGACAAATGATTGAATATCCTATTGCAATATTTGTTAAGTTAAATATTGTTGTAATTATTTATTGATTAACACATTAAATTTCTTTACCTAAGACCCTGCTAAAGTAAACCATTAATGAACTAAGGCAGATTCTAAAACGTGACAAATATTAGGTGAAAAAACCCTGATGTGGAGACCACATAATTTCCTTGTACTCGTATTAAATAAAATAAACAAAAAGTCAAGATGCACTTCATTTAATGTGATAGAAAATGTCAGTTCCAATGCAATGCATCAAAAAATGGCATAGAACACAATTTATAGATATGTGCTGTATGATGATGTCAACAATTTAGATTTTGTGTTCTCAACTCAAAAATGTTTATTTGATCTATACCTTGCTCGATATATAATTGTTTCATCATATTTTTTAATGGCTGAAATTGGATTAGAGTAGGAAAGTCGAAAATTCAAAATATCTTAGTTCCTATCAAGAAATGTTATAAAACCAATCATGTTAAACATTTAATTTCTTACAATTGTAGTTCAATACATTATCTCTTAACTCAAATATGAAGTGAACCCCCACTTCTGATCATCAGTCTTTTACTTAGAAATAGACAATTGAGGGGTTTGGTGCAGAAACGGTGTAACCCACAAGTTTCCTGTTTTTAGAAAGAAGGAGTAAAAGTTAAAGAAAACCGTATAAATTAACTATTACAAGTTACACCACTAAAGTTTTATTGCTGAATGGCACCTGAAAGAAGTACAAAAATGATAGGCTATAAAAACAATATAATGAAGTAACAAAAAACACAAAAATATTAGGAAATGGGTATTTGTGGGTTACACCGTTTCTGCACCAAACCCCTCAATTGTTGGTAGCTTATCATGTATAATTATCATTTATTTATTTTTGTTTTAAACGGGTTAAGTTTATTTTGTAAATATCTTTTAAGTATAAAAACATTGTTAAAGGTGCTCCTCTAATGCTGAAAAATTTCTTAAAACTACACAAATAAGTTAAGGAAAGCTAGAGCTCCAGCTGGGTGAAAATGAAACCCACTTTCCAGTAAGTTGTCTTTTTGCTTCAGTCTAGAACAGTCAATTCTCGGTTTCCTTCACCAACCTTTGGCATTGGAACTTTTGGAGTGGCCTTGGGAGCTATAATTGTGCTTTTTCTAATCTACCTTCCATCATTGAGAGCAAACTTGAATGCTGAACCAAATCCAACCAAGAGTGACACCTCAAATTATCTCAGAGAGAGAGAACAAAGGATCTGTTTACAGTGCAGCAGCCATAGCCATCTTTGGTATTTGTGGGATTTCTAGACTAAGGCATATGTTCTCCTTTTTATGTGCATCACAAAATCTTTTAATGAAAATTCCTTTTATTACTACATGTATTGTTACTTTTGTTTTTAGCAGATTTTCCTTAAGGGAAATCAGCTATTGAGGTCATACTCATGACACGATTTTAGAAAAATTTCTTCAAGTGGCCATCGACCCTACCTAGGAGATGACGAAAATGAGGTCCGTTCAAAATGATATATATATTTATATATTTCTCTCTTAACGCTCTACCGGTGGTAATTTTTTTTTTTTTTTTTTAATACCAAACTTGATATTTAAACATTTTATGAAAAATAAAGATCAAGTTCGTTAATGGCTGAAATCGGACTGGGGGAGGGGAGCTTTAGAGGGGGGAATTTGGAAAATTCTTAGTATCTCCATTAATATGCATCTAATCAAAACATTTTATAGAACCAATCTTATTGCAAATGTAATGTTCTATAAATGTTGTTACATGTTTTTTCACTATCTTTAATATTAACCGAGATATTTGCATTTTTTAGTTTTCGGCTTTCAGTAAACCCTCACTCCAACTCATGTCATATTAACAATATGCTACCTAAATAAATATACAAAATCCATGAGCCAACCAGTTGTAACTTCTTCATTAATAATCACCTATATATAGTCAACCCTCACTTTTTCTTTTTGTGTTATTTACATTAACAACAATATATGGCAAGATGAACAGCAGTGTGGCGTCCAGCACAAGGGAAATCTCCTTATATTACACAGCCCCCTGTGTCATGTACATTTTTTATAGTGACCAATATATTCACATATATGAGCAAGAGAAGTGACATGCTTCAGCTCTAGTCCACAGTTCAGGCAAATTCAGGAAATTTGCCAAGACTCGATATAACACATTTTTTTAGAAAGAATTTCTACCTAGGTAGCCAAGTAACTTATGTTTGGTTAAATGAACAAAAATAGGAGTAGAGTTCTGATATTGCTGTTACCTCGAAAGACCTTTAGTGCTCATGTTATTTAATAGTGAATAGATGATGAAATGCTGGAAGTCATCAATAGTAAGCGGGACTCTCCTCTCAGCTGGTGTCTTGAGATCTGCAACTTCACCAACCTCATTCAGCTGCAAGAAAGGTCGCTCCTATATTAAAACAAAATATTTATATTAAGAGAAGTCGAAAGCAATAGAGTCTGAAGCTATAATTTTAATAGACAAAACATGGAAGAACATTAATATGGATTTAATTCATCCAATAGTATTTTTGAATCATTATCTCAACACGTTATCAGTCTTCAAAGAAGCTTTCTAAAAATTCAATTGAACTTATATGTAAAAAATGTATTGTCTAAAGTTAAACATACTAGTTTTAATAAGTTACAAATTCTCAAAGTGATCTTTGTCATGTTTACATATAAAATAAACTGAATGATATAAAGAATGGCTTTATAATTTGGTTAAAGTATAAAACTATTATATATAATAATAAGTATTATGTGTAAGGTTGCTTATTATCGCTATAATCCTGAAAAATTATTGGAAAAAGCTAATGTAAAGATGTAGTGGGACGAAGCGATGATAACTGATCATACTGTGGGTCATAACAAACCGAATATTCTCATTATTGACAAGATCAATAAGACTGCTGATATTATTGACATTGCAGTACCCAATGATGAGAATATTCGAAAATCCTATGCCGAAAAATTAAGAAAGTATCAAGAATTGGCTATTGAACTCAGAGCAGTATACAAACTGAAATCTGCCCTAGTTACGGCTATTATAGTAAGTTCAAATATAGTGCTAAAGAATAGATGATCTTAAGTCGCCCCACAGTTTTACGTATTTTGCACTCAGTATTTTATGTAGGGAGTGATCAACTTGATATACAATCCCTGTTAACCCAGAATGAGTGGCATCCAGTAGACTGACTCACCTCATTATTTCAGGGGGGGGGGGGAGGCCAGCTGTAGACGGGATCTAAGAGTCATAATCATTTGTCATCCCTACCTAATCATATTCATCCCTACCCACCATTACCAGCCATCTCCACCTCTGTCTATCCTGGGCGTTAATTTTCCAGTCCACTACGTAGAACTCCTTAGCCTCCTTCTTCACTCTGGCTACCCATCTAACCAGCCTCCCACGTGGTTGGGAAACTACCAGGGTCACATTCACTGTCTTGTATAGGGAGCTAGTTGAGTTACTTCTTACCACATGTCCCATAAATTGTAACCTCTTACTTAGCTTTCATATCAAGTGAAATTAACTGTCTCGTTTCAGATGTAATCTCTTCCCTTGTCTTCCTCCTCCGGTATCCTAAGTTAACATCCCACTTTTCAAACTATTATGGCTCAAGGAGCCTAGAGCTCAAACTTTTCAACCTTTGTTTCCAGGGTACCTGTCAATGTCCATTTCTCCAAATATAAGTGGAGTTATAGACGCTTAGGTACATAAGATTATCCTTGATCTTAAAGAAAGTGTATAGTTGGCACTAGTTCTGTCTGCGGTATATATATATATATATATATATATATATATATATATATATATATAGTCCTTTTTTTCATACATGTAATCTATTAAATGTTGTACAGGAATTGCAGTAAATAAATTCCCTCTTTGAAAATTAACTTTAATATTCTATTTATTATGTGTTTTTTTTTCAATATACAAATTTTTCATTCTGACTGACCTAAATAATCAATTTCTCTAAATTTCCACGGAATTAAGCAATACATCTTCACTGAAAGAATCTTTCTTCACCACATTAGTGTATTAAATAAGAGCCTTCTGCACCTACTACCTTGCTTGGCCCTTCAAACCACCTCCTGTAGTTTTTTTTTTAGCAGATTTCCATTAAGGGGGTTGTAGTCATGAAGTAATTTTTGAAAAACTTCCTCAAATGTCCATCGATCCTACTTAGGAAGTGATGATAAGGTTCATTTAAAATTAAAATATACATATATGTCTGTTACAGCTCTAGCAGCCATAATTTTTGTTTGATTATTACCAAACTCAATATTTAATCATTTTATGTATAATTAAAGATCAAGTTCATTAACAGCTGGAATTGGATCAGTGGGCAGGGGGGGGGTTAGAGGGGGGAACTCCAAAAATTCAAAATATCTGTTATTGTACGTCATATTGAAAAATTATATAGAAAAAAATTGTATACATGTTATTTCTATTTTCAATATTAACTATGATATTGGCATTTTTTAGTTTCAGCCTTCAGTAAACCCCCCACTTTTAATCATCACAGATTAACAATAAGCAAATATATCATTAAACGTCTTATTCCAAACACAAATACCAAATATTGTTTTCAACAAACTTCTATTACGTGATATATATGCAAATAGCATTGATGATATCATCAATTAAGATTTTATTGACCTCAAACTTCTACTCATCAGATTTTTTTTTTTTTTTTTGAAATAGAGAATACATGGTGACATAAGATCATTCCAACATGGGGGGAATATGCTTAGCTCGTGAAGCCCCTGTGTGATAGACATTTTTATTTAATATTGCTCCTACCCTTTTGGGCTAAAGGATATCACAATAAATGATAAACATTATGTTTTATTAAGGTATAAACTACATTAATAATAGCTTTATTGTCTCCAAGCGTATCAATGAGATTTTTTGGAATCGCTAGAAGTTTTCTTTCTTCACAGAAGATCACAATCTAAAAGAATATGATTGAGAGTCAATTTCAAAAATCAAAAGTAGTGTGTCACGCAGGAGCTGCATAAATAGCTGTTTTTCTGAGAAGCCTAGAATTCACGGAATAAAGTTCAGTTTCATTATTCAAATCATATTAACGTTTAGGATCTGATAGCATCCCAAAAGGAAACACAACTATCCTGATATTTTGGTCAGGAAGCACAACTAGCAGAATAGTCAGAACCCTGTAATTATGTTGACAGCTATACCGACAGGTATATAGTGAAGCAGGTACAATAGAATAGTACACTCTACTACCAAGCAGTTACTATACAAAAAAAAAATATCTATGACAACAACTAAACCAAATAATGGACTAATGAGGGAGACACAGAAACATTTAAAAGAAATAGGATTATTTTTACATGAAAAAACATTCATAATTACAATGATTAATAAGTTCTCACCATAGAAATTATAATTGATTCATCAATATGTATACAGATATATAAAACATTATATTTACAATAAACTTTAAACATTGGCTTTGGTAATGATTTGAAGGAGTTTCTGTGAAATTTTGTCTCGTGAGTAGCTTCAATAGCTCCTTTTTATAAAGAAAACCGCTAAAACCACATGTTGGTTAATATAAACTTATTAAAAGATGTTTTTGGGGCTCAGGTTAGCCGTGTGAGTTAAAGTATTGGCTTTAATCCTGCGTGGTAAACCTAGAGTGGTGAGTTCAACCTCACTCAAACTCAGTCTGGCCAATATCACTTCTTCCCTTAGAGTTGGCTAAAACTTAAAACCAAATTTTAAATTCAAATTCCGACAAATATTGGGTATGTAGATATTGAAAGGTATATTTATGTTAATTTTATATATAGCATTTTATAACTACTAAGGGTCAAATAAAAACGTATTCAAGTAAAAATCCAGTGCTATATTTTATGAAATTAAACAATTCACAAATTCAATTTACAATAAAAACTGAAGATTTTAGATGCATACATTTTCTTCTAAATTCTTCTTCAATTTTTATAACAATGAATATATAATAATACAGACTTTCATTTAAAATAAGTTACAAAAATAAACCAAAAAGAGAATGAATATACTGCTACAACCAAACTGGCCAGTGGCGCCAGAAATCCAATTCTGAACGCTCTTAAACTACGAGCTAAATAAAGGAAATCAGATATATAAAGCAAAAAAAAAAAAAGATTGCATTTTAATAGTTTTAGAACAGAATAATTTCAAAATTATTTATATTATTAATAAATAAATTAATTAATGAAAAATGAATAACTGATGTTACAGTGGGCAAACTATAGTAATCAAAGAAGTGCATATGAAATTCAGGACAAATTTATAAACATAAATGTATAACAATCCCTCCCCCCACCATACTTACAAATCTCAATTCTACCTTACAATTATATTACATTAGTAATACAATATGTACGACAATCTTCTTAGCGGGAGGATAATAGCCATTTTAAAAATATCTATAATATTCTTTCTAAATATTATTACTAACATTTTCTACAATATTCATAAATATCAGCAAAGTTCTTAATTAGCATTACTGTGCTGATATTTATAATCATGGTTGTGAAAATATGACCTATTTAAACTCACTTAACTAATCGATGGTGGAAGGTCAATAAAAATGAAAAACCTCAAATGATTAATACCATTTTTATTTATCTACTAGTTTTGCGGCCCCATGAGGCATACTACTAAGAAAGAACTACAACAACAACTACATTGTTACATAAGACTTAGCTATGCCATTCAGAAAATGGCTTACAGACAGCTGATTTAGCTCGATATGTCACGAAATAAAAAAAAAAAATATTGATTATCCCTAAAGAAGTGTAGTCTAAATAATAAAGAGAAAATTAATATATATATAAAATTCAAATTTTTAATCTCTGTTTTCTTGTTGATCACCAGTTTTTTTTTTTAAATTTTATAATGTGCATATTCTCGTTTGTTTCCATCTTGCTCATATTTCTTTCTTTTTCTAGTATAATTATGTTTTCAAAATCAAAATTATGAGTATATTTAACAGTGTGGTTGGCTAGGGACATTTTACTGTTCTTTATCAATGTTTATCATGTGTTATCTGATTCTTCTTTTGAGTAATTGTGATGATAATTCTAAATAGCTTTTTTTGCAATCCATACAGTTGATTTTGTGTAAATTATATTTGGTATTTTGATTCAAATTTATCCCTTAAATGACTAAAATTATTTTTCAATGTGTTTGAATATTTCCATGTGATTTGTCCAATACCTTTACAGAGAATTATGTGAATTATATATTTTAATTTATTAGGATCTCTGAAGTAATGTTTGTTTGATTATAATTTTCTCCTTTGCTAGGGATAATCAATATTTTTATTTCATAACGTATTAATTTAAATCAGCTGACTTGCCCTGCCTCTGACTGGCACAGCTTGTAGACAGGGGTCTCCAAACTTTCCAGCCTTAGGGCCATACTGATTACTCCAGTAAGTTCCGAGGGCCAAAACCATATTATCATTGTTGCCGGTGGTAAAAAGTGAAATAGTCCACTGATAAAAATAAGGAGAAGACCTTCTCCAAAATGAAGTACACAAAAAATGTTTACAGATCTAAATTAACCGATGAGCATCTTAAATCTCTTTTAATAATTGGTACAAGTAAAATTAGTCCACAACTACAAACTATTGTCAGTGGAAAATCTCAATTACATAAATCTCATTAGTATTTCATATGTCATTATGCTTGTTATAAGTTATGTTTTTATTTAAAATGTATAAAATGTTAGTTGGATTCATTTCAATAATTTGTTAGTTATTATATACTGAAGTTAAATTTTCTGCATATTATACATGTCTTCACTCATTACAATTCTGTATTTCTTTATCCAACTTGTCACAAAAACAATAACAATAAGCCTACAACAATGTTATGAGTAGTTAGCCCATGACCATATCAATGTAGATGTCATATTAATAATTATTCAACATAAAATTAGAATACTTCAGTAAACTAAATTTAATTTGCTATAAAAAATATGTTCTCTAAAAGGAGTTTTCAAGTATGCTAGCTCTCCGCGGGCCGGACAAAATCTGTCCGCGGGCCGTAGTTTGGAGACCCCTGCTATATAACAATGTAGCCTTTGCTATACCAATCTCTTAATATTATATTCTACTGATGAAGCGTCATGTGGACTCGAAACTAGTACAGAAATAAAAATGGTTTTAATAATAATTTGAGGTTTTTTATTTTTGTTGACCATCCACCATCGATTAGTTTTTGAATCTTTTATAGAGAGAATACCAAATTAGATTTTCAATTTTGCTTTTTAATGAACTGATAAAGCATTGTTTCTTATCTCTCTCTTGAATTTATATAATTTCTCAATTGCGTAACCTAAAATAATCATGAATAACAATTTTGGCATGTACACTGCAATGCAAAAATTGCATTAGAAAAAAAAAGTACACAAGCTCACAAACTAATGAATGAAAGAAGTAGCATTAGAAGGCATATAAGTAAAACTAAAGAAAAAAAGTAATATAAAATAAATAAAACTTTTCATTTAAAGTTAATGAGAAATCGTAGTTAAGTTTAATTTTGTGTTTCAAATTACCTGTCTCATCGCAGGACTAAGTCATAACACAATTTACATTAAGGCTTTGAATTCCTCATACCACATCACAGCCAACAATCACACGGGGTATCCTACCCCTAATTAAAAAATATTAAAACGATATATAGTACAATATATACATATTTTATGACCACAAGCTTCACAGAATTTACAGATATTATTAATTTAAATGAAGCTAACATTTGCAGCTCAAGAAAAATCTTTATTTGAAAGACTTTTACTTAATTATTGCTATTTCTGTGAGCAAATAAGTAAGGGATTTTGTGACTTACACATATAAGTCCCATGAAAACAAATATATAAAGAACTCTTTTTAAACTAAAAAACTCCCTTAAGGGTAAACCATTTGAAACTGTTTATGTTTTCCAACTTAAAGAAATAATCACCCATAATACTTACAAGTAATGATTATTTTAACAGCACTACAATAACAATATTAGATATACATTATATATACTTTATCTAGTCTTAACTGTGTAAAAAATGAATAGGCCATTTTTGGAACAAACAATTCTCAAATGTTACATGTATTCCAACTTAACAAAACTGTTAATGTCTTTCAACTTAAGAAATAATCACCTATAATTCTAATTATTTGAACAACCCTACAATAACATTTGATTTACATTATACACGTTATCTAGTCGTAACTACGTAAAAAATGAATAGGCCACTTTTGGAACAAACAATTTTCAAATACTACATCAAAACACGATATCAAAGAAGTAATGCGAAGTAAAATTAAGATTATGTATAATCTAGGAAATCTGAATACTGTACAGTATCATGGGATGTTTCACAAACAACCAAAATGTAATAAACCTTCTAGAAATTACTGAGTATCTTTAATTGCAATTAAGCCAAGTAAACCAACATGGTGCCACTTCTAATCTTATAAACAGCTTAACCAGGAATCTGGAAAATATTCAGATGGATTGTCAGATAGTAAATTCAATGATGCATGGGCTACGACAAAGTGTTTTACCGGTGGGGCTTCCTGCGTAGTGAATAATACCTTAACTGGATTGAATTTTGAATCTTTCAATAACTTTTTTATGTGAAGAAGAATTTGTTCTTCCGATTTCACTGGAACGAGGTATTGTTTGACATAATTGACAACTTCAACAAACTCCTCTCTCCTCCCTAAATCCCTCTCGAGGAATTTGCTGAACTGTTCAAGGCCCATAGCAATCAACTGGTCTTCAGAAGGAATAAATTTACATGGCATTGAAAGAGTGAAATCGGAGAAACCTCCGGGTGGTAAAAACAGAGGGTATAAAAATGCATCACTTTTTAAACATAACTTCATAAGCTCTTCTGGTAGTTTTGGACGATAGCGAACTTTAGTAACCTTCAAACTCTCCACTTTTTCAAGCTCTCCTTTCATGAACCTCTCAATTTTTTCATTATTCACAGGATCCATTACGAAAGTGGTCCATTCGTTAATTAGTTTTACACTACTATCAAGGTTAAGAACATTAAAGAAGGAAATCTCTCTCATTTTTCTGAAATTGTCTAATTCTTGCAAGCGTTTCCTGCATTCTACTGAGTAATTGATATCAATACAGGGATTGCCACAAAGCAATAAATATGACTGCAAAAGTAACTGGACGTGTTGTTGAAGCTGTTGATTCAATAGTAAAATCTGAGCTTCAGTGAAGAGTTCCATAGAGCTATTGGTTTTTGGAGGATCACTAGTTTTTTCAATATTGTCCTTGATCTCAATGACTTTTTCTTTATTGGCTGGAGGTACATCTTCTTCCTCATCATCCGAAAGCATTTCTGTATACTCTGCTAGTTCAGACATTAAATCATTCAATTCTTTTTTTGTAACTTTAACAGCTCTGTCTTCTCTCAGCTCCTCTTTGTCAGCGTCCTCATGCTCTTCATCAATCATAACGTTATATTCCGGATCATTGTCATCATCAACAACTTCTGGGACGTTCGAATCTAACGGCTGCATGAATTCCTTCAAGAAGTTTAACCAATCAACATTGTCACAATCAGTGTCGTACATGTCTGTAGTGATATCTGGAGGGATGAAAGCTTGTTCGATAGCTTCTAGCGGCGTTTCGCTCAGGCTCAGCTTGGACCTCGTTCGCTGGCCGATGTTTTCGTCTGTGTCATTGATTTCCTCATTGGGAGCCATTTTTGTAGACAAGTCAAGATCAACTCCATCTTCTAAAGCACCTTCTTCCAAAACACTATCATCCAAAATACCTTCACTTGCTTTAGACTCTTCATCACTCATTTCGTCCTGCGGATTATATTCTTCATCAGACGAATCTTCGGGTAAATCTTGGGTTATTAACACTTCGATTTCCGACTTCTTAGGTGGAGGTACAGCTGGAATAGTCCAAAGGGCGCTGTGGTCTAGCCCTTTCAATTCCTTTGTCTTGGCGCGTGTTAATTTCAGCTCGTAAACTGGTTTCTCATCCGACTTATCCAAAGAGTAATCCACCATTTTCATTACTTCGCTATTAGTAATTACAGCCTTAATCATATTCTTAACATTCCACGCTGTCAAGTTACTTCTTTCCGCCTTAATTTCCAGCTCGCGTTCAAAATCTTCTTCTAAATTGTGGACTATAAGTGGAGAATCATCACGACTTGCTGAAACTTCGCTCGAAGACTCCCCTTCTTTTGGAGTATTTGGTCTCTTAGTGATCTTGTCATTTAGCTTAAAATTGTAGTGCTTAAGGTCTGATTTGTTCCCTTTGTCTGAAGACATTTTATTGGAATTAGTCTCCTGGCAGTCATGTTCAGCATCAATGAAACCTGAATTAAGATAATTACTAATGCCAACATCCATATCTTTAAATTGGACCTCTGTATCCAGAACAAATTTGCGTTCCCTTTTTATCCCTTCCTTCTCATCTTTAGAATCATTGGTATAGCTCTGGCTTTTAATCTGGAAACAAATGAAATATAATGAAAGACACCTCTAATTCTGTTATTAAAGTCACTAATAAACACGTATATTTTTTAATTTGTTCCACAACAATATACAACATTTCAAATATTGATTGCATCCTTAATACAACATTCATGGATATTTAATGTTTAAACTAAAACAAGATCATTCATAATAACTAACACAAATTTCTTAATTTCTATTAATGAACCAAAATTGTCGTCTTTGTCTTACAAATTTATTAATTTAAATTAAATCTGCATCATCACAAAAACTATTAATTGAACCACACAAATAAAGTTTATTATTATTATTATTTATGCTACTATGGCTAATCGGGACACAAATAAAAATCTTATTGGATTAAATCCAAAAATCCAGCCTCAAATACTAACTACACACACACGCTTATGTATAGATTTTCTTCCAAATACCAGGACTAAAACAAGTTATATTATCCACATTGGTGCTCAGGTTAGCAGTAAACCTTGAGTGGTGAGTTCGATTCTCAGCCTGGGCAATAGAAATTTATTTAGTGACGGAATTCATTCCCACCCTAAATATAACAACTATAAATATAACACCCTAATAAAACACTCAGTCCCACCCTGGCTAGGAAAGGGTGGTAATCTGTAGATAACCTGTCCCAATTAGCCTTAGTTGCAAAAAGTGAACGTTAATATAAATAAATATTATCCACATTAAGATTGCTTTGGAGTGAGTCCCGACTTCATTTATGAATTTTGTCATAGCTGGAATAGCTCTTGCTAAATTTTCACGACTAAAAGGAAACAATTGAATAAATTTTGAAAAATGAGCAAAGATCACAAACAATCATGAGTGATTTCAGATAATCTATTGATGAGTTGAACTTGGTCTGGTTTTTTTTTTTTTTTTTTATTAGGGACTACACATTAGAAATTTTTCATTCAACTCGGTGAGGGGGAAGGCTGTGCATTCCCTCGAAGACTTTGTAATATTGACAAGGACCATGGAAGTTCATTAATAATACAGATCTTTCACATTTAAAAAAAAAAAAAAAAAAAAAAAAACACAATTTCTCTATCATGAAACTGATTTCATTAAATGATTTGGAAAAAACCATATGTGAACACAACATGACTTCCCTGTACTTGATACACGATTCCATGAAAAATAAAACAAAAAAGGTCCAATACAAGCCTTCGGTATTTCTAATAGATTGAAGAAATTTGCAATTTCTTAATTTTGACCACTCCCATTAGCCAAAAAAGTTTAATCAAAAGGTAAACTAGATTTTACAACAAAGTATGTTCTAAGGCTAATTGTCTTTTAGCTACTCAATCAACTGACAACTCACCAAGGAATTAGATTAAGCCCACCCTTGATGCACAGTAAATCAAATTTTGTAAGCAATCCAGTATTAAACCTGCCACCTCATGTAAGGCAGTATATATTATCACAGATATATTATTGGAAACTTTTATTATATTTTACACTGACCAGGCATTATGATCTTTTCTCGATGATGTGTACATGTTATTGTTTCTAATTCTTCAGACTTTATTAAATTTAAGGAGACTCAGGTTAGCCATGATTATTGGTCTTAGTCTCATCTCACTTGGTAAACCTAGAGTCATGAGTTTGATTCTGACCTGGGCAATAGGAATTGATTTAGTGACCAATTCATTAATAACTCCAGAGTCCATCCTGATAAGAATAAAAGTCCGTCACGCAGGGACTGCGTAAACTAACCAGATTTCCTGCGTGAAGTTTAATAATAGATAAATCTACATACCCAGTAAGGCAACACCACTGTGAATAAATACAAACAATAAGAAACCTCCCGATGGAAAGAATCTGAAATGTAAACAAAGAGTTCTGCCAACTTCTTACCGGAAAGAATAACAATTACTGTAATATATCTGAATATAATGTACTAATTTGATTGAAAACTATTTACTATATCTAGTACTGTAATTTATAATGAATCAGAATAATTTTTATCTCAATCAGCCAAATAAAGTAGTCCAAAAATTTAAGAAGGGGGGGGTCACCAGTACATATTTGCATGCATCTCGTATAATAAATGTCACTTGAAATCAAATATTTGGTATTTAAGCTTTGAATGTGGTTTATTACATAGCCGAGTATTGTTTATGTAGCATGAGTAGAAGTGAGGGTTTGCTGAAGGCTGAAAAATGCAAATATCTCGGTTATATAATATTCAAGATAGGGAATAAATGTTTATAACATTATTTATAGTACATCTAATTTGCAATAAGATTGATTCTATGCAGTTTTTCCATCCAACTTATAGTAACGGAGATATTTCGAATTTTCAAAATCTCCCCCTCTAAACCCCGCCCCCCCCTGGTCCGATTTCAGCCGTTAACGAACTTGATCTTTCTTTTTACAAAAAAACAACTAAATATCGAGTTTGGTAAAGTATAAACAATAATTGCGACCGCTAGACCAGTAATAGACATATATATATATATATATATATATATATATATATACAGTTTTGAGCGGATCTCATTTTCATCATCTCCTAGGTAGGATCAATGGACATTTGAAGAAAAATTTCGAAAATTGCGTCCCTTTAGGGAAATTTGCAAAAAAGGTGATAACCTGTAGACAACCTGGCCCAATTTGCCTTAGTAGCACAAAGTGGACATTAATAAATAACATTCAACATACTAAATTTAATGAAAATTTCAGAAGTGTTATCTGAGTTATTTTAAAAAAAAAAAAAACCCTGAAATGTCATTAAAAAGGACTTTATACTAATGTCATTTCCATGGATACAGTTATTCCAGTTACAAATAACAAATAATAAACGAATTTGTTAGTATGAATAGTTATATTTGTGAAAGATTTGTTTTTATTGAAAATGGTGATTTCTTCTACCTCAATAATTTTTTGTGTCATATTTAAGGTGAAATTTTATTTAGCCTTTAAATTAATTTTTAATATGTGGGGGGGGGATGTCCCTTTGCACTGAAATCGAAAATGCCTAAAAGAAAATACTAAATTTTCAGTGTATTACTTACATATTAAAAGTATATTGTAAACATAAGTCATGGGCTCGATTCCTATAGGGGTAATAGGAATTTAATTAGTGACTAACTCAAAAGATAAAATCCTTAGTTCCACCCTGAGTAGAAAAGAGTGGTAACATGCAATCTTACATGTTGATAAATACAATTTTGGTGCACTTAACTTAAAATTATTTCATTTGAAAATGGAATGTGATATCTCTGTTCAAATGCATCGGATTGAAAAATGTCTTGGAACATAATTTATAAATCTCCTTATGATAAACAAAAAAGGGGCTACCCAAATGTTTTGTATCTCTAATAGAGAAATTTTTTGACCCTTCTCTACCCCCGCCCCATCCATCCATCTCATTCAATAAAAAGGAGTACAACTAGACGTTACAACAATTCTAATTGTGAAAAATACTAAGGCTAGTCGTTTTTGAGTTACGCGAGATACTCACAGACATACATACGTACAGACATCCCATCGAAACTTGTCAAAATGGTTCAGAGAAGGTCAAAACGGATAATTCTGATAAAATATGAAAACTGAAACTTTTTACCACTAAAACACTTCCTTTACTTCATAACAGGAAGATGAAAAATAGTTCAAAGGAAGATAATGACAGAAAAAGTATAACTTTAGTCGTTCATTAATCAGCCATTTAGGATTTTGAAAATACAAAAACACGTATTCATAAAAGTTTTTCCACAAAGGCTTTCCTAATGTATTATAACCTTATATCATTAAATATTAGCAATTCAATTTCAGTGTATCCTCAATTAGATGGAAGTGTAAATAAACTGATTGCGGGATACCAAAAAGTTGTTATTGGAAAATAACACAGCCATTATCTACAATTGTGGAATTAAGATCATTTATTAAAATTTGAAAACTTCATGACTTTTGCCACCGATATTTGTAATTTAGGAGTGTTAGGCCTATTACCTCTCATTTAGTGTTAACAAATTAATTTCATTTTTTTACATATTTTCGAATATTAACTCTTAATATCATTATACTCTATATATCAAGGTTTAATGCAAGCATTTCAGTAGAATTTCTTAAGGGAAGCATAATACGTAATAAAACACTTGATGTTTAGGATTATCACTAGTTCATTCTAAACCATTAAAAGAATAAGTTTAATCATTCTTCTATCATTTTAAATAAATTGTAAGACAAAGACTCCATAAAAAGAGCAAAAGTAACTGTTGATATCTGACAAAGCTAATCTAACGTTATATTTGAGTAGGGGCCCTTACAAAGCCAATAATGCTACTGTTCATACCACATTATATTTTTCTCTGAATTCTTTTGACACAATTATAAGAATTGTAATATACTATAATATTAAAGATAGATATTACAATAATTATAATTTTAAAAAAAAATTAATTTAACCCAATTATATGATTACATTCATGAAATCTTGATGACAGGATCAGGTAATAAGACATCTTTACATCGAGCCAACTACCACCTCTTTAGGTTTGTAAAACAGACAAATACAATTTTGATAATTCCTAAAATTCACTAAAGAGACATTTTTTCAAGCATAACACTTCTTATTCAAAACAGCCCTACTTCACAAAAACTTTATTTAGTGACAGACTCAATAAATAAAATACTTAGGCCCACCCTGGCTAGAAAAGGGTGGTAACCTGTAGATAACCCGTCCCAATTAGCCATAGGAGCATAAAGTGGACGTTAATAATAATAAACAAAAAACCTCACAAAATCAACAATGAATATCTATATAAATAGAACTCTATGGATTCTCTGATAATCTATTTAAATCCACCAGGAAGATACAATTTTCATGTTTCAGACTATTATAAATATTTAAAAAATCATGTTGATAAAGCTTTCAATCCTAAAATGATACTTCAATTTAAGAATTCCATAATGTATACTTCTGTCTTCCGATGCAATTTTTCTATGAAGACGAAAATTTTGGATAACACATTAATGTTTACTTTCCACAATCCCATATTGGGAATTACAGAAAAATGCCACAACAGATTTTCATTTATAAATTTATTTATGTTTTTACTAAGGTAATCAATCAATTGTGGCAACCAATTTGTCGGAAAACTAGATTCACCCCATGAACGATTATTTATTTATTTTAGCAGTTTTCACTTAAAAGAAATCAGCTATTGATGTAAACATACCACAAATTTATCTGTTAAATCAAGACATCTAATTACCTGGCTAAAACCAAGATATCATGTATATATTCATTTTATTTGTATATTACAACATATACAAGTATATAGAGTATGTAATTATTGACAAAAATAATATATTTCTCTTTTTGTAAAGTCTTAACTAGAAAGTGTAAGGGATATTTTCAATCATATCGATTTTGTAGAATACACTATCATTGATATTAATTATCAAAGGCAGAGAGTATGAAGTAATAAGAGGATATAACAGTAGGATTGACCTTGCAAAAGGCCCTGATAGTACATAAATTTAAATGTTTGAATTACAATAACCAAAGCTCAAACAAACTTAGATCTAGAAAAAATCTAGAATTATATATAACTAAATATACATTAATTTTACAAAGACAATCAAAGAATTTACTTCATCATTTTTTTGTAATATGGTTCTGTAAGATTAAAAATAACACGTCAATAATAATACAGTTTTTCTACTATGTTCTTAAATAAAACTTCGTTCACAAAGCCTGTCTTACAAATGAATTTATTCATACTACTACTACAATTTAAAAAAAATACTATTAAATTTTGTTTATAAAGGCCTGATTTCAATAAAACAGACATTAACAATATTCTTATTAATTCAACATGAATTACAATAGCATCAATTTGTACATCAATAACTCCCTAGCAAATAAATTACACTATATTACATTGTTATTTGCTATTGCAGTACACATACTAACATTATTACGTTTGTTGAAAGTTAAGATGACAGAAGATCTAAAGATGGAAAAAATGAAATTACTTTCATTTATACATATTTTTCTGCTCTGCATACATTCACAATCAAATATGCATAACATATTTATTAAATATTTTAATAAACCTCAAGTCCAAAAGATGTAATTGTGAGTATGCTCATTATGTAAACGATTTTTTTTTCATAGCATGTATTATTGTAATCAGCTTGTTTTTTTATTTCTCCTGCTCTGTCTTGTTAGAGTAGATGCGACTGCCTTATTGGTTAGGATGAATCTTTATATCTTTCAACGAAGATTGGATTGTAGTCACATGCAACGATAACATTATTATATATTGTTCTAATATACTATATATTATTCATTGTTGCTGAATATTATGGACTAAGTAACTGATACGAAAACATTATTAAAATTACACGAAGGGATGAATTATTGCTACAAGGCATTGTGTAGACCATTCTTTACTAACACATGGATTTCAAAGAGAAAAGAAGGCAAGGCCAAAATGTAATGTTTACAATATTCATGTTTCTATAAACCACTTACAGAGAGATTACAAAAAACGTGAAAAAATATCAAATCCTGCATAACTACCATGACTTAGCAACTCAAGGTAGTCCAGGCATACACATAATTATACAACATTTAAAAAGCACTAACATAAAACAAAAATTTAGCACTAAATCACTTTTGTATAATAATTGCATTTTTAATGAAATTGAGTAATTTTACAATTCCATATACATACATGTTTGCGTGTGGGTGAAAGAGGTTTTACAATTTGCATTATATAAATAAGTTTATATTTATCTATTATTTTAATTTCTTAAACTTTGAAAACTATTTTAACTTTTATTACTAGATTATTAATTGCGTGTGTGTGTAATTATATATGTACATATGCCATGCCGATGCATGATGAGACAAGTGAGCTATCTGATAACTATCATAAACAGATTGAGATTACGGTCCCAAGAAACTATCCCATGTCAAGCTTATACTTTATCGCTCTAGTGATTCAGCCAACCAGCAGAAAACATAAAAGTTCTAATAAATCATTTTTTTTTTTTTACTAAAATACAATGAATTTAAACAAATTTGAACGTTTTATAAAGTTATTTTGAAATATAGAATTCGTGTGATGCATGTAAATAGGTGCTAATACTTTTGAATGATATATTGTTGGCACTTTTTTAAAGTGTAACAAATAGCAATATATTGTCGTTCGATACTAAAAGGGTTTCTTCAATTAATACAAAAATATCAGTAAATTACATCTCACATAGAATGCATAGTTTATTTAACCAAGAAACGTCTAAGAAAATTTGAATGAAGTGAGAAATAACATAGAAAAACTGAGGTGGGGTGTTTACAATTTAAACGTGACATCATTTCGAAGATCTCGGGGCAGAAAAATATATACAGTGTGTTGTGGCCAACCCATTTATGTAAAAGATGTTTAGTACATTAAGATAGTGCATTCCGTGAATCGGTGGTAGTCAGGATTGCTCAGCCCTTTTCGGCGCCCAGTTGACAATACATTGTACAGGTTTATTAATAGTATATAAGTTCTTCTGGTCACATGTGTATACAAAGTAAGTTCCAAGAACTTCATCAAGCCCAAGGCTTTTCCACATTTGGAAACATTCTTCTTGGCCCAGAAGTTCCAGGATGGACGTTGGAAAAGAAAAATGGTGGAATTCCGTGTGTATGCATATAATAATAATACATGGGCATGGCCTGCCGACCATGACAAAATATATCATGACAGGTGAATAATTAACTGAACTGTACCTTTATTTAAATAGCCACTGAACTGCCTCGCAATACTGAAGGGGTAGTTCGAGAAAAATGCAGATGGCCAACAACGAAGTCCCTTGATCGAACAGGAGAAGAAAATTTAATGTAACGTTATCGAGATTCAAACTCGCTTTATCATAATTACAGAGCCCAACACGTTTTTTAATGATTTACGCCCGATACAGAATGCCATTAAATATGTTTATAAAATACAATGACCATTAAATTTTAATTACCAGTCTTTTTTTCAATCGTTGTTCTAGAAGCTTCTTCACCAATTTTTTTTGATCATCTGTTAATTCGCCAAATACTTGCGGAGCCTGAAAGCAAGTAGTAACCAACATGAGAATATTTTATCAATAATCGGATTCTGGATACCAGTAAAATATGTTCGTACCACGTGGAACTTAATTAAGGAATCTGTGAGGGAAACTAAAATAAAATGTTATGAACTCTTCAATTAACAAAATAAAATATTTTCAATCACTCTGCTTACTTTAGGCAGCACCAGTATAACGGACTCCTTTTAGTAGATTTTCCTTACTTTTCTCAAATGTCTATCATCCTACCTAAGAGGTGGCAAAAATGAGGTTCATTCCAAACTGTATGTATATACTTGTCTGTTACCTTTCGAGTGGTTACAACTTTTGTTTGTCTGTTACCATGCTCGATATTTAAACTAAAGATTATGTTTACTAATGGCAGAAATTGGACTAGAGGGGGATGTTAGATTGGAGAAAATTTGATATATCCCTGTTACGAGTCAGCTCAGAACCCCAGACACACATTTTGATGCCTGTAAACTTGTATGTACATAGGTATCTCACATAACTCAAAAACGCCTGCCCTTAGATTGCTGAAATTTCATATTTAGGTTTGTCATAATGTTCAGTTGTGCATCTTTGATTGAAATCAACTAAGAGGGATGGGGAGGGTATTAGAGGGAGAAAATCTGTAGGTATTAGAGATACGAACATTTTGCATAGGACCATTTTTTCTCTAAAAATGTTCTGACACCGATTCAATGCATTAGAATAGATATATCACTTCCAAATGACCCAATTTTAAATTAAGTGTAACCAAACATATTGTTTATTTAATTTAAAAGAAGTAAACGGAAGCCTTGTCATCAGATTTTTTAAAAAATTTAACTAACTAATTTTATTTTTGCTCCCACATTTATTTTTTATATTAGCAGATTTCCCCCAAGGGAAATCAGCTATTGAGGTCATACTCATGACTCAATTTTTGAAACATTTCCTCAAATGTCCATCGATCCTACCTAAGAGATGATGAAAATGAGGTCTGTTCAAAATTATATATATATACATATATATATATATATATATACACACATATATATATATTAAACTTGTCTGTTACCACTCTAGAAGTCGCAATTCTTATTTAATCATAACCAAACTCGATATATAAGCATTTCATACCAAACTGAAGGTCGAGTTCGTTAATGGCTGAAATCAAACCAGTAGGAGGGGGAGGTTTAGAAGGGGAGAATTTTGAAGATTCAAAATATCTCCGTTATTATATTTTATGAAAAAAGTGTATAGAGCCACTTTTATTTCAAATAAAAAGTTCTATAAAAATTGTTATATTCATTTATTCTCTATCTTTAGTATTAATGAAGATATTTGCATTTTTTAGTTTTCGACCTTCCATAAACCTCCACTCCAACTCATTTCATATTAACTGTTATATTCAAATATAAGCTGTTATATTTTGAAGACTGAATACTAAATAAAGTTCTCACTGAAATTTTATGTTTTGAGATAAATGCAAATATGTGACACATGTGGGAAATCCGCTTAGTTAACGCAGCCCCTGCGTGACGGACTTCGATTTATCTCTTGATTATAACCTACAATGGATTAGTATATGCAACACGTTGTAGCTTACAGATTTTGTTTAAAATCTTCCTGGTCCCTAAGAGACTTAGTGGAAGTATTACAAATTTCTTTTCTGTTATCACCAATGTTATGCAATATCATTGATCATTTAGCCATCAACTTGACATTGGAGTTCAATCAAACAATTTAATTTTCATGTTCTACAATAATCTAAATGCAACAAAAAATGTGTACACATATAATAACAAAAGGGTGCCATTAGATAAAGGTTTAGTATCGTCTCAAAACTAATTACAATTCTCATCCACTTCTACTTCTTTCAATCACACTGAAGTTCATATAAGAATTGCTTATCTATTTTTATTTTCAAGAAAATTAAGATAACATTTCATGGAAAATGGAAACTGCAACCTCCTCCTACAAAGCTCTGTGGCGTTACATGATAGGCAGGGGGATACAGTTGTAATTTAATCATAAGTTATACTGTTATATACTAAACAAGAAATGAATGTTGTTAAATGTCATTTATTAATGTTCACTTTGTGCTACTAAGGATTTATAAGTTTGTCACTAAACAAATTCTTATTTCCCAGATCAGACCAAGACCTTACATCACATGGCAATCTTGAGCCCCCACAAATGAATGAAATCATGTAAAGTTAATGTACAATTATAATATAAATCATGTGATGTTCCATATGGCACTAAAATGAGGTATGAAAGTTAAAATGTCTCATGAGTCATTCAAGTGATTTAAAGAACCATTATAAAAGAAAATAAATGAAACAGTCAACATGCTCAGCAAACATTGGCTGTAATTTATACTTCAAGATAACTGGATTATGGATTTCCAAAGTAATACTATTTATTCATAAGAATCAATTATAAGTGGTAACTGAAAGAAAATAACGCATAATGGTGTTTAAAGACAGAAAGAAAATAAAACATCGAAAAAAGGTATGAGACATTAATAATACTAAAACAAATTTACGCCCATAACGCTTCATGGATTTGAGTGTGTAATTTAATTAAAGGAGAATAAAGGAGAGGAAAGAATTGTTAAATGCAATTTAGTTAGTATGAACGCTAAAGTGCTATTAATCATAGAATAACAATGCATTATTGGGATTTATCTTCATGAAAACATCTAAAATGGACGTTTCTTAGTGAAAATGAAATCAAGAGCAGAATATGGATATTCCAAGTCAATACAATACCTCTGTGGATTTCTCTTGGCCGTTTAGGGGATACTGAACATCTTTCTTTAAGCGTTTATGTTCGGGCCCTTCAGCAGCTACTTCATTAGATATACTATCAGGATTAGAAACTGAGTTATGAGAAGATCTTTTCTGAAAGTTGAACAACTGTAATTATTGTGGTAATAAATAATACTATTCAATGACAAATAAAATCACATGTTACCTGTCTATCTTCTTCATTTCTTTTACTAACTTCAATGAAAGCATTTAACTTATTTCGTTTATTCATTTTCCTCCTGGCTTTCTTCAAGTCTAAACTTTTACTCATTCTCTTCGTTAAAGGATTTTGTGACATTTTATTATGATTACTCATTGAAAGTATACCCTTTTTAGACATTCTTATTTCACTTTTACATATTAATTTCATAAAAATGCCGATTAAAATACAAACAAGACTTCTTGTTAAAAAATAACTCTTTGTAAAAAAATAGCCATTTGCATTTAATAGTTACGAAAATACAAAGTGGAAGATTTTAGTCATTTCTAGTTAATCGTAAAGTTCATAGAAACTGAAAAAATAACCGGTTAACATGAACCACAGTTTAATAAACAATAACACGTGATAGCGCCACAAAGAGGAACTGCACTAGCCTTCAAAGAGATAGAAATAACAAATCTTCGAATGGAAAGACCAATGGATTAAGGTCCATTACTACATAGAATGAATTCTACTATTTATTTATATTTTTTTTAGTTTCTTTATAGTTTGCTGTTCCTCATACAATTCCTATGAATGGCGCATTTATTTTTTTTTTGTAAATTTTCCATTATTTCAATTATCGTATAATATGTTATTCTTAATATAATTTATAAAACGTCTTTCACAGGCGCTGCTTAAACTATGCAGTTTCCCACGCAATGGAATTTGATACGATGATGATCTCATCGCACCATTTATTCTCTATTTCTCCCACTTTAAGAAGCCCATGTAAAGGGGAATTAAAATATTAGTTGAACGTGGGCCAATCTTTTTGAAAATATAAGTTCCTATATGTACGTTTCTCCAAATTTGCATTAACCGAGATATTTGCATTATTTAGTTTTCAGCATTTTGTAAACCCCCTCTTCTAGCCACTCGATTATCACTTTATGTGCCTCAGTCATAACTTACTAAACATCGTAAGTCCAATTATCATTTTAATTACGGGCTTGTGAATGACTCATTATGTCAGAATGTTTTCTTTTTTGACAATACAATGTTTTAAACGTGACAGGTTGTTGTAGGAGTGCCACCCCCTTCCTCCCATGAATTGAATGTGGTTAATTTTTACATATATATTTTTGTAAAGAAATGTGATGTTATTTGATCATTTCCATTGTTTCGGGTTTTTTTAAGCCCTTTTTACAGGCTTATTTTCAACCTATATATGCCTTCCCTATACAATGCGGTAATCATCTAACTTCCCGCGGGAGCTAGCCGAACAGGGAAGAGGATCCGTTTCTCTTTTAGTAACAAATAATACTTTTTTTCTATATGTTCTCTGAGGCTACTTGGCAGGTATTGTCCACATGTTATCATTTTTTTCAAAATAAGACTAAGGATTTTATTAAGTGAGATTGTCAACAAGTATATTCCTATTACCAAATCGGGAATTGAACCTTAGACTCTGGTTGCCATGTGCACCTGTGGACAACACTTTTTACTCACATCGTCTATCTCATGCCCTAAAATAAATAACATAAACAAAACTATGGTGAAATTCCTCACCTTATTTGTTTGGAGGCTGAAGTGGGGGAACTAGATATTTGTCATTAATTAATATACTATCTATTGCTTGTTGGTGTTGCTTTTTATGCAAATGTGATAGGAAAATAGCCTTTATTATGCCTCAGGTGCCATAAACAAAATAGTTCATTTATAACATCAATTAAATATTAAGCTAAATAATTTTGAACTTACAAAATTATTATATACTTACTACTATTAAAAGTAAAAATAAACAAAAATGTGATTTAATAAGTAATTAATTACATCCTCACTTATATAGTTATCATTATTATATTAATTAATGCCGGTAAGACAACTAAGACATTGGCCTCCCTTTAGGGAGTAGTGGTTGTACTCTTCCAGATGTGACCAGTCTTCTAGGAAACGGAAGTCATCGTCATCTCTACGTACTTAGTCCAACCATGCCTATCTCTAACCAATCTCCACCACATTGCTCCTGCTATTTCTTTCATCCAGTATGCCCATCTTTTGCTCTGTCTTCACGTCTTATTTTTAGGTTGTATAGAGTCCACAGACCTATTTGCTTTGATCATCTGGAATTCTGAGTAGGTGGCCTGCTCATTTCCATTTCAATGATTCTATGTAGTCCTTGATATCTTTCATTTTTGTTTTTTCCCTAACGATGGAACTTCTGATATGTTCTTTCCTTCTGATGTTTAGCGTGCTCTTTTCCATACTTCTAGTTTCCTTGATTGGCTTTTCGTGATAGACCATGTTTGGTTACCGTATGCCACTGTCGGAAGAACGCAAGGATCAAAAAATCTTTTCTTCATTTCAATTGGGAAGTTTCTTTTCATAATAGATTTCAATGGTCAATATTTACTCCAACCCAGAACTATTCTTCTCTCCACTTCTTTCATTATGTAATTTACACTTACCTAATTTATCAATACGTGTACAATGTGAATACTTTGGGAGCTACAGGAGTATTTTTAGTAATAGGTGTGAATTTTAGGAAGATATATATATTGTTGAATACGCAGTCATTGTTGTTTGTGTACGCCAGGTTTTTAGTTTGAAATTGTTACTGTTTCCTGGTACTTGATAAATATGAATATCGTATTTTGTGATGAATAGTATTCATGATTTTTATTTACATCGTCCAATGCATTTTGAAGAAAAATTGGTTAGGAACTGGGTCTTCAAGAGAAGTTTGTAGTTCTAGAAAAGTTATTAAGTTCGTATTAGTTCCCGAGGGGGGGGGGCACACTCTGACGCGGAAAATGTAGGCTGTTGTTTATAATGAAGGTTTGCAATGAATAACATTCACATTTACTTTGTGTCAAAACATTTCCTTGGCAAACCCGGGTAATGTCATTCCCAATACAAGTACATAATAGCATGTAGTCTAATGAATATGGTTCATTCATTACGTTGACTCGTGCTTTTTTGTACTTCTTTGATTAATGACGTAATAAGAGATTTATTATCAGGTTTTGACCGTTATCAGTTA
The DNA here is from genome assembly GCA_019009955.1 of Riptortus pedestris. Lineage (NCBI taxonomy): Eukaryota > Metazoa > Arthropoda > Insecta > Hemiptera > Alydidae > Riptortus > Riptortus pedestris. The sequence continues at coordinate 57,596,606 of CM032232.1, forward strand.
AGATAATGAGTTGTGTTTTTCTGATAAGGATGTAATCACCGGATTGAAATTCATAATCATCAAATTGCCGTCATTGAATAGTTTACATCATGGCTTGTAGTAGTAAGAGGTCACTGCTCTTCCTTAAAAATGGAAAGAAATTTATTAACGGTTTTATTTTTTCTCAAAGGAATAACTCTCATTTTACCTATTATCCTGAGAGCAATGTTAATGATACAGGTACAGAAAGCATGGTTGTTTTTTTAAAAAAATTGCCTATTTCTTCTAGTTATTATAATTTCAATTTTTAATTTCTTATTATTAAACATTAGACTAAGGTTTACTATAATAAATCCTTACTTTCTTTTTAATGAATAGGGAACCCAATTACTCGACACAGGGGTTTTTATTAATCTTAATAAAATTCACTTTATTTTGAAACACTTTTTTATTTTATTTTTTAATGAATGAAATGTGTATTTTGGAACATGTATGACAAATCTTTCACTGCATTTTTTACTTTAATTAAGAAGACAAGAAGAAGATTGTCCATTATGCTTTTTCTGTTATATAATATTTCTTCCTAAAAAAACATTATATAATAGTTACAAGTGGAAAAAGTATTTCCCTAAGCATTTTCAGTTTTTAATTTCCAATTTCGGCTCTAAAACTCCTTTAAAGTATATTTGTAAAGATAACATTCAGATTTTTCCTTTAGTTAACTAAACTTAGCTCCCATTAGAGGGATCTCTGGGTCTGCTTCTGACATGTATATGTTATAAAGTGTTATGATTTTGATGTTATTGTAAAAATTCAATATATTTAAAGGACTTTGGTTTAAATTAATACAATAACTATTTTCCTCTCTTTAACACAAAACAGCACGATGACTGAAAAAATTATAACAATAGTATACAACTAAAGAGGAACCATATATTTAACAAATAATAGATCCTTCATTGGTCTTGGATAAATCATTTAACCTCAAGTTATCTATGTGTTAGTTTAACGTACAAGCTACGTATTCCATTAAACTGCAAGGAAATACAAAGCTTGCATGTTTTTGATTCGTTCACTGTTATCCAATATTTTTTTAGTTCGATGAACTGATTAATGACAACTTAATTCTGCCACTATGTTGAAAATTCTGGGATGACAGCTTCTGTCTAGTTCGAATTTCAAGTAGGTTTACATGGATTCTTACAAAGTGAGTTGAATTTGTCATCCCAACACAAGAGTGTCATTACTGCATGTGGTAAATCTGCTTAGTTTCCGTAAATTTGCATGTCTTACTTATTTCATTACCTCCTGCTATTATGTATTTATCATCTGTAATTTTTTTTAGCAGACAGAGAGGGTAATCGAAAATTCAAAATAACTCCTTTACTATGAATTGGGTTAAAAAATTGTACATAACTAATCTCGTGGGCAATTTAATTTTCTTTAAATGTTGTTTTGTACACTTTTTCTCTATCTTGAATATTAACCGAGATATTCACATTTTTTAATTTTCAGCCTTCAGTAAACCCCCAATTTTAATCATCAAACTTTAACGATAAGGGAATATATCATGAAATGTCTTATTTCAAGCTTAAATACCAAATGTTTTTAACAGAACTTTATATTGTGTGATGACGTTGAGATTTTACTTCCTTGACTTGTACTTTCTTGTTTTCTGCTATCAGTAAATCCCCACTTCTGCTTACCCAATTTTTACTAAGAAATATAGAATATATGGTGAGATGAGATCACCAGTATGTCATCCAACCTGTGGGTAATCTGCTCAGTTTACACAGCCCCTGTCTGACGGATTTTTATTATGTTTGTATTTATTCAGAAGTAATAATTAATTAACATTGATATTTTTTTAGGCGAAAAAAGTAAGCTGAATATGTTTCAATCCATTGCAAATGCCCTCGACATTGTTTTGGAGAAAGATGAGTCTGCAGGTTAGAATATTTTTTTAATGTAAGTACCTTAGTTTAAAAAGTAGTTGGTAGCAAACGAAATAATTGGTTAAGCAATTTAACCTTACAGTATTATTTGGCGAGGATGTGGCTTTCGGAGGTGTCTTCAGATGTTCTATTGGCCTTCAGAAAAAATATGGAAAGGATAGAGTTTTCAATACTCCTCTTTGTGAACAAGGTATTGTTGGTTTTGGAATTGGTCTGGCAGCAGCAGGGGCGACAGCTGTTGCCGAAATCCAGTTTGCAGATTATATCTTTCCTGCATTTGATCAGGTGATTATATTCTCTTCGTGCCTTATAACCTTTCCAGTCATGACAAAGAATGTGGCATTATTATTAACAGATGGGTACTTCAGCCGTGCTGCCATTAATTTAACTTTTTCATTGGTATTGTGAGGTTGGTAGAATAATAAGGCCAGTACTTTTCAGGTCACATGAAGTGAACCTATGTCTATAATGGCACTAGCTAACTCAAGAATTAATTTCCACATAAAGGGAATTAAAGAGTCATATCATATCATTCACATATTAATATATATACACACATACAGACACATTTAATTTTTGCATTGTTCCTGCTGGAGGCAAACATTTAATTTTGTGCCTCTCTTTGCTTTATCATGTATTACTCTCTATTTTGAGCCAACTGTCCCAATAGTCTTTTCCATACCATTATCCCTGAAAAAAGGAACTAACTGAATGCAGCAGCTTTCATCCCAGTTTTCAGCAGATTTCTTATGTGCTGGACATGCTAAGGATCTGAAACTATTGTCCGCTTTTTTTTTATTAAGAAACCTATCTAAACAGGACTTGAAATTTACGCTTTGTAGTTCCAACCATTGGATTATTTTGGAAATCTCTTTTCATATTACTATACCCATCATAAGATGTTTGATGCCTTTGGAATATGATTTGCTAGCTTCCCTCTTCCCCTATGCCAAATAACCTCACCTTCATATATATTTGTGATCAAATTGTTGGGTCTTATGATATGCTCATAAAATTTCATAATTTCTTTTCCATGGGTTTCATAAGACATTTACTTTCACTTTTCTGATTTAGAACATATGTACTTTCTGGATGAGTCTCAGACAAATGCATAATTTTATTATATTTTACAGATTGTGAATGAGGCTGCAAAATTCAGGTATAGAAGTGGTGGGATGTTTGACTGTGGGAAGCTGACGGTGAGAGCACCTTGCGGAGCCGTCGGCCATGGAGCTCTCTACCATTCGCAAATGCCAGAAGCCTACTTCGCACATACCCCTGGCCTCAAAGTTTGTCACTATCATTAATTACTTATAATCAATTCTTTCATTTATTGTCAGTGCTCTGCTTGTAGCAATTTACACCTTACAAATCATCTATATATATAGCACTTTAGATATTCATTATATCCAAAGAATCATAAGAATAAGAAGGTGTGTATTCATTATATCTAAAGAAGCATAGATATAATACATATACACCTTATATGTCTCCTATGAAACCATATTATTAAAGGTTTCTGACATCTTTAGTTGCTACTATTTGAACTTCCTCTGATAATTCAGGGCATTCAGATTTCAAATTGACATTTGATAGCTTCTATTCATACTATTAATATGTTATTGGATATTAAATTAATTCAAACATCCATTGTTCTTCATGGCCTCAAATGAGCTTATATGTAAATATGTGAGTATGGTTGAAATTGTCTCTAAAAGTTACTAAGTTCACTAAAACGTTACCTATTGTATTGTGCAGCCTAATACATTTTGAGTCCCCCCTCCCCTATCCGCAATTAGAAATGTGGCCTCCCCTATGCGATATATTTATTTTGGTAACGGTTTTAGTTTTTGTTCTCTGGATTTTTTCTCTTATAAAAATTAACAGTGAAATCTCTCTGCAATGGATAGCGATGGATTTGGCCATTGCTGAGTGGTGTATGCTAAGAATATAATAAATAAATAGATAAACAAAACATCTGTGAATCATCCTTCTTTCCTAAGTTCAAAAATGAATGCTACATGCATGGTGTATTGATGTTCTTATGTAAATAAATTCTAATATTTCTACTTTTTTTTTAAATATCAATACTTTGAGTTTATTCAACTTTTAATTTATAGGCCAATTTCCACACAGAAATCTTATTTCAATTTTTCAAAAAATTCAATATAACTTTTTTTTTTTTTTTTACAGTGTTTATAGTGGTAAAAAATGTACATTCTGCTGTAACATTATATATAAGGATTTAAGTTACAAGAACAGACAAATTGAGGCAAATAAACTTAAAGATGAACATGATGAGGGGATTTCTATGATATCCGTTTAGAGGGGCAAGAAAAATATGTTATAACTTCATGAAAAATTAAATAATCCTGTCCCTTTCACTCTATTGAAACAACGCTTATTAGACTATAAATACTACGTAGAAGAATGAAAAATAATAACTTCTATATGATAACAGCATGGGTTTAAAAATACAGAAATTAAATTCCAAATTCATCCATTTTTATAAATTAAGAAAAACAACATACATTAATGATAATTAATGGGGCTCAGGTTAGTTAAAGTGTTGCCTTTAATCTCACATGATAAACCTAGAGTGGCGAGTTCGATTCCCACCTTAGCAGTAGGATTTTATTTAGTGACAAACTCATTAAATAAAATCCTTAATTCCACTCTGGCTAGAAAAGGGGGGGGTGATCTGTAGATAACCTGTCCCAATTAGCCTTATTAGCAAAAAGTGGATAACAACAATGATAATTAACAATAATGATAATTATTAAATTTAACTATAAAATGTTAAAATATTACTCAACCTGAAGAAAACCTCAATGTCTGCTTGAGTACTTTCTCAATAGCTGCTATTAAGTATAAATAAGCAATATAAATTATTGACTCATCTAATTTGTCTCCTAATAAGTAAAAATGCTAAAGCTTTTATTTTTTTCCTTAGGTTGTTATTCCTCGGGGACCTTACAAAGCGAAAGGACTCCTCCTATCTTGTATTGAAGATAAAGATCCTTGTATATTCTTCGAGCCAAAAGTTTTATATAGAGCTGCGGTGGAAGATGTCCCAGTCGACGACTATACATTACCCCTTGGGAAAGCAGATGTGCTCGTTCCAGGTAATTTAATTAGTTTTATATCTGCATTTCGTGTTCTCTATTTATTTCTTTTTATATCAGAAAATGGGGGAAAGAATTATTTACCTGGAAATTGATGTTTTACTAATATCTTAGTACACACACGTACATTAAAATGAATCTGAAAGAGAAACTAGAATTAAGAATGATATAAGGCATAGATGTCTGTTGCCATCTTATCCGTTCAATATGCTCATTGAAATGGTAAAAAATGAAATCGAAAGAAGAAACCAAAGATATAGATAGACGGTAAATTTGTTCTTTGCATCATTTTGGCAGACACTTGTATCACAGTCCGAAGTAGAAATGAATAGTATGCTGCCCCTAGGCCTGTTTAAGTCTGAAGATAAAGCAAAAGGTTTGGTAGCAGAGAAGAAAGCAAGATATAAAGCAAAAAAAAATGTAAAAATTAAAATTGGAAACATTGGCCATGATAGTATTAGACTTATAGCAATTGTTATTTTTAAAAAGGAGCCAATTGAGGTTACACACACGACAAAATTCCTTCAACTCTTTGTTAAAGTTAGTAAATGAATGCCAAAAACTGCATCAGCTTGAATTTTAAAATTTGATATTTATAATATATCTATCAATCTATAGATTGTCTGTCTGTTTACTCTCTAGTAGTTGAGATATTCAAACCAAACTTTATATTTAAACCTTTATCTGGAAAAGAAAGATAGAATTCATTGAATTGGCCCAGGGGGGAGGGGGCTTCTTACTCTAGGGGTTAAACAAAAAATACAAATTCTAAATATATCTGTTATTATGAGTCGAATGAAGAAAAGGTTTATAACCAATCTTGTTGCAAAATAAATTAGCTAAAACTTTGATTCTATGCATTTCTTCGTATGACTAACAGTTAAAGAAAGATAGTGTGTTAGAAATTTTAGCAGTCCTTAGAAAAATGAGATTCTTAACATGACAAAATGTCACAAAAATTCCTTCAAATCATCGCCAAAGTGTGATTTGTGTTAAGAGTAAATATAACGTTATATACCTGTATATATGTTGTTGAATCAATTATAATTTCTATGTTGGGAGCTGGAGTTCTTATTTTATATGATTAACTTAATTATTAATGTAGGTTCATTTAAAATATATCCTATTAGATTTAAGTGATTTTATGTTGGCCTCATTAGTACATTATTTCATTTTATTGCTTTTATGGTTTGTTTTTTCAAAAGTATTTTTTTTTCTAGTAACTTTACTAGATATGAGTGCACTATTTTATCTAATTCGCTGTATACCTGTCAACATAATTACAGGGTTCTGTTTTATTTAACATTCTGCTAGTTGTCTGAACAAAGACGAAAATCTCCATATAGTCATGGTTAATTTTGGGACATTAATATGATTTGAATGATGAAACTGAAGTATATTACCTAAATTCTAGGCCCCTTAAAAGAATTGCTATTTACGCAGACCTTTTTGTAATTTTATAATGGGTAACTATTTGAATTCAGTTTGTATGTAGATAAAGTATAGTACAACAGATATAAAATAAATTCCTTTTTAGCATCTCAACACGGTTCATCTCTTCCCCTCCCCCCCCCCAAAATAGCTTTCAGCCCACCATTTATAACTTTCAAACTAAGTTGTTGAAATTGGATAGATTTTAATATATCTTTTGTGATGTTTTACAGGGAAGGATGTTACTTTGATTGGATGGGGAACTCAAGTTCATGTTCTGCGTGAAGTTGCTGAAAAAGCATTAGAACATGGAATTTCTTGTGAAGTTATTGATTTAGTTACTATTTTACCTTGGGATCAAGAAACTGTGTTCCAAGTAAGGTTTTATATATGTTTCCTAACTATTTTTAGCAGATTCCTATCAAGGGAAATGAGCCTACTGTGTTTGTAATCATGGTGTGATATTCATAAAAATGTCTTCTAATCTCCATTGCTCCAACTTAGGAGATGACGAAAATGTGGTCCATTCTTAAAATGAGGACAATTTTTGTATTAAAATTTGTATTTTAATTTCTTCAATGGACAATTTTTATATTAAAATGTTCCAATAATTTTTATTGCTTTTTTGTTACTTTATTTTTCCTTTTGATAAAAATGATTTCCTAACAGTTATTCTTAGATTTTAAAATAAAAATTTTGAAGTAATAATTATTCTGATTTTTTTTAAGACTGTGAATTTTTATTTCTGACTTTGCTGCTGATTTTAATTAAACCATTTCTTGGGAACTAACCATGTTTTAAATAGTATATATTGTTTTCAGTCAGCAAAGAAAACTGGTAGAGTAATTGTTTCTCATGAAGCTCCTTTGACTTGTGGATTTGGTTCTGAGATAGCAGCATCCATTCAGGTATGAAAATGATTTTTGGCCTATGTACTACATAAATGTCCATAATATATTAAACCATCCTCTATGTCTTTCAATATTTATTTATCAGAAATAATAGTGGAAATGATAGCATTTAATATAAATATTGGCTAATCTGCTGTTTGTTGTTGGTGCTCAGGTTATCCATGTGAATTGAAGTGTTGACCTTAATCTCACATGGTAAACCTAGAGTGGCGAGTTCGATTCTCGCCTGGGCAATGGAATTTATTAATTGACGAAATTCATTAAATAAAATCCTTAGTTCCACCCTGGCTACAAAAGCCAGTGGAAGTGGTAACCTGTAGATAACCTGCCCCAATTAGCCTTAGTTGCAAAAAGTGGACGTTAATAAATTATTTAATTTATCCATGTAAGTTAAAGCATTGGCCTAATCTCACCTGGTAAACCTAGACTGGATGGTCCTTTGCCCGCCCGGGCAATAGGAATTTATTTCTTCACAAACTCATTAAAATCTGTAGCCCCACCCTGGATAACCTGTCCCAATCATCCCTAATAGCAAAAAAAAAAGTCCGTGACGCAGGGGCTGCGTAAACTATGATGACTTCTTGTCATTTAGATCAACGTCTATAACTGGCTGAGAGCAAGTTCTCAATAAAGCTTGTACTCTTGTGGTTCGTGAGTCACAGGTCTAGGTGATGTGGAGACAGTAAGACATCTAACTGTTAGTTGAGGATGGAGGGGAGATAGCCTTCTCCCACCACTCGCCACCTCACTTCTTCTAATTACGCTATTTGGAAATGATCCAATCTCAATTTTTTTTAGGTCTGTCTTTTTACCCAGTTGGAGTTATAGACAAACAAAATTTCAAAGCACTAAGACCCTGTATGTTCTTATTTCCTTCATATATAATATGCTTGACTGGTATATGGCTATATTTAAGTTTATGCTTCTCTTTTTGCTTTCTTAAATATTCGGCTACATTAAACACTATTTCCCGAACTTGTCGCCTGAGCGTCCGACTCGATGCCAAAAGTCTGGACATATCTATTGTAATAATATGTACTATTAGTACTCATAAGGAATTATAAAGAAATATGTGTGTTAAGTTACTCATTAAAATGCTTACCTTTTACTTAGTGTCACATAAATGCCCTATGTCTGTTGGCACCAGCAACAACAATATAAATTTCCATTCATGGACCAGCAGATGTTCAGGCCTGAGAGGTGACTGGCTGAAGGAGATTGGATACACAAAGGCCATGATGTCTTGCGGAATTTCTGGTTATCAAAAGTATTAATTGTGTTTTTTGGAACTTAGTGATTTGCAGATGCTGTGATTGCAATGACAATGACAGAAACCAGTTAAGCTCTTTCATTTTTGTAGCTAAATCCTGGTATTTTCTCGGCAAAACACAAATTTTTCTCATCATTCAGCAGACTAAATAATAATTATTTGAAATATATTGGGATGTTGACATTAACAAGTAAATCAAACTCATTATGTTGAACAATATGGTTCACTTATTTTTTTCAATATGTAAATATTGTGTAAAATTACGTATTTTAAACTAATGCTGAGTGTCATGTTATTTTAGGAAGAATGTTTCTTACACCTAGAGGCCCCCGTTGGACGAGTCACAGGTTTTGATACACCTTTCCCCCATATATTCGAGCCATTTTACATACCTACTAAATGGAGATGCTTGGATGCTGTATTAAAAATTGTCAAATATTGAGAATTAAACTGCTAACAGGTAAAAATGTTACTTTTCAGCTAATAATACATGCGTTCTAAACTGCATGATTTTTATTTGATCAACTCCACACTTGATATTTCCCTGTTCCATGGGAAACTGAAGTTTATATTAGGTAATGGCTAAAATCTGTACTGGTCCGGGAGGGGGGGGGGATTAAGGGGGAATAATTGAAAATTTGAAATATTTCGGTTACTATCAGTTGGATCGAAAATTCTTATAAAACCAATGATGGAATTTTTATTTCCTACAATTGTTGATAATCACATTTTTTTCTTGTTTCTAATATTAAGTGAGTTATGTCTATTTTTGTTTGCTAATTGCCTGATTTTTATAAGTGACTGTATACCTTTCAAATCGAATTTACACTACTTTATACTTTCATAGGCTTCTTAATACGGGAGAAATAGAGAATTATGGTGATTTGAGATGAAAAGTGTGTTCACAAGGGATATTTACTTAGTTTATGCTGTCAGGGTAAGATTAAGGATTTATTTAACCTTCCAGTAGTCGCGCTTATTTTAAGACATTAGTAGTCGCAGAGCACCTGTGAGGTGCAAAGCAATAAAACTCGATATATCTATTATTAATGACTCCAGGAGTAACAATAAATGTGCTCAATTAATTAAATTTTATTTAATAAAGCATTAAAAACAATTTTGTAACTATAATACACTTATAAAATACCATAAGAATATTTAAAAAAAAAATCTTTATAATAGCATAAAGTACTAGCATTAGTTTGATTTTCCATTATTATTTTTAGTACTATAAATAAAACTATATGATATATTTTATTGTACTCATACAAGGTCAAAATAGCAATAAATTAGGTGTATTACTAATTAATTATTTATAGTATAAAAATATAAAAAGTTGCGGCCTAAAATTTAAATTTCACATTGGATTGACTTAAAAACAGTAAGTGTAGATAAAAAATATTGTTATAAAATATTATGATAAATGATAAACTAATCAGATGAAATACTTTTAACAAATATTACAACGTATTAATAAATGAAAGAATTAAAATGCACTGTCTTCATCAATACTATTAATTCTTACAAGAGTATTCCTACAATGTGTGCAGATTGGTTTTACATGGCTCAAACATAAGTGCACCTCACAGTATTCACACTGGTATTTTGTGTTTTTCCTTTCCTTCTTATCTAAGCAAGGCTGACAATATTTTCTCTTTTTACTTGGAGGGCCACTTATAGAATGTGACCAAGTAGATGGAATGGACTGCCCTGCGACATCTATCAGTCGATCTCTTAGACTTCTCGGAATTGGACCCACCTCTAACACTCGCCTAATAAGCTGTTCCCGTCTTAGTTCAGCGCTAAGCTGTCGTAAAAACCCACGTCGATTCTTTATATGAAACCCATTTCCATTATAAATTATTTGTGCATTAATAGCGGCCACGTTTAGTGTGAAGAAAATCACCATCGGCCAACGCCTCGTATTTCGAGCCACATTATAAGGTGCGCAGAGCTTATCGACGGTGTCTACTTCGCCCTTGGTGCTGTTATAATAGGTGACGACTTCTGGCTTATTTTTTTCCCCAGACTCCTTGTCTATGGAATCGTTGAAATGCATGCTGGATATATGTAAAAAAAAATTATTTTTTGAAGGGACATAGGAGACGATAGTTCCTTCTTTTCTAAAGGCAAACAAGCTAGAGAATAGCTCTGCATGAAGTCGAGCTATATCGAGAGGATTTTTAAGGTTGAAAACTCTACTTTCGTTAGCCATTCTAGCCTGCAACAATATTTAATCATTGTTTTTTATAATAATGCTTTTTTTTGTAACTTATGAAATATGTTGAAAATATAAAACAAAAAAATCACTTCAATGGTCGCATGCACCTCACAGGTGTTCTCTTCTCCCGGTGCCATTTTTCAAAGTAACACAAAATTAGTTTAACATAATAAACTGAATATGAACTAGAACGAATGGTTACGTGAAATACATCGAAATATGAATTTGTGTATACTTACATTAATAGTCGCATGCACCTCTGAGGTGATTTTTGATGATAACACGTGCTAGGTTGACACCTAGAAATGGAAAATGCCACTGAGACCTTAAGAGGAAGGAAGTAGGAAGATAGTAAGAAGGTGGCGCCCCTAGCGGAAGCTGCTAATTTGAAAAGGATGAATTACTGTTCCATGCACCACACAGGTTCAGCGCGACTACTGGAAGGTTAATGAGGTTGCCACTAAATAAAGTGCATCAAAAGAATTTGCTCATTTAATTTAACCCTTTATAGGGCACATTTTGCTGGCTATCAGAAAAAATATATTTCTCAAAAATGGTGTTAGGTATTCTATAAATGACTATTAATAATAACAGAATTGTTTTAAAAAATTGGAAGTTATTGGAGTGGCCGCTATAGCAGTCCTTGCCCGTTAAAATTCGTAAAGGACCTAATTCCATTAAGATTCAGAAAATTCCACAGGAGGCTATCCTATCATCCTAATCCAGAAGTCCTAGTCCTTTCCAGTCCCACTCATCCTTATTCCCCTCCATGGCGCCTCTAGAGACAATGGCCCAGAGATCTCCTAAAGAAGTGTAAAGTGAAGTGATAGCAGTGCCTATTTTCTTAATCTAAGTGCCATTCCTCCTTTGCTCTTTGACAGGCAGGGAGAGGCTGCTCTTCTCATTGTTGTGAATAGGTGTGGCTTCTGTCAAGGGTGATGGAGGGATTATTGTATTGTATATATCACACATTACCAAATGCAGGATGTAATATTCTAAATAAAATAAAATAATAAATCAAAAGAAAAATTGCCCGTTAAGGGGTCCGACCTGCCCGGGGGATTACAGGCTGACGGACGGCAGAATTCTACCTCTCAGCAGGGAAAGGGTTCGGCTCATTACCTCCTGCCCTTTATGTCACCAAATGAGTTTCAGCAAAAATGTTGCATAAAATGTTTCAATTATCTGCTCATTTCTGTTTCAGCCAAGACATGCAATGTTTATCACTCTAATAAACATATTTGAGAATATTAAATTGGCATAAAATATAATTTACTAATAACGTCAAATTTGATTATTTAACTTGTAAACATTGTAAAAAAAAAAGCAAATGAAAAATGAATATTCCTGATTTTCTATAAGGTAAAATTGCAAAAACGGAAGAGCAGAGCCAAATTGTTTTAATTACTTGACAAAGAAAATGCATGCGACAAAACATTATTAATTTATATTTACTGAAACATGATCAAGACTATCTTAGTAAAGTATTACATTCCTTTTTGCTGGAGTAAAAACAGAAGAATGTAGCTGACAACAGGTAATGCAGCCTACTTGCTGCTGTGTGCATCAAAATCAGTACTAACTGAGCAGGTAGCTGGAATGGGCTAGGGCCGCTCTAGAGGCTGGGAAGGGGGGATCTCAGCTTCTGAGAAGTGAACATTCAGGAATAATTCCTCATTTTCTGACTTCTAATGTTGGTAGGATGAAAAAATTGGCTACGCTTCCACTATAACTAATGCCTGGTTGAGCTTGCCGAGCTTCCATATTCTCAGTTGGTATTCTGGCAATTCCTCATTTTCTCCTGACATCTATTGAACACGCTTTTAACTATTGGCGGTACTTTCAGTCCGAGTTTGTGAAAAAGTGGTAGGTGGCCGCTTTGACGGGCCTTGCCCTATAAATGCATTATAGGAGTACAAGGAAGTCATTTGGTGAAAACATCAGATTTTTATATTAAATATTACCAAATTAAGCTTAGAATGCAGAAAGTAATTAATTTATCAAAGTATTATGACATGAACATTTTTTTCATACCAAGTAAATATTTGAATTTTATTTAATCAAATAATTTTAATTTCAGTCATTTCAGGAAGGCTGTCTGTGAGTCCTCACGTGACATCGAAACTTTTGATATTGTTCCCATGAAGTAATGAAACATTCCTTAGATTTTGTATGTAATTTAATTATTAACTTGAATTTGGCAAATTTCAAGAAATCTCTTCAAGATCTGCTGAACAAGAGTTGTATATAGATTTTTTAATTTCCTAAGAATGAAATTTTTATCTATCAAAAATCTGACATATAACAAAATAGATTAGAAGTGTAAAATTCTTGGAGTTTTAATTTTTTGAAGAAAGTTATTAAAACTATTATTAATTTACAGGCCTAATGAACAGATCTGTAAATTCTGCTCCATGATATTTATCGATCCAATGTATTGGATATCTCAAATAAAATTATTTTAAATGAAGTGCAACCAAAACATTTTGTTTATTTAATTTCAGAAGTGTACATGGAACTCATTTAGTTTCCACATTGATTTTTTTTTTCATGATCCTTATAAATCATAAACAAAATCTAATAAAATTGTACTATTTTAAACAGGTGAAATTATTTTTTTAAATGCATTCATTCATTTTTGGATGGCGTCCAAACCACGCTAGCCATAATGATTGATTGAAGGAATGTTACTCATCCAGGATTAAGAAACCAAATCCTTGGTACCTCCAAATTATTAGATAAAGTCTCTCTAATATAACATATGAATAAATTGTGACACAAATATTTTTATTCCATAATTGTGATTAGTTTTTGATAATCTGAGGAGAAAGCCATTCCTAATTTTCTCATAAAGTAAGTAAGCTGGGTTTCTATAATGCGACATTTATTTTTAAAATGTCGTCAGTAAATAATAGTAAAGGATGGTTGGGTGTCAGCTATACAAATTCTCAATCCTTCAAATAGAAGAATTTATTTATTTTTAACTCCTCTATCTGAAGGATTGAAAATTTGTATATTCGATACCCAACGATCCTTTACTATCATTCGATAACCAATGTCTAATCAACAACTGTAGATTGTTAGTAATTTTTTTTTAAAAAAAGGTGAAGTACATTTTGTACCTTTTATAAATATTATTATTAACATTTAAATTAATATCCTCAAATGGATAATCAGCACAGTTAGTCCGAGAGTACATAATGCTCATCACTCCACCTACAGCCTCCAAGTTTTATTAATGATTATAAATTTATTTTGCACTCAATACTGGCCAATTTTTGCTCATTATATATTTAATTTAGGTTACTGGGTACTTGCTATCAAAACTTCTGAACACTCTGTGTAAAGTATATTGAATGGTTTAAGTTTAATATAACCTGAAAGATTGCAAAAAGTTAAAAAAAGAATCTTGTGTCTTGTAAAAAAGACTTGTAAGCAGCTCTAATTTGTCCCCTCCCCTCACCAACAATTAAATGAATTTTGGTATTTTACCCTTTTTAGACTCAGATTCTATTTTTTAAATAATTTCTGAATTATTTTTGGTATTATTTTATCATAAAAATAACAAAAAAACTAGATCAAACAAAATCTGAAAAATCAAATTTAATGGAGCCAAATCTTAAAATCTCTTTGTTCTAAGGATTTATTTTTTTTGTGTAAAATGCATTTTGATTGTTTGACTGATTGAAAGGAAAAAATAAATAAAAATCTATAATGATTAAAAAAAAATAGCTAATAATAATACATAAATAAAAGTACACTGCCAGATGCAAAATAATAAATAAAGTCCACACACTTAAAAGTAAAATTAAAATTGTCTCCCACATTGCTTGCCACACTATTAAAGACAGCTATTCCTGAAGGTTAAGGAGTGGAGTGTCACTGCATTAGAACAAAAATATAACCTAACTTTTGATAAAAAGAGACATCCATCAATTATCATCAGACCAAGGTGTCAAAAATGACACCTGTTTATAATATCAAATATTCTAGACTGATTCCCATAAAATATTTTTGTAAATAGTTAGTCGTATTAAAAAAAATGCCACTTTAAAAGTACTTACTGCCATCATTGTTTTGAAATGAGTCACTCAAATGCTGTTCACACAGTTATAATAGACTCCGAAATAGTACTATTCTAGTGTGTAAGACTTTAGATGTTTGAATTATGATGTTCCAAGGTGGATATTAGTCCTTTTATTTTAAAACAGTGATTAAAATTTGGAAGGTGCCGAAAGTGATGCCATGGTAAATCATATTTTTATCTATTTTACTTGATAACTTAATAATCTAAAATAATGAACATTGTATCATTGAAATGTATCTCAGGTTCACTCAGAAAATTTCTAATTAATCTACTCCTGTGGATACTCTGTATTGTGATTCCCATTATTTCTCTCGTTAATTTAAAAGATCTAAGACTGTATACCTTGATAATTAACACTTTCCTTGTTGACCCTAATAATTTATTCAAATGAATGCTAGTTTGAATTGTCCTATGTGTTAGTACTACTGTCATGACTGATATATGATTCTGTTTGCAGATAATCTAAGCCTCAATAATACAATGGGAGTGTTAATACAGAAATAACATTAGACTGATATATGTGATAAATAGTTTATAATGAATAAAACCATCTATTTTTTTTTTAAATATATTATTAAATACACTGAAACTGTATTTCTACATCAAACTTTTATTTTTTTTATCATTCATTTGTACTGTGTGAATAATTTATTGTGTGAAAAAATGAAAACTATTTTTATAAAAATAATGTTGGTACAAAAAAAAAAAAAAGGAAATGGTGTATTCCTCTAGTATTAATTCTTTTCCTAGGCCTATCATAACCTAACCTTCTTTTATTATAAATAATCAAAGGTTAGGTTAGCCATCTGAGTTAAATTATTGGTATTAATGAACTCGGTAAACCTGAGTCAGTGGTTTGATTCCCATGTGAGCAACAGGAAGTTTTAGTTTAGAACTCACTAAATAAAGACATAGACCCACTCTGGCTAGGAAAGGGATGACCCATCCCAATTAGCTGTAGAACAAAATGGACGTTAATATTGTGAATAACATTTAAGATTTATAAATAATCTGCTCTATGAGATTAGTTCAACAACACTGCATAAACCTTTGAAAACATTTAAGCAGGGCTTTTAGAAGTACATCAATTTATTTATCTTCTTTCTTCGCAACAAGGGCGATTCAATGAAGTGCATGTAAGTCAACGAAATAAATAAAGAATTTGCCTAACAGTGATTTTAAATATATATTCCATTACACATTCATATGCATGTGTGTATTTTCATTTTATTTTTTGTAATCTCCTCACATAATTGTATTTTGTCTTAACACTTACTATGAATGGTCAAAATCAGTGGTACAGGATAGAGTTATATGAAATGAACAAGGCACTCTCTCAAAAAGACACAATGAATGATAAGTTGCAAATGCCATCTTATAAAACACTATAACTGTGTATTATATACACATAATATATTATATATATATCATTGATAACTACCAACAATGTTCACCTTTGCCAAACTCGATATTTAAACGCTTTATGCACAACTAAAAATAAGGTTAGTTTGTATGTCATTGTACGCATTTTCGGTCTTGAAGATTTTAAATATTCCAAAACGTTGGAAATCATGCACTCAATTTTTTTTATCCAACCTTTTCATTACCCATATCCGCAGATCCTGCACTAAGAAATCTGGCATGCAGGTCCTGTGTCAAATAAGCAGATTTCCCGTGTGAACTATAGGTATTTCATATAAATTTTTCTATTTCAAAAATTATACTTAGTTTGCAATGAATAAATGATTATTTGCAATAAACAGGCGTGTTTTAATAATTACCATTGACCAATAATTTAAATTCATACTATTGGAGGATAAATTATAAAAATTAGTCCTTCAAAAATTCCTTTATCTAGCCCGAACCCACATTTTGAATGGGACTCTAGAGCAGGCCATTTACAAACTAAGGTCTTCCCAGCCAGACAAAGACCCTTCTATTTATTCCTATTGTAAATAAAACAAAACAAAAAAAAAACTTTTTTGAGTAATAACAAGAATACAAAGATATTTATGAATAATAAACAAGACACAGTTGAATAAATTAGTCAATTGATTAATATTCTTATCAATGCACATGGTCTTAAACTACGATTACTTTGACTTAATTAATAACTACAATTTGGCTATATACAAGTGTTAAGAGAAAAACTATTTTTATTAAATTGCAAACATATTGGTTTAAAGCTACACTTAATTTCATTTACAAATTACTGAATAATATATTACAAGTTACAGTACAAGTTGTATTGCAATCATTATTATTTTTAATAACAATAGGGAGTTGCATTGGAAATTAATGAAGGCAATACTTTTAGAATGGCGTTTCATGCTTACTAAGCTACTTAGGCTTTGTTTCCATGTCAGAAATATATCGAACATACACTGAACTTTCAGGAATAGGATCTGGAATGACTTCATCATAAAGAAAAGAGCATGCAATAGCCAATGCAGTTCCATCTTGACTAAAATTTACTGAGGTAACTGAAGTAGGATATCTGTGAAACTGGCACAGTCTTTTCTTATTGAAACTGTCCCAAATGTTCACATATCCATCGCCTCCTCCAGTCGCAAACGTGTTGTATTCTTCATGAAAAGAAATTGTGTTCACTGGATATATTTTCTCAATTCCATTCTCCTTCACTCGGTGGCACTTAAAAGCATACTTCTTCTTTTGAAACTCAGGTTTGGAGTCCAAATATTCAACTGCAACTCGCCCTTCGATACTACTTAAAGCAAAGCCTTGTTTGTTTGGGAAACATTTAATGCAGCGGGTTTGATATTTCAAACTCGATTCCCGCCTCTGTAGAACATAACCATTATTCCTCAAGTCCCATACGTAGACTTTCCTTTCTTTTGTACCAACAACAAATTTCTCCCCACAGATGCCCATTGTGTAGACTTTTTCGGGCTGAACAAATGTTCCTACACTGCGGTTTGTTCTGGGATCCCACATTTTGACAAGATTATCCCAGCCACCTGTAAGAACTGCATTCAGATCGGGACAGTTCTCAACAACTTTCACAGCATTATTATGACTGCCAATAACTATTTCACTTTGGGTGTTCAATTCAAACATCTTTACTGTTCTATCCAATCCACCACTATATACATGAGTAGCATCTTGAAAACAAATATCTAGAACAGGGCCAGAATGGAAATATTTCGCCCTAATGCTGCTCGTTTGGACTTGAATAAGAGAAACTGATTTGTCCCAGGAGGAGATAAGAAGAAGCTGAGAAGTATTTGGAGCGAAGGCAACAGCAGATATAGGATCATGGGTTGAATAATCGAGGAGGATTTCACCCCTAGACTCGTTTTTAACACTTCCAGACATGGTCCGCGATAAACGCAACGTTTGATAATACTAAACTCAAGGATGGCGTCACTGGAAAAAGCTGATAAGCACCCAACTGACTAGAGAATGAATGAGCTATTAAACTTCCTGCTATGCCCACTCTCCTGGCAGTGTTGCCAAGTACTCCTCTTCAATGGTGGACCAATAGTCATAAAAATTGTGCTATTGTTTCAAAGTTTTATGACATTGTTTAGTTAGTCATTCTTGGCTGATAAAATTGTACTATATTTATTAATTGAATGCCTCTTTTTTGGTTTATCATTAGTAACTTTATTATTTACATTATCTGTATGGGTTTTCATTATATTTATTTTATTTTTTTACATTTATCATTTCATATGTTTAAATCGAATCTTCTGTGTATTAAAGTTGAAAGCTAAATTTTTGTAGATTTGATTTTTAACCAGAAACCATTTTTATATCAATATTAGTATCACATATGTTAAATATGATAATTTGAAGCATGCGCATTAGGACACGCTAGGAGTTTTATGAATTATACTTTCAAAACCTTGAATCTATCCGTGTCATAAGCTCTTATCTGACATTACTGTATAAAATAAATGGTTTTAGAATGTCGACATTTCATATTTATGAAGATTGTAAGTCATTTTTCTTGTAGAAAAGGGTGATCACTTGTAGAAAACTCGTCACAATTAGCCTTAGTAGCACAAAGTGGACGTTAATAAATAACAAACATATTTTAATATCAGTTTTTTTTCGTTTGAAGGTATATGAAATAAAGGTGACAAAGGTACTCACAAAAAACATTTCAGAAGAATCCTTTCGGTCCATATTCAACCTCGTAACCTTCTCCACTTTTTATAGCGGATTCTGGTAGAAAATCAAATTCTAAGTGTGGAATGCAGTTTAACCCCAACCTTGGTGGATTCATCGAAAATCGGGTGATCGCGTGATTATTATTTTTTTTCTCATTGCTTTTTTAACTCAATTTTAAACAACAACGCGTAATCCGGCGATTTCATGATGTCCGCAATGTTTAAAAACGTTACTTCGGCGGATTTTCAGCTTGGCGGCATCAAGAATGGAGTTAAACTGCATTTTCACCTCTAAGACGAGTTTATATCGGTGAAATTTTCGATTTGATGCATCCTTTAGCAGTAAAATGCACAAATCCTTATTTCAGAGACTGCAAATTTTATTGAAAAACGCTACGACATAAAAGTTAAAGTCAACAAAATCATATTTGAAACAAGTCAACGGGGAAATGAATGGATTCTGAAATTAAAAAATAGTCCGTCGCGTAGGGGCTGCGTAAACTAAGCAGATTTCCCACGTGAAGTTTTATAATAGAGAAATCTGCCTAATAATAACAGTAGCAGTAACCTATTCACGAGGACGAATAGTTACGGAAACAGCCGCACTAGCTCTCGGCGGATAGTCCCGAACATAGCTGACTCCTGCCGACCACACACAAAATACAAATGCAAATATTTCGGTTAATATTCAAGATACAGAATATATGTACAAAACAATATTTATAGTAAATTTAATTTGCAATAAGATTGGTTCTATACAAGTTTTCGATCCGACGCATAATAACGGAGATATTTTGAATTTTCAAAAATCCCTCCTCTAAACCCCCGCTCCCACTGGTCTGATTTTAGCCATTAACGAACTTGATTTTTCTTTTTACATAAAACGATTAATTATGAAGTTCGGTAACGATCAAACAAAAACTGCGACCGCTAGAGCGTTGACAGACAAATATATATATATATATATATATATATATATATATATATATATATATATATATATAATTTTGAACGGACCTCATTTTCGTGATCTCCAGGATCGATGCACATTTGAGGACATTTTTCAAAACTCGCGTCGTGAGTCAATAGCTGATTCCCCTTAAGGGAAATCTGCTAAAAACAGAACAAAGTATTTAAACGAAATAACGTAAAAGTATTCTTGAATGAAGGCAAAAAAATGTTTATTTCATCAACATAACAAAAAGCGCTCTAAGAATTAATTTATTTTAAATTAATTATTTGTAAAAGGAATACATTTTCCTACCAGCACAGTTTACGTGTGAAAAAACGATGCGATATCTTCCAGAGAAGAACCATTGGCCACATTTTTTTGATAAAGCATTAATGGTACAGTCGTCAACCACTTCCTAAATAATGAATTTCTGAATTAAATAGAAGACTTACCCCTGATGCAAAGAAATGAAATTTGGCTGCAGCTTGACGGATGTCCTTCCACTTCTTGATCAAGAATAAGAGAAATCGTTCCCCAACGCAGTATCTGTAGCAGCTTGCACATTAAGAGGTCACCCAGGTCACCGGAGCTGACAGTATGGGGAAGGGTCAAATACATCTCTACCAGAATATTGAAGACATACAAAAAATTGGCGAAAATCATATTGGTGATAAATTCAATTTCATTAGCAGAAATAGACAATTCCAAGAGGGATTTCAGATACCGTCTTTTGAAGTTTATAAATGAAGAAGGATGAATTTTCAAACATTTGTAACTAGTAGCTGTAAGAATTGTGGAACAAAGAAAAAACGGGTTTTTGTAGTGGAAAAATGTATTCCTTTTACAAATAACTACTATGTAATTAGTTTAAAATAAATTAATTGTAATGAAGTTTTTTGAAGTAAACATTGCATGGATTCAGACAAGAGTTCGTTTGGGTTATTTCGTTAAGGTACTTTTTTTTTTTTTAATTTAAGAATCCATTCCTTTCCCCGTAGACTTGTTTCAACGATTATTTTGTTGACTTCAACTTTTATGTCGCACCATTTTTCAATTAAATGTACCGTTTCTGAAATAAATATTTGTGCATTTTACGGCTAAACGATGCATCAAATCGTTATTAAATGTTTAATAATTACCTACAATTAAATTTGCAATTAGATTGGTTCTATACAATTTTTCGACCAGACTTATAATAATAGATATTTCAATTTCATTAAAATCTCCCACTTTAAACCCTCTCTCCCTGATCCAATTTGAACCAGCCTTTAATGTACTTGATCTTAAGGTTTCATATAAAACATTTAAATATTGAGTTTGGTAACGATCAAACTAAAATTGTGACTGCTAGAGCGTTATCAGACACACGCGCGCGCATATATACTTTAAAAATACTTCATTTTCATCTTCTGGGAAGGGTCAATAGACATTTGAAGTATTTTTATCGTAAGTCTTGTCATGAGTACAATCTGATTAGCTGATTTCCCTCAAGGGAAGCCTTCTAAAAATGTTTGATGGGAATGATAATACATTCCTTGTGCCTCAAAAATACAAAGAGAAAGGCGGAGGAGTAATGCTCATTAGAATCTGAAACAGGCATTTCCCTTAAAACAGTCTCTCATATTTCAAGAATCTACTTTCTCAATAGAAGAATATTACCAAGAGATGGGTTAATTTATAGGAACTATTTGCTTTGATGATATTAGCATCGAGCTAGATGCATGTTAAGCGAGGTAAGGTTTTGCCTGTGTTTTCTTGTGTCTCCATCGTCCTATGCTGTTCGGCTCTCGTCCACATTTTTTTTTATTTAATGGCGGCTGTTGCAAGCTGCAATATTACCATGTTTCGGCTGGGATAGGATCGAAAGCGCGCTTGATTTGTTTATTTGATTATTTATTTATTTTTCTCCTTCTGCCATTTTTTAATGAATTCATTAAGTGCCCGGAGATTAGCTTCATCTTTAACGAGCTCTTCTATGCCTGGTTTGTAATTATATGAGTCCCTGAACATCCTACTTCTTGCTCCGTCATATAAGGTGCACTCCATCAGCACGTGTTCTGCAGTTTCACTCTAGTTGCCGCAAGCGCAGTGTGGAAATTCTCTCCTCTTGAACCTGTGGAGGTAAGGGTTGAAATCACCGTGCCCTGCGAGAAACTGTGTGAGGAGAGGTACCCTGGGTTCAGCCAGCTCTATCAAGCCTTGCCTTTATTGTTGGGAAGAAATTTTTGGTGTAGGCACCTTTTTCGGTCTCCTGCCATCTTTCCTCCCATTCCCTTATGACTAGTTCATGAAGGGATTCTTTTAAACCTTTTTTAAGCTCATGGGGACCACTGATACAACCACATTGGCCATGAATAGAAGACCGATGGGTAGAGTTACGCTTATTGCGTCGTTTGAGATTGTTCTGTAAGCTTTCTCAAGTTTAAGGTCCTTTGTAACCTCAAGAGGACAGCCATGTGTTCTTTTTACGCTAGCACCCCCCAGCTAGGAGCTGCATAATTGATCACAGCCAATGCACATGCGTTATAGATCTGCTGTGATGCATGGAATGTGATTCCCCACGTGTTTCTCGCAAGTAAGGCCAGAATGTTTATGACGTCGTTTATCTTGGGTTGCAACGCCTTGATGTGCGGTGTTATAACCATTCCTGAGCCCAGAGCCATTCCCAAGTAAGTCACCGCATCTTTAAAGATTAATTGAGATCCACCGACTGATACTCTAGGAGGATGTGCCCTGTCGAATTTACCTCTCATGATTAGCGCCGCGGTCTTGTCGAGTGCCAATTTCATATTGACTTTGCTACACCATCTCTTCCACCACTTCGTCACCTATTGTTATTTCGGACTGAACTAGCCTCTTTGTGTCGGCTCTGATCACGAACGCTAGGTCGTCGACGTAGGCAATCGCACTTATATCTTCCTCCTCTAGCTTCCTGAGCAAGCCATCAATGAGCAGATTCCACAGTCTGGGACCCATGATTGAGCCCTGCGGGCATCCTTTAGTTATCTTGTAAGGTGGCTCAGTACCGCTCTGTGTGATGAGGCGAGCATACCTATCATCGTGGAAGCTACTGTGCAGAGCAAATAGGATACTTGGGTGTTCTAAGTTTTATAGGACTGTTAGTACTGCTGGCCACCAGACATTGTCGTATGCTCCAGCCACATCCATGAAGACCGCAAAGGCATATTTGGGCCGGCCTCTTTTCATTCTCCGAGATGTCAGTGAGACAGCCACAGGTAGGACAGACAATATAATTAAGTTTTACCGGCTTGAAGGGGACAGTGGTATACCTCCCGCCATGTAATTCCAACGAGCTCAACGTCAGGCCAAGACAGCTGTACCAAAGAGGTCCAGGACATCAAGAGTGGCTATTAACAATCATTATTATTTTTTAGAAACATTTAATTGACATTTTTTATTGCTAGATTATTTTATTCTGAAACCGAATTTTATTTGTTTAATTTTATATTGATACAATAGAATTGATTTTGTTAGAACATGCGTATTTTGTTGGGGACTTATGAAGTTAGATCCTTCATCCCCTCTATCACACGCCCCCGACAAAAGTTCTTCACTAAATAAATTCCTATTGCTCTGGCAGGGAATGGAACAGTGTGAGATTACGACCAACACTTTAACAAATTAATATCTTGAATAACTGTTTTAAGAGCATAATTCATTTTCGGGACAATCTTGTTTTGCTTTAACCTGCCAAATAAATGACGTTTCCCTTCCCGCGTGAAACTCCATTAATAAACAGTCCAATTAAGGCGGGAAAGGGGACGAATAACCCCAAGACGTCTGGTCTTTCTTTGGGGTTAGAGAGAGAGAGAGACAGGGGAGGGGGTGCTTGGATGGATCGCGCACAGCCTTGGCAAGGCCGGAGAGCGGGACTGTGAGGTAAGAAGGAGCGGGTTAATTGCAACCTCCTTGCATCAGCCGGTGCAGCTTTTACCTTTCCAACTCGGTCGGCCCCTCACCCCTACCATACACCCTCACCCACTTACACACTCACAAACCTAATAGCACATTTTACATAAGGCAAATCAGCATTGAGGTTCTACTCAAGACGCGATTTATTCAAATGTCCATCGATCCTACTTAAAAGATGACGAAAATAAAAAAGTCCATCACGCAGGGGCTGCGTAAACTAAGCAGATTTCCCTCGTGATGTTTAGCAATAGATAAATCTGCATACTGGTAACACAACACCACCGCGAATATTAAGTGAATAAATACAAACGATAATAAGAAACCTCCAGATGGGAAGCACCTGAACGTAAACAAACAGGTGTGCCTACAGGAAAGAAAAACAATTACTGAAATATATCAGAATATAACATATTAATTTTATTGAAAACTATTTACTATATCTAGTACTGTAATTTGTAAAGGATCAGAATGAGTTTTATCTCAATCAATCAAATTTTATTAGTACAAGAACTTAAGAAGGGGGGGGGGGAGGTCACCATAACATATTTACATTTATCTCGTATAATTTATCGTACTTGAGCTTCGAATAATGTGGTTTATTACATAAAAGAGTATTGTTTATCTAACATGAGTAGAAGTGGGGGTTTGCTGAAGGCTAAGAAATGAAAAATGCAAATATCTCTGTTAATATTCAAGATAGAGAATAAATGTATATAACAATATACATCAATTTAATTTGCAATAAGATTGGTCCTATACATGTTTTCGATCCGACGTATAGTAACGGAGATATTTCGAATTTTCGAAAATCCCGCCTCTTAACCCCCCCCCCTCCCACTGGTTTTAGCTATTAACGAACTTGATCTTCTTTTAAGCATAAAACGATTAAATATCGAGTTTGGTAACGATCAACCAAATTTGCGTCCGCTAGAGCCTTATCAGACAAATATATATATGATCGATGGGCATTTGAAGAAATTTTTCGAAAATCGCGTCATGAGTACGACCTCAATAGCTGATTTTTTTAAATGGAAATCTGCTAAAAGTCCGTCAGGCAGGGGCTGCATAAACTATAAAGATTTCTCTCGTACCCGTAAGACATACTCTCATCCTGCTGCCTATTCTGACTTCTGACAAATAGATTTGTTGGGCATACCTCACCAATAAGCATTCTCTCAAATAAGAAAACTCGTAATTAATGACTGGAATAATTTAAGGTATAACACTGACAGTACACTCAAATCAAACACGCTTAACTGGACTTTATGTAATAGATACTCTAGAAGAGAAGAAATTGTACATACACGCCTACGCACAGGACAAGGCTAACGCATTCATATCTAATGAGCAGGGAAGATGAACCTATATGTAGCTACTGCAACAGAACGCTGACTGTAAAACACATACTAACTCACTGCACACAAGTGAAAACGTACCCATGGCCCACAAATGTATGCGAACTACTGGCCGACAGTAGCCAATTTATAGATGATGTTTTTAGGTATTTAAGAAATAATGGATTACTTGATGAAATATAAAAGCTATTATTTACCATTATGAAAGTTATATATACTGTACATGGAATATAAGATTTGCCTCCTTCCAGTTTAACTATTTATAGTTTCTCTTATAGGTTTTCTTCTTCTCAAGTTGTAAATAAACTAACAATTTATATTTAGTTTTGTCCATTCTATTTATTTTGTACATTTGTAAAATTTAGCTTTGTAAAAATTTTAATATTTATTTAATTTTGTAAAATTATATTCTAACATGTTAAAAGATGAATCGCTAATGTAGCGAGATCTCAAATGAATAATAATAATAATATTCTGGCTGAAAACAAAAAATATGAGTTACTCACTAGATATTTGAGTAACGAAAAAATGCATAGAAGATCACTTGTAGAGAATCAATAATTTGACAACTTTGGTTCTATAGCCTTTTTTTTTCTTTTTTTTTTTCCTCCTCATAGTAACCCTGTGAAGAGTTATTTATTCGAATACATGTTCCATTGCCACATGGCATATTACATGTATTATTATGTTTAAATACATCATTATTTTACAACGTATATTTGTTTATCAACTGTCTACTCAAATATTATATTCAAGAAATAAAAAAAAAATAAAAAATAAAAGTAAAATACAATATTAAAATAAGTATGGTAAATACAAACAAAATTAATGAATGAAATGAAAAGTAAATAAATAAATACAATAAGAACAAAAACATATCAATTAAAGTTAAACTCAACGATGCTTAATTTGCGAGTCTATGTAAGGTAAATATATTAAATTATGATTCCCGTTCCTTATAATCAACTTTACATTCTAATGTATTTTTGCTACATCCATATCTATACTTTTGAACTTTATAAATTCTTTATTATATTTGTTAAATATAGTATGAGGTGGTTCTGGTCAATTACCTCTTTCTATAACCTTTTACGATCCAACTTATAATTTCGAAGATATTTTGAATTTTCGAATTCCTCTCCTCAAAACCTCCTATTCCTGTTCCAATTTCAGTCAATAAAAAATATGACCTTTAGTAATGACTGAAACCGTTAAATATTGAGATCAAATAAACATTTTCGAGACAAGAAAAATTTTAATTGACGACGTCATCACACAACGAATTTGTACGTATCTCTCACAATAAAGGTCTCTTCAAACAATATTTGGTATTTAAGCTTACAGCAAAGAGGTTCATTGTATAACAGTTTATTGTTAATATGACATGAGTAAGAGTGGGGGTTTGCTATAGGATGAAAACCAAAAAAAATCCATATATCTCTGTTAATATTAATGATAGAGAAAATATGTATATAACATCATTTATAGGTGTTATAATTTGAAATAAGATTGGATCTGCTCAATGGTAGATTCAAAATATCTCCGTTATTACGAATCCAATCCTAATATGTAAAGGAGCGTCTTGTTGACTGATATTGCTCTACAATTTTGAGGTTATTGCTCAATAGCTATTGAGGTCGTACTCATGACGCGATTTTCGAAAGTTTTCATCAAATGTCCATCGATCCTACTCAGGAGATGACGAAAATGAGGTCCCTTCAAAATTATATCTATCTATCTATTTATCTATCTATATATGTCTGTTAACGCTCTAGCGGTCGCAATTTTTGTTTGATCGTTACCAAACTCGATATTTAAACGTTTTATGCAAAAAAACAGATCAAGTTCGTTAATGGCTGAAATCGGACCAGTGGGGGGGGGTTTAGAGAGGAGATTTTCGAAAATTCGAAATATCTCCGTTACCATACGTCGGATCAAAAAATTGTATGGAACCAATCTTATTGTAAATTAAATTTACTATAAATATTGTTTTATACATTTATTCTCTGTCTTGAATATTAACCGAGATATTTGCATTTTTATTAAATTTGGGCCGATAACGGACGACTGAGTTTCCCGCCAAAAGCTAGTTCGGCCCTTTGCCGTAACTGTTCGGCTCTCGTATGGAGATTTCTATATTATATAACTTCACGTGGGAATTCTGCTTAGTTTACGCAGCTCCTGCTTGACGGACTTTTTGTTATATACATAACAACTTAACTCAAATATTAAGCGAGGTATTCATAATTTCTTGTTTTCAGCATTCAGTAAGCTCCCTCTTCTACTCATCGGATTTTTATGTAGAAATTAAAAAAAAACATGATAAGATGATATAACCAGTGCGCGGGGAATCTGCTTTGTTTACGTGGCGGTCTATTATCTTATACTAGGAGAACAAAATCTGTCTTGTGATAACATCATATATGTTATAAATTCATTCATATATCTGTGCCTATATGACACAGCAGATCTTGACTAGAGTCCACTGATCATCTGATCCCCTAGCTATACAAGTTGGTTTTCCTTTTAATGGAATGCGGTCTTTATCCTGAGTAGGTTTATATTACATATTCAGAATGAACAACTCGTTCCTGACTCAACAGGTGATAACAGTCAATCCTAAATCTTCATTAAACCGGCTTTTTCTTACTCAACCAAAAAAAACATAATTCCCAGCCGGTTTTCTTGTAGGATTTCAGCATTTTGAGGAAGTACTACCAGTGGTTCAGACTTATAGTTAAGTATAGAATCAAAAAGGAGGCGCTCCGACTTCAAGTATGAACGAAGATACACGCGAAGACTTTGCCTTCAATAAAATGTTGATGGCTCGGATGTGGGAGAACTAAGTAGATAGAAAAAGTCCCTCACGCAGGGGCTGCGTAAACTAAGCAGATTTTCTAGCTGCTGGTATGACACTACTAATGCCATCTCACCATCCGGTATTTTATTTAATTCGAAAATTCAAAATATCTTAGTTATTACTAGTCGGATCGTAAAATGTTGGATAACAAATGTTGATAAGCAATTGAAAGCCTACAATTGTTGTTCTATGCATTCGTTTTCGTATAACGAGTATTTAACGCGTTACTCGTGCTTTCTTGTTTTCAGCGTTCAGCCTTCTGCTCATTATATATTAAACTAGCGTATCAGACAGACGTTGTCCTGCATGATATTTCAAGCGATTAGGATATTAAATTTAATAATATTCTGTTTAAAAGAAAAGCTACTTTTAATAACACAAAAAACAACTTTTGTTATGTGCACGTTTGCCTAAAAACAAATAGAAAATGAAATATCGCGAATTTTTTATTCAGACCTATCTTATAACCCCCACTAAAGTTCGAACCTAAAAAAATTAATATAGTTTATAATCATGGAAGAATTAATACTGATTCACATAAAAAAGTTATTCTAAATAACAAAATAAACAACTTTTATCCTGAGCATATTTGCCGAAAACCCAATATGAAACGAAATATAGCTATTTTTAATTTTAGGTCTCCCTACAACCCACACTCCAGCTCCATCTGCTGAGCTGATTTGATTTAAACCATCCAGGGCGTCACCCAAACGCATACATAGCCAAAAATTCATTCAAATCGGTCCACCCGTTTAGGAGGAGTTCAGTGACATACACACGTACAGTAGAATTATATATATAAAGATAGAACTAAAGAATATCTGGTGAGATGAGCCCTCAAGTGTGTTATACGAGCTCCTGCGTGACAAACATACTTACGTGGAATATTACTGAAATATTATCAGTTTTTAAATTTCCAGCCTTTAGGAAACCCCCACTTATAATCTTCCGATTTTTAATTTTAAGTCAGTAAGATCAACTAAATACCCCATTTTCAGCTTACATGTTTATATAGGCTCCTTAGAGTGGATGAAAACAAAATAGATGGGAGATGTGGTGTGTTACTCTAGCTAATCGGAAATTTGCTTAGTTTACGCAGCTGAAGCATTGTTTAATTTGAAGCTTAGTAAATGAAACTTTTTTATTTTAAATGTTAAATACTACCTTCTAGATTCGAGTGAAAGGAACATGGAGAGTCAGAAGTCCTTGTATGGAATGTTGACTTGCATGATAATGTAGATTGGCCAAACACCTTAATATAGTGTAACATATGCAAATATTTATTTTAAGGCTTACTCATCTTTCCCTATCCTCTCACTGAGGATATTCAAACTTAACCTCTATGTCTCATGGATTTGCCAATTTCGAGAATATAATTTATCAGTGAGAAACTCATAGAAATTAGTCTGTGTCGTTATCTTAAAAAGACTGCCAAAGCAATAAGGTGGCCAAAACAACGAATATTGACTTTTTCAACAGATCTCTCTTAAAGGAAATCAGGCATCCAGGCTTTACTAATGATGTAATTTCCGATACAGGGGCTGCGTAAACTAAGCAGATTTCCCTCGTGAAGTTTAACAATAGATAAAAAGAAAATCAATAACTAAAATATATGAGAATATAACATATTAATTTTATTGAAAACTATTTACTAGATCTAGTGCTGTAATTAATAATGAATCAGAATAATTTTTACCCCAGTCAATCAAGTTTTAGTACTCCAAGAACTGAAGGCGGGGGGGGGGTCACCAGAACATATTTGCATGTATCTCGTATAACAAAGGTCTCTTGAAAGCAATATTTAAGCAGTATTTAAGCTTCGAATGAAGTGGTTTCTTATGTAACAGAGTATTGTTTATGTAACATGAGTAGAAGTGGGGGTTTGCTCAAGGTTGAAAAATGTAAAATGCAAATATCTCGGTTAATATTCAAGATAGAGAATAAATGCATTTAACAACATTTATAGTAAATGTAATTTGCAATAAGATTGATTCTATACTCTTTTTCGTTCCGACATATAGTAACGGAGGCATTTCGAATTTTCAAAATTCTCCTTATACTTGTCCTGAGCGGACGTGGATCCTAGTTTAGCCAAATATAGAAGAAATGCAGTTTAACAAGTAGCTCCTTAATTTGAATGAACTATATATAGAGAATAGTGTATGATGGGGACAGGTATAATAAATAGAGCATATTGTAATATTGCCTAGGTAACCAACTAATATCCATAGACAATATTTTGGAGCTCCAGTTAAGGGAGGCCTTTAAAATGTGGTTGGAAACAAAGTCTGATCCAGTTTCAAGCCTTATGGTGTAATTGGGTGTTGTCTATTTTAGTTCAAATTAACTTCTGCTTGCTCCATTACCGTCTTTATAAATGCCATTGTCACACCATAAAACTTCTTACACACTTGCGCGTGGAGGATTTTACTGTCATCGGAGTTTGGTTGTATATTTTGAGCCAACTGTGACCGTGCCACTGCTATATTACCAGAGCCATGGCATTCCATAATTACTCACTGCTAGGAGTGAGTGTGATTAGCTCGTTCATGAACTATCTCCAGTAAGCTGGCTTCGATTGCTCCACCTCGTCCAAGGCGAGCTACTATCGCTTTTATTAGTCCATCTATTGATAAAGAAAGACTGGCCAAGATACTAACAAACCTTTCTAATTCCAATCACGTATTTGGAAACGGACAAACGTTTGTATATTTCAATTTCGACATTTTAATAGATATCCCTACAGGGAAATCAGCTGTTCAGGTTGAATGCATGCACGATTTTCGAAAACATTTCTCAAATGTCCATCGATCGATCCTATACAGGAGATTGACAAAAATTTCCGTTTAAAATATACGAAACCGAAAATTCAAAATGTCTCCGTTATTGTGAGTCGGAACGAAAAATTATATGTATCTGCCCATGTTGCAAATTTAATTGTCAATACAATCTCTGTTCACCTTTTCCAAACAATTCTTCAAATTATCATCGATCCTACCCAGGAAAAGACAAACATAAGGTCCGATCAAAAGTCTTTTCTCTCTCTCTCAACGCTCTAGTGGTAGCAATTTTTGTCCAGTCGTTACTCGATCGTCCAAACTCGATATTTAAACTTCTTTTATAAAACTCAAGTTCAAGTTGTTTAATAGTTGACTTCGCACCTATGGAAAGCGAGGATTAAAGATATCGAATATTCACAATACCTCAGTTATTATATGTCGGATCGAAACATTTTATAGGGCAAATGTTATGATAAATTTAATCTTACATATAAAAATGAATGTTTGTGTGTATGTTCTTTATAGAATTGCAAACGGCTGAACCGAATTTTATGAAACTTGGATGTATATTACTACTAACTCAGGCTAGGTTTCTGGCTATATTAGTATACTCTGAGACGAACAGGAGTGGGGGTTATAAGGGAGGCCTGAAATTAAAAATAGCGATATTTCGTCTCCTATTGGTTTTTCGGCAAATACGCACATAACGAAAGTTGTTTGTTTTGTTATATAGAGTAACTTTTGTATATACTCTTTTGTCGTATAACGAAGTATAAATGAGTTATACGCTAAAAACTATAGTGGGAGTCAACAATTTTATATGACACAAAAGACTCAACCGAACTAAACCAAACTCCGTATTCGATTTGGTATTAACACCTCCCTGATTATATATAAGCTATATTAAGATTTTGAGTTGCGAACAAGAGTGGGGGTTATAAAGGAGGTCTGAAATATAAAATCGCGATATTTCGTAACCTATTCATTTTTCGTAGACTGCTTGTTTGGTCGCTCCATAAGAAGAGAATGGTCGTCCATAAATATATATATATATATTTATATATGTATGAATGTCTCTTACTGCTCTCCAAACTCGAGATATAAGTGTTATTATATATTCAGAATTATTATGATGCTCATTTGGGCAACCAATTGGTTAGTTATTAGGGCCATTGGCGCTGTTTGTTATGTTTTGAAGAAAGAGAAAAGAGTTTAACGAATCAAAAAGTCTGTCACGCAGGTACTGCGTAAACTAAGCAGATTTCCCACTTGTTGGCATGACACAATGCTGATCTTACTTCACCAAATAAAAATTCGATGAGCAGAAGTGGGGGTCAATAAAGTCTTAATTGATGACGTCATTATACAATATATTTGCATATACCTCACCTAGTAAAGATATGTAGAAAACGATATTGAGAATATAAACTTCTTATAAGACGTTCATAATATATTAGCTTAGTGTTAAAGTGGGTTAACAAAAATAGGGGGTTTATTTAAATTAAGTAATCTCGGTTAATATTCAAGATACAGAAAAATAGTATAGAACAGAAATTATAAAACATTAAATGTATAATATGATTGATTTTGTACAATTTTTAGTGTCCGACCTATAATATAGGAGATATTTTCAATTTTAGGAACTCTCCCTCATTAACCCCCGCCCCTCCCTCTAATCCCATTTCAGACTTTAACGAAATTGATCTTTAGGTTTACGTAAAACGTTCAAATACGAGTTTGGTAATGTTCAAAGAAAAATTGCGACCTCTAGACCGTTAACAGACAAATATACGTAGAGTTTTGAACGGACCTCATTTCGTCATCTCTAGGGTAACATCGATGAACATTTGAAGAAATACATCCCCTTAAAGGAAACCTGCTAAAAGTATTTATCGATAGTATTTAAGGCAAGAGGAAAATGTTTTCTATCACCTATGGTCAGCGACACCGAGCAAAGAGCTGGTAAAATGCTTTCTATAGAAGTACTGCTGCAATCTACACACGGTTACGTCATCAGTAGTGCAATAAGCCTCCAATCAAATTGTTTTCATTAAAAAGGAGAAATCGCTGACACCTTTACAAGCTGCCGGGGGAGGATCCAATCATATCCGATGCAGCAGAACCTAACTCATTAAACTTCAGCGGCAGAGAAGATGTTTTTGTTCAATTATACAATGTTTATTATAATTTTAAACCTATAAAATAAAAGTCTGTCAGACATGGGCTGCGAAAAATATGCAGATTTGTCATTTACTGGTATTGCATACTACTGATCTCATCTCACCCAATATTCTCAAATAAAAATCCCAGATGAAAGTACGTATTTGGTATTTAAACTTAGAATAAGGAGCTTCATAATATATTGTAATTGCCAACGTGGCATGACTAGCAAGTAGGGGTTTACATAAGACAGAAAATCAAAATATGTAAACATCTCTATTATAATTCAAAATAGAGAAAAAGGATTTATAAGAACATTTATAGAAAATTTAATTTGGAACAAGAAAATATTCTTTTTTTTCACAGTAGTGTTGTTGGAGGTGTAGAATATTGGTACTTCCAGAGAAGAAAGCAACACTTCAGAATTTTTTTTTCTCTTCTTTTGACCTGGAGATAATCTGTTCCAAGTAGCCTTTGTAGCACAAAGTGGACGTTAATAAAAAAAAAAAACGTAATATAACGTTTCTAACCTGTTCTAAATTTCTGATCTAAGTATAAGTGGTATGTTACGTGTCGTATGCGTTACTTGACAGATGAACGTATTGAATGGTAAACTGCACCATATACATTGCAAGTTTCACTTTCCTTTCCTTGCTCATTGACCTAGAAACGGTGGAAGAAATGGGGATATCTATACAAACTGGTTTTCTAATTGTGGTCACTAATTGGGAAAGGTATTTTGATAGCGGCTATTACGCCTGCCTGCCAATGAAGTATTAAGTCAAGATTTGTATGTGTCAACGTGTCAGTATTTATGTCAAAGTAATGATAACAAGTCCACTCGTGATAAGGGCCAGGGTGGAGATTCCGTAACAACTAGCTTGACAACTGGATTTACCTCAGTCATCACAATTCTGTATACATCTCATCATACTTTACAGAATTTGGTCATGTTATGGATAAGGATTTAAGGACTTTATATATATATATATATATATATATATATATATATATATATATAGTGTTGCGAAAACTATGTCCATGAAAAATTAAACAGAGTTAATCTGTATTTAAGAAGTACAATGTAGATGAACCAACCGATGGAAGGACCAGAAGAATGTTCTCGACGATAACCGTCTGGGTTCTGGGCTTATCTTGACAGTCATCTTTGATCTTTCCGCTCATCTATAAAACTGGCCCAGCTCGCTCGAGAGTTACTTTGTTCTCAGTTCTCATCAAGTGAATAACAGTGCGTTCCGTGCAGCTTTAGTGAACAGTGCGTTTTAGTTGCAGTGTGGTAAAGTGTTTTATGTGAAGAACAGTGTTGTGCCGTGTTTAAGTAAAGGACAGTGCAGTGCCGTTATCTTTGTGAAGATCAGTTCAGTGACATTCTTTTGTGAAATTCAGTGATCGTGAGTTATTGGACTGTGCAATGAGAAGAACAGTGAAGCTATCAGTGCATACTGTGAATAGTAGTTAAGAATAATTAACCAATTGTGTAGTGTATTGTTAAATAAATTGCGCAGTGATAAAAACTCCAAAGGTTGTGTGTTTAATTTTGCAATTTAAAAGAACTCTAATAAACAACGTTTATTATTTTGTGTAATAAACGTAACTAGAATATATATATATATATATATATATATATATATATATATATATATATATATATATATACAGGTATGGACCCGATTAACCGAGGTTCGATTAACCGAGGTCCCGATTAACCGAGGTGCCAAACATTTAAAAAAAAAAAAAAAAAAAAAAGTTAGTGCGGTAACCTTTGGAAGTGATTATGAACCTTTTTAAAACCCTCAAAACCGGATGCAGGTGTTCAGCAAGCGGTTTATTGAAAAGGAAGCTCTAAGACAGTCGTTAATTGCCTTCTGAGAAATGCATCTCTAGCACCACGTCCAACCCTCCTTCCCCTGTTCCGGGAATATTGTATTTACATCTCTACTTATCACAACCCGGCTAAAAAACGTAAAAGAGTGGTTATTTCGCTTGAAAAAAAAATAGAAGCAATTCATCGCTTGGACAAAGGCGAGTCTTAAAAAAAGTTGCTCTGGATTATGGTGTCGGTGAAAATACTGTCGGTGACTGGAGGAGGAATAGGAAGCAAATTGAAGACTATGTTTATCAAAGTGCATCCAAGGAGGCTTCTAACTGCAGATCTACATTGAAGAAGTCATCGTGTGAGCTTTTAGAAGAAGCCCTTTTACTGTGGTTTTGCCAGGCAAGAGAGCAAGGATTCCCGGTAAGTGGTCCAATAATTCAAGAGAAAGCATTGTCTCTTAATTTAAAATTAAATTCGCCTATAGAAAAATTTGAGGCGAGTAAAGGTTTGCTAAGTCGTTTTAAAAACAGACTCGCCATTTCCGTGGAAAAACTTTCAGCAAACACGGAATCTGCGACGAGATTTATTAGTAATAGTTTTTCTTTATTAGTAAAGTCCCATAATCTATGCGCGGACCAAATTTACAATGCTGATGAGACCGGTTTGTGGTATAAAGTGTTGCCCCAAAAAACTCTAGCGACGAATATGGAAAAATCTGTTAGTGGTTTCAAGGATGTTAAAGATAGGGTCACTGTTTTGGTTTGCGCGAATGCAAGTGGAGAGGATAAACTAAGTTAGTTTTAATCGGAAAATCAGCCAAACCTAGAGCCCTCAAACACGTCAATTTTAATAACCTGCCGGTTGTTTATAATCATCAAAAATCTGCGTGGATGAGTGCTGAAATTTTCGAGCATTGGTTCAAACATAATTTTGTACCACACGTCAAAAATTTTCTTGACGAAAAAAAAATGCCTCATAAAGCCCTGCTTCTCATTGATAATGCACCATCACATCCCGACGAGAGCGTTTTAAGCGTGGGCGAGATTAAGGCCATGTTTTTCCCACCAAATGTTACATCATTGATCCAACCCATGGATCAAGGAGTAATTTCGGCATTTACAAAAAGAAGCTCTTAACTACAATGTTATTAGATAACGATAAAGGGCTAATAGAACAACTAAAAAAGATTACAATTAAAGATGTCATTTACATGGCAGCTAATTCCTGGGATTCAGTACCCAACACCACATTAAATAAAACCTGGAAAAACTTATGGCCTGAAGTTACCTATAGTAGTCAGCCAAACGAAGAGCCACCAACAAATCTGGAGTTGTGCTCTTTGTTAAAAGATCTTAACTCCCAAGATGTAATGGACTTCGAAGTTACGGATTGGGTCACTGAAGAATCATTAAAGAGATCAGCGGTCCTAACGGAAGATGAAATCATTAATGAAATAATGAAAACAACTAACGAAGAAGAGCTTGAAGGAGACGAGGTATCTATCCCCACGAAAGTAAGCCATGAGGAGGGTTTCAACCTACTTGACAGGTCACTACTCTATTTAGAAGGCAGAGGTGATGTGCCTTCATATGAACTGATGATGTTAAGAAGTGGAGAGACACTGCAGCTGCTGATAGAAGCAGTTGTTTATAACAAACAACAATAAATAATTTTTTTAAATCAAAATAGTTTTCCGATTTTCCATTAATTTTTTTTTGTGTCCGATGTTATTTTATACTACATATGCATGTATGTACATAAAATCTACTTCTATTATTAATTTATGATTAAAAAATGTAAATATGAATATAATTATTAAACTTATAGGTAGGTACTAGTTTTTATTCTATAAACCTTATATTTTCAGCTGGTATTAGTAGGTTCCGATTAACCGAGAATTTCGATTAACCGAGGTAACAGCGGTCCCGATCGACTCGGTTAATCGGGTCCCTACTGTATATATATAAAGTCCGTCACGCAGGGACTGCGCAAACTAAGCAGATATCCCACGGGTGGGTATAACACACTGTTGATCTTATCTCACCTCATATTTTTGAGTAAAAACCCAGGTTTTAGTAAAACGTGAAAACAGAAACTGTAAATAACTTGCTTAATATTTGAGATACGAAAAATGAATAGAACAACGATTGTTTAACTTGACTGGTTTTTAACAGTTTTCGATACACCTCATAATAGTGGTGATATTATGAATTTTCGAATCCCTTCCACACCTCTATTCTAGGCTCCAAATGAGCCATTAACGAATATGGCTCACTTAAGCACATACATAAATAGTTAAATATTGAGCAATGCACAGATGAAATAAACATTTTCCAGTCAAGACCAGAAAATAATAATTGATGACGTCTTCGCACCACGTATTTGCATGTATTTCACACAATATAAGTTCAATACATTGACAATATATGACAATATGTGGTATTTAATCTCCCAGTAAAATGGTTCATGATATAAAAGCTTATTGTTAATATGACATGAGTAGGAGCAGGAATTTTCTATAGACTGAAAACTCTCAGCTAATAATCGAAATATTAAAAACAAAATATGAAACAGCAATTATAGAACATTAAATGTGGAATAAGATTGCATATATAACATTTTACGATGAGACTCATAATAACAGATATTTCGGATTTTCGACCCCCACCCCCTTTAACCCAGTCGACTTCTTGGTCCAATTTCGGCAATTAACGATCTTGATCTGTTTTTTTTTTTACATGGAACACTTCAATTTTCTGTTCATTGAAGTTTGGGAACAATCACAATAAAAATTATAATCACTAGAGTGGTAACTATGGTCATATAGTTTTAAATGGACCTAATTTTCGTCATTTTCAAGATAGGGTTGATGAACGTTTGTAGACATTTTTAGATTATATGACTACAACCTCAATAACTGATCAAGGAAAGGCTAAAAATAATGCTAAATTTAGACTGTATTTTTTTGTGTCTTCAAATTCCTTTAATCAGTAGAACAATAATTAAACTTGCATAATACTCCTTTTTATTTATTTTTAGAAAATAATGTGTCCTGTAAATATATAGATATTTTTTTTCAATTTGTCATTCCTCCTGGGATTCTTTCAGGGTTACCTGGATGTCTAGTTGAGAAGTCTACATTACAAGTTACAGGCCCGACGAAAGAATGTTCATAGAATTTGCCCCTTGAGCCAAAACTCTCAGCGCTCTATTTTCATTGAAGTACCAACATTTTTAAACTTAAATAAAAAATAATTAATTTATAAAACATGCATAATAGTTACACGTGCGATATATGCTGAAATCTGCAGCACGTAGTACTTATTTTGACGTAAAAGGAATCTTTGCTGTTCTTGGCAATATATCAAGCATAACCTTAACATTTTCAAAGGAGAAATCAATGTAGACATTTTTGTTGCTGCATTATTTTGTGTTAAATGACAACCATGACTTTAAGTTTACTTCATGCCTCTTTTGGGCTACAAAACAAAATTAATTCCCTGATTCGCACACCCTGTTTACAACCGAACTAACGGTAAGGATAATTACTTTGCCTTTAAATGGTGTTTATTTGTTAACGTCCACTTTATGCAACTGCAGAAGATTGTTTCCCTACGAATCCTTCATAATGCCAGAATACAGCTTCCTTATGAATTATTTCTCGTTACCAGAATACTGTTTGGTTATGAATTCTACTTTGCAAGAATGCGACTTCCATGTGAGTCCTTCTCATTGCCGCAATGCTGGTCAGTAAAGCATTCTTCTCAATACCATAATACTGCTCCCTTATGGTTACTCACAATACGAGAATACTGTTTCTCATTAGCACAATACTGATTCCTTTGAATTCTTATTAGCAAACTACTGGTTACTTTAAATTCTTATCATTAGCAGAATACATCACCCTATGAATTCCTGCCAATACCATTGTACTGATCCCTTAGAGTTCTTCCCCTTACCATGCTTCTGCTCCCTTAAAGATTATTCGGAATACTAGAATCCTGCATCCTTTTGAATTCTTCACTATACCAGAATCCGTTTTCCTATCAATTCTTCTCATCACGAGAATACCGCTCGTTTTGAATTACTCCCATTGCCAGAATACTGATTCCTCTCAATACTGCTCAATTATGGATTATTCGCCATATTAGAATACTGTTTACATTTGAATTCTTCCCATTAGCTGAATACTCATTCCCCTGAATTCTTCTCATTGACAGAATACCCATTCCTCCGAGTTCTTCTCAATACCATAATATTGCTCCCATGTGGACTATTCGCAGTACTGGAATACTGCTTACTTTTGAATTCTTCTCATCGGCAGAATACTCATTTCTTCGAGTTCTTCTCAATACCATAATACTGCTCACATGTGGACTATTCGCAGTACTGGAATACTGTTTCCATTTGGATTCTTCTCAATACCAGAATACTCATTGCTCTGAATTCTTCTCAATACCATAATACTGCTCCCATATGGATTATTCGCAATACCAGAATACTGTTTCCATTTGAATTTTTCACATTAGCCGAATACTCGTTACTCTGAATTATTCTCGTTACCATGGTACTGATCCCTTAGAACTTTTCTCATTACCAGGATATTGAATTCTTCTCAATACGATATAATATTGGTTCCTTAAGGATTTTTAGTTACGAGTGAAACACATTTGTCCTTACTTACTTTGAACTCTCGTTTCGGAAAGGGCGGTCAAATGAAATATGACTTGAACTTTTATTGTAATGAAATGTCACTCTCTACTCTTAATTAGATTGATATCTGCAGCAGCTGTTGCACTGCTGTTTGGCACGCCAGCAGAAGGCCACGACACACACAAAGGGTTAAGGGCATGTGACCGCATATTAGGGAATGGGCTTTGTCAGAAGAAGGGAGTGGACCGGCCGGCATTGACCTACAGGAGCAGAAACCGCCCGGAGCGGATCTAGGAGTGCTCCAACACTGGGTCGAGGTCGTATCTCTTATCGAGAATCACAAATAACTAAACACGACAATAGAATTATTGTTGAATAAATATAATAATAGGGATATAGGAATAATGTGCGAAGAAAAAATCGGAACAGCTCGTTATAAAACGTTAACAAATAATGTAGGCTGAAATTTTTTCCACGCAGGTGCTGACACTATATTATTATTAGCAGATTTCCCTTAGGAGAAATCAGCTATTGAGGTTGTACTCATGTTGGGATTTTCAAAATATTTCTTCCATGTATCTATTGTCATATCTGTCGATTATGATCGTAGTCACTGGCTGTTGGTCGAGTACAGTTGGCAAGCGCTTTCGATGCAAAGGCACCATCTTCAAGCCGTCTAGAGGAGCACAACTCTAATAATAGTATCATCTATACTGGCAGCTCCAACCCTTTATTTGATTTTCCATATATCTTACCTAGGAGATGACGAAAATTAGGTCCGTCCAAAACTATATATATGTCTGATAACATTCTAACATTCTTCGCAATTTTTTTTGTTCGATACCAAACTCGATATTTAAACGTTTTATGTAAAAATGAAGATCAAGTTTGTTAACGGCTAAAATCGGACCAGTGAGAGAGGGGGGGAGTTTTAGTGGGGACAACTTGTATAGCATCAATTTTATTGCAAATGTAATGTTCTATAAATGTTGTTATGCACGTTTTTTTTTTCATTATCTTGATTATTAACTGAGATAATTGCATTATTTTAGTTTTCGGCCTTCAGTAAACCCCAACTTTTACTCATTTCCTATTAACAATAAGCTGTTATATTATGAAGCACATTATTTAAAGTCTAAATACCATAGTTATTTATTATACAAGTGACGAAAGCAGATCATTTTACAACTCGAGTGAAACGTTTACCCACACGAGCGAAGCGAGTGTGATAATTTCACGAGAGTTGTAAATTCTACTTTCGTCACGAGTGTAATATTAAATTTTTTCTGTAATCGTGTAATACATGATCAGATCTAACCATAATATGAACAAAATTAGGATGTTGTGAAGATTATGGTATGTTGTTGGTAGGTTATAAGCATGGTTGTGAAAGGTTATAAGCATGGTTGTGAAAGGTTATAAGCATAGTTATAAAACAAGTAGTGATGATTGTGAAGTAGTGCAGGTTATAAACAAGGAAGGTAATTATTATTATATTTAAATTTTAAAATATATTGATTATTTCCACCAATAATTCATTCACATTTCAATTTATTTTGTTAAAATAAATTCTTACAACAAATAAGATGTTAAGAAACATTTAAAAGCATTTAATTTCCAACTTCAAATTATTTTTTAATCTATACTTATCACTAATTAAGAAGGCAATTCACTTTCTTCACTCGATTGCAAAATGTTTCACTTTCTTCACTCATTTCAGTTTAGTAATGTTACCATTATTCAACAATTACAGAAAAAATATTTTTTTCATTGAAGTTTTACGTTTTGAGATAAATAGAAATACCTGAGGCTCGTGGGAAATCTTTTAAGTTAACTCAGCCCCTGCTTGACGGACTTTTGTAATTTATTTATCTCACCATATATTCTGTATTTCTCAGCAAAAATCCCATAAGTAAAAGGTAGTGTTTACTGAAAGCTGAATACAAGAAAGCACGAATAACTCACCCAATGAATTTACGAATATATGTGTTGCACAAATACATTAGTTTAACAAGATTGGTTCTATAACAGTTTTTGATACGACCAATAATAAAGGATTTTTTTTTATTAATTTTAGAATCCTCCCTATTCCT
This sequence comes from Riptortus pedestris, assembly GCA_019009955.1. NCBI lineage: Eukaryota > Metazoa > Arthropoda > Insecta > Hemiptera > Alydidae > Riptortus > Riptortus pedestris. Next base: position 57,638,344 of record CM032232.1, read on the forward strand.
CGCCCGATTTCAGTCATTAAAGAGTATTATCTTTAGTCATATTTTAAATAGTTTAATATCGAGTGTGGTATAGAAAAAAAAATCGAGTTAAGAACGTAAAATATTAACTCATGTATCTCACATAATGAATAACTTTTGAAAAAAATATATAGCATTTAGCTTGGAATAAGACGTTCCATGATATACCCGATTATTGTTTAAGTCGCTGACTAAAAGTGGGTATTTACTGAAAGCTGGAAATTATAAAATGCAAATTCCTTGGTTAATATTCGAAAAATGAATAGAAACAAAATTTATAGTAAATCAAAATTTCAATAAAATTAGTTATGTGTAATTTTTCAATCAGAACCATAGTAACAAAGATATTTGAATTTTTAACTTATCTCCCTCAATTTAATTTCAGCCGTTACCAAAATTGATCTTTAATTTTCTGTGAAACGCTTATTTATCGAGTTTGATAACGATCATACAAAATTGCGTGAGTGAACAGACAAATATATATTTATGATTTGTACGGACCTCATATTCGTCATGACATATGTAGAATGGAAGGAGATTTGAAGAAAATTTCCTGAGTACTACTTCAATAGCAGATTTCCCTTAAGGCTAACAATATCTTTTGTTGCAGCCTGTGCATTAGCCAATATTATGCCAATTGAACTCTTAGGTGAAGAGTACGGAAAAAAATATTAGCTGTTGAAAAAATTTGATCTTTCTGTTAATTTTGACAATAATCAAGCGGAAAAATTTGCTGAGCAAATGACTACGGACATAAAAATATTCACTGAAATCCTACTTAAATACTACCAAGATATTTGTATATACAGAGTATTTATACACGGACAGTATGACTGCAGACACCTCAAAACAATTTAACACAAGAACTTACAATACAGACAGTGTGACAACATTAGCATCTACTTATGCTGTGCAAAAGGTCATTGATATTATTTAGTAGGCCTGTCAGTAACTGTAACACGTGAACACTGTGCATGGCACAATGACCTGACCCCTAACTTACAACTCAGATGAAATATGCATTTATAATCCGTAGGCCACGAGGTTCTTTGGAGAGAAAGAAGTTATTGATTAAGTCTAATTTACGTCACGGTATATTCGTTTCTTTTATATATCCTTATGACCTTTGACTATACAAATTACAGGGGAAAATGTATTCGGTTTAACAGTTTCTAGCATAGCTTACGTTCAGTGAAATATTAAGGCATGGTCGAATTAGCAATCATCCCTGTGGGGGAGCACATTAGGTGGAGCATACTTGCTTGGTTTACAACTTTTGGGGATCAAGTTAGACATATGATTTATGGCGAATTCGATTCCAGCCTGGAGAATAGGTATTTCTTTAGTGACGAACTCATTAAATAAAATCTCACCGTGGCTAGAAAAGGGTAGTGACCTGTAGGTAACCCGCCCTATGCCTTGGTTACACAAAGCAGGTGATAATATATACTTAACATTTTTTTGGACAAAAAAGGGAAAAAGGCTTGATTTTCAGCTGTTTTTAACAATCTACTCTATTAAAATATTTTAAAAATAGTTCCCATGAGAATTTAAAGATTGGATGAACCTTTGAGAGAAATTATCTCTTCATAATTATCAAGGAATACAAATATTCAGTAATAACAGTAAATGTCTAGTTAATCAGCTTTTATTCGAGTGATTTAAAAAGTGCCAATTAGACGAATTAATGATTGGAATATTATTATTATTTATTAACTTTTACTTTTTCTACTATGACTAATTGGGACGGGTTATATAGGTTACCACTCTTTTCTAAACAGTGTTGGACTAGGGATTTTATTGAATGACTTTGGCACTAAACAAATTCCTATTGTCCAGGCAGAAATCGAACTCGCATCTCTATAATGAATAGAATAGGTGTTATACGTAAATTATCAATAATTTATTGACTAATAATAGAGGTGTCGAAATATAAAATTGGGGTAACCCAGACACATATACTAGACTCCCGCAGATTCACAAGCACTGGAACACGGGCAAGCTCTGGTGGCGAAGTCGTGAACAATGTTCTCATCTGACGGGATCGAAGATGCACCTATTTTTACATTCAGCTTCCTGACGGGACTAGTTGATATACAGAAGCCTTAAACCGCAGGGTCACAGTCATGTGCTTATATATATCATATATATTTATGTATGTCTTTTAAGACTCTATGGGCCTTAATTAAAAATTAATTTTAATTTGCGGAGTTGGAGAACTCAGAGATGAGGTGAACCGTGAATCTTAAATATATTCGTTGCAATCTATGCGTTAAATAAAAAAAAAAAACTTTTTATAGCCGGTCTTACTGATAAAGTGATGTATGCAATCTTTTGATTAATATATGTTTCTCTAATTGGGCAATTTTCATTGTCAGTCTTGAGTAAACCCTCCCTCCTAACTCGATTATCACTTAGCATCTTGTGTTCAAGCTATGTTTGAAGTCGTCTTTACAGTGCATTCTAACTAAGGGAAAAGTAGAGAATAAAATGTACATTCAGCGTCATCTGTGAGACATTTCATCGCCTGGAGCGTCTGCTTAGTTTACGCCGCCACTCCTAGAAGAATTTATTTAAATTTATTTTATGTTCTCTAAGCACTTCTTGATGTTCAGTGTCTCTTGCTATTTCTCATAATTCTTAGTTATAAAGAACAAGATTCTCACAAGATATTATGAACTTCTTGTGACATTTAGATTATTGGATCAGAGACCAATCTCCGGGGGATGTATTTTAAAATTTATATTTCCAGAATCCTTGTTGCTCCATTTACCGTTGAAAACCTTATCTCCGTCATCTTATAATCTGCTCACCAGTTTTAATTTTTGAATTATGGGCAGCAACTAGCTGACTGCACTAACTTGCTATATCAAAGAGTATCATAATCTCTGATATAGCAAATGATCGAGTTTGCGCGTTCAATTTGCTATTATTCAATTTGTAAAATTAATTTTCTATTTAGGACTGCAGTAACATCTAGCTGAAACCTTCTCTTTTGATCGAAATCGTCCAAGGGGAGTGGGTTTAGGGGGTCAAAAATAAAAAAAAATTCAAATTTGTCTGGATCAACTAGAGATACAGAAGATTTTTATAGGACCTTTTTAAAATAAGTGATCTAAAAATTATGTTTTATGACATTTTTCGATGCACTGGTACGAAGATGTATTTGATTTTCTAAAGGAGTAACTTTAAATGAAGATGGGCAAAAGAGTTTGTTTATTTAATCTAAAAGAAATATAGGGCAGTCATTGGGTGACCGAAGACTTTTCAAAATAGTTTCAAGACCACATTAATCTTGAAATCTTAAAAAGTGGAAAGTGTTATTGTATTTTATTTGAAATTAGCAGTGTAACTCTTTCGCTTTAACGCTTTTACTCGCATGGCTAACCTAAGCCCCAAGTTTCGCTTTATATAAACGATAAATAATCAATAAAATAGTAATTTAAAATCAAGTCACTAACATTGGGTAAAATTTGTATATTATTATATTCAGTTTTTCGGGCTAAAGAAAGTAAATGAGGTGGCCGTTTCATCAATGCATGATTTGTTCGTAATACACATTCCGAAATGTTTAGAATTATGACAGACTGAGATGCGTTCAGTAGTGGAGCAAGCTCAAATCTAGCAATATACAGAATTCCATATTAATCATACTGGAATGCCATGCCTATCTGTGATGGCACATGATATACCCATAGAAATTGGTAGGACAACTTTCATTCATATATAAAAATAGAGTGGTTCCATAAATGTGTTCGGTTTCTGAAGGGTGAAATGAAATAATTTTTTTGAAACAACGACTCAATTTTATTCAATAATGTATTCACCATTTTTATAGATGACCTCTTGCCATATTTTCAACTTCATAAATCCTCTCTCATAAAACGTCTGAGGATTAGAAGCAATAAAACTCGTCTAGATACGTTTTTACATCTCTTTCGCCACAAATGATTTCCTGTTGAGGCTGGCTTGGAAAGACCGGAAGGGGCGGTAGTCCGATGGAAGAAGGTCCGGAAAATATGGTGGATGGGGCCTAACATGTTGCCAAGTTGCCTTAATTTTTCCTGTGTGATTATTGTGGAGAGGGGTCTCTTTATGGGGAAAACAACGCTTTTGCGAATGACCAGTTCTAGGCGTTTCTGTATCAATTTAACAATATTGGTTCAGTAACATTTTACAATCCGACTCATAATAACGGATATATTTTTAATTGTCTACTCCCCCCCCCTTTTAACCCACACTGTTCTCAAGATCAATTACCAAGTGTAGCCAGTAGATACAACAACAACAAATCCCCAATATTCCAGGCAATAATCTTTAGCGGTTGCACATCGAGTATGATATAGATCAAATTATCATTTACGTGACAAGATCATAAAATCTTAATTTTAATCGATGACGCGTCATGAGGACGCAGTCTCAATAGCTGATTTCCCCTTAAGGGAAATATACTAATGACGGGCTCATAGGTAAGATCGATAGACTGTTGAAGACATTTTTCCATGAGTACAACCTCAATACCTGGTTTCTCCAAATGAAAGTTGGCTAAATAAGTAACAGATGGCGCCCCTAAAGTATGCGATAACCGTATCTTGGTCCCGAATACAGATTTGACTAATGGTTTCTTTTAATTCCTCCTTGGGGCGGCCATTTCTAATGTGTGCAAGAGGAAGTGCAGGATGAGTCGATATATGACATGAATGGCTGGAGGTCGTAGCCCGGATCCTATTGACAGCGAGGTAAGCTACCACTTCATTACTGGCAGATTCCTTTCCCAATCAATGAATAGCACTCGGTCATTCATCGATTCAATGCACTCATTTGAATCGAATGTCCTCCCAGATCTACCCCCTCCCTAGCCACCTAACCTTAAGCTCCGGGAGAAAATTATCTTATTCAAGAGGTGGTCTACCAGGTATTTCCCAGCCCGTCTGGGCGTATCCGCGCCCTATATTATTGTATAGTATTGGCAATACAAGGATACGGTCCGCTAGGTAATATAGTTTTATATTTCAAAAAGCCGCCGGTATTGTGAACAAGATCTAATGGCAAAGCTCTTTCTATTGGCAACCACTGGGTTCTTTTGGAAGCTTCTCGTCAAATTACTTTACTAACCCGAACCCGTGGTCTTTGAAAAAATATGTTTTTTAGCCCTCGCTCATTCCTTGAACCAAATAATATTTCCCTCCATCATATTTGAGATGAAATCGTTTTGCATTAAGATAAGCCCAAGAAGAAGATTCATCCTCCTCCCCCCTCCCCCCACGGTCTTAAGTCCAACTTCCTGTCACTCCCTTAAGCTCAGGGAGAAAGTTATTTTTTTCAACAGGTGGTATTCCTGGCACCTTAATCTCCTTTTTGAACATTTCCCGTCCTCCTCTTTGGATATTTTTGTCAGTACAATGCTGTGGTTCGTCAGTGTGCATAGTTTTAAAATTCGAAACGTTTGAAGACTCAAGCCGGTGGTATCTTCAACAAGATCTGAATGCTAAGGTCTTTTAATTACAACTACTGGCATCATTTGAAAGCTGGTCTATGCATATTGCTATACTTTCCGAAATGTATTTAAGATCTTTCTGGTTTTGTAGGCATCCCTCATTCCGTAAACCCAATAACAATGCAATTGGTTTGTATTCGTGTTTGGACTTAATATTGTTTATATATTGTGTCTGTTACTGCAGTCGTATTTTTTTCCCACCCGTAGCATACTTAATATTTAACCGTTTCATGTAAAACTAAAGATCATGTTCCTTATTGGGAACATCAAATTCAGAAGAGAGGTGGGGAGTTAGAGGAGGCAGAAAAAACCACCAATTATGTCCATTATTGTGATTCCGATCTGAAAAGCTTATATAACCAATTTTTTACCAAATTTAGTTTTCTATAATTGTCTACATATATAATTGTCTTTAATAATATATTTGCATTGTTTAGTTTTTAGCTTTCAGTAGGCTCCCACTCAGCTCAACTCACGTTAGCAATATTAGATATACTTGTTAATTTTACGTCTTCAAGCTTTTTTTTTATACTTGACATTTAATCTCTATCCCTTTTTAATCTAGTTCAAAATGTAATATTATCTAACTTTTCTTCTAATCATTATTTCACTAACTTAAATATTGAAAGACAAATACGTGATTTTTTAGTATTCTTTCAATAGTTAACCATTACTCCTACTTATGCAGTTCTCACTGAAAGGGACAGTATAAATGGACATCACGTTTTCAGTTGAAATTTCAAGTCAGCAGACGGGAAATCTGCTTAGTTTACGCTGCATCTGCTTGAAGGATTTTCACAAAATGGACACCATAAATGGACATCACGTTTTCAGTTGAAATTTCAAGTCAGCAGACGGGAAATCTGCTTAGTTAACACAGCATCTGCTTGAAGGATTTTCACAAAATGGACACCATAAATGGACATCACGTTTTCAGTTGAAATTTCAAGTCAGCAGACGGGAAATCTGCTTAGTTTACGCTGCATCTGCTTGAAGGATTTTCACAAAATGGACACCATAAATGGACATCACGTTTTCAGTTGAAATTTCAAGTCAGCAGACGGGAAATCTGCTTAGTTAACACAGCATCTGCTTGAAGGATTTTCACAAAATGGACACCATAAATGGACATCACGTTTTCAGTTGAAATCTCACGTCAGCAGACGGGCAAGCCGCATATATTACGCTGCATCTGGCTGTTGGTTTTTCACAAAATGGACACCATAAATGGACATCACGTTTTCAGTTGAAATTTCAAGTCAGCAGACGGGAAATCTGCTTAGTTTACGCTGCATCTGCTTGAAGGATTTTCACAAAATGGACACCATAAATGGACATCACGTTTTCAGTTGAAATTTCAAGTCAGCAGACGGGAAATCTGCTTAGTTTACGCTGCATCTGCTTGAAGGATTTTCACAAAATGGACACCATAAATGGACACACGTTTTCAGTTGAAATCTGAAGTCAGCAGGTGGGGAACTGCTTAGTTTACGCAGCTTCTGCTTGAAGGATTTTCACAAAATGGACATCACATATTCAGTTGAAATTCAAGTCAGCAGATGGGGAATCTGCTTCGTTCCCGCAGCTCCTGCGTGACGGACTTTTTAAAATATTGTCTCTTTTTGTGAGAACACAGTTTTATGTATATTTCACCCAAATTGCTAATAAGAACTTTTTCATTTTAAATTTGTTATGTCACGGTGACCCCAGTATAAAGGGAAGTCTGCTAATAACTTAACCAAGTCTGAGTCTTAGATTATATGAAAAATGTTCTCAATCGAAATGCGTTTTGTGGACAAACTGTTTTATTGAAGGGCTTTGGGAATGGGTTTATGGGAGGCTCTTCCAGACGGTTGGATGTTGGGAGCTGAATGGGAGGTCTTATCAGTAAAGAGATAAGGCCTAGCCTACTGCAGGGCCGGTTTGTTACCGAGGTGTCATTCATCGTTTCTCCCCCTCGCAGAAATCCTCTACCTACCACCTGTAACGCTCCCCCCGATCTACTTTATAGTAATTCCCTATATTTAATGTTATTTCGTCTTTAGACTAGGCATTTAATATAAACCTCAGTAAATGCCTGTTACAAAATCATAAAAATTTAATAACAGCATGAAAACTATTGGAAAGATAAGAAAATATTGGTCTGCTAACGGGAAAAATAAATTTAAATGCTCCTCGTTTACGACGGATGAAATAGGGAGCACTTTTAGATGTTAAACTGCCCCCACCCACCCAGCAAAATTAGTCCTACCATGAAAAAATGGCCATCGAAAAATTTTATAGGTAGTACAATGATCTAAAATTTTTGTGTAATCTATTTTTTCATTATAATCAGACATTTTCCGTGAAAGATCGGAAAACCTGTTTATTCGTTTTCATTATTTTCCCCCGCAAAAATTATTGGGTTTTCGCGAAATATGGTAGGAACTTAATCATTTGTACCCCAAACTGGCTGATTTTTTTTTTTGTTTGCATTAGGTTATTTTTTTGTTCACATTTTATTTTTATATTATACCTAATATTATACCAGGCAGCTACGTAAATTAAAAACTTTGTTACGTGCTATAATGAGCCACAGTAAGATACCTGTGTAAACAGAAATTGAAATGTAGTCTAAAATTCAGATTTTCTGTGAGTTAGCTACTTATTGTAAAAATCAGACGATTATAAAATGGAAGTTAACTAAAGGCTGAAAATTAAAAAGTGCAAATATCTCGGTTAATATTCGAGATAAGGAAGAATATGTGCAACAACAATTGCAGAAAATTACATGTTAACTTAATTGGTTCTATAACATTTTGATTGGACTCACTATATGGGAAATATTTGGTTTTTTCAATTCTCTAAACCCCCTTCATCCCATTTCAGCCGTTAACGAACTTTAGTTTTACATGAAACACATATATCTAAATTTTAAACGATCAAACAAAAATTGAGACCGATATAGCAGTAACAGACAAATATATATATATATATATATATATATATATATATATATATATATATATATATATACACACACGGACCTCACTTGCGTCATCTTTTAGGTATGACCGATGAATATTTGAAAGGATTTTTCAAAAATTTCGTCATGAGTTCCAGCTTTCCAAGGGGAAATTCCAAGGAAATTTTCTGAACTGCTTATTTTCTGGAAACAGTTTTTCTGAAAATTGCAGAGGCTATTTTTTTAAATTTATTTAATTGCCTACTTTCAGATGGTGTAAAAAAACACATTAGCGTTACTATGGGAAAATGCGAAAAAAAAACGTTATTATGAAATTTAATTTTTTCGAAGGTTAGGTATGGTTTTAGCAGATTTCCCTTAAGGGAAATCAGCTATTGAGGTCGTACTCATGACGCGAGTTTTGAAAAATTTCCTCAAATGTCCATCGATTCTACCCAGGAGATGACGAAAATGAGGTCCGTTCAAAATTATATATATATCTATATATATATACACACATATATATATATATCTATATATATATATCTATATATATATACACACATATATATATATATACATACATACACATATATATATATATATATATATATATATATATATATATATATATATTTGTCTGTTAACGCTCTAGCGGTCGTTTTGTTTGATCGTTACCAAACTCGGAATTGAATCGTTTTATGTAAAAAGGAAGATCAAGTTCGTTAATGGCTGAAATCGGACCAGTGGGAGGGGGGGTTTAGAGGGGGTTTTTTTGGAAATTCAAAATATCTCCGTTATTATGCGTCGGATCGAAAAATTGTATAGAATCAATCTTATTGTAAATTAAATTTACTATAAATATTGTTATATACATTTATTCTGTATCTTGAATATTAACCGAGATATTTGCAATTGTATTCTGTGTGTGGTCGACGGAACCCCGCCATGTTCCGGACTCTCCGCCGAGAGCTCTGGTGGCCGTTTCCAGAACTATTCGTCCCTCGTGAATAGGTTTAGAGATCCCTTCCTACTACAGCTGTTATTAGGCGGATTTCTCTATTGTAAAACTTCACGTGGGAAATCTGCTTAGTTTACGCAGCACCTGCGTAACGGACTTTTTTAAATACTATTGGTGAAATTCTTGGTAAGTTGGTATTTTCACTGGTCTGTATTTGCCTGTCACCACTCTACCTTATGAAATGCCCATCGAATCTACTCTCAAGATGACCTTCCATCTTCACGTTTCATCCAACGTTAAAGATTATAATCTTTAATGGCTGAAATTGGACCAGGGGGGGGTGGGGGATGAGAATTAAAAATATCTCCATTATTATGAGTCAGATAGAAAAATGTTTCAAAACCAATCTTGCTCTGAATTCTCTTAGTTTACAATCTTTGAGTGATGTTTGTTATTGTTGGTGCTCTTCTTGTTTTTGTTGCAATAGAGAACATATTGTTGATGATGGTTGAGATGAGATGACCAGTGTATGGGATATCTACAGCGATAAATTACTTCATTGCAAATATGCAATCAGGAAAATTTTCTGTTTTCAGATTTTGGTGGAATTATCCGTTTTGACTTCCCAGAACCCATTAGACTAGTTCCTGCATGACGGCTGTACTCATGTACGTACGTACGTAAGCACGCATCTCGCATAGTTCATAAACACTTTCTTCAGAATACTGAAATCTCATATTTATAGTAGTGTTTTCTTTGTACCTATTAGAAATGTTCTATGACATTTTTTGGCCCATTGTATTATAATGGGTTAGTCTTAAATGTGTTTCAAATGAAATAATGTTAAATTAAGTGCAAAAAAAGATTTTAGATGCAAAACTTTGTTGTCAAATTTCATCAAATTTTTCAGTTGTGTTAGCACATCAGATATTCTTTGTAACAGCATTAATTGGCTGCAACTAACTACAAAGGCGTAGTCTTTGATAATTATTTGACCAATATTTCAACTAAATAATGTATTAAATATAATATATTGAAGGATATATATAAATATACCACACACACACATCAAATGTTACTATATTTATGACAAATAAACTTTCCTTTTTTGAGAAATTTGATCATAGCGTTATGTCACAATAGTACGGCCAGACCATTCTTAACGCGGTAATATGGAGCATTCCTGTTTAATTTGTTGGAGTGTAATTGCTTCTCTGTAATTACTTTGATACCGATTGGAAATTCCTCACTTTCTTCAGCTCTGTGAGATAAGGTTAAGTTAATTTTTTTTTTTTAAATTAAGCCTTTCACGACTATAATTTATAAGATCACTTAGTGTGTAATTTTTTAGATTATTTTTTCCCCGCTTTCAGTCATTAGTCTTACCTCTTAGTTGAGTTATCTGTCTTAGAACCATTTTCAATTAATCTCACAATTATTTTTACTCAATTTTATTTACATCACGAAATATTTTAATCACGTAAATGCTACGTGATTAGAAATATAAATAAATTATTGCGTTGCAACTAATCACTCTTCTTTGCGAATTTATCTCACTTAATATTTTAATATCTTTAATAGATTTCTATAATAACAAAGCTTTCAAGCAGGGGCTGACTAAACTAAGCAGATTTCCCACAAGCCGGTTCCACCTGACCAAAGTGTTCTCTATTTCTTAGTAAAAATTCGATGATTAGAAGTGAGGTGTTTATTGAGGACTAGAAACAAAATGTGCAAATAACTCGTTTCATATTTGTGTTATGAAAAAATGTGCGGATCAGTAATTGTAGAGCACTAATTGTTCAACAAGATTGGTTCTATAACATTTTTCGAATCGGCTCATTATAACAGAGATATTTTGAATTTTCGAATTCCACCTCCCTTTAAAGTCCTCCCTCCATTCCTGATCCGATTCAGCCATTAACGAATATGATCATTAGATCGGTTATATATCGAGTACGGTACAGAACAAATAAACTCCGACACGCAGGGGCTGCGCTAACTAAGCAGATTTCCCACTTGCGTCCCGTATTTGCATTTATCTCATGACATAAAAGTTTAATGTTAACAATATTTGTTATTTAGGCTTTAAATAAAGTGTAGATATGACATGAGTAGGAGTGGGGGTTTACTGAAGTCCGAAAACTAAAAAACGCCAATATCTTGGTTAATATTAAAGACAATGAAAACATTTATTTAACAACATTTATAGATCTTTTAATTTTCAATAAGATTGGTTCTATACAATTTTTCGATCCGTCGTTCAGTAACGGAGATATTTCGAATTTTTGAAAATCCTCCCCTTTAAACACCCCCTCCCACTTATCCGATTTCAGCCGTTAACGAACTTGATCTTTATTTTTACAAAAGACGTTTAAATATGGAGTTTGGTAATGATCAAGCAACAATTGTGACCGCTAGAGCGTTATCAGATATATATATATATATATATATATATATATATATATATATATACATACACACACACACACACACACATATATATATATATAATTTTGAAGGGCCTCATTTTCGTCATCTCCTGGGTAGGATCGATGGACATTTGAAGAAAATTTTCGAAAATCGAGTCATGAGTACGACCTCAATAGCTGATTTCCTTTAAGGGAAATCTGTTAAAACGTTTTCGAGGCATGTACGTACGCTCTTCATCATCACTCAACGTCTTTGATTGTATCTCATATAAACAAGGTTTGTTGAAAACCGCAGTTGTTATTTAAGACATATTATGATATATCGGCTTATTGTTAACTTGCAAGTACTAAAGGGTGGAGATCACCAATTGATGATACCTCGGTTAATATTCAATATAATGAAGAGTGAAAATAGCAATATTTTTATTTATTAACGTCCACTTTGTGCAACTAAGGCTAACTGGGACAGGTTATCTACAGGAACCAACAGTACCAAATAAGGTTGGTCATGAGCAATTTTTCGATCTGACGTATATTAATGGGGAAATTTAGAATTTTTGAAATTCCCCCTCTAAACCACCCCCTCCACTCAGTGTTCTAATATCAGCTGTTAACGAACTTGTCCTTTAGTTTTACTAAAATGTTTACATTTTGAGCTTGGTAACAATCGTTCGAACAAAATTTTCGGCTGCTAGAGCGGTAACAGGCTAGTATGTATGTATATAAAATAAAAATTACATTCTACAGCATATATGTGCTTCTTAATTGTACAATTGTCCTACAGATTTGCGAAGATTTGAAGGAATTTTTGTGCAACTTTACCATATGGCTAAACCCAATTTTGTACAGGAAAATAAAATGGATCCATTCTTCGATTCATACTTTGGTCGTTCATTCTTAAATAATATAAGGTATAATAGGAAGAGGTTGTGATATAAATGAGCTATGTAGCTTTGATAAGACAATGCAATAGGTTGCCAACTTTCTAGATCTATTCTTAGTTGACGGCAGCATAGTACAACATACACCTGTCCTCTCTCTATCTCTCAAAAACCCACTAGTCCCTTTTAAATAAATGTGATTTAAGACTGTCTTAATTTATTTATCGCGCATCGATATCATTATTTTTATCAAGATAAATTTTAGTATATAATATTCGAATATTCTCATGATTGTATATAACCAAAAATTTTTAACAATCTTTATCTGGCATTTCACATTTGTTTCCCCCACAAAATGTAGAATTTTCATTCTGCATAAGACTGAAAACGAACTATTAAACAGAAGCAGAGGATACTGACATAAATGCCTGAGCTTGAGCAATGTACGGACAATAATAAAAATATTGTATAATTATATTTATGCAATTGGGGACATGGTCGATCAACGTATTTGCATGTATCCCAATTAGTAAAGAACTTTATAAAAATTTGAAAATCCAGCTAATATCCACAGATATTTTGAATTTTTTCGATTTTCTTCTGCCCCCCTCTTATGGGTCCGATAGCAGTCTATAACAAGCACGATATTTAATTTTACCTGAAACGCTTATTTTCGAGTTTGGAAACGATCAAACATAAATTGCAACCACTTGACAGTAACCACATACAAACACACACTCACACACACACACACACACACACACACACACACACATACACAAACACCATACATATATATCAGCTGGCTATATAGACTTTTAGGATCTTCAAAGGATTCGTGATCAGTGTTTTACGGAGGGAGTGATCAACTTGACGTAAAACCCCCGATAACCAAGGAGGACATGGATTAAGATGTCTCCAGTAGATTAACGGGTCTCATTTCTGGGGGTGGGCAGTGAAATTATTTCTATCTGATGCCCAATCGTTCCAAAAACATTTATCGCACTGTAGTCTAAAATTAATGTCTTGTTAGGAAATTCTTCGGCTCTTGAGTTACGAATGAAATTAATATTTTGGGGACACAAAATAGCCATTTTATGGCGTTGATCTTAATCACACTTGGTAAACCTTGAGTCCTGGGTTCGATTTCCACCTGGGTCATATGAATTTATGTAGTAACGAACTCTTTAATATAAAAGTCCGTCACGCAGGGGCTGCGTAAACTAAGCAGATGTCCCACTTAAAGTTATACAATAGGAGAATCTCCATACGAGAGCCGAACAGATGCGGCAAAGGGCCGAACTAGCTTTTGGCGGGAAACAGTCATCCCTTATCGGCCCAAATTTAATAAAAATGCAAATATCAGGATTAATATTCAAGATAGAGAATAAATGTATAGAACAATATTTATAGAACATTTAATTTGCAATAAGATTGGTTCTATACAATTTTTTGATCCGAAGTATGGTAACGGAGATATTTCGAATTTTCGAAAATCCCCCTCTAAAACCCCCCTCCCACTGGTCCGATTTCAGCCATTAACGAACTTGATCTGTCTTTTTTGCAGAAAACGTTTAAATATCGAGTTTGGTAACGATCAAATAAAAATTGCGACCGCTAGAGTGTTAACAGACATATATATATATATATATATATATATATATATATATATATATATATATACTAGCCAAGGTACCCGGCTTCGCTCGGGAAATCATTTGAGACGGAAAGATTTTATTTTGTTTTTGGCAATGCTACTATGTGTAGAACTGTTCTTCCCGTCTAGGCGCACTTTTCCCCGTAAGGGTCCCTTGGGCGACTTATGGAAAAAAATTTAGGTTTGAAGAATAAATGAAAATAAGTTTCTAATCATTCCCTCTCCACTGTTTGACGCTACCGTGAATAATTCAAATCATAATCATGGATAACATTTATTATAATGAAATATCATCTATAATGTGCGTATTTTGTATATAAGATCTAGCTAACAACCCGGCAATACCCGGGAAATCGCTGACAGACTAACGTTTGTATTTCTATAGAAAATCGTTGAAAAATCAATTGGAATCGGAATATCACAATTTTTCATTTCAGGCCTCCCTCATAACCCCCACTCCCGTTTGGACCTACAAATTTTAATCCTATAATCATGGAAGAATTAATGCTAATTCACATTCCGAGTTTTTTTAAGTTCGGTTCAATAGTTAGTCCCCAACAAAGTTGTTGGCCCCCGCTCTAGAATATTTATTTTGATAAAATTTTAATAATAATTTTTTAAAAAATGTTTATTTTCATAAAAGAAATTTTAGATTTGCCATAAGCTAAGGGAAATTTTCATCGAAGTATAGTTAAAAACACTATAATTGATCAGTTATCGAGCGGGATGATAATGATTAAATTACTAAAATGACTATAAAAAATAGGGGTTGGTGATAAAAAAGTAAAAATTTAGGGTTGTATGTATTTTTTAATGCCACATTATAAAAAAATAAAAACAAAAAATTTCGTCCAAAAATTAAAAAAAAATGTTAAGGGTGAACAACCCTTATCACTTAGGGGTATGAAAAATAGATAGTAGCCGATTCTCAGACCTACTGAATACGCATATAAAATTTGGTAAAAATCGGTAAAGCCGTTTCGGAGGAGTACCGTAACTAACATTGTGACATGGAAATTTTATATATATATATATATATATATATATATATATATATATATATATATATATATATATATATATATGATTGAACGGACCTCATTTTCGACATCTCCTGGGTTTGATCGATGGACATTTGAAGAAAATTTTCAAAAATCGCGTTATGAGTACGACCTCAATAGCTGATTTCCCTTAAGGGAAATCTGCTAATACATAATCCCACCCTAGCTAGAAGAGGGTGGTAACATATAGATAACACGTGCCGTATAGATCATATAGATTAAAGTGTACGTTAATACATAACAAACAACATTTATTATTATTAATTAACGTCTACTTTTTGCTACTTGTTTATTGGGACGCGTTATCTACGCGTTACCACTGTTTTTTTATTTAATGAGTCAGTCATTAAATAAATTCCTTATGCCCAGGTGGGAATCGAACTCGCCACTCTATGTTTTCCACGTGGGATAAAGGCCAACGTTTTAACTCACATAGCTAACCCGAGCCCCCCAAAAACATTTCTTTCAATTTGACCGTATGACGTGGTTCATAGTCTGAACCAGCTTCGAAACTGACCTTATAATACGGTATAAGTCTTTAAGAGATGTAAAATTCTCTTGCATAAGTTAATTTCCTTTTTCTCAAAAAGATTAAGTGTCAGGAACCTTGAGACCCATTTGCAAAAGTAGGTCGGGCTATTGCAAGAATCGGAATGAACACTCCAGTACATGGTTGATTACTTTCGCGACCCAGATATAACATTTCTATTTTATTAAAATATTGAATATTCTATTCATATAGCCCACCAAATAATCGTCCGTAGTACCTTCGAAAAGGTCCGTATTTCCCACTTCCAGGAATGAAAAGCTTATCATCTCACCTCACTATCTATTCATTGATTCTGACTTAATAAGAGGCCTAAGTAAACATGGATTGGAATTTAAACTGCACATGCGAGTTTTTACGAGGCTCTTCTATATGATCGCTGTAAGAAACGGTTTGGTAACAATCAAGCAAAAATTACGGATAAATATAACGGGTTGAAAATGGATAAATATATTTAAAATTAAATGAAATTATTTATTTACGTCCACTTTGTGCCACTAAGGCTAATTGGGAGGTGTTATCTATAGGTTAACACCTTTTTCTAGCCAGGGTGGGACTAAGGATTTTATTTAGTAAATTCCGTTACTAAATAAACTCCCATTGCCCAGGACAGGAATTGAACTCACCACTCTAGGTTTACCATGTGACATTAAGGTCGACGCTTTAACTCACATGGCTAAAAATATTTTAATTTTGAAAGGGAAATAAGCTAGTAAAGTGGAATTCATGACACGATTTACGTCAATTTTTTATGAAAACCTAGAATATGACGAAAATGAGGTTCGTTCAAAATTACACACACACACGTAAATACACGCGCACACACACGTGCACACACGCACAGAGCACACACGCATGTACCTTTTATCTCTCAAGCGGTCACAACTTTTTTTTATCGTTGCCAAACTAGATATATTTCGTGTAAAGGTAAAGATCAAGTTTGTTGAAGACTGAAATTGATTCGGAGGAGGAAAAGGGGGCTAGAAAAGGGGAAAATAGAAAATTCTAAATATATCCGTAATTTACAATACTTTTGGTCTGCAGACTTTATGTCAAATATTAACCTTTGTATTTGTATTTTAAAAGATTTCCCTTATGGGGAATCTGCTATTCGAGATTTTCGAAAAATTTTCCTCAAATGTCTATTGATCCTATTTTTTAAAAATGTTTAGCCTTTAATGAATCCATACATTTAGTCAGGCACGTTAATAATAAAAACATGCAAAGCCTTATTCCAAGATTAAATACCAAATTCATGTGACAAACATCTACTGTGTGAGGTAGATGCAAATACGTTCTGTGATGACGTCATCAATTTAGATTTTACCTTCTTCACTCGAAATTTTTTTTTATCTATACCATATTCTTATTTCTAACCTATTTATTCAACACTAGAGATAATATTAGTTGATATCTGTAATCGGACTAAGAATTGAGGGCGGATTTGAAAATTCAAAATACCTGCGTTATTCGTTTTGGACTGATAAGTGTCATAGATCCAGTCTTGTTAAACTATTGACGCTCTACAATTGATGTTGTATACATTTATTAGTAACTCATATATTAAGCAAGCTATTCATGCTCTTGTTTTCTGCCGTCATTAACCCCCACTTATATTCATGGGATTTTGTATTTAGAAATAGAAAATGTATTGATGAGGTGGTGTTACTTCTATGCCATCTCAGCACTTGTGAAATCTGCTTAGTTTACGCAGCCCCAGCTTAGTGGACGACTGTTAATATTTAGTCTTTAATAAAACCCACTCCCACTCATGTGATTTTCACTTCGAGTAACTGAACCACTCAACATCTTATAAACAGCTAGTATTTCAATTCCAGTTTATATATATTTCTTAATAGGGTAGAATTATAGAATACATGGTGAGTTGAGATTATAGCGTGCCGTATCCTAGGTTGTGTGTGAGTTGTTAGTCTACACAGCCCCTGCGTGACGGACTTTTCTGCCATATGGTTTTCTCTCAGCTGATATATTTGTTCGGTATACATACCTGTGCCCTATGGATTAAAATAATAGAAAGTGGGTTGGCTGGAGAGAGTACCGAGATATTGAGGGAGCAGCCTACTAGGCCACCGACTATAGCAGCTACAGCGACTTCGCTCTCTGCTATTTGCTCTATTTCACTCATCCTATTGCTCAAACGAATTCATCGTTCGCGATTTCCTCTGAAATCAAATGTGTTATTCCATAAAATTAATTAGATGTTTGATTGATTCAAATCAATTAATTATGTTGAATAGAATAAAATAGGATATACTATATATTTATTTGGCAAAGATTTACGACTTGTTCAAATTAAATAAACAAATAACAATCCTGTCTATTTAAATAAATAATTATATCCAAAATCTTGAGATCAACAATAATATGACAATAAAAAAAAAAAAAAAGCAATATAGTGTAAATAGTAAAATATAGTACATAAAAGATAACTAAAAGCATTCTGTAAACCCTTTTCCGTCTTAATATAACATTTAACTGGAGTGTGGTCCATCAGCACTTAAAGATTCCAGAGTATTGCATGCTGACGTGATAAAGCAGTAAATCTTGTGTAGTTTTTCGAGGCTTTCGCTACTAAGTATCTCTTCAATTTTATGCACATTACTGACTGCTGAGGAAAGTGTTTGTAGATATTTATTTCTGTCTTCGATGAGCTTCTCACAGTAAAGAAGTATATGTAACAGGCTATTAGGGATGAGCTGATTACAAAAAGCAAAGCAAGCAATTGCAAAGTTCCTGAGCTTTGAATGAGAAAGTTTTGTTTCGTGATTGAAGTTTGGTGAATTCGGAGCTTGATATCTTAATTGGCTAACAGATCTTAGCTTTTTTATGTTTGTCTTAAATGACAGGTAGTTCTCCGGGCTGGATATATTAAAACTGGATATAGTTCTGTAGACGGGGCTACTTTTGGAATTTGTAGCTTGGTGGATCAAAAATTAATTATATTGATGAACTGCTTCAAATTTCCAAATAGTTTGCGTAATAAAGTTTATTTATTTGTTTATTCCTAATATCTGTGGTGTTTGGAATGATGAAGGTGAAGTAAGCATTTAAAAAGAATAGGATCATCAATTAACTCGATCATTTAAAGCAAGAGGTTTTATTTATACATTTGGAACAAAAAACCATAAATACTGCTCAAGTTCCTTCATATCCGTGCTTAGACTATTACAATATAATAGAATGTTGTACCTTCGTTAATGTGAACCAATCTTGTTAAACTATTGGTTCTCTACATTTTCTCGTAACGGGTTATTCGTATTTTCTTGTTTTTCGCCTACAATAAACCCCCACTATTGCTCATCGAATATTGACTTATAGAAATAGAGAATATATGGTTAGATGATATTACTAGTATGGCATTCCAACATGTGGGAAATATACTAAGTTTTACGCAGCCCCTGCGTGACGGACTATTTCGTGACATGGTTAGATCGATGTACTTATGAAGAAATGTTTTGATAATAGTGTCATCAGTAACCACCATAACTTATTCCTTGTAAGGTATAAAAAATGTTGCTTAAATTACTTAACTGTTCATACGTAAATACTGTTACGTCAATATATATTATAGTTTGTCGTTAATATTTTATAAAAGGATTTTTTATAGATTCTGTGTTGTCATAAATTGTTTCAATAGAAAGAATTGTTTGTGTAACTAAGGTAATAAAAAATAATATCTAAAGAACTGCAATAAACTACAAAAACCCAGTCGATAATTGACAGCTCAGTGTTATCATAGCTTATTGCAGAATAATGAGTTTTAGTTTGAATTATTTTGAAGTATAATTCTTCGAGCAGGTGCTACGTAAAGTTAGCAGGTTTCCCACCAATCTATAAAAATACGACTTCAGATTTAAATCGGACATGCGAGTATTAGTGGTACAATTATTGAAAGTGAAAATTCCTTGTGCAGGAGTGGGAGTTAACTGAAGACTGAAACCAAAAAAAAAAAATACAAGACTCACAATTGACCCAACATCACTTATCTAATCTGGAAGGAATAGTTTCAGAATGTATAGAAATACAATTCTCTTTAAATCACTTTATAACTAACACTTCACATGTTTCACGTTCTTTATTTCGACCCCTCATCAGGAGTATAATCTTTACATCTAAAACCAAGTCTGCCTAGTAGCGTTGACGCTATTTCAACGGGGAACGGTGTAGTATACATCGATTATAAAGGTAGATTGCAAAATATCGATTTAGCCATGTATCGATTTATACTGGATTTCGGTGACAGGCTGGCTCTTCTTATCAGTATAGACGAAACCGTTCTAGAGAAAGTATGTCTCTCTAGGCCATCGGCTGACTTTGGATTTAGGTGTAAGGATTATACTTTTGATGATTCGTTGAAGAAAAGAACGTGAAACATGTTAAGTTTCACCCTGTGTCTACCAGTGATATTAAAAAATACACATACCTCGCTAATATTCAAATTAACAAATTTGGTTTTACATTATTTTTCTATCATCTCAAATCAACGGAAAAATATTTCTATTAGCGGCTATTGAGGTCGTAATCATGACACGCATTTCGAAGATTTTCCTCATTTGTCCATCAATCCTATCTAAGAGATGACGAAAATGTGGCGAGCTGTGGTGATTTTCGTAAAAATAAAATCAAACTCATTAAATAAAATCCATAGGCTCACCATTGGTAGAAAACGTCGGTAGCCTGTATATAACCCGTTCCAATTATCCAGAGTAGCATTAAGTGGACGTAAATGTAAATATATATATATATATATATATATATATATATATATATATACAAACAAACAAACATAATACGTATATATATATATATATATATATATATATATATATATATATATTATAATTTAAGAAATTGTCAAACGTTTTGAAAAAATGCACATATAATGCAAATATGCTTGGAATGTGCAGAAAAATTAAATCCCTCCACATAGGGTTACTATGTAGAGGAAATATATGAACAAAAAATTGTATTGTGTAGGAAAACAGACTCATTTTATACATCGAGATTGATTCGTTCCTCTGCCAGCCAGCTTCCCTGGAAATATTAAAGTGAGCAATGTTGAAGAAATTTAGAATATTCGTTTTCTGTAGCTATATTATTAGCCATTAACCAATCAGTGATCATTAATTATATTTCAATATATTTACCTTACATAGACTCGCAAATTAAACATAGGTTGAGTTTAACTTTAATTTGTTGTTGATTTTTATTTTGTTCTTATTTTATTTATTTATTTTTTCATTTCATTTGTAATTATCTTATCTTATTTAGAGTAACTTTTGTAATATACACTTTTGTAGTATACCGAAGTATAAATGAGTTATACGCTAAAAACAATAGTGGTAGTCAACAATTTTATATGGCACAAAAGTCTCAATCGAACAAAACGAAACTCCGTATTTGATTTGGCATTAATAGCTCCCTAATTATAAGCTACATTAAAATTTCGAGGCCCGAACAGGAATGGGGGTTGAAAGGGAGGTCTGAAATTAAAAATAGAGATATGTCTTTTCCTCTTGTTTTTTTGCTATTATGCACTTAACAATAGTTGTTTATTTTGTTATTTAAAATAACGTCTGATATATACACTTTTTCGGCATAACGAAGTATAAATGAGGTATACACGAAAAACTATAGAAGGGTTCAACAATACTGTAGGACACGAAAGACTAAATCGAAATCAACGAAACTCCGCATTTTTGACTAAAAGCTTTATTAACATTTTTGGGGATGAACAGGAGTGGGGGTTGTTAGGGAGGCATGAAATGAAAAATTGTCATATTTCGTTTCCTATTCTTTTTTTGGCGAACGTGCACATGGCAAAAGATGTTTAATTTGATATTTAGAGTAACTTTTATTTTATAAACATTTATCATAAATTAGTATTTTAGTTGATATTTATTTATTATTTATTTGAGATGCCGCTACAATGGCGATTCATCTTTTGACATATTTGAATATAATTTTACAAAATTAGATAAATATTAAAATTTTTACAATGCTAAATGTCACAAATGTACGAAATAAATAGAACCATGCCGCTACAATGGCGATTCCTAACATGCTAAAATATAATTTCACAAAATTAAATAAATATTAAAATTTTTATACAGCTAACTTTTACAAATGTATAAAATAAATAGATTGGACAAAACTAAATATAAATTGTTACTATATTTACAACATAAGGAGAAAAACAAAATAAAAATAAAAGAAACAATAAAACTAAAAGAAAAACTATAAATAGTTAAACTGGAAGAAGGGAAAACTTATATTCCACAGTGCTTGCTATATATAACTTTCATAATTGTAGATAATAGCTTTTATATTTCATCAAATAATCCATTATTTCTTAAATACTTAAAAACATCATCTATAAATTGGCTACTGTCGACCAGTAGTTCGCATACATTTGTGGGCCATGGGTACATTTTCACTTGTGTGCAGTCAGTTAGTATGTGTTTTACAGTCAGCGTTCTGTTACAGTAGCGACATATAGGTTCATCTTCCCTGCTCATTAGATATGAATGCGTTAGTCTAGTGTGTCCTGTGCGTAGGCGTGTAAGTACAATTTCTTCTCTTATAGAGTGTCTATTACTTGAAGTCCAGTTGAGCGTGTATATAACACGCGTGGGAGCTAGTATATAACACAATTTTTAATTGGTTTCACTTTCATCGCCTCCTTTACAGGATTTGGATATTTGAGGAAATTTATCGATCATCACGTCATGAGTACAACCTGAATACCTCATTCCCCTTGGGGGAAATCTGCTAAAATTTATTAGTTGCAAGTGAGACGAAAGAGTGGGATCCGTTATGTAAAGGAGGGCTCGAGAAAGGAAGGGAGGCAGAGTAGTGTGATAAGAGATAAGAGAGCGTGGCGCATGCGTATTGTAGCTCCAGCTGATCCCCCCACCCCCAGCCAGCAGCCAGGCCCTTCCCTTGCCGTGCCGACTCGTGCACTCGTCGCGACACCTCTGTCCGTCTACCCGTCTCTCATATATACACACATACACACATATCCTAGCTCCGCGACTTCAAAGCCCCACTCCTTGCTAAGTTTCTGCAGATATATTTGTCGAAATAGCCATTTTTTTGAGTGCGTTTTTTGTAGAAGAAAAAAAAAAAAAATAAATAAATAAAACGGGAATCAGACGAGGCGTGAAGATACTACTAGCTACGTGCCCTTCGAGAGAGAGACAGCCTACACATATCGCCAGGATGGAGAGCAAGAGAGAGGAGGGAGCGGCGAGGCAAGCAGATCAGAGCGAAGTACCATCTGATACGAACAAGAACGAGACAGAGCAGCGATCTTCGCTGCCCAAGAAAGTCACGGACATACGGAATCTTCAATTTATGCAGGTGACCACATTTTACTACCATATGTTACATCCTCCCCCCCCCCCACCCCCCAACTATGGCTGTCCGTAATCCTAACCCCCGTCCTAGCTACTCCAGCCTGTTTCTGCCAGTACCATCGTGTCCGATGGTCCACAGCAATCTCTCCCATGTCTTTAATCCTCACCATCAACCTACCATGCCAAATTAATCTCTACATCTCATCATATTTCTCATTCTCGCATACCATATGCCACGCAATTCCATACTCAATTGCATTGAAATCTATCTTAAATACTGCACTAACA
This sequence comes from Riptortus pedestris, assembly GCA_019009955.1. Lineage (NCBI taxonomy): Eukaryota > Metazoa > Arthropoda > Insecta > Hemiptera > Alydidae > Riptortus > Riptortus pedestris. The sequence continues at coordinate 57,662,009 of CM032232.1, forward strand.
GTCCTTTTCCAAAGTTTAACCAAAAACCATAATCATGTTGAGTATAAGTGTCCCATAGTAACTTATTTCAGAGCTTAAATACTTATGATTGCTATAAACCAAATTGAGTCAGCAAGCAGTTTGTAATATTGCAATTTTACGCGTAACTTCTATTTAAATAATTTTGTGCCAATTATATGCGCCTCTTTATATATATGTATACTGCAGAGGGGAAACAAATTATAAAAATGAGGCTTAAACACCAACCCACACAGAAACATTCAGCAGAATTTCAGACTACAAAAAATGAAGACAGAATTTCTTAAAAATACAAATTCTGTAAGGAACAATTTCAATTTAATCTGAAAGCACGGAAGGCTAGCATCCAATTGGAATGAGCTGCCCCAACCAGTTTTCTCATTTAAGGCATAATGTTATTTGAAATAGAAATTCTATATAGCTGCACACATATCATTTAAATTGCAAAACATTGGGATTTAAATGCAGTAATTAACCACTGAGTAGTGCGTTATGACTCCAGAAAAAAAATTAATACGCCTCATGCATGTACAAACAAATGAGCGAGCTCTTCGGGGTTTTCTAGCATTTTATAATATGGCTGTGGGCAGCAAAATTTATTGCTTTAGTTTGAAGAAAGTGGATAAATGGTTAAAGGATTAGTTTATTTTTATCTTATGGGTTGCTATTTAAATATTTATAGTGAAGGTTGTTTATGTTGGTGTTGAGACGATGTGGGGGGGGGTCTGTACTACGTAGTACTCAAAATACTTCTCACGTCGTCATTGTTACTGGGTCATTACCGCATTCAACCAAAATAAATGTCTTCTCGTATAAAGGGGATAATAATTTGATGTTGAGGAGATTAGCCGTATTTGAAATAATTTTCTGAATGAGACTTGATATTGACCCGAAAGCAGTGGAAGTGCTTCCATTTAATGACATCAATCCCATTATCTCTGTTTGCTTTTAGAAATGATGGATCTAAATTTTTTGGCTTGTGAAGATTATTACATAAGATTTAACATGACTTGTGCACAGTTTAAGAAGAAAACGCCCAAGATTCGAGTGGTGATATTTAGGAATTTATTTCCAACATATATTATTCACTGGCATATACATCCTGAGTTTCTTTATTTTAAATTTATTTATTGTTTTTTCATTCATACATATGTATCCTGCTGAAATATATCTGGTTATTAAGTTCAATTGATCGTAACTAACTGGAATTGGACCAGACTCAATGGTTATTTAATGAAATGTTTACGTCATTAAGTACTTAATGTTCATTTTATAATAATAAGTTGATATTTTATTATTTTTGGCAAAAGGGACACATTTTCCTGATGAGTTTTTCAACATTATTATTCATTCTGTTAATGTAACGAATTGATTTATATATGTGTTCATCCTTTAATAGCTCTTTGACGCGCTTTTACGTAGCTTGTCTTTTAATGTACTTTAATAAATAGACGTTTGAAATAGTCCTTTAAGCCAACACTTTTGGCACGAAAGTTTTTTATTGAAAAATATATATTTGGGCAAGAAAATGAACCCAAAAGCATCAGTTATGAGCTTGTTTGTCTTAATATTGTATTTTAATTATAATGAGTACAAATAATGTTCTATAACAGATTACCTCATTAAAAAAGCTTACTTCTATGTTCTTTTTTTATGTCTCTGGATTCCTATAATTGTCATTCATATTCTGGTTTTCAAACGGCTATTCAAATTTTGATTTCAAAAACCTTACACCATTTAAATTCATCAGGCATTTCAACAAATAGATCAATATATTATTTTGAATTACTGTATCTTATCAATTCCTGTATCTTTCCAATTATTTTAATAACTTAATGTTGAATATTAACGAAGTTCAACGTAATTGGACTTTAAACTTGAGATTTGAAATTTTTAACAGCATTACTTGTTGAATACTGCGTTAATGTGTACTTGAGAAATCCTGTCGTTTTGTCTACGTGACAAATCTTATCTTCAGTCAGAGCTGGAAAGGTAATAAATGGAATTAGCCTATGGGGTTCTCTGTCCAAAGTTCAATATTGTTGATCCTGCTTATTTTTCTGTTCAGGATTTAATATTAATATTTTTTAACAATATCAAGTCTTGATCTGTGTGTTAAGTCTTTGAAACGAATTTGCTACAGAAGCTAGATTCAAAAGAAATTCCTATTGTATTAAATTATAGAGAAGCCTAGAAAAAATAAACTGATCGCTATTTTCAATGACTCATTTTCTGTATTTCAATGGGTAGTAAAAAATGACTTAAATATACTGCTCAAAAATGAATAGGGATATTGGTTATTTTTTCTTATCCTATTAATTTTAATTAAATCAATCTTAATTAAATTTCTTTTTTATGGGGGAAAAGACAATAATTTCTAATAAATATTAATGATATTTATAATAAAAAAAAAAAAAATATGCTAAGCCCTATACATACCACAAAACAGCCAATATCCCTATTCATATTTGAGCAGTTTATAATACAAAATCCCTCTTGAAAGAAATGCTCAGGAAATAACCATCCAGTTTGATATTTCTAATGCGTTTGACTTAATTCATTCAACATTTAACTATGAATCTATCCAACAGATTTGGTTTGATTATATGATAGACACTCACTAGTTATCAAATAAGCAGTAGACAATTTTATTTTCTACGGCTGAGTAATTATATATTGAAAAATTGAGTTAAATTTAGTAATTTATTCAATTGAATCTTAGTCTAATTTATGAAATATTATTTTATAGTGAGTTTTGTCTGAAATTTGATGACAACAATCACACGAATAAACGTTTCTCTATTATTTGCCTCATATTATTCATTACTGATAGAAACTATGAATGGCTAAAAATCTATTGCTTGATATCAGTATTTATGTCTGGAAAAAATTTGAAGAGGTTGAGTTGTGTACATTGGTGGGCAATAAATACAATAAGAGTGCAATTAACATATTAAAAATAATTCATTCTTGAAAATAAAGCCAGCTCTTATAAAAATAGGTATGACTTAAATATGATTTCAGTTTTCTAGGAATTTCTCAGTATAGTATATAGTCTGACTGAATTATAGTTTTATATTTTTGATATGTTTTAATTAATTTATTCATTGATTTATTACAAATCTAGTCAACACATTGGTTTGTTTACTAATTAGGCTATTTGTTTAGCCTCTGTATGGTAGAATCAATTATTTCTTCTCTATTACATTTTTATAATAATCTGTTATCTATAGGTAACTCATCGCGTTCACATTTAGAATCACAATTTTCACATAAATTGAATAAAACAAAACAGATAAAATTAATTTATTATATATAATTCTTGAAATATTTTCAATTTCAAAGAGCGTTTATCTTGAAATAGTTCACCAGTTTCTTTTTGTGTCCTTATTATAGCGTTTGGGATGGAAAAAGATGCACTTAATAATGCATTTTTCCTAGCTTCATAAGTCGGAGGATAGGACTGCATGGTTAATAATATTTAATTGATTTTGTATTTTTTTTTATTGAAGACCCGCTATTTCTGTATAATAATACTAGTAAAGACAATGAAACTTATGATTTACATAGTATACCTTAATGCGCTTAAAATTAAAGAAACTAATCCAAGTTACATGAATTTGCTCTCCTTGTTTTTATCAAAATTTCCGTGATTCGACAAACTCGAAATATATTTTTTGGTTGTCTGGTCAAAATATTCAATGTTATTGTTTGAATGTGGTCAGAATCCAGAGAGCATTGTCCTCCATTATGGAGAAAATGTATTCGATAGCAGACCATTTCATATAGAGATTGGCAAAAGAAGATTAGTGGCACAAAATACATTGAGAATATGACTAAATGAGGTTGGCATGACCTCAGAGCTGCATTGAAATCAGGTGCATTTTCTTTAAGATCAGTGGAACAAGAAAACAGGTCACAATGTCACCAGAAGCAAGGCACATTCACAGGCGGTAAAACTAAAAGAGCGCGTTGACATTACTACTACTGATATTTGTCCGCTATTTAAGAATATAAAGAGATTTATTAAAGACAATATTTAAACTTCTAATGTGAGTTTTGAGAAGCGACGTTACTGGTTTGAATTGTATATTCGAGAACAGAGTACATATTTTATGAGGCTTAAGATTACCTTTGCAGCTGAAGTTTCCTCTATAAGCTATATGTATGAATAATTCAGCTTTGATTTACAGACTTATTCTTGAAATTAGAGCATTTTATACTCCTCTTAATGGAATCAGGGGGAAAAAAAATCTACACTTTTGTTTGAATCTCTAAGGCTAATCCTTTTTGAAGTGCCATCTTCAATGGGTTGACTTGTTATGCTTTAATGCAGTGAGAATTTAATAAATGGACATACTTTTGAGGCACATTTCTTATTGTAATGTTCCTGGATCAAAATCAAAACCAAATTTATTATGAGTCGGATCGAAAAATGTTATAGAATCAATCTTGTTAACGTTCTATGGTCTACAATTGTTATTTTATAGACTTTTTCTTAACTCAAATATTAATGGAGTTAATTATTCTTACTTTTATGTTTTCAGTTTTTATTAAACACCCTTTTCTACTCATCGGCTTTTTACAAAGAAATAGAGTGGTGATATGAGACCACTAGTGTGTCATGCCATCATAATAAATCTGCTTTGTTTACTTAGCCCCTGTATGGTGGACTTTTTGAACGTTGTTTAGTACTGTAAGAGCTTAAAGTGAAAATCGCTGTTGTTGGAGTAAGTATTAAATTTATGAATTACTGTGGATCGAAAAATGTCATAGAATCAATTTCGTTAAACATTTAACGTTCGAGAATAGTTGTTCTATACTTTTTTTTTTGAACTTTGATATATAGTGAGTAATTTGTATTTTTTTTTTTTTGGTTTTCAGCCATCAATATATCCCCACTTCTGATCATTGGATCTGTGTCTCTGAACGTCTCAACTATATCTATTTGGAAGATATTCGTACTTTCATGTTGTCAGTCTTTATTAAACACCCTTTTCAACTCATCGGCTTTTTTACATCGAAATAGTGAATAAGTAGTGATATAAGATCACTAGTGTTTTATGCTATCATGTTAAATCTGCTTTCTTTACTACTTGGCGGACTTTCCGAACATGTGATGCTTAGTACTGTAGTAGCTTAAAGTGAGCAGTTGTAAGGTTTAAGTTTATTGCTATTTACGTCCACATTTTGCTATTATGGCTAATCGAGATGGGTTATCTACATGTTACCACCCTTTTCTAGCCAGGGTGGGCCTAAGGGGTTTATTTAATGAGTCCGTCACCAAATAAATTTCCACTGCCTAGTGCGGGAATCGGAATCGCCCCTCTAGGTTTACCATATGAGATTAAGACCAACGCCTTAACTCACACGGCCAACCTGAGCCCTTGAGCAGTTGTAGGATAAACGATAAATATCTCAATTATTCTGATTCGGATCGAAAAATGTCATGGAATCAATCTTGTTAAACATTTCACACTCTACTATTGATGTTCTATACATGTTTTCGGAACTCAAATATTAAGCGAGTTATTTGTATTTTTTTATTTTCACACATCAAATAAACCCCTACTTCTTATCATCGGATTGTTGCTATGAGTATCTGGGTGTCCGAACTTCTCAAAATTACAATTTACAATTCAACTGTACTTTAGTTTCTTACTGCAGTAGGAAAATGAGGATATGTGATGAAATGAGATGTGCAGTGTGTTGTTCCAGGGTTTCGGAAATCTGCCAGGGGAATTCGTATTATATTTTTGCTATATTTTCCCATAACTTAAGTACTCTGCCATCAGTAACCCCCACTACTACTCATTGGATTTTTATTTAGAATTGGAGAATGTATGGTGAGATGAGTAGTTTTTGTAATACCTGGGCTAAATTGGTAAATCCTGCTACGTTACGCAGCCCCTGCGTGGTGGATTTATCAATGGAGAACCAACCTTTTTATAGGTTTTCTTCGCCAATATTTTGCTTTTAATAACGTCTGATATTAGTTTATTGTCTCAGAGACAACTGTTTATTGATTGCCGCTTTCCAGTTTCATAACAATTCGTGCTATTAATTATTTACTTTTATGTCTTTAGAAAGCTCCCTTTTTGCCGTCTAATAACCATTTTTATTATTATTTGTTTTATAATTGCTTTACGATCGTATAATGGGGTTTCCTTCGGGTTTGTCTGTTGGCTCACGAGCTAGTCTGACCGTCCTTGACTTGCAATCTACAGTTTGCATTCTCTGACTCCATTATAACGGGCCCGCCTTTTCCAAACAAACACACGGGCACCGCCGACTCATGTTTCACCTTCACTGTTTCATTTTCTCCCCCCTGAATTATAGCTTTCAATGAGAGAAGGTTACGAACTCAGCCGAATAAACAACGACCGATTTGATCTCCGCCCGCCTGCGTTGCCATTAGAAATGCAATTAGTTTGTGAACGGTCATGTTTGAAATCACTTTCCACACTCCGAATGCATATATTCTTATGCATTCTTTTTTAAAATTTCCTTATTTGTGATACGTTTCCTTTGGGATACGGCAATTTACAGAACCTACTGATCCTGAGTGGCCTATTAGAAGACTTCTCTTACGAGCACCTTAGGAGGACTATCTAAAATGAAATGTATTTATTTCCATCAAATGTTAACATACCATTATAGGACCCGTCAAATATTTTTGTTTTCTATAGAAATTACTCTGTTAATTAATTTTTTTACATATTACTGATTTGTTATAAAAGGAAATTTTTCGAGTACGACCATGAGCGATTTTCAAAAACTTTCCTCAAATGTGCCATCGATCCGACCCAGGAAAATAAGGCACGTTCAAAACTGTATCTCTGTCTAGTCTCTGTCTGTCTGTCTACCTCTCTCCTCTCTATATATATATATATATATATATATATATATATATATATAGAGAGAGAGAGAGAGAGAGAGAGAGAGGGATTTGTTTGTTAGCCCACTAGCGGTCGCAATTATGGTATGTATGATCGTTACAAAACTATATTTAAAAGTTTCATGTAGGACGATCAGCTTTGTTAACGGCTAAAATCGCACTAGTGGGAGGGGGGGATCTAGAGGGGGAGAATTTGTTTTTATTCTCTTTGAACTTTTATTTTTTGAGATAAATGCAAATACGTGACGCACTTCTTAAAGATACAACGAACCTGATCATAAATTATTTTTGGACCAATTTTAATGAATTTAGTTTAATTTAATAATTTACACACAGCAGAATAATAACTTACAAGAGCTTACCTACCAACCTTTCAGAACTACGACACAGCTGCAGCCCATAGATTGCGACAATCATGAAATACCTCCAAGAGAGACAACACTTCAACCAAAATTTAACACTAAACATTGAACTGTAGATTTAAAGGACCAATATATCACGAAGCGTCATATTTCAAGCTTAGGTATGACTGTATCGTTTTATTAGACGAGCTTAGGTAAAATTCAAAATATCATTATTATTAATATGTGTCGGATCGAAACTTATTACATTATTAATCTTGTTAAACTATTGATGTTCTACAATTTTAGTTATAAATATTTTTTGTTCCTCAAATACTAAGAAAGTTATTCGTACTTTCTTTTCCCGTTTTCCACGCAGAGTATCCCCCTCTGGGAATTTATTTAAATGTTGTGTGCTCCATCACATTGTGTGCTCATTTGTACTTTCTTGTTTTCAGCTTTCAGTAAACCCCCTCTTCTGCCCTTTGAATTTTTATTTAGAAATAGAGAGAGTATGTACGTAGAGATAAGAGCAAAGTTAATTTTATTCTTTTGGCGTTCTATACACGTATTTCCTAACTTGATTTTTTTAGTTCCCACCTGAGACTCTACAAAACATGTCTTGTCCAGTTTAAATATCATTTCCTTTTTACATAGGTTTTATATTACAGGAAATATGGAGAATTGATTTTGTCATATCAGCAGCGTACCCAGAATGCGTAATTCTGCTTAGCCCTTAAACGACAAATTCTTTTATTGCCCTTACAAAGTTAACAACTTTGAAATTATACCTTTGGTCTGACAGTTTTCCACACAACCACCACATCATATTTTCTTACGCTCTCTTGTGGTTTAAATATGCTCATTTGTGAAAATGTTTCCTTTGGTGAGCACAGACTTTCGAAACCTCTTCTGAGTGCTCTTGTCGAAGTATCAATTTACTTTCAGTCTCGGAGAACGGATACCAGACTCAATGAAAAAAAAAAAAAACCCATTCGGTCAAATTTAGGCAGATAACTTCTTCATTTCCTTCGGATACTTTTTTGCCGATTACTGCACGGCTAAGTTGTGAAACATTGAAAACGAGTTGTAAGAAGAAGGATATTAACCCCTCTCCCATCGTTCTTCCAACCTGTGTTTATTTTCGCAACAACCTATAATGATAGGCGGCGAGCGACTCCATAAGTCTGGCAAAAGGTTGACTGAGTATTACAGACTGTCTCTTTGTAGATTTTAAATGGCAAATGAAATTGGTGATGTTTTTTATTTTCCAAAGTTCGCTTAAGAACAAAGGTCCGTCATGCAGAGGCTGCGTAAACTAAGCAGCGTACTAATATAAGTTGTTGTTAATCTCATCTCGAAATATATTCTTTATTTCTAAGTAATACTCCGACGAATAGAAGTGGGAGTTTACTAAAAGTTGATAACAAGAACTCGTTTAATATTTAAGATACAAAAAAATGTATAGAACAAGATTTGGCATATAGCAGTATTCGATTCAACTTAAAATAGCGGATATATTTTGAATCTTGTTGATTTTCTATCTGGTTGCGTAAATGTCCCGCTAATGCACTTCGGAAATTTCTCCAGATTTACACCTATAAAACTGCGTGAAAGTCCTTTACCGTAAACAGCTAAATTGAAGTGTTAAGTAATTTTATTGCCAATGAATCAATAACATTATAATGGGACTTCCATTTTCAGTGTGCTTAGAATGCTTGTTAAGCGTACAGTTACGGTCAGCCGTGATATTTTATTACTTTTCCCATGCTTGTGATTACATAAATTACTTATGTTCTGTAATTAGCGGAGTATTATAGTGCTCCATTGTTTGTTCCTGCCATTCTCATAATGTAACGTGCAGGAGTTTCTGTAATGCCCTCTTGATAAACAGTAATAAAAATCGGTCTTTGAAGAGCCGAGTATGGAATTTAAAATAACAGCCCACTAAATATAAATTTGATAATACTGAAACTGTGAACAGGGAAAGAAATATTATATAAATTCACAAAAAAGAAAAAAAAAAAAAGAATTTATATAAAACTGGAATTAGATATTAAGCCAATTATTTTATTAGTATCCTGAATGAGATTAAATTTTAATCCCTTGATATTTTGCTATTAGGATAATTATTTATTAAATTGATTCTACGTTCTTTTCGGTTTTTTCCGTAAACCAAGGAGATTTTTCATATGCTGCCATGCCACGCTCATATACTCATCCCACTTTCTATTCTCTGTTTCTGCAGTAATAAGAAGCCAATTTAAAATGTATAGCTGAACTCGAAGTGTTTAGTTATGAAAAAAAATATAAAAATAACTAAGTTAATATCTGTTTTATAGAAGAATATCTCAAACGATAGCTGCAATGCATCACACAGTCAATGACTCTCGTAATAACATTTTCCGATTCGTCGCATAATAATGGACTTATATGTGCTTTTGTTTTTATTACTTCTTTTTTCTCGTACTCAGGTATTTTCTATTGACAACTAGATCTTTGGTTTTAGATGAAACGTATCGAGTCCGATAACGGTTAAAAACAAACGGTGTCCACAAAAGCCAAAAATATTTACATTTAAGCGGGCCCCATCATTGTCCCCTATGAAGTTCGGATAGACATCTGATTTTTTTAAAAAAAGTGTCACGATATAATCCTCTATATTCCTCGGAAGGAACTTTTAGTAGTAAAAGAAAAAAGTCCGTCACGCAGAGGCTATGACAGCTGAGCAGATTTCCCAGCTACTGGGATGACAAGCTAATAACCTCATCTAGCTAAATATTCTCTAATTCTAAGTCAAAATTCGATCCGTAGTTGTGGGGGTTTATTGTAGAAAAAAAAACCCCGCTTAATATTTGAGTTACTAGACAATGTATAGAACAACAATTGGAGGCCGATGATAGTTTAACGAGATTGGATCTATAACATTTTTCGATCTAACTCATAATTAATAGAGATGAACTTTCACATTCCCGCCCCCTTTATTTCTGGTCAGTTATTAATGACTATGAATCCAAATGTTTCATGAAACGATTAACTATCGGGCCTGGCGTAAATCAAATTAACATTTTCGGGCTGAGAATTTAAAATTTTAATTGAAGGTGTCATCACAACATATTTGCATGTATCTCTTCCACGATATGTAAAAGTTGAATGCAATCAGTAGATGGTATATGACCTTAGAATAAAGTGGTTCATGATATAGATGCTTATTGTTAACATAGCATGAGTAGAAGTAGGAAGTTTACTGAGAGATGTGAACTAAAAAAATGCAAATTTCTCTGTTAATACAGAGATAAGAAGGAGGAGGAATAAGTATTTCATCATTTATAGAAAATTACGATCCGACGAGGTTCGTCAAAGTAGGAAGATATTTTAAATGTTCGATATCCCCCCTCTAAATCCTCTCTACCAATAGTACGGTTTTAGTTATTAACGAACTTGATCTTGGTCATTAACGAACTGGATCTCTTTAATTTTGGTTTGAAAGGTTTTGTTAATTTAAATTGAATAGAATTATATTTTGTTTGAACATTATTTTTTTCTGTTAAGCTACGTGTGATGTTATTTATCTTGTTCGAAGTTCTGTCCTCCTGGAGTCTCCAACGCCCTGTTGATATTCACCAATTAGAGGAATTTGTACTAGTTATGCAACTATATTATGCTAACCTTTCCTACAATAAACTGTTTACGTTTCCCATATTATAGATCATTAATACAAACTCCAATGGTGTTTTGTGTGTTTAACATTTGCTTTTCTCCAACTATCTTAGGCCATCTGCTTGGAACAGTTGGAAATATTTTAAATCCTTGCAGCTCAAGCTTAAGAGGTCAGCTGGTTTCCGAGTATTGTATAAAAGCGTACTCGTGCTTAAGTGAGTCTGAAAAAAGGTAATTTTCACTTGACCATTAAAACTCGCCATTTAGCTGTTTCGTTTAAAACTAAAGTTCAAGCTGGTCTAAATCGAACCAGGAACGAGAAGACGTTGAAATGGAAAATTGAGAATGTCTCCGTTATGATGCATCGCGAGTCGTCGATTCGAATAATGCTACTTAACTATTCCCATTGATGTTCTGTACAATGCTCTTCGGTTCCATACATTTTTATCTAAATCCAATATTGAGCGAGTATTTTTTATTTTTGCGTTATCAATCTACATTTTACCCCCACTCTTTCAATTATATTTCAAATAGTCCTAAAAGACTAAAAAAGTCTTATGCTCAGCTTAATTTTCACTTCTTATTATTCATTGCTTTCTTACTAGAGAAGAATAGAATGGTTTTTTTCTGTTGAGAAAAGTTATTATCCTGATGAACACTTTAAGCTGATTTGAATTGGCTTACAGGGAAACTTTGGGGTTTCCGATTTCAATGAACTTTTTTTTAGGAGACTTTAAAGGAAATCAGCTATTGAGGAGCTATAATGACGCGATTTTGGAAATATTTCTTCAAATGTTCATCGATCCTTCCCAGTAGTTTACCAAAATTAGGTTCGTTCAAAACTTTACACACACACACACACACACACACACACACACACACATATACATATATATATATATATATATATATATATATATATATATATATATATATTCAGTTTTTTGGTAACTCAAATTTTAAGTGAGTTATTTCTTCTTTGTTGTTTTCAGACTTCAGTAACACTTCAGTTCTATTCATCGGATGTTTACCTATAAATAGAGAATATGTTAAGAGATGAGATCAATTGTGCATCATAGGCAATGTGGTTAGTTTACGCAGCCCCTGCGCGACGAGTTTTTCTGATCGATCAATTTTTTCTAGGAGTCTGAAATTCTTCGTAATAGTGGCATAAGTGGACAATTAATTGGCGGGGGGGGTATCATAAAGTATGCTGTGTATATTAAATAAAGACAAGGACCCAAACAACAGATTTCCTCGAATTGTGGAAGACTTTTATCCTGGCAACAATTAGAATTCTCCAAAAATGAGGTAAAAATATGGGAGTTAGTTTTTATTTTTATCTTCTGGAATTTTTATTCCTAATTAAAAGAAAATGAATTTCTATTGTCCATTTTCAGCGTTTATTTTACGCCTGTACGATTTTTAGTACATTATTTTCTTTTTTACGGAGAGAAAACATGCTGGACTATATAAAAAGATATGAGGAACGAAATATAAAAAAAACAAAGGGACCCGCTTCAAGGGAAGTTAACTGAAAGCATTGGTTCAGAAAAAGACAATTGTGTCTGGTTTCCAAAACTCCTCTGATTCCTTAAATACATTTTTTCTTCTGGAACCAGCTGGAAGAGAAATATTTCCTCCAACATTTATTGTTGCTCTTAACTTTTACAACTGGTGTATTTTTGCCTTAACATCATTATCATCTTTGGAGTTATTTATTTACCCGGTCTTTGACTTATTTTCTACAGGATAGAAAACTCTCTTTTCAAACCACGGTAGGTCTAATGATTTTACTTACCGAGTTTGTCACTATTACTGTTGGCCGGGTTGGAACAGGTTAACCAAATGTATTTATACCAACGCCTTAACAAACCGAATAAAGTTATCCTTCTTAAGTCCTTCTCTAGGTGACTAAGCTTCCGTTGTCTAATCTTACCTCTTTTCCTACTTGCCCCTGGTGTTCTGAATGCATAGTTTTGAGCAGTCTGATGTACGTTATTTTTTCAAATTGCACATTTTTCACAAAATGCACTTATTTCACATATCATTTATTTATATATATGAATTGGAGAATACATTTCATTTTATAACTGTTTGCCCAGTACTTAATTCAGAAGGCTATTTCATAGTCCTTCAAAATTAAGCTACAATAAATATATTAAGATTGGCAGGCACTTTATAAGTATCTGTTAAAGGTATAGAAAATTGCTTATTGAGGAGGATTATAATTAAATATTCCCAGTTTGTGGCCTTTGTAAATGTATATATAAAACCAATTTACAGCTTTAGCAGTGTATAAAGGAGTAATGCAACTTAGTTAAAAGTAAGATAGCTATATATTGCTCAGTTATACAATTATTATATGCATGTAAATACAGTATAATCGATTATATATCATAAAATGAAATTGTAACCGAAAAACTATTGGGGTAATCGTGATTAACTTAATTATTAAATGTATTTATTTAAACAATGAATGAAAATGCAGATCACAATAGACTGACACGTGTGTCTGAACGTCTGACTACGTGTGTGATAATTTTCTTCTTTTTTTTTAAAATAAAGTTTGTAATTTCTTTTGTTATTGTTTGAAATAAACATACTTTGTTATTATTATTATATTATTACGATTTCATGTGTCCACCGTTGCGTCTGACTTCAGTGGTGTACCTTTGGGTTCGGTGAACTCTCTTCTACTGCCAATGCATATGATGACACCAACATGAGCTTTTACTATCACAGGTTCTAAAATATTTCTACACAATTAGATTGTGTTACTTGAGATTAAAAAAAAAAAATTCTTAGCGAAAACTTTTGTGGCCAATTAGTATCTGTCTATGTCGCAGCTGGGTTTTTACAAGGACGTTAAGATTCCAAATATGGCGCAGCGTGTTGGGAGTGAATGAAAGTAGTACCACCACCACGGTGTGTGGTGCTGCCAATAATATTTCTTAATCGAATTATCTACGGGTTGCCATTCTGGGTTTTACATTCACTTGGGGCCTTGACGTTGTGAAAAACTTCTTTCCCCTTCGTTGTTGGCAGGGTAAGAAAAAAGATACTAGTAATAATAATAGGTTAGTTTAAGAAGAATGGTAGCCCGTTTATGGGATTTCTAGTTTGGTTAATGTCTTTTTGCAACTTGCCATAAATATTTCTACTAGCTGGGGAAAACAATTCATTCTGCTTGTTTACGGCACTTATGCTAAAGAAAAAAAAAATGACGTCATAGTTCTTGCCCAGCTGGCCATCCTGACGCCGTTACCTAGCAACCCGTGCCTCGTTGACTACCTCCTTGGCCACGTGATAGTCTAGAAGAAAATGGCGACACGAGCATAAGGCCAGAATACAATATTTCTTTACGAACCCAGAATAATACTCAGCATGGAGTAGAAAAGCCATAGAGTAGCTGGGTGTGGCAGGAGGAAATGACAGCGGGAGCGGCAAGGCATGAGGTACCTCATTTTCAATAACATTATATTCAGGAGACAAAGAATAAATGAACATCAAGATCAGTCATCATCGGCTATTCACAAAATGCGGCTGAGTTTCCAGATATTAGTGTTCACCGTTGCCCTTCAGGCAATTTAGTGATAATCCAATAAAATGTACTCCTTATAATTAATTTTTAGATTAGTCACAATGGCCCTTCAGGCAATTCAGTTGTAAATATAAAATACATTATGTTATATTTTGATTACCATCAGTCTTTTTTTTATACAGTCCACAGTTATTAATTCGTTGGCATATCTCCCATAAAGAGAAGCCTCGAATTGCTTTGTTCACTGCTATTGGTAATATCTTGAGCAGTCGTTGGAAGTTATATATCCAATAGGTTTCGCTTTCTTGCTCATTCATTGTGGCCTACAGATCAAACTGGGCTCGCACTGTCGAATAGTCCTTGCAATTTGAAGATGTAGCAGACGTCTTGTTGATGATCAGATGGTCCGATTTTTCCATTTACCAGAACCCTCTTTCTTGATCAGCCATTAGACCCTGTGGGTCAAAGAGGCATCGTGTTGTTGATCAGTTTTAACAGGATGCAAATCTAACAGGTCCTAGCTTTGTTGAATAGGCCTTGCTGCCTTTGATCTAACAGGTTGTTGATAACGTTTGGATCCTGCAGATCTACCAGACCTCTTGTAGTTTATCACTCATTACAGTCCGATGAGCTTAGAAGTATCGCGTTGTTGATCAGTCTTTGCAATCTGCAAATCTAACAGGTCTCGCTTTTTTGGTGAGACATAGCAACATCTAATCTAACAAGTCAAAATTGTTGATCAGTCTTTGCAGTCTGCAAATCTATCAGGTCTCGCTTTCTTGATCAGTCATAGCAACATCTAATCTAACAAGTCAAAATTGTTGATCAGTCTTTGCAGTCTGCAAATCTAACAGGGCTCGCTTTCTTGATGAGTCATAGCAACATCTAATCTGTCAAGTCTAGATTGTAGATCAATCTTTGCAGTCTGCAAATCTAACAGGTCTCGCGTTGCTAAATCTTTAAAACCTGCAGATCTACCAGGCTTCGAGCTATTGATCTGTCATAGCAACAAACTCTTTAATATTATTCTTACCCCACCCTGGCTACAAAAGTGTGGTGGCCTGTAGGTAACCAGTCCCAATTAGCCTTAGTCAGTAGCACAAAATGGATTCTAATAAATGACATTCAATTTATTACAAACATTTATCTAGGAGCATGAATGATTTCTATGACGTATTATCGCCTGTGTTTATGAATGGATATTAGCTAAGGAACGAATCCCAGGAGGAGGTATTTATGAATGGAAATAGCTAAGGAACGGATCCCAGCAGAAGGTCAACTTACCAAGCTTCCAATTACAACAACAAAGGACCTATTTGCCGCATTGTGCCTCCTTCTTATTCCCCTATTACTCTTTTGTAGGGTTTAGTTTAACCAAAACTACGATTTACCAGAGCAAATTGCTCGGCTATTCAAAATACAACCCACTCTGTACTATTTGAAAATATCACTTAAGGGAATCTTCTAATGAGATTTTATGAGACGATTTTCGAAAAATATCTATCTTAATCGAATAATCGAAATAATTTCGTTATACGCAAGGTTATATTTGCACTTGCCTATTACCGCTCTAGCGGTCGCAATTTTTGTTTGATCGTTTCCGAACTTCGTACTTTCTTGTCTTCAGCCTTCCGCAAGCCCCCAATCCAACTCATTGGATGTCTACTTAGAAGTAGAATGAGATGAGACACTGATCTCATTATCTAATTTAGTCCCTCATACAAGCACGTGGGAAATCTCCTTCGTTTACACAGCCCCTGCGTGACGGACTTCTAGCAGATTTTTTTTTTGAGGTCTGAAAAACTGAAATCGAAACAGTGGGAGGAAATTTAGAAAAATTTAAGATTTTAATATATTTGTACCAGCTCTATATTTAGTTGGTTAGTGAAGGGCAAATTGTTTATAAATCGCCGTAAAAAAACAAGGGGGTGTGGGGGATTTAAAGACTGCAATATGAAAAATTGCAAATACCTCAGTCATTATTCTTCTGACGAAAAATCGTTATGTAACCAGTCTTTTTGATAATGTAATCTCCTTCAACTATTGTTTGTGCAATATTCACCAAATCGAATATTTTTATTTATTTTTAAGGGTTCCGCTAATTAGGCGATGTTACTTATTTAAATTTAAAAAAGAAAAATGTAACTACTCATATAATAATATAAAAAAAGCAACAAAGAACAAAAACACAGAATATAGAAGAAAAAAGAAACATTTAGAACAAAACGCAACATACTATAGATAAAACACAACATATAGAATAAAAACGTAAATATTAAACAAAACTCAGAAAACAACGAAAAAAAAAACAATACCAAACACAATTAAATGTAATAAATAGACGGTAAAAGGATATTAAAAAATTATATAGCAATAAAAGTTAAAATAGTTTTCGAGTTTAAAAAATGAAATCGATAGATAAATAGAAACACTTTTCTATAATATAAATTGTAAAAAAAATAAATAATAAAAAACTATAAAACACACACACACACACACACACACACACATTGAATATTAAGCAATATTAATATTAAATATTAACCAAGTTATTTGTAGTTTGTTAGGTTTCAGTCTTCTGTTAACCTCTACTCCTGCTTTAGCTCTTTTTACTTGAGTCACCCGTATCAATGAATATGTTTTTCTAGCAAACCCTTTTATTGGAAACGTGTCCGGATGAATTTGTCGAATTTACTAAGGTGGAATAATGCTCATGCACTTCTAACAAAAAATTTAAATTTAAGAAATACAAAATGCAGCGTATTGTGGGAGAAGGAGAAATTACGAAATCTGAGAAAGACGGGCAAGAAAAACTAAAAGAAAGATTTTAGTCTCACCGTGCCGATGGATGATGTGACACTTGATAACTATCATAAACAGATTGGGATTACTGTCCCTAGAAACTATCCAGTGACGAGCTTCTACCTTATCGCTCTAGCATATAATGTGCTTTGGCACCAACCAGCTGAAAAACGTCCGTCACGCAGGGGCTGCGTAAACTAAGTAGACTTCCCACGTGAAGTTTTACAGTAGATAAATCTGCCCTATAACAACTGTAGTAGTAAGAAACCTCTAAAACTATTCACAAGGGACGAATAGTTACGGAAACGGGCGCCAGAGCTCTCGGCGGAAAGTCCGAACATAGCCGACCAGACGCAGAATACAAATGCAAATATCTCGGTTAATATTCAAGATGCAGAATAAATGTATAGAACAATATTTATAGTAGTTTATCTTAATTTGCAATAAGATTCATTCTATACATTTTTTCGATCTGACGCATAATAACGGAGATATTTTGAATTTTCAAAACCCCCCCCTCCCACTGGTCCGATTTTAGCCATTAACGAACTTGATCTTCCTTTTTACATAAAACGATTAAAATCCGAGTTTGGTAACGATCAAACAAAATTTGCAACCGCTAGAGCGTTAACAGACAAATATATATATATATATATATATATATATATATATATATATATATATATACATATATAATTTTGAACGGGCCTCATTTTCGTCATTTCCTGGGTAGGATCGATGGACATTTGAAGAATTTTTCCAAACTCGCGTCATGAGTACGACCTCAATAGCTGATTTCCCTTAAAGGGCTTTGCTTAACATAGCAAAACGTTCTAAATAAATAATTTTTTTAAAATTTGCAATGCAATGAATTTGATCAATTTACGTTCAACGTTTTATAGAGATATTTTGAAATACAGAGCTCTTGTGATAGCGTACAATATGCGCCAACGCTTCCGCAACGATGTATCGTCGTTGGCACTAAAAGGTAAAGATTCAATTCCTTTTTACATAGAATTCTGATCACGAGAGAAACAGGGTATAGATATTGGGATGACGACATCAGTGTGGTATTGCAGCTGGTAGGAAATTTACTTAATTTTCGCATCAGCTGTATCTTCATTGTTATCCCAGTGACATTTTCAGCAGAGCTATTAAGTATAATATAATTTGGTACCGATACGACTTGTTGTGATAATTATTTTCCACTAGGTTTCCTCTCTGAGAGCGAACATCTGTGAAGTAGTACAGCTAGATGGTTAAGGAAGTAGTGGTGAATGAATCTCCTAGCGGATGACGCAAGCAGAGGCAATTGTGTGAAGGAATGAGCCTGGCCTTATTTCGCTCTAGACAGCCTTAAGAAACCTATTTGCGCAGTCCGAATCTCACGTCTGCCTACTCATCCCCAATATAGCCTGACAAGTTTCATTTATAAGCTGCATACACAAGTTTCATATATAAGTTGCATGCATCAGCTTCATATGCAAGTATCATATATAGTTTTCACAAGCAAGTTCCATAATCAAATTTCAAATACAAGTTGGAAAGAAAAACCAAGAAACAATCAGTAATAATTTTCTGTTGCCCACCAGTACAGCTAAACAAATCTTTGCTAAATTTTAATTAGCAGATTTCCATTAAGGGAAATCAGCTATCGAGGTCGTACTCATGACGTGATTTTCGAAATATTTCCTTAAATGTCCAACGATCGATCCTACCCAGGAGAAGACGAAAATGAGGTCCGTTCAAATTGTTATATAACTAATAGCTTCTATATATATATATATATATATATATATATATATATATATATATATATATATATATATATAGAGAGAGAGAGAGAGAGAAAGAGAGAGAGAGGGAGATTTAGATTTATTTATTTGTCTTTTATGCTCTAGCGTTCGTAATATTTGTTTGACCACTACCAAACTGGGTATTAAAACGTTTTATGTAAAAATTAAGATCAAGTTCGTTAACTGCTGAAACTGGACAGGAGGGGGATTTTGCTAATTCGAAATATCTCCGTTATTGTACGTCGGATCGAAAGAGTGTTTAGAATAAATTCGATTGCAAATTAAATGATCTATAAACGTCTTTATAGGCGTATTTTCACAGTCTTGATTATTAACCGAGATATTTGCATTGTTTAGTTTTCGGCCTTTTGCAAACCCCCACTTCTAGTCATGCCATATTAACAATAAGTTGTTATACCATGAAGCACTTTATTCGAAGCTTAATTATCAAATATAGTTCTCCTTCAACTTTTACTCGTTTAAAAAAGAATATTCATTGTGCATGAAACTCAAAATATAAAGTTTCTTTGGAAGTCGTATATCTAAATTCAGTATCAGGAGATTTGCATAGGATATATTTTTAGCAGATTTCCTTTAAGGGAAATCAAATATTGAGGTTGTGCTCATGACGCGTTTACAAAAAATGTCTTCAATCCTCCATCGATCCTACCAAGTAGGTGACGAAAATGAGGTCAAAATAATTCAAAATACATATAATTTATCAACAAACAAAAACAAATTCTTATCCATAACACGTTGTTCTTCAACGCATAGGTACAGTCCTGTATGAACAGGCAAATACCTACTATACACTATACTACTCTAAAACGTTACAGTCTCAGTAGTTTGGGGTTTCTTTTTCTTGTTTATTAAAGACCTGAAGTGGCCATAGATATAGTGCAATTGGTTGTGCAAAAATAAAGACGTAATACAGGCTGACTACATCTTTCTTTTCTTGTATAGTTTTGTTGATTATAATGCCATCTGTTCTGCTCATCATTATCCTCTTAACGCTCTATGTCATAATCGGAGTGAACATTGGTGGAATACCTTTGATTTTGGACGGAGGAGGAACAAATTTGTGAGTCTACTGATCTTCGTTTGCGGCCTGGGGATTGAGAGCATCGATCCAGCTAGAGAAGTAGCAAATAGCCCTGAGACAGGCCGATACGCCACTGCAGTAGTTTGCAGTCAATATAGGCTTTCTTTACCACTAGTCCCTCGAGGACTTTGTCCCATAGGTTGGCTGCTTCTTAAGCACATTTCCCATAAGGGACATCAGCTATTGAGGTTGTCATGCGCGGTTTTCAAAAAATTGGTACAAATATCCATCAATCCATGGGAGGGTGAAAATAAGGCACGTTCAAAATTTTTATATATTGTCATTTACTTATACACACCCATACATGCATATACTTGCCTGTTAGCTGTCGCAATTTAGGTTAGACAGTTACCAAACACGATATTTAAGCGTATCATGTAAAAGTTATGATAGTTATAGGATAAAATCGGGAAGGAGAAGCGAGTTTATAGAAGGGGAAATGGATAATTCAAAATATCTCTATTACGATGAGACGGATCGAAAAATCGCATATAACGACTCTTGTCGCGAATTTAATTTGCTATAAGCGTTGTTATATGCATTTTTTCTCTATCTCGAGATATTTGCATATTTTTTTAGCCTTGATTTAATTTTAGTGTACCGATTTCGCTAGATTATTGTTGCTCTACAATTGTTGTTCCATACATTTTCTAGTAACTCAAATAATAAGCGAGCTATTAGTAATTTATAGTTTTCAGCCTTCACTAAACACACACTCATACTCATTGACTTTAAACAGATTTTCGTTAAGGGAAATCATCTATTGAGGTTGTACTCATGACGCAAGTTAAATACCTATCGATCCAACCTAGAAGATGACGAAAATAAAACTGTATACCTATCTATCTATCAATATATATATTTCAGTGCTTTATATGTGTGGTTTTGTGTGTGTGTGTGTGTGTGTGTGTGTGTGTGTGTGTGTGTGTGTGAACATATACACATATTTGTCGGTCGGAACATTTATTTGATCGTTACCAAACTCGATATTTAAACGTTTTATGTAAACCTAAAGATCAAGTTCATTAACGGCTGGAATCCGACCAGTGAGTTGGGGAGGGGTTTAGAGAGGGGAAATATGGATAAATCCTATTGCAAATGCAATGTTCTATAAATGTTTTTTTATGCAAGTTTTTTCACTATGTTGATTATTAACGGGGATGTTTGCATTTTTCAGTTTTTGGCATTCAGTAAACCCCCACTCTTACTCTTGTCATATAAACAATAAACTATTATATTAAGAAGCACTTAATTTGAAGCATTAATGCCAAATATTGTTCTCATTGAACATTTACTTTTTGAGATAAATACAAATACGGGACGCACGTGGGAAATCTGCTTAGTTAACGCAGCCCCTGCGTGACGGGTCTTTTTACTTAGAAATAGACAATCTGTTGTGAGATGAGATCACCAGTGTGTCTTCCAGCATCTTGGAAATCTGCTTAATTAACTTTTACCAAACTTGATATATAATATTTTAATGTGAAACTATAGGACAAGTTCATGTACGACTGAAATCAAGGATGTGAGTAGGAAGGTACGAAAAAAATAGAAATTCTGCTTTAGTATACGGTGTATCGAACATGCTTAAGTCTGTAAATATGAGAGGAAATGTGTGTAATTACAGCGTGTTTATTGTAAATGCTCGTTAACGACATTAATTACGTGCTCTAGTGACTTTTGAAAAATTAGTTGTTGGTTTAATTAGCGTCATTAACATAAATTACCCGCTAATGCGGTGGCATTTGAAGCTAATTAGTACAAAAAATGTAGAAATAATACCTTCTCGAATTGCCGCAAAGATGGTTATGAGAGGTTGCGAGTTGGCCAGATGAGGACTTCTATTTGTGTCCTCGACCTGCCTAAAGTCGCCACACTCATTTTGGCAAGCGGCGGCACTTCTCACTAATTCACACCTTCAAAGCAATCTCCCAAATAAATGCTATAATGCCAGAATATAAGTGGATAATTTTAAAAGGACTAAATTTGAACGCAAGTATGTATAGATGAACCATCGCAGTTGACTGCCGAAATAAATCTTAATCCTATCCTAGATGAACAAAAGATCACACTGCGTATTCTCTATTTCTAAGTAAAACTCGGATTAGTGAAAAGTAGGGGTTAACTGAAGGCTGTATAGCACTACTAACTCGCTTAAAATTTTAAATATCAAAATATCTATAGAAAATCAATTGAAGAGCATAATTAGTTTAACAAGATTGGTCCAATAACATTTTGCAATTCGACTCATCTTTATATATATAATTCTACTGTACGTGTGTATGTCACTGAACTCCTCCTAAACGGCTGGACCGATTTGAATGATTTTTTTTGTATGCGTTTGGGTGACGCCCTGGATGGTTTAGATTCACAAATCAGTACAAATGGCAGTAAAAATAGCTATATTTCGTGTCCTATTGGTTTTTCGGCAAATATGCACATGATACAAGTTGTTTATTTTGTTATTTAGAGTCACTTTTGTTATATTTAATTTTGTTGTATAAAAAAGTATAAACGAGATATACACTTAAAATTAAAGTAGGAGCCAACAATTTTATTGGGTACTAACGATTGAACCGAACTTAACAAAACTCTGTATGTAAATTAGCATTAATTCTTCCATGATTATAATCTATATTAAATTTTTTAGATTTGAACGCGAGTGAGGGTTATAAGGGAGGCCTGAATAAAAAATTCTCGAATTTCATTTTCTATTTGTTTTTAAGCAAACGTGCACATGACAAAAGTGTTTTTTTGTGTTATAAAATGTAGCTTTTGTTTTAAACATAATATTATTAAATTTAAAATCTTAATCGCTTGACATATCATGCAGGACAACATCTGTCGGGCCCGCTAGTAATATATATATTTATGTATAGTTTTCGAATGGACCTCGTTTTCGTTTTAACCTGGGTTGGGTCTTTGGACACTTGAAGAAATTTTTCGAACATTGTTTCGTGAGGAGAACATCAATTGCTTATTTCGATTAAGGGAAGTCTGCTAAAACCTGTACTAGCTTTATTTATATATGTGTGCGTATGTATGTTTAAATTAAAAAAATGGGACTCAGGGTAGCCATGTGAGTTAAAGAGTTAGTCTTAATCTCACATGGTAAACCTTGAGTTGCGAGTTCGATTCACACCTGGGCAATCAAAATTTATTTAGTGACGAACTCAATAAATAAAATCCTTAGTCCCACCCTGGGTAGAAATGCGTGATAGCCTGTAGGTAACACGTCCGAATTAGCCATAGTAGTAAAAAGTAGAGGTTAATATATAATAATAATAAATAAAATAAATACATTAATCAGAGCAATGACAAAAATGGTTTAAAAACAGCATTGGCTACGTTTCCGGGATTTACAAAAAGAAAACATCAAAGAAATCAAATTAATTGGATATATCTGACATTTTATACACCTTAAATTCACTTTGTGATTTTTAATTAATTGGTTTTAACTTTATTCACTTGATGAAGGGAATACATTTTCTCCCTTCCTTTGTTATTTGTTGTTGTTTTAACATTTTTCCGGTCACCCCCTTGATTTATTCCCATACAAAATATCCCCTAATATATAATACATAGTATTGTATTCCCTCAATGTGTATTTAATGTCTACAACGGGTTTTATTCTCTGGCTTCCTGTAAACAGGTAGTAATGATTTCCATTGAATGTGAAATGTAATTATTGGCATTTAAAAATAGTTTTCTTTTCTATAAAAAATATATGAATATTATGTCAATTAATTTCTTTACTTATTATTAAAAAGAATTTACACTTAGACAGTGCATTCGTTATAAAATAAACTGAAACTCAACATATACATCTTTTAGAATCTATCTTTTTAAAAATGATATATAATTAATTTATTTTCATGACAGTATTAATAATAGTCCTAATTAAAAAAAAAAAACATTTTTAATTATTTACATGCTTCGCCTTAGATTTATTAAAGAATGACATGTTTCATAAATGATGAGCTACTTACTTTTCTCCATTTCATATGAGATAGTATATCCGATCATAAATTACTTTTTATCCTATTTTTATGACAAATATTTTGTAGTTTGTCTTATTTAATACATGGCCATTTTTGATAGTATTAATATTATATATAAAAAGACCTTTCAGACATTAAATCTTTTTATTTATTTTTGAAGATTGAATATTATTTTAATATATTTAATACACTTGGTCAGTGCGTTGATGAGTTTTACTTCTGAAAATGACTCGCTTTCCTGAAAATATTTATGTTTGTGGTTGAGAGTTAGAAGCATATTCCTGTATTTGTTATATGGCGATACGTTGTTCATTACTGTAACAGAAGTACGTGGTTTGTTTCACAAACATTTATTTATTATATTGAAGGAAATACATTATTTTTGACTCCTTAAGAAGTGGACGACAGGAGTCTCGGTTTTCTGTTTAATGTAATTAATAGGTCTCTTCTGTAATATGTGTATTAAAATATAATATTTCGTGTTTTTGTTTTTTTTTAAATGAGGTCTTAAGGTTGCTCACATGACGAAATTACACAAAAAAAGTCATTCAAATCTTCACCGAAGGCCTAAGTTTCAAGTGAACGTAAAAATATAGCCATAGTAGTACAAAGTGGACGTTAATAAATAAAAATAATAAAAATTGGGACAGGTTACCACAATTTTCTGGCCAAGGTGGGACTAAGGATTTTATTTAATTAGTTCGTCACTAAATAAATTCCTATTGCCCAGGCGGGAATCGAACTCGGTACTTTAGGTTTACCATGTGAGATAATAACCTTTAAATAATAACGGGTCTCAGGCTAACCATGACAAATATAGTGTATTATATATCTGTACGCATGTTGTTAAATGGATGATAATTTCTATATATTGATCTCGAGTTGTTATTTAGGTTAATTAAAAAAGCTTATTTTTTAAAAATATATTCTAAGTGTTTAAATATATTTTAAATGATTTTTTTTGTCGGTCATTGTTCATTTTTTATTGTTGTAATATATTTTTTTTAATGGCGTTTCTACCAGATGCTAGAGTGTCCTATTTATTGAACCTGTATCGCTGTATATCTATCTAACATCTAACATTCTGCTTGATGTCTTTACGGAGTCCAAAATCTCTTGTTAGACATTTTTTATTTCGGCGTGGTACTGGATCGAAGACGTTAATATTCTTTGAATGACGAAACAAACGGAATATACTCGCGTTTGTTCTAGGTACCTTAGAAAAACCGCTAATTATGCAGCTCATGCGTGACAGACGTCTGAGTGATTTCCAATTACCATTTCAGCAGTATATCCAAGAATAAAGGCGTAAAAAAGACTATGGATTGTTAACTGCATAAGCTGACAGATTGATATGCCTTAGTCACAATGAGTATGCAAATTACAACATTTAATGTTCATCGCCATTCTTGACCCTCTACTTTGTTGGTTGAGGTTATCTATTCAAGGATAGAAATATAGACGAACATGCGCAAATATTTTCACCCATTGGAATCATTAATGCCGTAATTTCAAAAGAGAAATCTTTGTTCGGAAGTCATCTGGTATAAGGTTAAAGATTTAGAAATTACGCTTGGAACCGCTAGGATTCGCTTTTCGACCTGAAGTATATGCTCAGATAAGATTTCACCTTATCCGGGAAACATGAAAATTATCGACTGGTCGAAAGGTCCTGGAGAAATACGGCAAACATCAGTTCAATATATCAACTTACTCCTTTTACTTTTCCGTATAAAGAAGGACCGTAATGGGCTCACCTTTTTTGGAATATTTCATTGGGTTATGAACGCACCTCCGATTATGAAATTCATTCGTAAAATTAAGCTGAATCTGGCATGCTTGTGTTGTAATTCAGCTATTAACGAACTAGTTCTATAGTTTTCCACAAAATCGAATTCGGTCACGATAAAAGACAACTCCGTCACGCGGAGGCTGCGTGAACTATGCAGATTTCCTACGAGAAGTTTTACAAAACGGAAATCTGCATACTAGTAACAGTAGTAGTAACTTGTCTCTAAACCAATTTCACGAGAGCCGATAGTTACGGAAACGGCCGAACTAGCTTTCGGGGAGTACTCACGAATAGAACCGACATCAGCCGAACTCATCTCGTCCGTTATCCTCACACAACTAATAAAATTGCAAATATCTCGGCTAGTATTGAAGATACAGAATAAAGGTATATAACAATATTTATTTTAAATTTAATCTTCAATAAGATTGGTTCTATACTCGATTTCGATCCGAACAGTAAAGGAGATATTCCGAATTTTTGAAAATCCCCCTTCTTAACTCACCTTCCCACTGGTCCGATTTCAGGCATTAACGAACTTGAAAGATCAAGTTTTTGCATAAAACGAGTAAATATTGAGTTTGGTAACGATCAAACAAAAAATACGACCACTAGAGCGTTAACAGGCCTATTTTTCATCTCCTGGGTAGGATCGATGGACATTTGAAGAAATGTTTCGAAAATCGCCTCATGAGTTCTACCTCAGTAGCTGATGTCCCATCAGGGAAATCTGCTAATAAGTCCGCCAAAGGACTTCCGTATCCAAAGCAGATTTCCCACGTTCAGGAATACGATTGATGATCTTCTCTCCACGTCTATTCTCAATCTATTTCTCCCGTAGTAAGAAGCCTACATAGGCAGGAACTAAAAATGTAAACTGGACATGACGTATTTAGCGATTGCGTATTTTAGTTCAAAAATCCGAGGAGTAAAAGTGAGGGTTTCTGAAGGCTGAAACCAAAACCCACATTATCCTCGTCTGCTGAGTTTGATGGATGGTCGTTTGGAGACATTTATTTCAACAATGAGTACATTCTCAATAGCTGATTTCCGCTCACAGGAAAATCCGCTAAAAGAAACAACTATATTTGTTAAAGGCAGGCTGACTCATACAACTCCATATTTGCTGAGGCAGTCCTGTTGAGTCAGATAAGCCTCCCACCTTGTTTTGTTTATGTGTTGTGTAGGAGGCAAGGACACAATTCCCTATCGAGAAATTTAACAGACTGGGCTGAATCGATCTCGTTGCAAAAAAATATTGAACATTTTAAACTGCAATTTTAGAGGCGCTCCTCTACTCTTTTTTTTGTTATGTGTAATCAAACTCGGGGGTAATAGGTGATAAACGTTCGATGCCAAGTTCTGGAAGATAGTTCGGAGGAAGTTAAAGTATAGCAAAGAAGAAAGATATACTGAGTTATTCCTACTAGTATTAGGTTTAGACCAGACGGTTGCATATTGGTCTAAGGGGTACTCATAAAAGATTGCTCCACATATATATGAGACACTTGAGAAAAGCTTTGAGTTTTATTACTTTATTGGGTTTTCATAGTTACTTTTTGCGTTATACATGAATGGTAATCCTTTTATTCTATTATTTCTGTCTCTGTTCTATAGAAGTTGGTATTACTCGTAGACTTGTCACTATTACTATATTGACTGTCTTCATCTTCTTGGCCTATATATTGCTAAACATATTGTTGCTTCCTTAGGGACTCTCTGACACTTGTTTTAGCAGCTATTGAGGTTGTACTCATGACGCGATTTTTGAAATAACAAATGTCCTTCGGTCCTTCCTAGCAGATGACGAAAATTATATATATATATATACTAGCTAAGGTACCCGGCTTCGCCCGGGAATTGATTTGAGGCTAATTCACATACCGAGTTTTGTTAAGTTCGGTTCAATCGTTGGTGCCCAATAAAATAGTTGGCTCCCACTTTTGTTTTTGTGTATATCTCGTTTATACGTTGTTATAAAACAAAAGAGAATATAACAAAAGTTACTTGAAATACCAAAATAAACAACTTTTGTTATGTACATATTCGCAGAAAACCCAATAGAAAACGAAATACCGCTATTTTTTAGTTCAGACCTCCCTTACAACCCCCACTCCTGCCCGTCCCTAGAAATGTTGTTATGGCTTACGATAATTAAGGCGTCAGTGCTAATACACATACCGAGTTTTATTTATTTCGGTTGGGTCTTTTGTCCCAAATAAAATTGTTCACTTCCGCTATAGGTTTTAGCGTATATCTCGTTTATAATTGGGTCATACGAAAACAGTTTATATACCAAAAGTTACTCTAAATAACAAAATAAACAACTCTTGTTATGTTCATATTTGCCGAAAAACCAATAGGAAACGAAATATCGCTATTTTTAATTTCTGGCTTCCCTTATAACTCCCTTCTTCGTCAGGATATTAATATTGCCTAAAGTGTTTATGCGTAAAAAGGTAACAAATAATCATACACGAAAGAAACAAAATGCAGTTATGGTATCTATGACATGTGAAACGAAAAGTTATAGTGAAATTTCGAGAAAAAAATCAATGTACAGACAGAGGTTACAATTTATATATATATGTGTGTATGTGGCATTTAACTCTCTAGCGAGTTTTAGTTGACCGTTACCAAACTAGCTATTTAAACCTTTTCTGTAAAACTACAGACCAAATTTGTTAATGGCTGGAATCGGACCAGTAGGAGAGTGGGTATAGAGGGAGTTGTAACGTCGAAATATGGATTGAAAAATTGTATATAACGAATAATTTAACTGTTTATAAATGTTATCTTGCACATGTTTCTCTGTAATGTATATTAAGCGAGATATTTTCAGTTATTTTTGTTTTTTTTGCCTATTGTTTTCATTGAACTTTAACTGCGTGACTTACAAGCAAATACTTTGTACGAAGGCGTCAAATTCAGGCGTCAAATGTACAACACATTAATTACCTGCCAGTTCTGAACACTTCTGCATCACATATTACCGATTTAATAATTTCCATTTAGTCTTGCTTTAATATTTCTAACTATAACGTCCAATAAGTTCTCAGCAATACTAAATGTATAATGTCAAAATAATAATTTAAACCATTATATGCCGAAGAAAAAAAAACATACAAGCAAATAAACCTTTATGCTATACCTTGCCAACGATTCAAATTCAAAATTAGATTGTGACTCATTTGTCTTTTCTTTTTTTTAAATTGTTCCCAGAATAGATTTTTTTCTGTTGATGCCAAACAATTGGGCGCTAACCTTCCCTCAAGAAATTTATGTTATGTTCCTTTTTTTTTTCTTCCTATAGTGTATTATCTGGTAATAACATTTACTAAATTATTAACAACGAGTTAATTATTATGAAATATATGATTTTACGATTTCCGGTTAGCCACGTTCTATTTTCTTCTTCTATCTAATGGTGGATTTCGTTCTGAAACAAATCTCCTTATGAGATCGACCCGATAATTTCACTAAACATCCAATCATTTCTTCAAGGTAGCTAGTGTTCGTAAACACAATAATTATCCACTATATTACACTTGGCTTATTACAGTTTGTAAAATATAATAATATTTATATATAATATAAAAGCTCGAAATGCACCTGAATTAGCTACGGTACATCTACAGTCGTTGTTCATTTGTACATATAAAAACTTTTTGGAACTTGAACCCTCCGAATATCATAAATATTTCTGATTTACGCAAGACACAAAAATGGTTTTACAGACGTAATCTGTGGGAATGTTGGTTGTGTTGGCCTTCATGTACGATTTTGGCTTTTGCGTCTCTTGCCACTTACGGAGCCTATGTTTCTCTTAAATAGCATTTCTCATTAAGAATACTTGGGAAAAAAAAAATAATATTCCGAGATTTATGGTTAATATTCCGTCTCTCTCTCTCTCTCTCTCTCTCTCTCTCTCTCTCTCTCTCTCTCTCTCTCTCTCTCTCTCTCTCTCTCATACACACAGAAATGTATGTTTTATACACACACACACACACACACACTCACACATATTTATATAGTTACCCTAACTCGCCTCGAGCATTGCAACTCCTTATCAAGGGGCTCCTTTTTCTATAATTTTATGGTCTATATTTGAATGCATAATTACATTTTCAAATTATGTTATTTTATCACACTAAAATGTATAACAACTTTAAATTTCTATTTCATTAAACTCATATTGGTTGTCTTACAACTGATAAATGATTAAGAGTTGTTGGCTACCCAATTAGCCACTTGTAGAAAATAATAGTTTTTTTATACACGTTGGTGTGTTAAAAAAAAACAAATTTGTCAATGCTAATTACGAATGTATGTATAGATCATAAAAATTAGAGAAAAAGGAACCCTTTGATAAGGAGCTGAAATGCTTGAAACGCCATGGGGATGAAAATAAAAATGATGTTTTGCAGAAGAAAGTAAGTTTTTGTTTTTGACCCAGTATGGCTACTCATTTGAACAATTTAAGAAGCGGGGCATTTGTTGTAAAGGACACACACGCACACAGACACACACACAAATATATATAGCACTGATGTTGGCAGCGGTGTCTGTTAAAAGCAACTTTTAGCAGATTTCCCTTAAGGGGATTTCCCTTATTCTTAATATCTCCGTTATTATGCGTCGGATCGCAAAATTATATAGAATGGATTTTATTGCAAATATAATGTTCTGTATATGTTGTTATGCACATTTTTTCAATATCATGATTATTAACTGAGATATTTGTATTTTTTAGTTTTTGGTCTTTAGGAAAGCCCCACTCCCACTCATCTCATAATAACAATATCCTATTATGTTATAATGTACTTTATTTGAAGCTTAAATACCAAATATTGTACTCATAAACTTTTTTATTTTTGAGATAAATACAAATACCTGGCGCACGTGGGAAAACTGCTTAGTTAACGCAGCCCCTGCGTGACGGACTTTTTTGTATCATGGTAATTAAAGACACTTTGTTTGTGTCGAATACGTACTTTGCATCATTGATATTCTTACAGCAGATTGACTTAAACCTATATAGCTATCCATGAGTCAAAACCCTCTCACGTGCTGTAAGAATTCCCATTTCTCATGCCTCACATCTTGCAACTGCAAGTTTTGCACAACGTTCTCGTCTTTGCCGATGAGAAAAGACGAAGGGGATGAACTTGAAAAGGAAGAGACCCTAGCTGAATAAGGAGAGAGTACAAAAGGTTACAATAGGAATGGTAAGGTGTGCGTAGCCCGACTAACAGCTGGCTGACAGGTAACATCCTACAGCTGCTGGATGAATCACACATCTACCTTGAACCTTCCAGGTATATCCAGGTAACTAGACTCCTTCCTAGACCCACATCCATGCTCTGATTCAGCCAGCTATGCATCTTAACTCAAAGAAAATTGGCCAATATACGTATTATCCAGACCAGCTTTCACTTATAATGGCATCACGCAGTGGCTGCTTTACCTAGTGTGATCTCATCTCACCACATACTATACATTTCGAAGTTAAAATCCGATGAGTAGAAGTTGAGGCTTTACTGAAGACTGAAAAAAAGAAAGTACGAATAACTCACTTAATATTTGAGGTTCGATTATATATATATTAATTTGTTTCCTTCCTATAGTAACCCTATAAGAAGGCCGTTTATATGTTTCTCCATGTCCCATGCAAGTTAGCATATCACATGCATTTGTAGTGGGTTACAATTAATTTATACATAGGTTATTTCAAAAGTATGAGATATATATATACGAACACTGAATTAACAATCCTTTATTATATAATAACAATAATCATTATCACCTTTAATTTATCACACATTTACAAAAAACACGTCACTCTCACTGGTTGCTAAGCATAATACTCGTTACTATGGAATCAATATAACCTATAGGATGATATATATTAACTGTTTACCAAATATAGTTGGAGAAAAACGTGTTTTAACTAATTCATATTGAGTCATAACCTAAATATTATCATGTTTACGTTGCTATGGCAATGAATAGGAAAGTAACAGATGCTCACTCTAATATTAATTTTCTACAACTTAACCTCAAACATAAAATTAATTCTACGATTCTCTTATATGAATATTTACAAGAAAAAAATATCGATATTGCATTGATACAAGAACCCTATGTAGGTTCAAAAATAAATTCCTCCAAATATAAAATTTATACCACTGACAAAAGTAAATCACGTTCACAAATAGTTATTAATAACCCCCATATTGATGCTAATTTATTAATTAATTATAGTGATCCAGACACAACTGTTGTGGAAGTCATAACGAATGGACGAAAACTAATATTAATAAGTGCTTATTTTGATATAACTCATGACATTGAATCAAACACTGACAAACTGACTAAAATCTTAAAAGACTTAAAATCTCAAGATATTATCATTTCTTTAGACAGTAATTCCAGATCAAAATTTTGGTTTGATAACAGGACTAATCAAAGAGGACGCAAATTAGAAAATTTCATAATAATGAATGACTTAATCATAGTAAATGAAAATCAAAATTTACCAACTTTTGATGGTCCTAATGGAAGCAGTAACATTGATATATATATATATATATATATATATATATATATATATATATATATATATATATATTACAGGACACCAAGTCTAGCCCCGCCAAGACTTTAAAAAGATTGCTCCAGACACATTTTTTGATGCAATGCACAATAACCAAGATATTTTGAATTATCGAATTCTCCTTCCCTCTAAACCCTCCCATTCCTATCCCGATTTCAGCCATTATATAAATATAATTATGAATATCTAGGTACAACTACGTTATAAACATTCTCCAGTCAAGAACATAAAATCTTAATTGATGATCCCGTCATACTACGTACGTATCAAAACAATAAATAAATTCTATCCAAAGGTTATTATTATTATTTTTTTAGCAGATTTCCCGTTAAGGGAAATCAACTATTGAGGTTGTACTCTTGACGCGATTTTCGAAATTTTTCTTCAAATGTCCATTGATCCTACCCAGGAGATGACGAAAATGAGGTCCGTTCAAAACTGTATATATATATATATATATATATATATATATATATATATATATATATATATATATATTTGTCTGTTACCGCTCTAGCGGTCGCAATTATTGTTTAATCGTTACCCAACTCGATATTTAGTCGTTTTATGTAAAAAGAAAGATTAAGTTCGTTAACGGCTGAAATCGGTCCAGTGGGAGGGGGGTTTAGAGGGGAGGATTTTTGAAAATTCGAAATATCTCCGTTACTATAGGTCGGATCGAAAACTTGTATAGAAGAAATCTTATTGTAAATTAAATTGACTATAAATATTGTTATATGCATTAATTCACTATCTTGAATATTAACCGAGATATTGGCATTTTTCAGTTTTCAGCAACCATTAAACCGCCACTTCTACTCATGTTACATAAACAATACTCTGCTACATAATAAATCACATTATTCGAAGTTTAAATACCAAAAATTGTATTCATGAGACCTTTATTATACGAGATACATGCAAATATGTCCTGGAGATCCCCCCCCCCCGTCTTAAGGTTTTCGTCTACTAAAATTTGATTGATAGGGATAACAATTATTCTGACTAATTATTAATAACATTACTCGATAAAGTAAATAGTTCTCAATAAAATTAATATGTTATATTCTGATATATTTCAGTAATAGTTTTTCTTTCCAGTGTGAAGCGGGCAGACCCGTTTGTTTACATTTCTAACCTAATGCTTCTTGGCGGCAGGTTATTGAAATTGGATGAAGCATTTCTTATTTCCGTTTGTATTTATTCACGGTGGTGTTGTGTTACCAGTATGTAGATTTATTTAGTACTTAATTCACGAGGGAAATCTGCTTAGTTTACTCATCCCCTGCGTGACGGACTTTTAATTTATTAATTAACGTCCACTTTATGCAACTGTGGGTATTTGGGACGGGTTATCTACAAGTTACCACCGTATTCTAGCCAGGGTGGTACTAAGCATTTTATTTAAAGAGTTCGTCACTAAATAAATTCCTATTTTCCCAGGAGGGAATCGAACTCGCCACTCTAGGTTTACCATGTAAGATTAAAGCCAACGCCTTATAAATCACATGGCTAGCCTGAGACCCGTTATTATTTAAAGGTTATTATCTCACATGGTAAACCTAGAGTGGCGAGTTCGATTTCCGCCTTGGCAAATAGGAATTTATTTAGTGGCGAACTCTTAAAATAAAATCCTTTGTCCCTACCTGGCTAGAAAAGATTTGTAACCTGTAGATAACCAGTCCTAATTAGCCATAGTTGCATAAAGTGGACGATAATAAACAAATAAAATATTATTTAAAGTCCTCTATTAATTATGTCCTACAGCTGTTTTCATTCGGGGATTAACATAGGCTACTAGCCGGCAGTTTATTTGTTGAGGTCCGACTCCTGTACTGTTATACTAAATGCTTAATGACCAGGGGCGGAGATGAAACTAGACGGCCGAGTGTTTTGAGGCAAATGCAATTAACTTCCATCCACCTGTCTCATTAATTAATTAACTATTTAACATTGGGCAGAGATGTACTTCTTAAAAATATAAAGATTACAAAGAGTTTTCCAGGAATACATGTTTCTTATTTATAAATTACCCTATGCACTGATGAATCAACATATGCACAAAATAGTTACATCTGTCTGATTTTTGTATGAGTGATTTTTTTCACGAATTTTCATGATACTTATTCGTTTCAAATGGAATTGAAACTATATCAACAATTTTGTCTTTGTGTCAGTTTGCTTGGCTGTTACTTTTTCACATCTTAACTACAGAACCAAATTCAATGAAATTTGGTACGTTTATTACTCCTTACTCAACTCACACTTTAGGCTATACTAATATTCTCAAAGATGAGCAGGAGTGGGGTTTATAAGGGAGGCTTAAAATGATTAAAAGCCTTTAAGCAGATTTCCCACATGCGCCACGTATTTGAATTTATCTCAAAAAGTCAAAGGTCAATGAGAACAATTTTTGGGTATTTAAACTTCAAATAAAGTGTTTCATGCTATAGCAGGTTATTGTTAATATAACGTTAGTAAGACGGGGTTTACTAGAGGCCAAAAAATGCAAATATCTCAGTTAATAATCAAGATATGAAAAATCTCATATAAACATTTATAGAATATTTAATTTCCAATAAAGTTTGTTCTATACACGTTTTCAATCAGACCTACAATAAAGGAGATATTTCGAAACACCCACTTCCTTCGGTGCGATTTCAGCCGTTAATGAACTTGATCTTTATTTTTACATACAACGTTTAAATACCTAGTTTGGTAAAGATCAAACAAAAATTACGACCGCTAAAGTGTTAAAAGACAAATATATACATCCCTCTCTCTCTCTCTCTCCATGTGTGTGTATATATATATATATATATATATATATATATATATATATATATAAATTTTTGTAAAAGATAGTTTTTTCTATTATTACTTACCAAGACTAAAGATACCTAAAAACTATTACACATGATTATTGCACTTAGGACTAGGGTTATAGTAACCCTTGTAATATTAAATTACAACATATAACATAGCAATAATTATAATAGTACATAACAATAACTGTTGTAACATAATATAAGTGAGAATAACATAATAGTCTTAACACAACATGAAGAGAGCTTTAACAAATATAGCAATAATTGTAATAACACATAAAAATAAAATAAAAAAATAATAATTACAATAATTATATATAATATACAATAATTATAATATATTTATTGTTATAATATAATAACAATAATTATAATATAGTTCAACAAACAAAGACAATATACTATAGATATACAAAACATAAGGCTGTGACCCTGCTGTGTAAACAAAACAAGGGAGGTTACTATAACCCTAGTCCTAAGTGCAATAATCATGTGTAATAGTTTTTAGGGATCTTTAGTCTGGGTAA
Organism: Riptortus pedestris; assembly: GCA_019009955.1. Taxonomy (NCBI): domain Eukaryota; kingdom Metazoa; phylum Arthropoda; class Insecta; order Hemiptera; family Alydidae; genus Riptortus; species Riptortus pedestris. The sequence goes on from CM032232.1 coordinate 57,697,934, forward strand.
ATAATAATAGAAAAAACACTCTTTTACAATAATATGTAATAACAATGTGCAATATTATGAAGCAGTACCTGTAATTTTACAGCCCTGAAGAAGAGAAAATAAAGATTCTCGAAATATCGGCATAAACTAAGATTTTTTTCACCAACATTGACCAAAGCTCCAAAAAGAATAACAACACCATATATAAACATAACCTGGTCGAAAACATCAACACAATTATATATATATATATATATATATATATATATATATATATATAATGTTTTTACCTTTAATTATTATGTTAATGATAATTTTTAATTAAAACTCCCGGGTAACATGGATTCGTCAGGGACATTATTGCACCGAAAAATATATAGATTTGGGACCTAATCCTATATTCATTTTAGCTGTCTATATATTATAAAAAATGTTCTGTTAACTCACAGATCCCCTCTTCCATGTATGACTAGATTTAACACAATATGCACACGTACAAAATAAAATTTGAGCTCACTCCCTCGTGGCTAGGCACGGACTCTTCCATTCCCGTCCTCTAGGTTGTACGTCGAATTATCAGGACCGCACGCTCCTCGTCTATTCCTTTATTAGGTGATTCAGCTGTGAATAGAGATGTGCTACACTTTCTTAATAAGCCGGAATAATGAGACGGACTTCTCTCTAAGGACTTGATGCAAGCCCGTTACAATATATATATATATATATATATATATATATATATATATTACCTCATTTTCGAGTTTCCTAAGTAGGATCGATGTTCAAATGAGGAAATATTTTTAAAATCGCGTCTTGAGTTCGATCTCAATAGCTTTAGGGAAATCTGCCAATAGCGATAAACGCAGGTGGAGTGGAAGTGCTATTAACACTACTTCTTTAATAGATTATACCTCTCAGAACATACTGTTATGAATATAAATTCTACGTTCCAGACATACAAAAGGGCATTTTTAGTAACGGTTATTATGCTCATAAAACAGCCATCGTTGTCCTTTGAAATGCTTTTGGGAAAAGATACTTTTATTCTAATGCTCTTCGGAATGGAAGATACTACCCGTAATGATAATATGAATTATATGGTCCATTAAGTTTCGCATAAAAATATTGTGCATAACGAAGCCTTACACAGCAACTACTTTTATTATTTCGATTTTCCGAGCAATGCCTGGTACCTTAGCTAGTTTTATTAACCTTCTTAACATTATGCCATTAGTCTATGCCCATAAAGTCGTTGTTTGGTTTCCTGTCCATTAAAAACTAAACAGCATATTTAATGGTATGCTTAAAGTGGTATTCTTTAATTTGATGTTGTAGGCTGATATTATTCGTATCAGAATAATATTAGTTTAAATTTTAAAATATTTGCACTTTAACATTTAAAATAATTTATATTTTTCGAAAAAGAGTTATGAAGTAAGGCTTATTAGGGTGAATTATGGTATTGTTCCTATTTTTTTGGGGGCATCGTCATTGAACTGACCCGTTTGTAGTCCTTCATGGAATAACATTCTGGAACAGCCATGAAATTGGACTTTCAACCTTGTTGTCTAGAGATTACGAGAAAAAACAGATTCTACTCTTGTATTTATAGATTTGTTGAGTTATTGATGTCGGTGCGTATAACAAAATGAAAAGAGCTTCCGAAAGTTAATAAGAAAGTATTTTTCTTAAACTGTTATTTTAAATAAGATATAAAAGGAGTTACTGGTACTGTTGTCATACCTATCGGTGAAGACCTACCACTGGCTGATGATCGAGTACAGTGCTTTCGATGCGATGGCACCATCTTCAAGCCCATCAAAAGTTGTACTGAATTAGTTGTCCGTTAGTCAGTAGGTTTTATACATCTGTTAACCGTATTGGGATGTTTACTTTTTAGTCCAGGTCTGTTTACTTTCATCTTAGATCTGTCAAGTGACGGGTGGTATTAGCTTGTGCCCAGTTAAATTGTTTTCGTGTAGTAGGAGTTCGGTTTCTGGTATTTTCCCGATCTCAATATTTTAATTTTAGCAGATTTCCTTTAAGGGAAATCAGCTATTGAAGTCGCAATCATGACGCGATTTTCGAAAAATTTCTTCAAATTTCCATCGATCCTACCCAGGAGATGACGAAAATGAGGTTCGTTCAAAATTATATATATATATATATATATATATATATATATATATATATATTTGTCTGTTAACGCTCTAGCGGTCGCAATTTTTGTTTGATCGTTACCAAATTCGATATTTAAACTTTTTATGCAAAAAGGCAGATCAAGTTCGTTAATGGCTGAAATCGGAGCAATGGAAGGGGGGGGGGTTTAGAGGGGGGATTTTCGAAAATTCGAAATATCTCCGTTACCATACGTTGGATCAAAAAATTATATAGGAACCAATCTTATTGTAAATTAAATTTACGATAAATATTGTTCTATGCATTTATTCTCTATTTTTAATATCAACCGAGATATTTGCATTTTTATTAAAAGTTGGCCGATAACGGACGAGTGAGTTTCCCGCCAAAAGCTAGTTCGGCCGTTTCCGTAACTGTTTGGCTCTCGTATGGAGACTTCTCTATTATATAACTTTACGTGGGAAATCTGCTTAGTTTACGCAGCCCCTGCGTGACGGACTTTTATTTTTGAAGTCAGCGATCAGGAATGTTCACAAGTAATCCGAATTCCTGTTTGATAGCGAAGATCCGTGAGCTTTCCTCGCCGTTGTCCTTTAGTGTGACAGCTGTGTGAGAGTGGTCCGCTGCCCTAATGGGCGTAGCAATATTTGGGATAGTAGAGGCGTGTGATTTGATGAATGTAAAGGAGCTCTGCGTGTACGGGGCTTAGTCACTACTAGCGTCTCACATTCACGTGACACGGCTGCGTGACAGGACTACTCAAATACGCCCATATACTCTCATCTCTGGCTCATTACTAACTCAATTCCAAGGTCGCCGCCACACGCTTCTCCATGTGCCCCGCCACGATCTTGTCACGGCCACCACTCACATTCGACAGAACAGCAGGACATTCCATTGATTTCCTCCGTTGTCACGTAAATCAATTTTCCTTAAGTAAACCAAAAAAACGGCGAAACAGTGGCTGCGTAAAAAAAAAAAAAACAGATATCCCAGTGTTATGTCACACTTGTGATTTCATCTCACCATATATTCTGTAATTCAATTTAAAACTCTGATAACTAGAAGTAGAGGTTTACTCCTGCTGAAGGAAACGAATAAATATCGAGTATGTTACACATAAAATAAACATTTTCTAGTTAAGAACGTAAAAAAAATAACAATATTTGGTATTTAAACATGGATTAAGACGTTCCATGATATATGTGCTTATTGTTGAAATGACTAAAAGTGGGGGTTTACTGAATACTCAAAATTAAAAAATGCAAGTGTTGGGATTTGTAATAGATAAGAGGAAAAACAGTACAGAACAATATTTGTAGAAAATAAAATTGTTGATTTGATTGGTTAGAAGCTATTTTTACGAGAACAGAGATAATGTGAACTTCCTATTACCCTCCCCTGTCTTATTCACGAACTTGATCTTTATTTTTACACTTATTCATCGATCAAACACAAATAAAATGGAGACGAATGTATGTATTTTATATATATATATATATATATATATATATATATATATATATATATATGGACATTTGAAATAATTTTGCAAAAATTGAGCCGTAATTGTCCCTGGAGGAAAATCTATAAAAGACGTATAAACGTATACATTAAGAAGTATTTGGCAAATGTTAATGTTTTTTTGATGTGTAATGATTGTGTCTCCTGTTATCGGCCAATAGTTTCTGTAAGTTATGTGTAATGCCTATATCGACAGTTAGTCAATAAGTAATTTACTATTAGAGTTTCGTTCCAGCTTCTACAATGCTCGTTCAAAACTACACACACACACACACACACACTATATATATATATATATATATATATATATATATATATATATTTATATATATATTTGGCTGTTAAATCTTTATCAGTTGCGATTTTTGGCTGATTGTTGCTCTATAATATATGATAAAACTTAATATCAATTTCATTTACTGCTGAAACTGGACCAGGTGTAACAGCGGGGTTCAAAAAACCGAAGAAGTCCAAATATCCCCGTATTAAGAGTAAGTTCGTAAGATTTTATATTACCAGTCTTTTCGCGAATCTAATTTTCTTAATTACTCTTCTATGCGTTTAACTCTAATAATAATCTAGACGTCTTTATTTTAATTGGAATTTATTTAGGTAGGGACTGTAGGGGATTTGAATAAAAGGTTTGAACAGTTGCGCCATTCCTCAATAGCTGATTTTCATTGTGAGATATCTTCTAAAGAAAGAAAATGTAGGAAATGACGTCATTTACTACTCCTGAAAGGAGCACACAGACTTTTACTATTTCCAATAGATTCCTCAATAAAATAACTCCTGAGCCCCACTTTCGAGAACTTAAGAAGACATTTGCTGGGGAAAGGGTCCTAATTTTATGGGTGTAAAAACTTTTTTTAGATGCTTCTGAAATTCTACCTCTTTGGATTCCATTATGGTTTAAAAATAGCCTCTGAGTTTACAGAGATCGGTAGAATTATGTGTTTGGTCTGAAGCGTTCCCTTTGCAATGCTGTTTGCTTTATATTTCCTCGATTACTCTTCCCAAAGACCTTGTAGAAATTCGGCTCTCACTCTCCCTCTTTAACTCCAGTTATAAAAGTCTGTCGGTGGCTGCGTAAACTAAGCCGATATTCCACTTGCAAGTGTAACAAGCTACTCATGTCAACTCAACACATATCCTATGTTTTCAATTAAAAAATAAAGAATAGACTCAAAAAAAGGAAACCCAGAAAAGTCTCTTAATATTGGAACTACGACAAAAATGCATAAAACAATAATTGTAGACCATCGATATTGTAACCAAATTGGTTCTATAACATTTTACGATCCGACTTATTATAACGGAGATATTTTGAATTTTCAAATTCCCGTCTTCTAAACCCGCACCATTCCTGATTTCATTTCAGTCATTAACAAATATGATCATATTGGCCCTGAATGAAACGGTTAAATATCGAGAAAAGATGAAATAAATATTTTCGAGACAAGGATTAATATCTTTATTTATTACGTCCCAACACAACGTACTTGCATGCATCTCACTTATATTTCAAAGATTTGTTGAAAATGAGATTTGATATTTATGCTTGGATTAAGATGTTTCTTTATAAATTCGCTTATTGTTAAAGTGCGATGCCTAAAAAAAACTCCATTTTTAGGCTGAAAATTAAAAAATCTCGTCTAATAATTAAGATAGAGGCCATGGATATAACAAGATTTATAGTGAATTAAATTTTCAATAAGATAGGTTTTCGATCCAAAGTAACATAGATATTTTCACCCCCCCCCCCATTGGGGATATATAAGAAGAAATGAAAATAATTATGAATAAATAATGAAAGGAATAATAGAAGAAATTATTTTGGGAGGCATAAAATTAACCTCAAACTTGTTGTCGTTGCTTTAAATTCCGGTTTGATTGATTAGACTTGCTTAAGCGATCTTGAGCAGATTTCCCTCAAAGTATCTAAATCTAATATCCGTTAATGGCTGGAATCGGACCAAGTACAAGGGGGTTTAGAGAATGTGGGGTGTGGAGAATTCAAAATATCTCCGTTATTATGAGTTGGAGCGTAACATTACATAGAACCAATATTTTTAAAATATGGATGTACTACTAGGCTCCTCTTTACATTTTTTTGTTTTTAGCATTCAATAAAATCCTACTCTATGTATTGGGTTTTTACTTCTAAAGAGAGAATATAATGTGAGACGAAATAACTGCTCTGTCATTGCAGAACGTGGAAAATCTGCTCTGATTAAGCAGAACCTGCGCGACGAACTTTATTTTTTAAGAAAAAGTTAATTAAAATAAAATTACAATTTGCGATACGTAATTTTAATGAAGAAACTGAAAATATTGTCAATTGTGGTAATAATTGGCGTTAATCACAATAGCAACATGGTCTTTTGAATAGGATTGAGCAACAATGACCGATATTTTCAAAACATTTTCGTTTTGATGGGTCGTTTTCGATCCGAAGTAACAAAGGTATTTTGGATTTTCGAAATTCCCTCCTTTTAAACCTCTACCCCTCCCACTGCTCTGATATTAACCGTTAACGAACTTGATATTTAGTTTTACATAAAACGATCATATATCAAGACTTCATATTCAATACTTAATTAATTTACCAAACTTGGTTGGTGATATACAAAAATTGTGAACGCTAGAGCGGTAACAGACATGAATATATATATATATATATATATATATATATATATATATATATATATATATATTATATACACACACAATTTTGAAAGGATCTCATTTTCGTAATCTCAAGATCCTCAGTCAGGAAGAATCAATGGACATTTGAGGACAAAATACCGTCATGAGTACAACCTCACTTGCTGATTTCTTTTAAGGGAAATTTGCTGATATATACATACACTAAGAGAGAAACAATTCTGTAATGTAGGGAAGTATTGTATTATAGCAAGCGGAATGGTTCTTTGTAGTAGCAAATAAACTGGCATTTAATATTTTCAGCAATATTTCTCTTTATATAGCTCCAAAGCCTATACGATACGTGCGTAAATTATAACATAATACAATGGTTTATTTGTATTTTATTGCCGGTTATCTGTTCTCGTATTAATACATAACTTGTTCCATTCGCTGAAAAGGGTTTCAATGTTCTCCGCCCATCTACACTATGAATTTATGACATACAATTTATTTGAGTTATTATTAAGTGACGAATAATGGCTATTTCTGTGGCAAAGTGTTTTCAACATTAGGTTTTCTATGAGCTTATTTCCCTTAAGAAAATCAGCTATTGAAGTTGTACTCATGGCGTGATTTTCGAAAAATGTCCTCAAATACCCATGGATCCTTCCTAGGAGTTGACGTAATTGAGAGCAAAATTATATGCAATTTTTGTTTGATTGTTACCAAACTCAATATTTAAACTTTATGTAAATCTATAGATCAAGTTCGTTAACAGATGAAATGGTATCAATCTCATTGAATATTTAACTTACTGTAAATGTTGTAATTATGTTTTTTAAAAATTTTCAATATTAGCCGAGATATTTGCAATTTTTAGTTTTTAGCTTTCAGTAAATCCCCACTTTTTGTCATCACACTTAAAAAATGTAACGTAGAGAATGTATCATGAAACACCCTATTTCAAGCGTTAATACCATATATTGTATTCAATAGATCTTCAACAGATGAGAGCAAATACGTGTGATGAAGTCATCAATAAATATTTTAATTTTTGTTAATCGCTATTTAACAGTAGTATTCATTAACAAAGATAATATTAGTTAATGGATGATATAGGACTAGGAATGAGGGGGGGGGGTAGTTAGGGGAAATCGAAAGGGGGAATTCGGAAATTCAAAATATCTCCATTATTGTGAGTCGGTTCGAAAAATGTTATTGAACCAATTTTGTTAAACTAAGAGTTTTCTACAATTCTTGTAACTCAAATATTAAGTGAATTATTCGTACTTTTCCTTTTCAGCCTTCACTAAAGCCCCGTTCGTAGCGTTCTTTAATTATTGGATTTTTATTTTATAATAAAGAATATATGGTGTGCACTTGCGGAATCTGCTTAGTTTCGGAGCCCCTTTGTGACGGACATTTAGCAGATTTCCCTTAAGCTATTGAGGTCTTACTCATGACGCTAGTTTTGAAAAAGTTCGTCAAATGTCCATCAATCCTACCCAGGAGATGATGAAAATGAGGCCCGTTCAAAATTATATATGTATATATATTTGTCTGTTAACGCTCAAGCGGTCGCAATTTTTGTTTGATCGTTACCAACGTTCATATTTAATCGTTTTATGAAAAAGAAAGATCAAGTTCGTTAATGGCTGAAATTGGACCAGTGGGAGGGTGGGTTTGAAAATTCGAAATATCTCCGTTATTATGCGTCGGATTGAAAATTTGTATAGAACCAAACTTATTGCAAATTAAATTTACTATAAATATTGTTCTATACATTTATTCTCTATCTTGAATATTAACCGAGATATTGGCATTTGTATTGTGTGTGTGGTCGGCAGGAGTCGGCTATGTTTGGGACTCTCCGCCGAGAGCTATTGCGGCCGTTTTCGTAACTGTTCGCCACTCGTGAATAGGTTTAGAGATTCCTTACTACTACTGTTATTATTAGGCAGATTTCTCTATTGTAAAACTTCAAGTGGGAAATCTGCTTAGTTTACGCAGCCCCTTCGAGACGGACTTTTTTAAATTTAGGTATTGGAAAAGGCCTAATGCACATTTGGCCAGCAACAGTATTCACAGGCTAGATTAGAATACATATTAATATGTGCTATTATAAACACCAATATCATATAATCCGAAATTATTTTTTCCCCAATTGCTAGAAAACCTGTAATACACTGTTCTTTTGGGGTAGATATGAATTTGAAATAGTACATATTTATGAGCGCCATGACGGGTTGTTGATCCCATCATGAATCTGAATATGCAAAGCGGAAAGACTTCCCATTATAACATTAACATAATTACATTATTTACGAGTAATGTTTTCATTTACAAGTACTGCTAGTTTCATGTACAATCTTTAATAGTTTTATTTGAAGAATTGAGGCTTGTTAGTTTTATAAATGAATTTCATTAATGTGCAGTAAAATGTACGACTGCCAGTCTAAATAGAATTTATTAGTGTTCCATACTAAGTAGAATTTATTAGTGTTCCATACCAAATACAATTTGTTAGTGTTCCATACTATATACAATTTATTGGTGTTTCATACTAAATACAATTTATTAGTGTTCCATAATAAATAGAATTTATTAGTTTTCCATACTAAATACAATTTGTTAGTGTTCCATACTAAATAGAATTTATTAGTGTTCCATACTAAATAGAATTTATTAGAGTTTCATACTAAATAGAATTTATTTGTGTTTCATACTAAATACAATTCATTAGTGTTCCATACTAAATACAATGTATTAGTGTTCCATACTTAATAGAATTTATTAGTGTTCCATACTAAATAGAATTTATTTGTGTTCCATACTAAATACAATGTATTTGTGTTCCATACTAAATACAATTCATTAGTGTTCCATACTAAATACAATGTATTAGTGTTCCATACTTAATAGAATTTATTAGTGTTCCATACTAAATAGAATTTATTTGTGTTCCATACTAAATACAATGTATTTGTGTTCCATACTAAATACAATTCATTAGTGTTCCATACTAAATACAATGTATTAGTGTTCCATACTTAATAGAATTTATTAGTGTTCCATACTAAATAGAATTTATTTGTGTTCCATACTAAATACAATGTATTAGTGTTCCATACTAAATACAATTCATTAGTGTTCCATACTAAATACAATGTATTAGTGTTCCATACTTAATAGAATTTATTAGTGTTCCATACTAAATAGAATTTATTTGTGTTCCATACTAAATACAATGTATTAGTGTTCCATACTAAATACAATTCATTAGTGTTCCATACTAAATACAATGTATTAGTGTTCCATACTTAATAGAATTTATTAGTGTTCCATACTAAATAGAATTTATTTGTGTTCCATACTAAATACAATGTATTAGTGTTCCATACTAAATACAATTCATTAGTGTTCCATACTAAATACAATGTATTAGTGTTCCATACTAAATAGAATTTATTAGTGTTCCATACTAAATAGAATTTATTAGTGTTCCATACTAAATACAATTCATTAGTGTTCCATACTAAATACAATGTATTAGTGTTCCATACTTAATAGAATTTATTAGTGTTCCATACTAAATAGAATTTATTTGTGTTCCATACTAAATAGAATTTATTAATGTTTCATACTAAATTCAATTCATTAGTGTTCCATACTAAATACAATTTATTAGTGTTCCATACTAAATAGAATTTATTTGTGTTCCATACTAAATACAATTCATTAGTGTTCCATACTAAATACAATGTATTAGTGTTCCATACTTAATAGAATTTATTACTGTATCATACTAAATACAATTTATTAGTGTTCCATACTAAATACAATTTATTAGTGTTTCATACTAAGTACAATTTATTTGTGTTCCATACTAAATACAATTTGTTAGTGTTCCATACTAAATACAATTCATTAGTGTTTCATACTAAATACAACTTATTAGTGTTCCATACTAAATAGAATTTATTTGTGTTCCATACTAAATACAATTTATTAGTGTTCCATACTAAATTGAATTTATTTGTGTTCCATACTAAATACAATTCATTAGTGTTCCATACTAAATACAATTCATTTGTGTTCCATACTAAATACAATTTATTAGTGTTCCATACTAAATTCAATTCATTAGTGTTCCATACTAAATACAATTTATTAGTGTTCCATACTAAATAGAATTTATTTGTGTTCCATACTAAATACAATTCAGTAGTGTTCCATACTAAATACAATGTGTTAGTGTTCCATACTAAATACAATGTGTTAGTGTTCCATACTAAATAGAATTTATTAGTGTATCATACTAAATACAATTTATTAGTGTTCCATACTAAATACAATTTATTAGTGTTTCATACTAAGTACAATTTATTTGTGTTCCATACTAAATACAATTTGTTAGTGTTCCATACTAAATACAATTTATTAGTGTTCCATACTAAATACAATTTATTATTCTCTCTCTCTCACTCTCTTTCTCTCTCACTCTCTCTCTCTCTCTCTCTCTCTCTCTCTCTCTCTCTCTCTCCCTCACTCCCTCCCTCCCACTCTCTCTCTCTCTCTCTCTCTCTCTCTCTCTCTCTCTCTCAATGTACATATCGCTAATTGCCACTTTTTACAATACGGGTATAACATGAGAATGATTGCATATTAACTGCACGTGATACTGGATATTTGCGTTACGTGATGAATAAGACAGGATGAAGTTTCTACATGGCTTAATCAAACCTTTATATTCCATCCGTAAATAATTTATAATTAAAACTGTCAAGGTCAGGTAACAAGTTTATTGTTTCATATATTTGAAGGAGTCTCATATTCCCATTCATTTAAATATCGTGTTAGGTATAGTTCAAATTCTAGTCAAAAAATAAGGTCTTAGATGGCGTCATGAAAAGACGTATTTGCATTATCTCAACAAACAATATTTTGTATTTAAGCCTCTTTCGTGATTTATAAATATTTTTATTATTTATTAACCACCACGTTTTGCTACTGAGGCTGATTGGGACGGGTTTTTATCTGCGGGACTAAGGATTTTATTTAATGAGTCCGTCACTAAATAAATTTCTATTGTCCCCAGGCGGGAATCGAACTCGCCACTCAAGGCTTACCATGTGACATTAAGCCCAACGCTTTAACTCACATGGCTAACCCGAGCCCCGTTTCATAATATATTCGCTTAAGGTTGTTTAGTGTGGTACTAAAAGAGTGAGTTTACTGAAGACTGAGAATTAAAAAAAAATCACGGTTAATATCCAAGGAGGATAAATTGTGTACAATAAAATTTACAGAAAATTACATTTACATCAAGATTGATTATACATGAGTGATATTTTTAATTTTAGATTTTCTCCTCCCCTAAAACCCCTCTATTTCCGGCCTGATTTCAGCCGTTAGTTTTACATTAAACGTTTATATGCAGAGTTTGGTGTCCATGGAACAAAACCTGCGACCACCAGAGCTGTAGCAGACGCTATATATTATTGCGTATACAGGTAAAATATTGAACGTACTTCATTTGACGCTTGAAGAAACTATTGCAAATCATGAGTACTTGATATTTTTAGCGGGAAATGTGGTGATACCGATATCCCCATTGTGTAGAAGTGACTGCCTATTTTTCCGGATCGTAGCTATTACCAGAGAAGATGGGAGCTAAGTGTGAAATAGCATCACGTACCTTGGGAGAAGCCAGACATTGCTGACCCGGTTCCTTGGCTGGCAGCGTGCGGCCTGCAGTAGAATGCACTCCCGGTGATGCAACTCGGCGTTTCGTGACCAGCCGTCCTCGTGACCGGTGACTCGCTCACATTTACAGTCGCGTCTACTCCGATACACTAAATCTTTGTGACCTCCCCCGGGCCCCGTCTCGTGATCAGCTCGACTCTAACAAGCGGTCTGGTCCCATCTTCTCACAGCTGAGAGCATCCTCTCCATGTTCCAGTGCAGTTGTTAAACCCATCATAGCTTTCTTCGTGCTATTATGTGCAATGGAAGCGGGGCTGTTTCCTCTCGGCAAACAAACGTGTACTTTCCTCTATTTGAAGTCTGTCCCGAGCACGACCCGACTTGTTTGAATCCTTTATATTCCCAATAATAAATTGTTATTTTATCAAGTCTTTTACTAGCTAAAAGCAAATGTCCTTTAAGAGAATTCAGCCAAGACTTTGCTTTAATGACGCAATGTTTCTAATCTTTCTTCCTATTTTCATAGATTCTACCTTTTATGTGGACAACAAGTGGCCCGCGGGCCTGTAGTAAGGTTTGATTCGGCCCGCGAGACATTTTGAAAAACCCAATTAAACAAAAATATTACAATACCTACTCCAAATGAGGAAGATGAAGTGAGATTTGTGCGTTTGGCAGTACTTATAAATGCGAACAGTTCTTGTCAATGATGAAAGTTAAATCAAAACATCGTACAGGGCTGACTGCCGATAATTTGGGAAATTGTTTTCGTCTTTGTATCAGTGGAATTAATCCAAACATTCGAAAAATTCAAGCTAATTGATTTCGGTGTCACTATGTAACTTTCGTTGTTTGTAATAATTCCAAATTTTACGATTTAATTATAATGTACCTATTTTAACTAAAGTTTGGCCCGCAACATGTCAAAGGTTTGCCATATCTTTTTTAGATAATAGACATGGAACCGTTCCGTGTCATTCATGGAATAGACTTGGTAAGTTCACAAAACCCGGATTGCCCCTTAATGGAATTCTGCTATTGAGGCTGAGCTTTCAAATAATTTTTACCTATCCACCAAAACGAAAATGAGGTCCGTTCAAGACTTATGTGTATTTATATATATATGTCAACTATCTAGTAACCGTAATTTTTGTTTCGATATTTTGTTGTGTGATAACATCAATTAAGTTTTTGCTGTCTTGCCATGAAAATGTTTATTTGCTCTATACTATACTCCATATTTACTTTAACTGTCTCCTTCAACGCTAAAGAACATTAGTTAATGACTGAAATCGGACAAGGAATAGGCGGGACGAAGGATTTAGAGGAGGGAATTCGAAAATTCGAATTGTATCCGTTATTAGAGTCAGATCGGAAAATGTTATAGAACCAATCTCGTTAAAGTATTCGTTAATGTCCTAGAACGGTTGTTCTATGCATTTTCCCGTTGTTTAAAGTCAAGTATTAAGCTAGTTCTTCGTAATTTCTTGTGTTCAGTCTTCAATAAACCTCCACTTCCACTCATCGGATTGTTACTAAGAAATAGAGAATATATTGTGAGGTGGAATCAGCAGTGGTTCATACCAGCACGTTGGAAATCTGATAACTTTACGCTGCACCTGCGTGACAGAATTTTTTTTCTTTGAGTTGGGTAGAGCCGTGGGAAACTACAGATATGAAAAGAGATTGATTGTTTGGTTTATTGGTATTAGAGAGTGAGTGAACCCCGGGACAGTGAAATCAGCATCAGGTGTCAGTGAAATGTCAGCTGATAGCTCACGTACTCCACAGCCTCCACGATAGCAATTTCCCATTGTTCTTACCCAACAGAGAGAAAGGACTCATCCCCTCCCCCTCTACATCTGTTGAAGAATCGATACTTTTACTTACTTTATCTATTGATAATGTTCCTTTTAGTAAAATCCAAACACCGATTCAATATTTGAATTAGTCATTTAAGTTTTTTTTAGTTTTATTTAATTGGTGTGAGACCAATTAAATAAAACTATTATACTTTCAAAGCCCTGAAATAAGAAACCCTTAAATATTTATTATTATTATTTATTAAAAACGAGTTTTTGCTTTTAAGGCTAATTGGGAAAGGCTATCTTTCTAGCTAGGATGGGAATAAGGATTTCATTTAATGAGTTTAACACTAAATGAATTCATATTGAACAAGCGGGAATAGAAGTCGCCACTGTCGGCCTACCATGTTACATTAAGGCCAATGCTTTATCTCGTGAATGGCTAGCCATATATTATATATGTAATGACTGATTTAAAAACAAAATATGACATGGAGTTCATATGATTTCCTTCTACACCCTTTAAGTTAAATATACAAAATGTGTTTTCCTGAGCTAAATGTAATTTTTTTTAATATATTTTATTTTATTGAGAATATAACTGCCTCCATTTAAATGCATTTGGTAATGTGTGATATGTACAATACAATAGTCTCTCCATCACTCGACAGAAGCTACACCCCTTCACCACAATGAGAGGGAGCAGCCTCTCCCTGCCTGGCAAGGAAGTTAAGAGCTAAGGAGGAATGACACTTGATAAGAAAATCGCCACTGCTATCACTTAACTTTACACGTCTATAGGAGACCTCTGGGTCATTGTCTCTTGAGGCGCCGCGAAGGGGAATATGGATGAGTGGTACTGGAGAGGGCTATGACTTCTGGATTAGGATGATAGGATAGCCTGCTGTGGAATTTTCTGAATCTTAAGGGAATTAGGTCCTTTGCAAATGGGATATTAAGATCTTTATGGAAGGTGTGATTTGCAACATAATATGGACCATCTACTACGGTGCATAAAATTATTAGCAGATTTCCTTTTGGTTGGAATCATGAAGCGAATTTCGAAAAATTTCGTATTAGCATTTTATAGTTTTGAGCCTGCAGGAAACACCACTTTCTTCATGGCGCAGAAACAATAAGCCAACATTTATTGAAAAGTCTCATTCCAGGATTCAGATCTAAATATTAATTCCAAGGGCGTTATTATGTGAGATATCTGCAAATATGTTTCGATGTTAAGTTCTTCACTCGAAAATGTTTATTTGGTGAATACAGTGTTTAACCTTGTCATATTCGTAATGACACACTAGTGATCTCGTCTCGCCATACATTCTATATTTCGAATTAAAAAACTAATACTGAGATTTTACAGAATGCCGAAAACGAGATTCTAAAAGTAACTCCCTTTATAATTGAGGTACGAAAAAATTCACTGAACAACAGTTATAGAACATCAATAATTTAACAATATTGTTCTAGAACCTTTTTTGGGTTTAATAAAGGAATTTCCACCCTGACTCCAAAAGGCTGATAACCTGTAGATAACCCGTCCCAATTAGCCATAGTAGCGAAAAGTGGGCTTTAATAAATAATAATAATGATAATTCATGAAAGCAATTTGTGTATATCATTATACACCCTATGGCAGACCGGTGATCTATATTTTGTATGTATTTATGTACTTGATACTTACTCTTGTAACTGGAGTTGCGGTAATATTAGTATCCTTAAGATTGCACTTTTTTTGCATTTGTTACACTTGATTTGGCTTAGCTTATGCAAAGTGAAAGGCAACCTCATTAAGAAATGTGTATTCGCTTGAGCGAACTCACAGGAAATCTATATTTTAAGTTCAGAATGAGTTTTTCTTACATGATGAAGTTGAGTGGCGAGTTCGATTCCCGGCGATAGGAATTTATTTAGTGACGAGCTCATTAAATAAAATACTTAGTCCCACCCTGGCTAGAAAATGTTGGTAACCTGTAGATAACCCGTCTCAATTCATAATAGTAGCAAAACGTGGATGTTAATAAATAATAATAATATTTTAATTTGAATAAGTAAGGAACAATGTTCATTTCACATCTGTTTTTTTTGTTCTATTTATTGAAGTCCATTTTTTGTTGCTATGGCTAATTGGGACGGGTTATCTGTAGGTTACCACCCTTTTCTAGCCAGGATGGGACTAATGATTTTATTAGAGTTTGTCCCTAAATTACACTTGGACCTTTATTACATTAGATACGCCCAAATACAATTGGAAATCGTAAATGTGATGAGATGAGATCTGGGTGTCATCTAGCATGCGAGAATTCTCCTTAGTTTTCGCACCAACTACGTGTACTTTTAATTTTTTGTCCAAGTACAAAGTTAATGTCTTATACCTATTTCTTTATTGTTTACTTATTCTAGTGCCATTGTATGAAAAGGACAAGGGGAAAGTCAATTCTTTTCTTGTGAAACTCTGGTCAAAGTGTGTTTGCTTCTCACGCTTCTATTTGTCAAACGGGTTAAGGACCCTTCAGCTCTAGTGATGGCGGTGAGAACACCTGTCACCCTAAAATTGTAGTGTGAATCTAACTTTGGCCTTCATCTTACAAATTTCGTATGTGGAAATTCTTATCGAATCACGCATTTAGGAAGCTATCGTGCCAAGCCAAAGTGGTACGTCTCGGTTTACCATCGTTTTGCTTAAACTATGTATTTTTTATTGCCTTCACATTAATGCCAATAATATAGGCAGCCTTAGTGATTTTTTCTGTAATGAAATTAGTTTGATATATCGCACAGTATGGTCAGTTGTCATTGCTCCATTCCAATGCCTTCTTATGTTAATGTTGAACTCACGTTCTAACGTCTACGACTAAGTCACACACTCACGAGAGTTTCGAGTTTTTTTTTTTTTTTTTTTTTTTTTTTTTTCAAATGTCCATCGATCGTCCTTATGCGATGACACGAATGATGGCTGCTCAAAATTTTATATATATATGGACGATTTTTGCGTGATCTTTACCAAACTTGTTATAGCATATCATGTAAAACTATCGTAGAAGTTAATTAACGGTTGAAATCGGGCTGGGGGAGGGGAGTGGGTTACGAAAATGTAGCATATCTCAGTTTTTATGAGCCGGATCGAAAGGATTTTATAGGACCTATCTTGTAGTAACGTTCTACAATTGTTGTTGTATACATCCCCCCTTCTACTCATAGAATTTTGAATTAGAAACAGAGAATAAATGTTGAGATGAGAACAATAGTATGTCACGTGGAAAATATGCTTTGTTTACGTAACCCCTGCGTGACGAACTTTAACGTACACTTTAAAAAATCAATATCTAATTTTTTTCTTTTTTAGAAGTTCACCCAAATACTTAATCTTCGTCATTTCAGAATCCTTCACAGCATTGAACTATCTCTACCGGGTTTGCTATTAGATAATAAATAAATAGTTTATGTCGCACAATATTTGGATCTCGTTAAACAAACAGGTGGTTTATTGGAAAGCAGCCTAATTTAATATTTGGTCCAATGTATTTCAATTATTGCTGCAATTAGCGAACAATCTATTCAGTTCGCAATTAAAAGGCCCGAAATGCAATGCCGTAATCATGGGCCATTACTTATTTCTGTGTTACTTGAAACGGAACTGTTTAATAGCAATTATGCCGCGGTAAAAGGCTTATGTTCTGAATTTGTAACAGCCTGCCTTTGAATTCACTAATGCAGCAAATTCTGTCTAGTTTCTTCTAAAAATGAAATCGAATTGGTAGGCTTTCGACAAATACCGTATTTACCTACTTACTTTCAGATGCTCTAAATTTCAAAATGTTCATGTTTCCAGATTATTCAAAATTTTCCTCTAATATTCACCGATACTGCGAAGACGTAGTAGAAATGTGGTACATCGAAATTTGTGTATTTACCAAACTAACTAACTCCTACCTGGAGGGCCATAAAAAGAAGTCCTTACAAACATTTTGATATATGAGCTGTTTTAAGTTTAGCGCTCGCTAAAAGTTTTTATTGGTTTAAATATTTTTTATGAAGTATATGGTCAAGATTATTGCTATAAGCGAGAGGAGTCGGAAGAGGTACAAATTAATTCTTCCTTGGTTTGGTTATGACTCAGTTTTGAAAGTCTTTGTAAAAATGCAATACGCTAGAATCCTTGTTTATAATTTTTTCTGTAATTGGAAAATTAACGAGTTAGATTTCTTTCTTTCAGCCTTCAGTAAACCACTCCACTAATTCTGTTATTTCCTCTCGAAGCAACTGTATCACTGATCATCCTCCACCGATCTTAAAATTCAAATTCATTGGCCTCGGGAGAAATAGAAAATAGAAGTAAATGACGCCTTCAGCACACTTGACATACTCTTTGCTAGTTGCCAAACTCGATATTTAATCCCTCTACGTAAAAACAATGATAAAATCAGTTAATGGCCTAAATAGGAACGGAGAAATAAAATTTCCATGATAATGAATAACCTCAAAAATTGTTATATAACAAATCTTGTTAACATTGTTATTTCCTTCAAGTGTTGCTTTATTTATTTACTCTTAGCGTTCCGCTTTTTTAGCGATATACACCGTACGTGTCATCGATGAGATAAAGTACATATACATACATACATACATTTTAAGTACATATATTTTAAATTGGTGTGATAATTAAAAGAAATGGGTGTTCAAATTAAAATTTGGTAGCTGTGACTTTCTATTAATATGCTATTATTATTTATTAACGCCCACGTATTGCTACTCTGGTTAATTGGGAGGGGTTATCTACAGGTTACCACCCTTTTCTAGCACGGGTGGGACTAAAGATTTTATTTAATGAGTTCGTCACTAAATAAATTCCTATTGCCTAGGCGGGAATCGAACTCACCACTCTAGGTTTACCATGTGAGATAAATATGCTATTAGATATTCATTTATCTCAAAAATCTCCGTGGCCTAAAATGAGCCTTTATAGTCATTTGTTGAGTCAATATATGAGTCTGGTCGTATTGGCTGTGATAACTCAGCAGTTTCTGTAATGTCATTTGGCATGTCGATGTTATCACATTTTCTGCGTCAGTCAGTAGTTTTTTTTTATCGTATGATCAACGTTTCTCGCAGTGGTTTTTCGAATTTAGCCAATTTGCGTACATGTGTTGATTTCGAATGGGCATTCCTTTTGCGGCATAAAACCTTCTATTCACTTCTACATAGCGATAGCTGGATGACCATTTATTTACTGTTGACTCTATCTGTTGAAGTTTAACGCTGTTAGTTTATAATTTTGTTATAAATCTACCTGAGAAGCAAAGAGCGTTTTTGATTAGCAAGCAGATGGGGCAATTTCCTGAAATTTAATCTTCTTGTGCCCAACCAGACTATTTAATCTGAAATTAAAATACTATTGTGCGGCGAATGCTAAAATATTAATCAGACTGAAATATTGACTGTATTATTTACTACTGCTACAGTATTTCTCAACCGTTTAAGGTGTTGGCGTGAATTTAGTAAATACTGTGATTAATGAGAATATTGTTCACTACTGAAAAATCAGTATTGCTGAACTATTGACAAGTCAGTTATATTTCTGTTGTGTCATCAATTTTACTGTGTCCAGCGCCCGCGATATATATAGATTGATGATCTAGAAAAATGTTTGTGTAACATTTTGTAGAATAAAATGATACTTATTTCACTTACTACTGAAACTAAGCTATTTAAGAAAGCTAATTAATGTTTTACTAAAACTATACTTGAAGTGAAGTCAAAACAAAATGAAAATAAATTAACAATTCTTTAATTCAAACGTGCCTGGTGAATTGTATTATCAGTTGTGTGATAAGAATGTTTGCAATCCAAGGCTCAAGGGAATCAAAAATCTATAACATCCCATTTATTATGAGCCAGATAGAAAAATTGTACATTACCATTCTTATTGCAACTGAAGTTCCTATAAATATAGTTCTATAAACTCTTTCTTTATCTTGAATATTTACCGAACGCATATTTTAATTTTGATCCTTCAGTTAACCTCTACTTTCAGACATTGTCGGTTATCTATAAGTACGCATATCATGAAACGTTTTATTCCAAACTTAAATACCAAATATTGTTTTCTTTACTTTCAGAGACACGTAGATATATGTTGTTCGACGTCATCCATTAAGATTTTACGTTCTTAACTAGAAAAAGTATATTTGATCTCCCGAAATGCTGGACGATAGTGGAACCAATTGATCAGGTTCAATAACAAGGCCTTGTTCTTTACTAGTGTTTTTATTTATGCAAAGTGCACTTTCACAGTCATTGCTCCATCGTCAGTGCCCGCTAACAAACATAAACCTTAAGACAAAATAACAAACGTAATAGCAAGGTCAACAGTGTAAAATCAGTCACAAAACAATAAAAAAAAAATCATACATATAATAAAACCATTAATAATAAAAATGAAAAATTAAGCATGCGTCATAAATTATGTTTTTATTGGTTGACTATTTTTTAACTTTTTTGTTGCTTTGATCCTGCATATGATTTGTATTTCATTGTTTTGTGACTGTTTTTACACTGTTGGCTAAGTTATGTTCGTTATTTTGTTTGCTAAGGTTTTTGTTTGTCAGGAGGCACTGACGATGGGGCGCTGACACTGAAAGTTCACTTTGTATAAATTAAAAAACTAGTTGAGGGCAAGGCCTTTTTATTGGTCCAGATATATTTGATCTATACCATAACCTTTTCATTCAACATTAAAGATCATATTCGTTCATGGCTGAAACCTGAGTAGAGTAGATTCTGAATAGAGTGGGTTATGAAGAAGGGAATTCAAAATTTCAAATTATCTCCGTTATTATGTGCTAGATAAAAATTTGTTATTGAATCGATTCTTCTTTAACTACTGATGTAGTGCAATTGTTGTTCTTTCCATTGTTTCGTAACTCAAATATTAAGCGAGATATTCAACCTTTGATATTGTCTATACTTATTTGCTTAAATCCGACCAGGAATAGAGAGGGTTTAAAGGGACAGGGAATTCCAAAACTCAAAATATCGCTGTTATTGTGAGTCGTATAGTGGCATGTTATTGAACAAATCTTGTTAAACTATTGATGCTCTACAATTGTTGTTCTATACATTATTTCGTACTTTAAATATTAAACGAGTTATTCACACTTTCTTGTTTTCAGTCTACAGTAATCCCCAACTACAACACGTCAGATTTATACTTAGGTATAGAGAATATATGGTGAACTGAGATCACTAGTGTGTTATACCTGGGAAACCTGCTTAGGTTCGAAGACATTTACCTAGCATTGCGTCATGAGCGCAATTTTGTTAGCTGAATTCCCTCGTGGAAAATATGTTTCAAAAAAAAGATTCCCACTGTGTGTATATATATGAGCCCAAGAGCCCCAAAAATCCTAAGTTATTCAGTCCTAGTATCAAGATTTGTACTGTGAGTGGAATGGCTATTGGCTAGTCCTAAGGAGGAAATGAGTCAGCCTGCATTATTCTATCTAGTGTTGACTTGCTCCTCAAACCCCTTCCCACGTGCTCCTACAGCCAGCACACAACACCAGCTGTCAACAACGTCTCATACAAACAGGAACACATGTCAAAATTGTTTCGCAGTTGAGAAACCAGGAGAGAATGGGGGGGGGGGGGTTCAAATCCCGTTAAGAATTAATAAGAGAGAGTGAAGCAGGCTCTTCGTAAACTAAGCAGATTTCTTAAGTGCAGTTCTTCTGACACCCTACTAATCTCATCTCACCATATACATTGTATTTTTTAGTAGATTTTCCCTCAGGAGTGGTGGTTGTAAGGGAGGCCTAAAATTAAAAATAGCGATATTTCGTTTTCTATTGGTTTTTATATGACAAATACAGATACTGTAGATAATGTAGGTTTAAACAAAATTTGTGTGTTTATCAATTATATTAAACATGTAACCTCTTTTGGGGATTTACTTAAGGCTGAAATGCAATAATACGAGTAACTCTTTTGAGTTGAAAAAATCTGCAGTTGAAGTTCATTAGTTTAACAAAAATATTGGTAATATCAGATTTTTCAATTCTAAACTTAAAATCGAGATATCTTAGAATTTACATTTTCCACACCCCCAGTCCAACGACCAATTTCTACCATTAACAAACTTTAACTCTAGTTCCATATGAAACCTTTAAATATCATGATTAGTGGCTGCTAGAATGTTAACTGACAAGTTCATATTTGCAAACGCACATGCGCGCCAACACACATACACACCCACACACCACTATAAATAACAACAAAGCTCAATTTGTCTTCGAAGGATCACACAATTTTAGAATTGTTGGAGATTTGAAATCATTTCCCAATTATTGCTTCATGAGTATAATCTAAATAGAAAATTTCCCTAAAAGGAAATCTGTGAATACATATCATTATGTGAATTACGTAATCTAATCTACATAATCACAAACAGCTTTATTCATATAAAAATAAGTTTGGTTAGGTATGATTTATATTTAAATATTTTCTTAAAATTAATTATTGTTATTATTTATTAACGTATCCTTTATGCTATTATGGCTAATTGGGATGGTTTTTCTACCGTTTCCCATCTTTTCGCCAGGGTAGGGACTAATGGTTTTATTTAATGAGTTTGTCGCTAAACAAATTCCTATTCCCTGGGTGGGAAACGAACCCACCACTTTTAGTCTTAGTTTACCAAGTAAGATTAAAACCATCGCCTTAATTCGCACAGCTAACCTGAGCTCCAAAAAGTAATAAGAGAAAAGTCTTAGAAACTCTTAGATTAGCAGTGATTTCTTTGCTGTGCTGCTCTTTATGTTGTTTCTAGCTCTAACTTATAGTTCCTTGATTCTATCTGCCTGTTTGTTCATTACTAACCGCTTACCAACCTATTATTGCGTCAGTGAAGCTCTTAGTAAAATAAAAAATGATTTTGAGAAAACAAGATTGTTTTTATTCTCATTCTTTGTATATATTTACATGTATGTATGTAAGATGTGATTTTCTGGCAAGGGACAAACTAACTTGTAAATATTTTTTATTGCTTTCCTTGTTTAAATCAAATATTTATATTTAACCAGTGTTAATTTGTTCACAATTTTTTTCATTCTATATCAATTGCAGCTGTATAAAATGTTACAGTTCTTGGATTTCCAGAATATTTGTAATCCTGTGTTGCAAAACGCATATGAAAAAATCGTCATTCAAGAGCTACATAATAAATTGTATTCTCATGATTTAGAGTATGGGTTTAACAAAATTTAATATTTACTATGAATAATCAAAATATTCTTGATGGAAAATATGCATGGGTGTGAGTGGATGGATTTTATCAACATACATCTATTATATATAAATATTGTCAACCCAAATGATGCTAAATTTTTATCAAAAAAATCAAGTATATAACAAGCTTAGTTTCTGTTAATGATTGGGAGAGTGCCTTTTTTTTTAGATTTGGTAATGTAGCGGGGTGTTAGGTTGTAATTGTACTATCCATGAAGGATAACTTCCATTGATATAGCCAATCCGATTCTGGCTAAATGAACCAATGTTTACTCTATGGTAATTTGTCACATCTTTTAACTGCTATTTTAATGGACTTAAGATATTTACTCTAATATATATTCTGCTCATTACACTGAAGATAAAACATGTACAGTTATTTATAAGCATTGAATTTATAATGAACTAGTAGGTGTTTGACTTGTAAAATTTCTTATTTATTTATTGACTAAGTTTCAAAAATGTGTACAAAGTATTTTAAAACTCATATCATGTTTAGTATTTTATTGCATGGCTTTATTTTTTCTATGCTTAGATAATTTGCTTTGTATTTTTCTGAAATTTTTTTCGAGATTATGTGGTTAGTCTCCTTTACCTTCAATGCCACATTCTTTTTTTTTTTTTTTTGGTGACTTATTTTTGTTTGTTTTTATCTTTATTTTCTTCTCTAATATGCAGGTGGTGGATGTGCCACAGCTGACATGATCTTACCATCTAAAAAAAGAGAATATGCTCTTGGTATGTTAGTTCAGCAACCAGTCAATGTTTCTAAAATGATAAACGTTTACTAACAATATCATAATGTTTTATCTGGGACTGGGAATATTACTTATGAATGTACTATTTTTTTTTTATTTTTATAAAAATCAGTTTAATAAATGATTCCTCAATGGCTATGTTTTAATTATATAACAACTATATTTATCACATTGACTTTTGAAATTTGGTCATCGGTATAATAGTTGCTAGGAGATTATAATGTAATAACCTTTTGCAAAATCCCCATTAATGGCCAGAAGCATAATTCAAACTTTTGTTGTGCATATATTATAATACATTTTAAAGGGCAATTAATTGCATGCTTATGAATGCCTAGGTATTTGAATCGTAGCCAGGGAAATATAATTAAGACAAATTATAAATAATAGTAATGCTAATACCTAGAGAAATTGTACGTTTATTGAGATTTATCGTTTAATAAACTACCATACACTAAGCACTTGGAAAATTATATACTATTCACTTGATACAACTTATTGATCAAGACTCTTTCAACGAGTTTCCTGTTTAACATTCATTCCAATCACTAAAATACACAGGATAAAAGTTGTTTATTTTGTTATTTAGAGTAACTTTTGTTATATACACTTTTGTCGTCTAACAAAGTATAAACGAGATATAGACTAAAAAATTAAAGTGGAAGCCAACAGTTTTATTGGGCGCTAACGATTGAACCGAACTTAACAAAACTCTATATGTAAATTAGCATTAATTCTTCCATGATTATAAGCTATATTAAATTTTTTTTTACGTTCGAACAGGATTGGGGGTTATAAGGGAGTCCTGAATAAAAAATTCGCGATATTTCATTTTCTATTTGTTTTTAGGAAAACGTGCACACAACAAAAGTTATTTTTTGTGTTTTTAAAAGTAGGTTTTGTTTTAAACATAATGATATTAAATCTAATATCCTAATCGCTTGAAATATCATGCAGGGCAAGTTCTGTCGGGTCCGCTAGTATATACATATATTTATTTATTACGGTCGCAATTTTTGTTATATCATTACCGAACTCGATATTTAATTGTTTCATGTAAAGAGAAAGATCAAGTTTGTTAATGGAAGAAATTGGACCTGCGGTACGGGGTTAAGAGGGGAGGTATTTCGAAAATTCTAAATATGTCCGTTATTATACTCACCCCACTCCCAATCGAAATAGTGAATAGGACCAATCTTATTGAAAATGTAATTTTCTATGAATGTTTTTACTATCTTGATTATTAGCCGAAATATTTGCATTTTTTAGTTTTCAGCCTTCAGTAAACCCACACTCCTACTCATGTAATATTACCAATAAGCTGTTATATTATGATGCACATTATTTGAAACGTAATTGCCAAATATTGTTCTCATTGAACTTTTACTTTTTGAGATCAATGCAAATACGTGGCACATTTGGGAAATCTGCTTAGTTTACACTACCCCGGCATTTTGTAAAACTCAAACTTAAATACTCAAAGAGTAGATGTAGGGATTTATTTGTATCGAATGAAAACGTTAAATATCGAGCACGGTATAGATGAAATAAATGTTTACAAGACAAGAACGTAAAATCTGGATTGATGACAGTGTATTTCTATGTCATCTAAGATCCGTCGGAAAAAATATTTGGTATTCAAGATTTGAATAAGTTCTTCATGATATATGTATATCGGGGGTTACATTTCGTGATAGAGGAAAAGCAAAAACAATATGTATAGGCAATTTATTTTACAATCGGAGTGGTTATGTAAAATTTCTTGATATTACTCATTATAACGAAAATATTTTGCCTTTTAGATTTTCCTCCTATATATATATATATATATATATATATATATATATATATATATATATATTTGAACGGACCTCATTTTCGTCTTCTCCTAGTTCGGATCAATGGGCATCTGAGGACATTTTTCAAAAATCGCGCCGTGAGTACTAGCTCAATAGCTGATTTTCCTTATGGTAAATCTGCTTAAGATCTTTAACTTATAAATGTACAAGAAAGACATGTACATTAGATTTTTGTTTCTTCATGATTGGTTCAACTCTTCCAATTGAAGTTAATTTTATTGAAATGTGGTGTAATTATCAAAACATATTTCTTTAAATAATCTACGTCATTAATTAATTTAATATGGTACACAACTTGAGTAACGAGTGTTCACATTTTTCATTTCTTTGAAAAATATTTATATAAATGACGATAAGGCGACTGTTGAACGAGTCATGATTGAGCGATATTTATCTAACAATTTACGAGAGGTTGCAACCTTGAGGATTGGGGAATGTTATATCGATGGGGACCGGGAAAAATACTAATTTCAATATGTTAATTCACTAAATTACTATGGCAAACTCATTTTCGTTAGAGTAAATTTCCATTGTAGCTAGTTTTAACCTTGGTCTTTTAGACAGAACACTATAATTGAGGTGTTCTATTAGCAGATTTCCCGTGAATGAAACCAGCTATTAAGGTCGTACTCATTTCGAAAACCTTCCATAAATGCCCATCAATCCTTACTAGGAGATGACGAAAATGAGGTCCGCCCAAAATTATATATATATATATATATTAACGTTGTAGCGGTTGCAATTTTTGTTTGGTCGGTATCAAGCCTAGTATTTATACGTTTTATGCGAAACAAAAGATCAAGTTCGTTAAGGGCTGAAATGTGGCCAGTGAAAGGGGGTTTAGAGGGAGGAATTTCGAAAATGCATAATATCTGTGTTATTATACGTGTTATAGAAATATTGTATAGAACAATATTATTGCAATTATTATTAATATTCTTATATAAATATTGTTATATTCATGTTTTTTCAATCCTCAATATTAACCGAGATATTGGCATTTTTTAGGTTTCATCCTTCAGTAAATTATGTAAATTTGTATGTCAGCGCACTTGAAAAATAAGACAATATACCCTGCGACAGACGTTTATTTTGATGCTAAAGTTTAATCAATTTTAAGATTTTATTCATTTCAGCAGATTTTGCTTAAGGGAAATCGAACTTTTTTTCAATCTACATCAATTGAAATGAAGGTCTTACCAATGTTCATCGTACCTTTCTATTTCTAAATAGTCATAACTTTTGTTTGATAGTAATAGAACTCGAGATTTACACGTTCAATGTAAAACTGAAGATCAAGTTCGTTAATGGTTGAAGTCGGGGTTTTAGATGTAGGGTGAAATGAATGTAAATATTACTGTTATTATGAGTTGGATCGAAAAAAGTTGTATAGTCAATATTGTTATAGTTTTGATATTTTTAAATTTTCGATTTATAGATTTTTCTCTTATTAGAAAATGATCAAAGTTAGTTGTATTTCGAATTGCTATAATAAGATATATGTTCAGAAAGTTGTCAAATTAACATCGTTTTTATTCACTGATCGAAATAAGTTGTATAACTGAAATTATTAACATTAAATTGTTAATTTAATATACAACGTCAGAAGATGGATGCAAATATTTTCTATAATACAATATCCTTGGTTCTACAAAATATGAATTTCGAAGGTAGTAAATAAGTTTCTGCTTGAAAGCAAACTTCCTTTGAGACTAATTTATTAAACTCATTTTTTTCAATCGTCAATACAAAGTTCGTATTTCGATTATCCGTGAATGTTCTCTGGTGCCAAATGACATTTTGGCACCAATTATCTCTAAACCCCCCTGCCCCTAAATCGATTTCAATCAAATTGGGAGGCCCACAACTTGATTACAAGTATTCAATACAAGTATTCAACTCAATATGAAATTTCAACATTCTAAGGCTAACCGTTTTAGAATTAGCTAGAAACTAGTCAAAATGGGTTCAATGGGGTTAAAAACGGGTAAATTCGTTGAAAATCGAAAATATAGTATTCATTTAAGGAAGAAAGAAAAAAGTCTCATTAATTACAAAGTTTTGTGGACAAATTTTTCTGTTTATTTGCAGCGTTGATAAAGGATAAAATATTATCCAGAAAAAAAATGGAGCAGATAGTTGCCGACCTTGCTCTAGATAAACGTGTTGGACTTCTAGTTTTACGATGTGGGTGTAATATTATTAGCCCCTGGACATTACCCTCATAACCTGGCTGGCTTCTTATGGATTGTTCAATCTATATTAACTCTCTGTTTATGCTTAGATCGTCATAAATGTTAATAATTAAATTTCGAAATATCTCTTAGCCGAATTTTAATGAGCCAATATTGTTACAAACTTAATTTTCAATAAGTATTATTCTAAGCACCCTTTTCTGCTTCTATCTTGAAATCAACCGACATATGCATTTTTTCATTTTAGTAGATTTTCCTCCAGGGAAATTAACTATTGAAGTCGATACGATTTTTGAAAGATTTCCTCAAATGTCCATCGATCCTGGCTAGGATATCATCCGTAGATAACATTCTACTAGATTTTTTATTTTAGTTTAATTTTTGTTGCAAACTTATTACTTTTATATTACCTCCAACTATATTTTATTTACAATTATTTAATTTCTAGTCAGTATCTCCGACTATCCGTGTGCAGCCATACTGACTTGTTTAATAAAGTGTTTTTATTAATTTATTGTCTTAGACTTCCATCACCCTCATGCCAGGATTTCTCTCAAAATTTATAGTTTCACATAGCTTTATTTTAACATTAATTTTATTTCGTTATATTTTATACTGTGTTTTAATAATTTTGAAAACATTTTTTCTTTATTTTAAAATTTTAATTGAGAGAATTCAAATAAATGATACCGAGCAACATCGCCTAGTTGCGGAGCTCGTCAAATAAATAAATTAATTTTTTAAGCCCACCTTATGCTACTATGGCTAATTGGGACGGGTTATCTACAGGTTACCACCCTTGTGTGTTTCTTTTAAACGAAACTAACCATCAGTAATTCATTAATAATTGTTTTCATTATTTAGTGACTCTTCCTTGACTTTAATAAAATATACAAACTATTGTTGTTAGTGGAGTATCATCACATTTCTCCTCCGATTTTCAATTTACGGGTTTAAAGAAGAAAATAAATATACAAATCAATTCCGAATTATTTAAGCCTATAAAGTTGAAGTTTTATTGGGGTAATAAAGTGATCAGCTTTTACATGATTGGGTTCAATAATAACCCCGTAGCCAAGGCCTTGATCCCAATAAATTTGGACACTAGTCAAGAGGGATTTTCTGAACTATTCTTACGTTCCGATGAATTGCTAAGTTCAAAGTCCTAGGTCTGATTATGAAGAATATGAGTGAGCTGTGTAACTATGCTGATTTGACGCACTGATGATCTCAACTCGCCATCTGTTCTGAATTTCTACCGTAACAAAAAACCAAACAAGAATGGAAATACCAGCTGGATATAAAATGTTTAGTGATTCAGATACAAAAAGTGAAAACCGCATTAGTTGGAATAGGTGTTTCCCCCGACTGATTACTAAAAAATACAAATATCTTGCATCGAGATTCAGCCTCACATTTATAGGAAAATATATTTGCAATAAGTTTGATTATATACAATTTTCCTATCCGATTCATAATAACATACCAATAACGAATTTCTGGTCTCCACCTCCTTCTAAGCCCTTCTCCCCAAGGGAGATTTCATAGATTACCTAATGTAGTCTTTAGTTTTCCATGAAATGGTTAAATTTCGAGTTTGGTATTTGGTTTTAATTATCAAATTAAAACGCTAGAGCTCAATGGTAGCTCCCAGTGGTTAAGACAAAGAGATCACGTGTTTGTCGATGAATTGTAACCACTTGTGCTAAAACCAAACTCAGCTTGGTGAACATATTTAATGAAATAAAAGGGCATCCATATAACCTTGGTTATTGGTCAATCAACCCCAGCTGAACTCATTTACTGTTTAATTGTCAGGTTTTTAGAGACCGTTTTTTGAAGGAACATACCTTGTTCTGAAGCACACCTTGTTTGATGTTTCGTTTAAGTCCATTTGGAGATCGCTTTCACACCTCCCAATCAGTATTGTTTATCTCATTGAGCTGTCCGGTCATACTTTGTTTTAAATTAAAGGGCATTAAAGACTAATCGAGATTCGCTAAATCAGCGGTCGGGAGATCTTGAAGAAACGCTGGGTTTATTAATGGCTGCTGGGGGATTGTCTAACGAAGCATATATGGGGTCAAGGAGACTTCCTATGCCGAACTTATGGATGAGCAGTGGCCTTTTCATTGGCGTTATTAGGTGAAAGGATATTGAAGCTGTTAAGACCTTCGTTTGAAGTTTGCTGAGTTTGATTTTGGTGCTAGTTATATGAGCACCTGTATCTTAGTCATTGCGGTCCATGAAGCAAAGGGGCAGAGGTCAGGAGCAAAGCTAAAGATATTCCGAGTTCAACAGGTTTGCCAATGATCAGAACTATAATACAAATCTGATTAAGTTAATGTTGATCAATGTAATCTACTTGAGGCAAACTCGATTTCTCTTTTTTTTTATTATCTGCTGGTAACATCTCTTTTTTTGCCAGGGTGGGCTCAGGATTTTATTTAATGAGTTCGTTATTAAATAAATGATTATTGCCCAGGAGGGGATCGAATTCACCCCTCTAGGCTTACCGTATGAGGTGAAGGCAAATGCCTTAACTCGTGTGGCTAACCTGAGTCCCATTTTTGTTTGTGCTTCGTAAGAACTTTGGAAGAAATCGTTTTAGTAGATTATTTGTTAAGACAAACGAACCTATTGACGTTGCATTGATTAAGAACCTACAATCGAATGAAGTCCACTGATCTAACCTAATATTCTAGGAAAATGAGTCCAGTTCGGGTTGATATATATGCAGCTATAGTTTGATCCGTATAAAAATCGATATTAAACTATTTTATGCAAAACAAAAAGTCAAGTTCGTTAATTGCGGAAATCAGATCTGAAAAAGTAAAGAATTAACATGAGTTCTTCTCATTAAGTCGTTATGCGTCCCATAGAAAAATTTCTAGGTCTATACTATTTTCTCTATTCTGAACTTACACGGGGTTATTGATACTTTTGCGTTTTCTGCTTTCAGTAAAACCCCCTTCTACAACGTTTTAATTTTTAAGATTTTTGTGTGCCTAATCTTATAACGTGAAGGTTTTGGAGAAGTCACTCTTTTCCCCTAGGTATAATGTACAGCGTAAACTTCAAGACTTGTATACATATGGTTCCGACTAAGAGAGACTCGGTGGATAAAAAATGAAATTCATTTATTTCCATTGGAATGATAAAAAACATAACAGCATACATTAAATATTTTTGGTTTTTTGTGACAAAAGCACTAATAATTAAGTCGATTAATTCTTTCCTTATTATTAGATACCAAACTATAACAATTCATTCCCAGTAACAATTCTCAACTACAAGGAAAACGTTTTAATGACCTACCGGCTTTAGAACTATTTATGATAAATTAATTTTGTTAACAATCTTAATAACATTCTCTAAATGAATAAATTGTATTTTTAATTTATTGGCACGGTTTGTTATTAATATTAAATTATTAAAGGGTGGCAAGATAATAAATTATTATTTGACGGTTTTCCTGCCATTATATAGAATTTTATATTGTAATCATATTTTATAGGCAGTGAAGTGGTGTAATGTTTGGGACAACCATGAGTGTGGGAAATCTGCTCACTTTACGGTGCACCGACAGTATGTGACAAAGACAATGTGCTTGTAAAAATTATTAATTGTAAATATTATTATTAAGCATTATTATAAAAATCCATATATTCATAAAGTTTATTTATGTTAAATTATTCTAGTGTTTAGCAGTTTTTCCTTGCAAGTCGTCCTTGCATTTGATTCTATTATTCGTTCATTGCCCTAGTAATATTCCGGTTATATACTCTTGTATTAAGGGAAGTCTGCTATTGAGGTTGTTCTCATGTCTCATTTTCGAACAAATTACAAATGTCCAATGGAGTCGGACCGAAAAATGTTTTGTAGTAACTTTGTTAATTATTTAATGTCCACTTTGTGGTCTGTACACTGTTTTTTTAACTTGAATATGAAGCAAGTTACTCTTATTTTCTTTACAGTTAACCCCACTCACACACAGGTGTTTCACTTTTCTGCAATTCAATCACTAATCATCTCATGTCCAACTTATATTTTAATGTTTTGTTACATTGTTATTTTCTTTTGTGTAGAATAGGAAATCGAGTTTCTTCGTCATTAGCGGAAATCTGCATGGTTGGAGTTTTATAAATAATGCTCAATTACGTTTTAGTTTTGTGCATGCTTAGTTTTATTTGTGTAAGATATGGAATTTTTTATTCATATTTGCATTGAGCCTAATTGTGTAATTCCAATTAACAAGTTATCTTCGGCTCTGAGAGACCGTTTTATCATGCCTTAACTTACAACATTATTGAAAAGAGGAGGATGCGATTAAGACGAAACTTTCTACAGCTATAAATTATTATCTCTAAACTTTTTTTGCATAGTTCTTTACATAGAGAGAGAGCTGACGGAAATGTTTCCTGTCAGAGGCCACGAATCCATTGATCCACTTGGCCTCCGGTGAATAGAAACGTCCTTGGCAATGGGAATATGATGGATGACCTTACAGATTTGCATTCGGTTCCGCTACTCATGTCAGAGAATCACTCTTCAGTTACAACATCGATACTGATGAAATGTTGTCATTGATTTATTTATATATTCTTTTTCTTTTCATTTTGTCAAATAAGTTGGTTTTTGGGGTGCCATTTTCTTCGACAAAGACTCTTGTCCGTCAGCTCACTCACAAGTCAAAATCGGTATCATTCTTGTTGTGTCTACAGGCTTACCATGATCTAAAGTCTATACCTTGTTGTTGCAACCTTTGTGTGCTTTCAGAAGCTGCTCTTTTCGTATTACTGTACTCACCGAAATCCATAAGATGTTTGATGTCTTCTAAAAAAGATTTTCTAGGCCTCTTCCTATGTCCAATGGCCATACCTTCAAATATATTTCTGATGAAATCGTTGTGCCTTGTGTTATGGCCAAGAGTTTTCACTCTCCTTTCTTCCATGCCACCGATAAGAATTTTGACCTCTTGACAAGACCTCATTTACACATCAATTTATTAAAAGAAATAGCCTACGATATCCTTAAGCTGAGAGAGGAAAAGATAATATAAAATTAATATTATGTCATTTTTATTGGTTATTAAATTGTACTATATAATGTTTTTTGTTTTATTTTATCAAGTTTAACTTTATTTTTTTTTTACATTTTAATATGTATATATTATTATATATAAAAATTGTTAAAACATTTGACAAAATGCACGCATAATGCAAATATGCATGGGATGTGCAGAAAATAAAATCCCTCCACATAGGGTTACTATGTAGAAGAAATAAAAAAAAAAAAAAAAAGACATCATTTAGAACTTCTATGCTGGATTTGTTTTTGAGTCCAACTTGTGCTGGCGATTCTGCGCCAAATCCACATTTCCATTGTATTCCCATTTGTGAAGGGTCCAACTTCGCTAATGCAAAGCATTTCACTCTAAACGAAAGACTTGAGAAACATTTGTTTTTTTGTTATCCATGATTATATACTTAATAGTTAAAATACTCCTTACGGTTATGAAGGCTAGTTTGCAACTGCCATTCTTATATCGACTTCAGCTCACTTTTATTGTCTTCAGTGATGGTGGTTCCTGGATAACATAACAAAACTCCTTTCCTTCTTAATTTATAATTTTTCAAATTCTAATATTTATAGTCTTTTTTTCTTGGCTTTGTTTCTTTTCTACTAAACAGACGTTGGTTTTATGTGCTTTTATCTTGAAGTGCTTACATGCTACGTCTGATAATTAATCGATCATGACAGAAGAAATTTTTATTTCCACAAGGACATGAAGTGATTCCCGTTCTCTTCTGAAGCAGCTCATCGACCAACAATGAAGACGAGGGACATCCCCTTCCATGTCAATAAAGGCTAAGTAGAGATAATTCCATTCCAGGCCAGAGATGTTTGAGAACAATCCCTCATAAGCTAACTAATAATTGCATTAGCCAGCATGAGTATCCAGACTACAACTTTAATATACCTCCAGATTTGTCTCTCTTACAATGTTTTAATGAGGCAGGCAGACCTGTTTGTTTACAATGTAGACGCTTTCTTTTGTAGAGGTTATTACAATGTAAATTGACTGAAATATTTCTCATTGTCATTTTTATTTGTTCACTTAATATTCACGGAGGTGTTAATTGTAGAAGTATGCAGATTTATCTATTGTAAAACTTCTGCTAATTTACGCAGCCCCTGCGTGTCATCCTTTTTTTTAAATTCTAGTTTGAGTAATATGCATTTTTTCTTTTCACAGGTAAGAAAGAGAACTTAATCCACGAGCTGTTTCCTGTAAGTAACATTTAGTGTTTGGTTAATATAATTTTTTGATAATAGTGTGGAATTCTATTAATAAATTTCTTACGTTCAAAATTGTCTAAGTTATTTTACATTAGAATTTCTTTATGGATAATTTTATTCTGAAGTGAATACTACATCACTTTAACCCCCTCCCCCCACCCGACAAAAAAGATTAAAAACATAAATAAATTTGGAGAAGAGGGTGTTAAATCCGATATTAAATTAACTGTTAATTAAGTAGAACTTTTCCGAATGGTTACCACTTCGGGCACTGAGTAAGTTCTGCACATTTTTACTACCTTGTACGAACGAAAGGAAATATTTTAATCGAAAGTATTACTTGTTTACAGTTTTCAACGGAATTTACCGTTTGACCTTCCCTGAAGCCATTTTGACTAGTTTCTGGTTGTCGTCTGTGCGTATCTCGCATAACTCTAAAACCGTTAGCCTTAGAATGTTAAAATTTCATGTTTGGGATTGCTCTATCGTCTAGTTCTGCCCCTTCTCTTTTGATCGAAATTGAGTAAGAGAGGGGAGGGGATTTAGAGAAGGGTAAAAATAAAATTTTCTTCGTACGTACTATAAATACGAAACATTTGAATATTCCCTTTATATCAAAAGGTGGTCTACAAGTTATGCCCTTATTTTTATATCCGAAGCTTTCGAACAAAGATATGAATATGACTTCCAAATTAAATAATTTTAAATGAAATGCCAGTGTAGTTTATATTTCATCATTTAATATGAGGACAAGAAAGTCCTGTTATGCCCACATCAACATTTTTGTTTAATTTCAAAAATCATATTTTCTAAACAAATTCTTTGTTTCTATTGCCCAATGGCTATGATTTTAAGTATTTTGCTATTTTATTGAATCCCTAATTTGAGTCATGTGAGCGTAATGCTGCGGTCAGACTAAGTTGAGATTTGATAGTGCAAAAATGGAGGCACATATGGGTTGTATTTTGAATATTTGTAGTCAATCTTTACAGGCTACTGAGGAATAACAGTCTAACAATCTTAGCGGCTGGAATCCCCTATTCGATGCCATCTTTCTTACAACTCCTTGAATAATTCGAAATATTCTGAGTTGAGGTTGTCCCAGTAAAAATGTTATCCGACAAATACCACAAAGCATTACAAAAGCGCCCAATTACCTATTTATGTCATTATTAAAGGTGGTTCTGCCTGCGAATAAGATGAAAGGACTAATGGCTGCCCATAGTTGAATTCGATTCTAAAAACTCATTAGGTTAATGAGAGAGAGAGAGTTCGTTAACTATGCTCCTTCCTTATCATTAAGTAACTTTACCGTCTCGAATATTGAGTTCCAACTGCTTGCTCTAAATTGATGGAATCCACCAACAGCCGATGGGAAACAGTTTGAATTCATTAAAATAATAACAAAATTAAAAGTGAAATTCTATAGTAGGACATTATCGAGTTGTTCTGCTTGTTATTTATTATAATTTGTACAGTTGTTTCCTGGTTTTATTATTAATTAAGGCGATTTACTTCGAAACTTGATGAAATCCATTTTCATTAATTTTATAGCAGCAGAATTCCACAGGTCTCAATAAAGATTTATTTTCTCCGTGATACGGTTTCAAAACTCTCACTCCATCTTCATTTATAGTCACTGGAGTGCCAATTCAGAACTCCTGCCATTGCTCTTCAGCTCATGAATCAAACTCAAGGTCATAGAAAACCTAAAGCAGAAAAGTCCGCCATGCAGGGGCTGCCCAAAAATAAGTATCCTCAATAGCGGATTTCCCATAAGAGCTCATCCGGGTTTTGTGATCTAACCAGATATTCCATGAATAACACGGAACGACCCCATGTTCATTATCTAAAAGGTAGAATCGACGAAAATAGGAAGGAAGATTATATTATTGCGTCATTAAACCAAAGTCATGACTGAATTATCTTAAAGGACATTTGCTTTTAGTTAGTAAAATACGTACAGGAAGATGGCTTGATAATATAAAGATTCCATGAAGGGAAATCTGTTAAAAAGGCTCTCTCTAGAAAGTAAATATTTCCGGAGGAGTAAGTTGTTTTAGCATATTTCCCTTAAGGGAAGAGAATAAGCCTGTTAACGCTCTATCAGTTGCAATTTTTGGTTGATCGGGACCAACCTCAATATGTCATCGTCCTATGTAAAAATAAAGATCAAGTTCATTAGCCGTTGAAATCAAACCGAAGTCCTTCCTGAAGTAGAAAAAATTTGATAATATTTCTGATATTACGAGTTAGATCGAACAATTGTATATTGATACCAATCTCGTTGCAAATTTAATTTTCTATAAATGAACACACACACTTTTTATGTATCTTGTTAGTGTTGAGATGTATTAATTTTTTTTTTTTTTGTAAATTTTCAGTCTTCAGTAAACTCCTACTTTTTTAGTCATCACACTTTAAAAATACATAAAACGTATTATTCCAAGCTTAAAACCAAATATTGTTTTCAACAGATCTTCACAACATGCAAAAATCATTGACAGAAATCGGACCTGGAATAGTGCTTGTTTGGTGAGGAGGGGGGGGGTTAAGAATATGTCTACGTTATTATGAATCGGATCATCAAAAGTTATAGAACAAATCATGTTAAACTTTTAGCAGATTTCCCTTAAGGGAAATCAGCTATTAAGGTTGTACTCATGACGGAATTTTCGAAATTTTTCTTCAAATGTCCATTGATCCTACCCAGGAGATGACGAAAATGATGTCCGTTCAAAACTGTATATATATATATATATATATATATATATATATATCTATCTATCTATCTACCTATCTATATATTTGTCTGTTACCGCTCTAGCGGTCGCAATTTTTGTTTGATCGTTACCAAACTCGATATTTAGTCGTTTTATGTAAAAAGAAAGATCAAGTTCGTTAATGGCTGAAATCGGACCAGTGGGAGGGGGGGTTTAGAGGGGAGGATTTTTGAAAATTCGAAATATCTCCGTTACTATACGTCGGACAGAATCAATCTTATTGCAAATTACATTTACTATAAATATTGGTATATACATTTATTCTCTATCTTGAATATTAACCGAGATATTTGCATTTGTATTCTGCGTGTGGTCACCAGTAGGCTATGTTCGGACTTTCCGCCGAGAGCTCTGGCGGCCGTTTCCATAACTATTCGTCCCTCGTGAATAGGTTTAGAGGTTAGGGTTAACTGTTTTTTGGGGCTAGAAACTACTGGGTTATTACGCCCTAAATAATGTTTTAGGTTTAGAGGTTTCTTACTACTACAGTTGTTATTAGGCAGATTTCTCTATTGTAAAACTTCACGTGGGAAATCTGCTTATTTTACGCAGCCCCTGCGTGACGGACTTTTGAATTTCTACAATTGTTGTTCTATCCATATTTTGGTAGCTCAAATATTAAGCGAGTTATTCGTAATTTGTTGTTTTCTGGTATCAGTAACCTCCACTCCCTTCTACTCATCGTTTTTTTTACCGATTACTTATATAATAGAGAATACGTGGTGAGATAAGATCACGAGTGTGTTATAGTAGCACATGGGAAATCTGCTTAGTTTGAGCAAACCCTGCGTGACGGACGTTTTATTTTTTGGGGTAGAAAACCAACGAAAATATTAATTTTCGATTATTCCAGCCAGCTGAAGTTAATTGAAATTTAACGCTGTTTTGGAATGGTGCTGAAGGTAGCGGAGTGGGCCCGTAGGTGGTGGCTGACCGCGCATGACTAAATAGGTGAACCACTTAACCAAATGGCCGTTCCTTAGATCAGTTATTGTAGGAGGGGGTAATGTTCCAGCTGAGTGAAGGCACACCCTCTCCTAAGGGTGTCATGGCCGGCTGCTCTGGCTATCCTCACCACATCATATATACCACTAAAAAAAAAAATAATTAACCCCTGCCAGTTTCCCGGAGGGAATTTTAGTCTTTGGCTGTAGCTTGTTGCGTTTTTCGCATCGAAAAACTCACTCGATCGCTTCTCTTAGTCTTAATTTTTGAAGGTTTTATATCATATGATATTCAGAGATTTGCCCAGATTCGTAGGTCCGTTCAAAACTGTATATAGGTATATACCTATATATCTATCTATCTATATATTTGTCTGTTACCGCTCTAGTGGTCGCACTTATTGTTTA
This sequence comes from Riptortus pedestris, assembly GCA_019009955.1. Classification (NCBI taxonomy): domain Eukaryota; kingdom Metazoa; phylum Arthropoda; class Insecta; order Hemiptera; family Alydidae; genus Riptortus; species Riptortus pedestris. The sequence continues at coordinate 57,736,280 of CM032232.1, forward strand.
ATCGTTACCAAACTCGATATTTAGTCGTTTTATGTAAATCAAGTTCGTTAACGGCTGAAATCGGACCGGAGGGAGGGGGGGGTTTAGAGGGGAGGATTTTTGAAAATTCGAAATATCTCCGTTACCATACGTCGGATCGAAAAATTGCATAGAACCACTCTTATTGCAAATTAAATTTATTATAAATATTGTTCTACACATTTATTCTCTATCTTGAATATTAACCGAGATATTTGCATCTTTATTAAATGTGGGCCAATAACGAACGTTTCCCGCCAAAAGCTAGTTCGGCCGTAACTGTTCGGCTCTCGTATAGAGATTTCTCTATGGTATAGTTTCACGTGGGAAATCTGCTTTGTTTACGCAGCCCCTGCGTGACGGACTTTTTTGGTTTTCAGCCTTCAGCAAACCCAAACTTCTACTCATCTCATATTAGCAATAAGCTGATATATCATTAAGTTTCTCATTCCCATCTCGAATTCAGGTTTTACGTCCATCGCCAACAAAATGATTGAGTACAACAGATTGCATATTCATTAAAAGCTAGAGGAAACTAGCTTTAATTTAAATAATTTACAACTCTTATCTAACTTAACTTCATGGCCGACATTTTTAAACATTCACTGGTTCATATTTTCCATCCCAAAGCTATTTAAAGCGTGTAATGACTAATAAATCCCAAAGATTTGTTCTTAAAGCATGCGTACTGTTAACATTTTTTTAATAAATATTTCATGTAGAATTAGGTCGAATGGAATCAGCATTCTTCTACTCCGATAATGAGGAGTGTAAGATATGATGGATCAACACTTATCTTGGATATTTAGCGAGTCATCGAACTGGCTTAAAGGTTCCGCATTCCGTATTTGTATATTATCTTTAATGATCCAAATGGCTTCGATAAGACCTGCACCAGTTAGAGTCATATAATAGCCTCGGAAATAGGGTAATGGCGTATGTTCGTGATGGAATAGTTTGTCTGTACATTGCAAATCAGTGCATTTTCCTCCTGTGAAAAGAGATTTAATGTCTTACAAGCAACACCTGTTATGGAGTGTGTTGCTCCTATTAGCAGACTTCCTGAGCAGGAATCCCATTATGAGTACAACCTCAATAGCTGTTTTCTCTAAAGGGAAATCTGCTAAATTTCAAAAGAGTTTTGGATACACACATTTATTGATAAACTTAGCCCAGAAGCCCAAATGAAAATTAACCTAAGCTTTAAATGTCCGTCACGTTGAGGGTACGTAAACTAAGAAAATTTCCTGCCTGAAGTTTAACAAATAGATAAATCTACATACTGGTAACACAACACCACCGTGAATATTAAGTGAATAAATATAAACGATAATAAGAAACCTCCTGTCGGGAAGCGTCTGAAATGTAAACAAACAGTTCTGCCAACTTCTCACCGGATAGAAAAACAATTACTGAAATATATCAGAATATAACATATTAATTTGACTGAAAACTATTTACTATATCTAGTACTGTAATTTATAATGAATCAGAATAATTTGTATCTCATTCAATCAAATTCAAGCAGTCCAAAAACTTATTTGGATGTATATCATATAATTAATAAAGCTTTCTTGAAAACAATATTTGGTATTTAAGGTTTGAATAATGCGGTTTATTACATGACCGAGTATTGTTTATGTAACTTGAGTAGAAGTGGGGGCTTAGCTAAAGGCTGAAAACTGAAAAATGCAAATAACTCGGTTAATATACAAGATTGAAAATAAGGGTATACAACAATATTTATAGTACATTTAATTTTCAATAAGATTGATTCTATACACTTTCTCCGTCTGACGTCTAGTAACGGAGATATTTTGAATTATCAAAATTCTCCCACTGTAAACCCCCTCTCCCCCTCGTCCGATTTCAGCCCTTAACGAACTTCATCTTTCTTTTTACAAAAAACGACTAAATATCGAGTTTCCTAACGATCAAACAAAAATTGGGACCGATAGAGCGTTAATAGACAAATATATATACAGTTTTGAACGGACCTCATTTTCGTCATCTACTAGGTAGGATCGATGGACATTTGAAGAAAAAATTCGAAAATCGCGCTATGAGTACAACCTCAATAGCTGATTTCTCTTAAGGAAAATCTGCTAAAAAATAATGAATATGACTTTTATTCATTAATTAATCGTGCTTCTTGGTTTTCAGTCTTCAGTTAACCTCCAATAATACTCATCGATGTTTTGACTCAGAAATAGATACGAGTATAGAATATCTGGCGATATGACGTTACTAGTGTGTCATACTATAAGTAGGAAATCTGCTTTGTTTACGCATCCCCTGCGTGGCGGGCTTATTTGCTTTCCGCCTTTAGTAAGCTCCCACTCCTGTTCATGTCATATTAACAATATGCTATTGTACCATGAAGCGTATTATTACGAGCTTAAACACCAACTATTGTTTCCATTGATCTTTTTGTGTCAGATTTGAGCAACTCTTTTCGATGTTACGTCATCAATTAAGGTTTGACGTACTAAACTACATGGCATTTAACCCCTCAATTGATATTTAACCGTTTGAGGAAAACTAAATATGAAATTAGGTAATGTTTGAAACTGGCCTTGAGATGAGGGTTTTACAGGGGGATGATTGAAAATTGGAAATATCTATGTTTCAGATCAAAAATTGTTGTTGAATCAATGTGTTTTGGAATTTTAATTTTCTGCAAATATTATTTTATGCATGTTTTCTCCCAGTCGAATATTAACGAAGTTATTTGAACTATTTTAGTTTCAGCCTTTTGTAAACCTCTACTTATAATCATCCGATTTTCAAATGCCTTCGTATCTCAGTCACGAAACTAACATTTTGATTTCTGTTTAGTTTCCTTACTGAGAAAAGATTATCAGGGAAGGGGAACCTGCTTAGTTTTAGAAGCGGCGGCGTTATTTGATATGCTTTTAGAAATTTTGACTTTCTGAAAAGATCAATCACCTTCATATGATATGATGTTTAAATAAATAACTAATAGTTTAAGTTTAAATAAATAAATTTATTTATTTGGCTTCTGCCTCACAGCGATGATGATTGGCATAATTAGAACAATGTATTTACTCCTTCGTGCACTTACCTTTGTTGTACTTTATTTTTATACTATGGAAAAAATTTCTTTAATATCTGATTGTTTCTCATATCCTTGCTTTGTCTAAAGAATAATAAAAGTTAACCCTTTTAAATCTTTTTGTGTGCTGTAGACCTATTCTATTTTGTACTATATGTTTTTGTAAATGTTTATGTGTTTTTAGATATGTTAGTATTTGTGGAATATATTGGCTGCTATCAGTTAATAGTTCTGTCATATCGTGGGCTATGTGAAGGTTTTTTCGTTGGATGCAGTCTGTCAGTATGTGTTTTATCGTGAGGTGTTTGTTGCAATATTTGCATATAGGGTTATCAGTCCTTGTCATTAAGTGTCTATTTGTCAGGTATGTGTGACCGATCCTGAGTCTGGCAAGAACTATTTCCTCCCGTCTGGTACTCCTAAGGCTCGATGGCCACTCCTTAATAGTACTTTTGATACTGCGGAGGTGGCTCTTTACTTCCATCCGTTCTGATTGCCATTTGTTTAGGATTCGGTGGCGTATATGTCTCACTATGTCTTCGTATAATAGGTTTGTTTGTGTGTATTGAGTTGATAAATAAATAATTTTAAATTAGTTTTAATAAAATGATTTCAACTTCTAACTGCGCCATATTCTGAACAGAAACTCCATAAGAAGTACCACCCTATTATATTTCTATCTTTAATGTTATTTTTTCCCTATTGCGACGTCCTTAAAAAGAAACAACTACATAACACACTCTTTACAAATACTTGAACGGCTCAGCAATTTGTGTGTATTGTCCGGAGCAATAATTTTTCTCAGCCTTTTTCCCCTCCGGGTGACATTGTGCACTTGCGCATTGCTCGAGGCTGAAGGAATTATTGCTCGCTCTCAGGACAATAGTTACGCAACACATATATTGTGTTCTACTTATTTAGGTTTTTTTTTCTTTTCTTTTCTTTTTTTTTTTTCCTCGACTCAGGATACGTCAACTTCCAAGTTTACTCGGGTACACAATGCAGCTTGCACTTGTGTAAATGTCACGAATATTCATGGCGTCTTTTCCTCGTCGTTGATATAGTGGAGAATTGGCTGACGTCGTTAGTCCTTCATTCAGCAGCGTTTGAAAGAGCTCATATCATCTAAAACAAGTCCATGCACTGCTTAAACTAAGCAGGTTTCCCTCATGTAGTAACATGACAAGGTTTCCCGCAATTTTTTTTCGTTTTTCCCCATATTAAGAACCTTATGTGAACCGGAATTAAAATGTTAGCTGGACAAGAGATGTTTATTGACTGAAGTCCTTAATGTGAAAATCGACTGGGTAGAAGTGGGGGTTCACAAAGGCCGAAATTACGAAAATACAAATACCTCCTTCAGTATTCGATTGAGAGAAAACGATTGTTGTAGAAAATTAAAATTTCAACAACATTGGATTGGCTATGTAACATTTTACGATATGCTTTATAATGAAAGTATTTCGACATTTTCATTCTGCCCTCTAGTTCCCCACCTCTTCCTCGTCAAAGTATAGCCATTAACAAACTTTGTGTTTCGTTCTCCTTGAAACACATAAATATCGAGTGTGGTAACTATGATGTAGATGAGATCATCTACTTATCATATTCCAGTGCATCCGAAATCTGCTTAGTTTACGCCACTCATGCATGACGGATTTTTGTTGGTAGGCCACTTGTGAACGTACACTGAAATTCATTATTTAAGTATGCACTGCAAGAACGAATATGACTATTTACAATTCCATGAAGCTGCAACAGAACACCTCTTTGTGGAATCCGTATTCTAATGTAAAGCGTGCCGGAATCTCATTGTGAGGTTGTGGTCATGACGGGATTTTCGAAAAATGTCCTCAAATGTCTATCGATCCTACTCTAGAAGATGACGAAAGATCCATTCAATTATATATACATATCTATATATATATATATATATATATATATATATATATATATATATATACCCACGCACACTGAAATACATGGCTATCGCCACTCCAGCGGTCGCAATAGCTGTTTGAATGTTACCGAACATTGTTGTTGCATGTTACACTAAAGAATAAACTCGTGGAGGCTGGAATCCCTGAAGTACGGAGGGAGGGGGGAACAGTTTAGAGGTAGAGAAAGTCAAAATTTCAAAATATCTCTTTTACTTTGTTTCGGACCGAACTATTATATATAACCAATTTTGTTACAAATTTAATGGAATTATAAATACTATTCTATACACACTTTCTCTGTCTTGAATATTAACAGAGATTTTTGCATTTTTAAATTTTAGGCCTTCAGTAAACCCCCACTTTATGTTATTGAATAAGCGAGTATATCATGAAAAGTCTTACTTATTTTCATCAGATCTTGCAAATTCGTTTTGCGATGACCCCATCAATTACGATTCTATTTCGAGACATGAAAATGTTTATTTGATCGAAACCACGCTCAATGTTTAACTGCGTCATGCAACACTAAACATCATATTCATTAATGACTGAAATCGGACCTGCATTGGGGGGTTCAGAGATAGGGGGGTGGTTCTACCTAGAAATGAGGTCCTTTATTTTAACCCTGATTATTAATCCGTTCTCCACCATCCAGCCATTTTATGAATATAATTGTCTATTTTGTTTGTTGCATAAAGTGGATATTTTCACTTCCACTATTAATAGATTTCATAATAAACATTACAGTTTCATGACGCAACATTCATTCATTTTAGGTAAATAACTAAATAAATAAAATAGAGAAAGGAAATAATTTATGCAATTAAGCTCAACAACTTATGAAATGAAACTCAACAGCTTATGGCTAATTACATTTATTTTTATGATCTTGAAGGAAGTAATACACGGTTAGTATTTATTGCAGTGTTTCTGAGAAAATATATTAAAACTTTAACCAGTTGATTGCCGAGTTGTAAAATAAACAGTGTTACGAAATATTTTCAGAGCAATTTTATTTCTCATTCAGTAATAAATTAACGTATCAATTAAACGAAACCCAGACAATTAGTTTTAAAAGTGCAAAAAATCTTTTTAGACGTAAAATACCAATCTACAGTAACCACTTTTTGGAAATTTGATGGCTTTGACACCAAATTTTTTGAAATATATCTTGAAATACCTAAATTAAGAAGAAAAAAAACCGCAATCTATATGTGACTATTCAAATACATTTTCTTTTAATACTATTTACTTCACCGTAAATGTCCATTATAATTAGTTGGATCGAAAAGTGATTCTTATCTCATCGTGTTACATATGTATTATTCTCTATATTTGATACTTTCCCACAGAAAAATATATATCAAGTGGTACAACTTTTGTTATATCAACTTGAACGATTTCTGTAAAACTAAAAATAATGTTTGCTAACCGCTGATATCGGACCACTGGTAGGGCGGAGGTTAGAGGGGAATCTCGAAAATTCAAAAAAATTCTGTTATTGAACGTTGTATTCAAAAAATTGTATTGTGTCAATCATATTGCAAATTTATTTTTCTATAAATGTTATTTACATACACTTATTTTATTATTAATATTAACCGAGATATTTGCATATTTTTTTCAGCATTCACTCAACCCCCCACCCCTCCCCTTTCAGTCATTGCACAACAACAATAAGGGATTGTACCATGAAACGTCTTATTTGAAGCTTCGAAATCGGAAAATGTTACGGAACTAATCATATTAAACTACTGAAGCTCTATAATTGTTTTATACATTTTTTCGTGACTCAATTATTGAGTGAGTTTCATTCTTTCTTGTCCAGCAGGTGGGATGTCGAGATTATTTACGCCCTTTGCGCGTCGGAAGTATTTTTGTAGCAGATTTCCCTTAAGGGAAATCAGCTATTGAGGTCATACTCATGACGCGATTTTCGAAAAATTTCTTCGAATGTCCATGGATCCTACCCATAAGATGATGAAAATGAGATCCGTTCAAAAAAAAAAAATATATATATATATATCTGAACGCTCTAGCGGTCGCAATTTTTGTTTGATCGTTACCAAATTCGACATTTAATCGTTTTATGTAAAAAGAAAGAACGAGTTCGTTAATGGCTGAAATCGGACAAGTGGGAGGGGGGGGGTTAGAAAGTCAAAATATCTCCGTTATTATGCGTCAGATCGAAAAATGGTATAGAATCAATCTTATTGGAAACTAAATTGAATATAAATATTGTTCTATGCATTTATTCTCTATCTTGAATATTAACCGAGATATTTGCATTTGTATTGTGTGAGTGGTCGGCAGAAGTGGGCTTTATTCGGGACATTCCGCCGAAAGCCATTTCCGCCGTTTCCGTAACTGTTCGTCCCCCGTGAATTGGTTTAGAGATTCGTTACTACTACTGTTATAAGTAGGCAGATTTCTCTATTGTAAAACTCTACGTGGGAAATCTTCTTAGTATAAGTAGCCCCTGCGTGACGGACTTTTTTTATATTCCGGCTGTTGTAACTTAAAATGTTATTTCCAACCAAATGTGGAACAAGTGATTTCCTTAGCTAAACCCATTTACGAGGGAAAACTCGGTCTCCACGCTCCCAAATACAGCTTTGAGACTATCTCTGACGTTCTACATTCGCGGCTTGCCCCCGGAGGGAAAGGCCTTTGGAAATAGTTTACAGGCTGAGAGAGGAAGGTGTCGCGAAACTATTACGACACGTGTGGAACTGCAGGTTGGGGCCCGCGCGACCTTGCGCCAACCCCGTCACAGCTCCATGTGTAATCAGCCAATCGATTCGAGCCCATAATCGATTATATGGAAAGACGAGAGATCGAAGCCTGATTTATATTCCTTTAAGGGCAGCCGCTATCGATATGTATTTGCGATTATTCCTGCCGGAAACGCTCACTTATTCAGTCTTCCAAAAGTTAGGAGTTAAATTAAGAAAGTCCGCCACGCAGGGGCTGCGTAAACTAAGCAGATTTTCTACGTAAGTTTTACAATAGCGAAATTTCACGAGAGCCGAGCAATTACGGAAACGGCCCCTCTAGCTCTTGACGGAAACTCACGACCAGACCCGAAGCTAACCGATCTCACCTCGACCGTAACAATTAATAAAAATGCAAATATCTCGGTTAATATTCCCGAAAGAGAATACATGTACATAATAATATTTATAGTAAATATAGTTTGCAATAAGATTGGTTTTGTACAATTTTTCGACCCGACGTATTGTAACGGGGATATTTCGAATTTTCGAAAATCCTCCCCTCTAACCCCCCCCCTCTCCACCTGGTCCGATTTCAGCCGTTAACGAACTTGATCTTTCTTTTTACATAAAACGACTAAATATCGAGTTTGGTAACGATTAAACAATAATTGCGACCGCTAGAGCGGTAACAGACAAATATATATATATATATATATATATATATATATATATATATATATATATATATATAGTTTTGAACGGACCTCATTTTCGTCATCTCCTAGGTAGGATCGATGGACATTTGAAGAAAAAATTCGAAAATCGCGTCATGAGTACGACCTCAATAGCTGATTTCCCTTGAGAGAAATCTGCTAAAAACGCACGAATCAGAATAATTTTTATCTCAATCAATCAAATCCAAGCAGTCCAAAAACTTATTTGGATGTATATCATATAATAAAGGTTTCTTGAAAACAATATTTAGTATTTAAGGTTCGAATAATGCGGTTTATTACATGACCGAGTATTGTTTATGTAACTTGAGTAGAAGTGGGGGCTTAGCTAAAGGCTGAAAACTGAAAAATGCAAATAACTGGGTTAACATACAAGATTGAAAATAAGGGTATACAACAATATTTATAGTACATTTAATTTTCAATAAGATTGATTCTATACACTTTCTCCGTCCGACGTCTAGTAACGGAGATATTTTGAATTATCAAAATTCTTCCACTGTAAACCCCCTCTCCCCCTCGTCCGATTTCAGCCCTTAACGAACTTCATCTTTCTTTTTACATAAAACGACAAAATATCGAGTTTCCTAACGATCAAACAAAAATTGCGACCGATAGAGCGTTAACAGACAAATATATATACAGTTTTGAACGGACCTCATTTTCGTCATCTACTAGGTAGGATCGATGGACATTTGAAGAAAAAATTCGAAAATCGCGTCATGAGTACGACCTCAATAGCTGATTTCCCTTGAGGGAAATCTGCTAAAAACGCAAAATATAATAAAACGTCCGTGACGCAGGAGTTGCGTAAAGTAAGCAGATTTCCAACGAGCTGAAATGACACACTAATAAAGTCGTCTCGCTATGTATTCTCTATTTCCAAATGAAAATTCTATAAGTAGTAGGGGTTTCTTGGAGGCTGGAAATAAGGAAGTACGAATGAATCGCTCAATATTTGAGTTAAAAAAAATGCATAGAACAACAATTGTAGACCATCAATAGATGACAAGGTTGGTTTTATAACCTTTTACTATCCGACTCATTATAACGAAGTAATTTCGAGATTGCAATTCTCCTCACTCTAAACCCCAACTATTCCACTAATAAATATGATCTTTTTAGAGTTGACTGAAACGGTTAAATATCGACTGTGGTATAGATCACATAAACATTTTCGAGGCAAGAACGTAAAATCTTAATTGGTGAATTCAACACACGAGTTTCCATGTATCTACCATAATAAAGACCTCTTGAGAACAATATTTGGTGCTTAAGCTCCGAATAAAGTGGTTTCCTATATAACAGAGCATTGGTCATATGACATGAGTAGGAGTTGGGGTCGCTGAAGGCTGAAAACTATAAAAAGCAATATATCTTTTAGTATTATATATAGGGAACATGTGGTATATTGGTACATTGTATTTAACATATTATAAATGTGACATGCTGATGTCACCCCAACATTCCTTCCCCCAAAACCCTCCCATAATAAGAAGCCTTTGCTTTGGAAAACTAGGGAAAAATTGAAGGAACATGTATTTCTCGATTTGGTCTTATTTTTGCTTTGCACTTTTTCGGTGTTACCAAAACCTCAAGGGCGAAGAAACAGTCTCATAATGGGCAATATGCTTAAAACCTTATTTTTATAATTAAAAATCTATTCTCGTGACAATTTAATAGTTTAGAAAACTATAAAAAAGTAAATAAAAAAAATACACTAATTGATATACTACTTGATAAACCTAAACCTTTAAATTGAGGGGGAGTGTTCTGATGGCTGGCTTCCTGACGTCATATTTGCATTTAAATCGCGTTTGTTTGGCCAACGTTTGCCGGAGCCTAGTAATACCCCCAGGCTTCACTTCAATTTCAACCATGGCCTTTCAAAAGCAATTACTTTATCCAATATGTCCATTACACTTTTTTGGTATAGAATATGCATAGGACGTACATCGATTTAAAATGGTACCAAACGCTTTAACTCCCCCGTCTGAATTTTTCCACTATCTCGCACAGGGATTTGAAATTCACGGTTAATTTTAGTCTTTTAAGACCAATAACGTGTATGAGAACGCTAATTGCTTCTATGAACAGTAGATCAGGTGTACTTGAATACGAAATTACTACTTATTCCTATCAACTGTAACTCTGATTATGCTAAAATACCTCTTACTTCTATGAAAAGCAGTTCTGACATACTAAAATACTACTTACTTCAACGAACAGTAGATCTGACAAACTTAAATATGCTGAAGTACTACTTATTTCTATAAACAGTTACTCTGATGAACTGGAATATGCTAAAATACTTCTTACTTCTATGAAAAGCAGTTCTGACTAACTAAAATATGCTAAAATACTTCTTACTTCAATGAAGAGTAGATCTGAAGAACTAAAATATGCTAAAATGCTACTTACTTCAATGAACAGTAGATCTGACGAACTAAAATATGCTAAAATACTTCTTACTTCAATGAAGAGTAGATCTGACGAACTAAAATATGCTAAAATACTACTTACTTCAACGAACAGTAGATCTGAAGAACTAAAATATGCTAAAATGCTACTTACTTCAATGAACAGTAGATCTGACGAACTAAAATATGCTAAAATACTACTTACTTCAACGAACAGTAGATCTGAAGAACTAAAATATGCTAAAATGCTACTTACTTCAATGAACAGTACATCTGACGAACTAAAATATGCTAAAATGCTACTTACTTCAATGAACAGTAGATCTGACGAACTAAAATATGCTAAAATACTACTTACTTCAACGAACAGTAGATCTGAAGAACTAAAATATGCTAAAATGCTACTTACTTCAATGAACAGTACATCTGACGAACTAAAATATGCTAAAATGCTACTTACTTCAATGAACAGTAGATCTGACGAACTAAAATATGCTAAAATACTGCTTACTTCAATGAACAGTAGATCTGACGAACTAAAATATGCTGAAATACTACTTACTTCTATGAACGGCTGCTCTGATGAACTTGAGTATGCTAAAATACTTCTTATTTCTATGAACAGCAGTTCATTAAATGAATAAATATTGTTATTATTTGATAATAGTTGTAATATAACATGAGTACAAATAACATATACCACACGGTAACACTCTATTTAAAAATAGTAATGTTCAACATATATATATATATATATATATATATATATATATATATATATATATAAAAATATATAATCTTGTACTTATTTACAATCCTGATGAAGAGAAAATAAAATTCTCAAATATCGTCTTAGACTAAAGTTCATAAAAATTGACCACATGCCTAAAAAAAAATGAATAAAATAAAACATGCCACCTATAATAATATCCTGGTCGATAACATCTATACAATCGTATAATAAATGTATATATCCTCAGCAGTTCTCATGGATAGCGGGCTTCTGTAAAGATTTTTTCTATTTTATTTGCGAGGCAGTGAATGAAATGAATAATGAGATGAAGAAAATTTTAATGTGATCCATTCAATGTTAATTCCTATGAATGAAAGGGAAAGAATACTCGTCACTGCAGCATTGTCTGCTAATGGCAGGCTCATTTCAATCATATCTGTTTGCGTGAAATGTATTTCTATCTTCTCTAAAGACATGAATAGAGTGAATTTCCCTTCTGGAATAAGCATGCTTTAGAGAAGCAAAGAAATAAAACGGTTTCCATTACACAAAAAATAATAGCATACGTTGAAATTGTTTCTGGATAAGAAAGGTGAAATGAATTTAAGGTACAAGTAATTGTTGTACATATTTTTACACAACACATATAAATAATGGGTATATTTACTATAAAATATTTCAAAACCGTAAAAGCCAATTTAAAATCGCTCTGTTGGTACTAATTAATTAATTTTTTAACCACTAGAACACTGTGAATATAAATAGCATGTACTTTTTAATTTATATTACATTCTTCATTATCGATTTCTTGAATTAAACAATCCAGGCTTTATAAATGATGACAAACTTGCCCCTACCTTAAATTAGTTTTTCGCCGAATACCGCAATAAAACATATTTGAATTTTATTACATCCTATTTATCTTACGTATCAAAGCATCCTTCAGACAATTCATTTTTCAAATTTATTTCTGAGCAAGTAATATTTTTATTCGGCAATCCTTTAATGAATTTCACCCTTGAAAGTGAACTTTTTTTCTCCAAATATCTATATTTGATTTTAGAAGTTTAAACATATTTATCTTAGTTACGATTATAAGGTAATATTATTTTTGCAAAATGAGCTAACGTTGTGCACCAGAAACGGTATGGTGTGTTTTATATAATACATACCTAAATAAAGATATATATTATATATCTTTATATTTATTATTCTACTGTACGTGTGTATGTCACTGAACTGCTCCTAAACGGCTGGACCGATTTGAATGATTTTTTAAGCATGCGATTGGGTGACGCCCTGGATGGTTTAGATTTACAAATCAGCCCGGCAGGTGGAGCAGGAGTGGGAGTTAAAAGGTAGGCCTAAAATTAAAAATAACGATATTTCGTTTCCTATTGGTTTTTCGGCAAATATGCACAGGATAAAAGTTGTTTATTTTGTTATTTAGAGTAACTTTTGTTACATTCACTTTTGTCGTATAACAAAGGATAAACGAGGTACACAGTAAAACATTTATTGGGCACTAACGATTGAACCGAACTTAACAAAACTCTATGTGTAAATTAAGCATTAAATCTTCCATGATTTTAAGCTTTATTGATTTTTTTAGGTTTGAACGGCCTGAATAAAAAATTCGCGATATTTCATTTTCTATGTTTTTAGTCATAACAAAGGTTGTTTTTTGTGTTATCAAGAGTAGTTTTTGTTTTAATCATAATATTATTAAATTTAATATACTAATCGCTTGAAATATGATGTAGGACAGCGTCTGTCTGGGCCGCTAGTATATATTTATATATATATGTATATATATACAAAAATACGTTATTTTTCATTCCTTAAGGAGGGTTTATTAAATATATACAATATCTTTCTTTCGCAATTTAAATATTAAATTTTAATTTTTTGAGTTAACCCATTTTTTTTTAGTAAAACGTCCTTAGAAATAACTAAAAAAAGTAGGACATCACTATACATGATGACCACTATTTTTGTCTAGGAATGCAAAAAAAAACGCGTTAGTGTTTGGTTTATTGTCCCCAAGTGACTCAGTGAGGTTTTTAGTAACCGGAAGACTTTTTTGTTCTACTTAAGTATTATCGCTATCTTAATGGATTTGTTTAACAGTTAATTTTGAAAAGCATAAATCCTAGGTTGGCTGATATAAATTTATTAAAATGGCTGTGTTATGCACACTTACTACATTTTAGCAGATGATGGGATTTTCGTAACATTTCTTCATATGCCCATCGATCCTATATAATATGTATTACCGTTCTAGAGATAGTAATTTTAGTTTGATCGTTACCAAGCTCGATATGAATAATCGATCCATTTAGAATCGTTAACAGTTGCAGTCGGACTTGATGGAGGGTGGGGGTCCAGGCGAGCAGAATTTCGAAAATCCGTTTGTTATATCAACAAACTTTGTTCGAAGATTAAAAATACAAAATACTTTTTGATTGACCGAGATATATTCATTTTAATCGATTTTTTATGTCGCTATTTTCGAAAAATTTCTTCAAATATCTATCGATTCTACCAAGCAGATGATGAAAATGTGGAGTTTGATAGATATATCTATATATTTGTCTGTTGCCGCTCTAGAGGTGAAATATTTGGTTAATCGTTACCAAACTCGATAAGTAAGCGTTTTATGTAAAACTAAAGATCAAGTGCGTTAACGCCTGAAATCGGACAGGAGGGAGGGGGTTTGAGGGGAGGAATTTAGAACATTCTTAATATCTCCGTTATTATGCGTTGGATCGAACAATTGTGTAGGACCAATATTATTGTAAACGTAATGTTTTATAAATGTTGTTATGTAGGTTTTTTTCATTATTTTGGTTATTAACCGAGATATTTGCATTTTTTAGTTTTCGCCCCTCAGTAAATCCCCACTCCTACTCATGTCATATTAATAATCTGATATATTATGAAGCAAATTGTTTGAAGCATAAATGCCAAATACTGTTCTAATTGAGCTTTTACTTTTTGAGATAAATGCAAATACGAGGCACCCTTGGGAAATCTGTTAGTTTACGCAACCCCTGGGCGAAGAACTTTTTTTTTTAGTTAGAAGCCTTCTTTGAACCACCACTTTCAGGCATCGCATGGTATCAATAAGCGAACATGTCATGAAACGTCTAGCTTAAGTACCAAATCTTTTCTATGCTCGATATTTACCCGTTTCAGTCAACACTAAAGATCATATTCATTAATGGCTGAAATAGTGGGGTTTAGAGGGTTGCGATTCGGAATATTATAAATATCTTCGCTATTATGAGTGTTAGAAATGTTAAAGAACCAATATAGTTTAATTATCGACGATCTACCATTTCTATACCTTTTTCGAAATATAAACACAAATATGATTCAACCATCAGTAAGCTCCTACTTCTATTCATAGGATCTTTGCATGGAAATATATATATATATATATATATATATATATATATATATATATATATATATATATATATAAAATTGTAACCTCTGTCTGTACATTGATTTTTTTCACGAATTTTCACGATAACTTTTCGTTTCACATGTCATAGACACCATAACTGCATTTTGTTTCTTTCGTGTGTGATTGTTTGTTTGTTTATTTGTTTGTTTGTTACCTTTTCACGCATAAACGGCTGAACTGAATTTTATGAAACTTGGTATGTATATTACTACTAACGAAACTTAGACTTTAGGCTATATTAATATCCTCTGAGACGAACAGGAGTGGGGGTTATAAGGGAAGCCTGCAATTAAAAATAGCGATATTTCGTTTCCAATTGATTTTTCGGCAAATATGTACATAACAAAAGTTGTTTATTTTGTTATTTAGAGTAACAATTGTTATATACACAGTTGTTTATTTTGTTATTTAGAGTAACTTTTGTGATATTCATTTTTGTCTTTTAACAATGTATAAACGAGATATACACTATAAACTAAAGCGGGAGTCAACTATTTTATTGGGCTCTAACAATTGAACCGAACTTAACAATACTTGGTATGTCAATTAGCATTAATTCTTCCATGATTATAAGTTATATTAAAATGTTTAGGTTAGAACGGGAGTGGGGGTTATAAGGGAGGCCTGAAATAAAAATTCGCGATATTTCATTGTCTATTTGTTTTACGACAAACATGCACATAACAAAAGTTGTTTACTTTGTTATTTAGATTAACTTTTTTTTTTTTTATACATTTCTCCAGGAACAATGTGTGGAGCAAGTAATTTGCGTAGAAATATTGATATGCTCAACAATTCATTCCTATTTGAACTATCAGGTACCTCTCCTGGAAAAATTAATTCAAATCTATGTTAACATTTTGTCCTTAATAACTGAAATCTATGCATAATTCACAGGAGACGGGAAATATGACAATTTGGAGGACAGTGAAGACTTACATAAAAAATTAATTTTATTATTAACAAATGCCAACAACGGGTATTAACCCTAAACACTGGGACGGGTAAATGTCAAAATATTGTGCAAAGTAAAGCCTTGCCAAAAAAATACCATCACCATTCAGCCTCAAATCTATTCCCGGGCGAAGCCGGGTATCTGAGCTAGTATAATATAAATGGCGAGATGAGATCTATAGTGTGTTAGTGTATCATACCCGCACGTGGGGAATCTGCTTACTTAAAACAGCCAAAGGTGTGACGGAAATGTTTTGTCCACAATTGCTTTGACTAATTTTTTTTTTGTTAAAAAAATTGATAATGAGGAATGACAGAGTCTGTCGATTGTTCATAGATAACACTTGAACTGTTGCTCCAGAATGATGAAGGAAACAAAATATGGCTCTATATGTTATGGAACAGATTTCACAATATCCTGCTGCTCAATCGCATCGTTAGCCTTGTTTTGATGAGTTCCTGTAAATGACAATGCAATGATGTGAGACCTCATTCCAGATATTTCGTCAAAACCTATTACTAAAACCGAACTGCAGTAAGTACCTAATGCAATTTAATGCTTACAAACTTCTAGACTTTAGTTTCGTTCTCTATTTAAAAAAATAAAAAATAAAAATAAAACCCATTTCTGATATGCGAGTATTTCTCTACGTGTTGACGAAGTCAGTGGTTCAAGTCGCTATTCGTAAGCTAAGCAGATTTCCGGCTCATTGGAATTGCACCCGATATGTCCTCTAACCATCTATTTTCTTTTTATCCCACAGTAAGAAGCCTATGTAAACAAGAATTGAAATGTACGCTGGACATGTGACGTTCAGTGACTCAAAGTTAAAACTCTATGAGTAGAAGTGAGACAGAGTAAAGGTGCAAAACCAAAAAAAAAAGTCCGTCACGCAGGGGCTGCGTAAACTAAGCAGATTTCCCACGAGAAGTTTTACAATAGAGAAATCTGCCTAATAACAACTGTAGTAGTAAGAAACCTCTAAACCTAAAACATTATTTAGGGCGTAATAACCCAGTAGTTTCTAGCCCCAAAAAACAGTTAACCCTAACCTCTAAACCTATTCACGAGGGACGAATAGTTATGGAAACGGCCGCCAGAGCTCTCGGCGGAAAGTCCGAACATAGCCTACTGGTGACCATACGCAGAATACAAATGCAAATATCTCGGTTAATAGTCAAGATAGAGAATAAATGTATAGAACAATATTTATAGTAAATTTAATTTGCAATAAGATTTATTCTATACAATTTTTCGATCCGACGCATAATAACGGAGATATTTTGAATTTTCAAAAATCCCCCCTCTAAACCCCCCCTCCCACTGGTCCGATTTCAGCCATTAACAAACTTGATCTTCCATTTTACATAAAACGATTAAATTCCGAGTTTGGTAAAGATCAAACAAAAATTGCGACCGCTATAGCGTTAACAGACACACACACATATATATATATATATATATATATATATATATATATATATATATAATTTTGAACGGACCTCATTTTCGTCATCTCCTCGGTAGGATCGATGGACATTTGAAGAAATGTTTCGAAACTCGCATCATGAGTACGACCTCAATAGCTGATTTTCCTTAAGGGAAATCTGCTAAAAAAAAGTCCGAGACTAAGGAATGGGCAAACTAAGCCGATTTCCCACCCATTGGAATGACTCACCGGTGACCTTAATTCACCATCTATTCTGTATTTCTTTCTTAGTGAGTAACGTGTAAACAGGGATTTAGATGTAAGCTGGACATGACATGTTCAGTGATTTAGTTACTCAAAGCGAAAATTCGATTAATAGAAGTAGAGGATGACTAAAGGTTCAAAAACACACTCAGCACTCAGGGGACTGCTTAAACTAAGCGAATTTTCCACGTTCCGAATGTCACAATGGCGATCTCATCTCACCATATACTCTCTATTTCTAAGTAAAGTAGGGGGGCTTAATGAAGTCTAAAAGCAACAAAGTACGAAAACGACACTTTGTATTAGACTTATGAGAAAATGTGTGCAGCACTAATTGTTTAACAACATTTGTAACCTCATAACAACGGGAATATATTGAATTTTTGAATAACCTCCTCTAACCCTCCCCCCCTTTTATTCAGCTTTTATGAAATGTGGCCTTTACCGTTGCATGAAACTGTTGAATTTCGCAATTCGTGTGGCGGTGGTTAAATACCGAGTGTAGTATAGACCGAATCGAGTCAGGAACGTAAACCCTTAACGGATGAATTCATCACACAACGTATTTGCATATATCTCACATATCAATGGTCCGTTGAAAACAATACTTTTCATACAAGTTCGGAATAAAACGTTTCATGGACATGATGGATTATTGTTAACGTGCGATAACTGAAATTAGGGTAAACGGAAGACGTTCAGAACAATATTTACATGAAATTAAATGTACACTAAGGTTGGTTATATATAATGTTTCATGTTCACTCATTATTCAGGAGAAATTTTTTGTTTTCGATTTGCTCCCTTCTACGCGAATTGTAACGAACGTGTACTGTAACAACGAAGCAAAATCTATTACCCCTAATTCTGTGATAGATAAGTATATATGTATATATCAAAAGATTAGTACTAGAAGCTTTAGAAATTAACAAGAAAACAAATACATTAAACGGTATGGACGGTGTCTTACTCTTCGAAACGTGGAAAGCCATAAGAAAACAACCTAAACATATGATTTAATCAAGTAACTATTCATATTAAAAACAGTGCCTGACAAAGATGGACGCTCGATGAAAACTCGCAAACCAATGAAACTTCAAACCGCTGGAGCAGATAGCCAATGAATATATATATATATATATATATATATATATATATATATATATATGCATAATTTTGAACGGAACTCATTTTCGTCATCTCCTTGGAATGTGGGTCCAAATTTTTCTAAAATCGTGCAATGACCACATCCTCTATAGCAGATTTCCTTTAAGGGAGATCTCTTGAAATATAAATAACACGGTTACGAACATTTCATATCCAGCTTAAATTTCAAAGCTATGTTAACAGAGGCTCTTATTACAGAAAAAATTAGACAAAGAATGAGTTCATCGCCGTGGTATTGTACCTCGTAGAGAACTACCATAGTTTAGGCAGTGCCTATGTAACTGCTTTTGGTATGTTATAATTCGTATGTTTAACTGTTGTAACTATTAATTTTTCTGCATTTATGGAGAAGCTCTTACAAGTTGCAAGACAATGACAGATTGCAACATTGTTATTATTGGCAATTTCTTTGTCTTTCATTATATCATAAAGAAGTTAATTGTATGTTGCTTCTTCTCATATAACAATGTACCTATTACATAAATTAACCGTGTCAGGTTATATTAGCTCGTTGTTTTCGAATAGAATTGTAAGCGATTAAGTATGAACTCAGCACTCGCCAATCTGTGCTTAGAATTATATATTATTCTATATATTTTAGTTACATTTATAACTATTAATTAACATTCAGTAATGCAATAATGAACACATTAACGGATTTAATTCCCATATTTTCGCAGGTTTGCCCTATTGGAAAGCAAGGTTGGCTTGGATTACTCATATTATTTCCTTATGAGCTAATCTAGTCATGTAGCTATTTTATAGTCTAGTAGCAAATTTCACCTAAGGGAAACCAGCTATTGGGGTCGTACTCATGACGAAATTTTCCTTCAAATATCCATCGATCCTACTTAGTAGATGACGAAAATGAGTTCCGTTTAAAATGACGTATATAAAAAAATTCAAAATATCTCCATTATTGTACTTCGGATGCCACTTTTAAAAGTAATGCATTTTATAGTAGTGTTCATAATTTTTTTCGATAGATATCAGGCATGAAATTATACGACAATGTAATTATAATACAATTTATTAAAATAAAAAAAATGGAAAAAATAGGTACAACATCATAATTAAATCGTAAAATTTGATTTGGAATTATTACAAAAAACAAAAGTTAAATAGCAACACCAAAATCCGATCACACCGAGACACTTGATCTAGAATTTAGTGAACTAATCTATCAATGTTTGGATTTTCTAGGTAGGAGATGAAAATATGAGGTCCGTTCAAAACTATATCTATATGTCTGTTGCCGCTCTAGCTGTCGCTATTATTGTTTAATCGTTACCAAACTCAATATATAAGCGTTTCACACAAAAACTAAAGATCAAGTTTAAGTTAGATTTTTGTAATAAAGCGTTATGGTTTGTTGAGCAATTTCCGTCTTATAATTTGTAGTTGTTAAGCTAGTCGAAGTGGTATTGTTAGTGAGCGATTGCACAGTAAAGACAATTTCTATAGACTTGATCTTCGTCTTTTGCAATCTATGATCAGTGAATGTTTGAATACAGTTATCAAAATTTGCGTCAAGAGTACGGCCTCAAAAGCTGGATTTTACTAAAATGATTGCCCTGTAAAATCATGTGTTTCCCTCTTGTCGCATGAAATCCATTTTTTTTCTTTCTTACTGTAATAGCACCTGATATTAGCTTTCCATAGTACAATCCACTGTATGGTTTTACTCGTATATTGCAACTGACACATTTGAAAGTGTTTGTAAAAGTTTAATTATTATGTCAAACGGGAGTTGGACTTGTTTTATTTTTGCTCTGAGTGCTCTTTTTATTAGTGGGTCAATTGTTATCGTTGGATCTACGAACATTTAAGTTATATTTTATTGTTTTTCTCTATAGGGATAAAATATGAATATTTTAACCAATAATTATTTCTAATAGGATAAAAAACCTCATAAATTTTAAATCTGCAAATGTTATCATATTAATCACTCATATTCAAAGGTTTTTTCTTAAGTCATCCATAAAACCATCAAGTCACCAATAACCTGAGTATTACAATTAAACCTACTACTCTAATCTGCCTTAAGTTGAGTGTAATTGTTGGACCTATTATAATTGTTGAATCTGTAGTCTACCACAGCCTGAGCACAATTATTAGACCCACCCATCTAGTCTGCCATAAGCTGGTTATAATTATTAAACTCATTCATCTGATCTTCATAAGCAGAGTATGATTGTTGAACCCTCCCATTTAGGCTACCATAAGTTGAGTATAATTGTTGAACTCTTATCATATAATCTGCCATAAACTGAATATAATTGTTGAGCTCTACCATCTAGACTGTCATTTCCTGTATACAATTATTGGAAACACCTTCTACTATGCCATTAGCTGAGTATAATTGTCGAAACCCCCATTTAGACTACCATCAGCTGAGTATAATTGTTGAACTCTGTTTCCTTGTCTTCCATAAGCTGAGTATAATTATTGAACTCTGTTTCCTTGTCTTCCATAACCTGAGTATAATTATTGAACTCTGTTTTCTAATCTGCCTTAAGCTGTGCATAACTATTGAACTCTGTTATCTAATCTCTCATAGACTGAGTATAATTATTGAACTCTGTTATCTAATCTGCCTTAAGCTGTGCATAACTATTGAACTCTGTTATCTAATCTCTCATAGGCTGAGTATAATTATTGACCTCTGTTATCTAAACTGCCTTAAGCTGTATAACTATTGAACTCTGTTATCTAATCTCTCATAGGCTGAGTATAATTATTGAACTCTGTTATCTAATGTGCCTTAAGCTGTATAACTATTGAACTCTGTTATCTAATCTCTCATAGGCTGAGTATAATTATTGAACTCTGTTTCCTTGTCTTCCATAACCTGAGTATAATTATTGAACTCTGTTTTCTAATCTGCCTTAAGCTGTGTATAACTATTGAACTCTGTTATCTAATCTCTCATAGGCTGAGTATAATTATTGAACTCTGTTATCTAATCTCTCATAGGCTGAGTATAATTATTGAACTCTGTTATCTAATCTCTCATAGGCTGAGTATAATTATTGAACTCTGTCATCTAATCTCTCATAAGCTGAGAACAATCGCTAAATTCATTCACTTAGTTCGCCATAATCTGTGCATAGTTGCTACACCATCGTTTACACTGGCATAACCTGAGTACTGTTATTAGAACCAATTATGTAATCTGCTTCAATGTATAGGAAAATATGAACCATATTGTCTAATCTGCCATAGGCTGAGTATAATTATTGAACTCTGTTATCTAATTTGCCTTAAGCTGTATAACTATTGAACTCTGTTATCTAATCTCTCATAGGCTGAGTATAATTATTGAACTCTTTTATCTAATCCCTCATAGGCTGAGTATAATTATTGAACTATGTTATCTAATCTGCCTTAAGCTGTGTATAACTATTGAACTCTGTTATCTAATCTCTCATAGGCTGAGTATAATTATTGAACTCTGTTATCTAATCTGCCTTAAGCTGTGTATACCTATTGAACTCTGTTATCTAATCTGCCTTAAGCTGTGTATACCTATTGAACTCTGTTATCTAATCTCTCATAGGCTGAGTATAATTATTGAACTCTTTTATCTAATCCCTCATAGGCTGAGTATAATTATTGAACTATGTTATCTAATCTGCCTTAAGCTGTGTATAACTATTGAACTCTGTTATCTAATCTCTCATAGGCTGAGTATAATTATTGAACTCTGTTATCTAATCTGCCTTAAGCTGTGTATACCTATTGAACTCTGTTATCTAATCTGCCTTAAGCTGTGTATACCTATTGAACTCTGTTATCTAATCTCTCATAGGCTGAGTATAATTATTGAACTCTTTTATCTAATCCCTCATAGACTGAGTATAATTATTGAACTCTGTTATCTAATCTGCCTTAAGCTGTGCATAACTATTGAACTCTGTTATCTAATCTCTCATAGACTGAGTATAATTATTGAACTCTGTTATCTAATCTGCCTTAAGCTGTGCATAACTATTGAACTCTGTTATCTAATCTCTCATAGACTGAGTATAATTATTGAACTCTGTTATCTAATCTGCCTTAAGCTGAGTATACCTATTGAACTCTGTTATCTAATCTGCCTTAAGCTGTGCATAACTATTGAACTCTGTTATCTAATCTCTCATAGACTGAGTATAATTATTGAACTCTGTTATCTAATCTGCCTTAAGCTGTGTATAACTATTGAACTCTCTTATCTAATCTCTCATAGGCTGAGTACAATCGCTAAATTCATTCACTTAGTTCGCCATAATCTGTGCATAGTTGCTACACCATCGTTTACACTGGCATAACCTGGAGTACAGTTATTAGAACCAATTATATAACCTGCTTTAAGGTATAATGAAATATGAACCATATTGCCTGATATGCCTTTAGATGAGTTTAATTGTTGAACACTAGCCCGGCATTATCTGAGTTAAACTGTTTACCCCGCCCATCTAGTTAATCCCATCGGCTGCCTGCCAAGAGCATTTCAATTCCCCACAAAATGAACCTTTGGTTTTGTAATGTGGACCTTCAGCTGATGCAGGTACCTCCTGACTCTAGATGGGTCAAGGTTGATCGCTTAGCTAAGCAGTCCGAATAAGCAATTAATTACACGTTGGAGAATACCCCTTCAAGGTGAATTACTCACTCTCATTCATATTTTAAATAGAAATGAGCGTACACATATTGTATAGCAAACCTTGGGCATTTGTACATGACGACCACAGATTCTAATGGTGTGTTCACACGGTTACATAAATTACATGTGCGCAGTATAAATGTAATAATGGCGTGTTTCATACCTAACTAAGAGAATATAAAAGAAATCTTGATAAATATGTTAAAGGTGATTGAGGTTTTCTTGTTCTGACACGCCCAACAATATTTTTTTGTAAATTTGATTCATCACAAAAAATATTCATATTTTGTTGACATAGTCGAACATATTAAAACATCCATAGTCCATAATAATAGCACCCATCGAGAACAGATACGTTTCTCAGTCTCAAATTTGTTTGATTGAATATGGAGTAAAAATATCGGCTGGATTGGTCATAAGTAAGAAATGAAAAACCCTTTACGTCTTAAAAGGAAGTTAAGAAATGTCCATTAGAAAATCTTTTACTAAAAAACTATGTTTATTCCCTTAGCCGTCATTATGCTTTTATGTAATGGGGTAACTCAAAATATCATTTCTAGACGACTTCCCTTAAGGGTCGATGTCCTCTGCTATTGAGGTTGTATTCATAATGCGATTTTAGATTTTTTATATATATATAAACATTTCTCGAATATTAATTGAGACATTTGCATTTTTTTACTTTTAAGCCTTCATGACAACTTTTAGTCATTTTAAGTTAATGATAAGCACATAAATCATTAAACTTCTTATTTCAAGTTAAATACCAAATATTGTTTTTGCGGAGCTATACAATGGGGCTACATCCATATAAGTTGTTTGATGATGATATTAATTCGAATTTTATGAACTTAACTTGTTGTTGAGTTTAACTTTATGTAATTTATTTGTTTTTATTTTCATTTCATTTATTAATTTTATTTGTAATTATCTTACTTATTTCGATATTTTATTTTATTCTAATTATTTTATTTCATTTTATCTTTTTATTATTTCATATTATTTTATTTTATCATTATTATTATTATTTATTTTTGTATATATTGTAAAATAAAAATGTATTTAAACATTATCATACATGTAATATGCCGTGTGGCAATGGAGATGTATTCAAATAAATAACTCCTCATAGGGTTACTATGAGGAGAAAAAAGAAGATCTAAACTTGAAAATGTTTATTTAATCTATGTGAAACTCGATATGTAACTGTTTCATTCAACATTAGTAAACTCATACTCGTCGTATGGGTAATAGAAAATATATAGTATACCCCCATACTGAGTATATATAGTATACCCATACTGAGTATATTTAGTATACCCCCATACTGAGTATATATAGTATACCCATACTGAGTATATTTAGTATACCCCCATACTGAGTATATATAGTATACCCCAATACTGAGTATATATAGTATACCCATACTGAGAAATAGAAACTATATAGTGAGATGAGATCAGATGAGTGCGTGACTAGAGGCAATTATATGTATATATCAAATTTTGAACTGACCTCATTTTAACAATCTAGGGAGGATAAAAAACTTTTGAAGAGATTTGTTGAAAATATCATCATGAGTACACCCTCAATAGATTATTCCCCATAAGGGAAATCTACTAAAATGGATGGTGAGGTGAGTTCGTCAGCGTGTCATTCCGGCACGTAGGAAATCTGCTTAATTTGCACTTCCTCCGCGTGATAGTGGAAGAGCATTAATAATTAAGAGTTCGGTTGGCGACCTTTCATCTTGATTTTTTTCCCATGTTTATTTAGTAATACTAAATAATCGTGTTTAATTGGGGGCTATTTAATTCTGAAGTGCCGACCATTAATTTTTATGAAACATTAAATACACTTAGCTAATAGTAAGTAACACAGCCGGGCGCTTTATATATTTATTTTATTTTTACTTGGAAATGTCACAATTCAATGTTTTATGAAGGCTGTAAAGGGCGCGAGATAGCGCTCTTTTAATTAACATTACAGCGAAATGAAATTATCTCATTTTACAGTTCAGAGATTACTTTATAAGAAAATGAAGCCTTGCCCATTGTTGGAAGCGGGCTATTTTTACTGGCCCTCTCTCTCTCTCCTTTATAAGTTCTTTGTAAATAGAGTATTATTAGAGAAGGAAAATGACTCTCAAATTCTATATTCCGAATCTGAACAACTCCTTCATTTTATAGAGTTTTAAAATCCTTTTGAAAATCCTAGCATCTTGGGTTCCCATTAGGGGTTCTCAATACAATAATGGAACTGAAATATATTTTAGTTAACCCTTAAGGGAAATCAGCTGTTCAGGTTGCACTCATGACGTGATTTTCAAATAATTTTCTCAAATGTTCATCGATCCTAATTAGTAGGTGTCGAAAATGAGTTCCGTTCAAAATCATGTATATACGAAAATTCAAAATATCTCCGCTATTATACGTCAGATGGAAAAATTAGTACAGTACAATTCTTATCGTAAACTGACTTGTGTGTAAATGTTGTTCTATACATTTTTTCTTTAATATGAATATTAACCGAGGAATTCGGAATTTTGAGTTTTAAGCTCAATTCCTACTCATGTCATATTAACAATATGCTGTTTTAACATGTACCTCTTCATTCGAAGCCTAAATACCAAATATTGTTTTCATGAGACATTTATTGTGCGAGTTAAATTTTAATTCTTTGAAGGAGACGTCATCAATTAAGGTTTCACGTTCCTGTTTTGAAAACGTTCATTCGATCTATACCATTGTCAATATTTATCCGTTTCAATCAACACTTAAGAATATATTTGCTATTGGCAAAAATCGGACCAGGAATATGGGGAGTTTAGAGAATGGGAATACGAAAATTGAATTTATGTGCGTTATTATTATAGTTATTATAGAACCAATTTTGTTAAAATATTGATGCTCTACGATATTTTTTTCGTATTAGCAGTTTTCCCTCAAGGGAAATCAGCTATTGAGGTTGTACTCATCACGCGATTTTCGAAATTTTTCTTCAAATGTCCATCGATACTTCCTAGGAGATTACGAAAATGTGGTCCGTTCAAAACTATATATATATATATATATATATATATATATATATATATATATATATATATATATATATATATATTGGTCTGTTACCGCTCGAGGGGTCGAAATTATTGTTTAATCGTTACCAAACTTGATATTTAGTCGTTTTATGTAAAAAGACAGATCAAGTTCGTTAATGGCTAAAATTGGCCCAGTGGGCGGGGGGGGGTTAGAGGGGAGGATTTTCGAAAAGTCGAAATATCTCCGTTACTATACGTCAGACCGAAAAATTGTATAGAATCACTCGTATTGCAAATTAAATTTACTATAAATATTGTTATATACATTTATTGTCTATCGTGAATATTAACGAGTTCTTTGCATTTTTATTACATATGGACGGGTAACGGACGACAGTCAGTTTCCCGCCAGAAGCTCGTTCGGTCGTTTTCGTAACTGTTGGGTCTTGTGAAATTTCTCTATTGTAATACTTCACGTGGAAAATCTGCTTAGCTTACGCAGCCCCTGTGTGACGGACTTTCTCCAATATTCGTGGTAAGATTATGTTTGTTGTTTGTTTCGTAGAGTTTTAGGGCGAAAAACTACTAGGTTATCATCGCCCTGTAATATATATAACTCACGTTTTGGTATCCTCATCCATATCACCATTTTAACAATATAAACGAGGATACAAAAAAAAACAAAAAACTTGTAGTTAAAATTTCTTTGTATAAATTCGTAATTTTCACAAAATTAAACAATTTATCTAGCTCTTTGGGGTCATCTCCAAGGGCCACTTCTATATCATAGGAAATATTGCATTCTGTATACTTATGACATTCCATTAATATGTAGTAGATAGTCAAGTCTTTGTTACACTTAAGATTCATTATTGCTTATTCATACAATAATCGCATTTCGCGACTGGGGCGATTTAGCGATGAATCAGTTACTAGACATATATAATCAGTTAATTATATTTACCTAAGTATGCTCATTTCTGCAAATATTTTCAGTATTGTCCTACATTATAATTTTTTGAAAATGTTGTTATGTTTCAAGTAGACTCTTACACTTAAGACATTAGGTCACTAGTGTTTCATACTAGCACGAAGGAAATCGGCGTAGTTTACGCAGCCTCTGCGTGACCAGCTTTTCCTCTTTCGCCCTTATTTCACCCAGAATACGTACTACACCTTTCATTACCTCTGACTCAATTCTTCTTGGGGGATTTTTTTTTGCCCGGCTCTCCTAGTGCTTATCCAGAGAGAGTGAAAGTGTGAGTGTAGTAGTGTGGGGGGGGGGAGTGGAGCGGCAGGATCTAGAACGAATGGTAATGAAGGAGAAGGTGGGTACCTTGGCTAGGGAATGCAGACGTCCTCGTGCTGTTTGGCTCAGCACCACTCGCCAATCAAATGCACTCCAACCATGTTGCAACGGGCGGACCGAACTTTTTAATTTACCTCCGACGGACCAGGAGTGCAAGCAAGGAATACCACCTAGATCGCCTCTCGACGCTTGACGATCCAGAACCACATAAAGTATATTGATTTCTGCAAATACAATACGTATAATCGTATTCGCGAAGACAAGATTTACAAGATTCAACTGCTCTCACTTATGGGACGTTTTCTTCTGAATTAATGTGTAAGCTTGAGCTGAGATGTTCAGCTACTCATTTACTCAAAGTTAGAATTCGATGAGTAGAAGTCAGGGCTGACTAAAGGCTCAAAACAAAAGTCCGTCATGCAGGGGGAGGATCTTGAATAAGACGGTTAAATGTCGTGTATGGTAAATATCATATAAGTATTATTGAGTCAAGTATTTAGAGAAATAAAATCTTAATGGCGTCATCGCAAAACCTATTTGCAAGTATCTCACGATAAGTTGAAATCAATGTTCGGCATTTACGCTTGGAATATGGCGATTCATAATATATTGGTCGACTTATTATGGATAAAAGCGAGGAGGGTTTAAGTAACCCAAGTATCTCGATTAAAATTCGGGATAAACAAAGGTTTTCAAGACAGCATTTGTACAAAATTAAATTTGTAACATGATGATAGAGTTATAGGCAATTTTTAGATCTATGATAATGAAGATATTTTGAATTATCGATTTCTTCTCCTCTAAACCCTTTCATCCTCAATCCCGATTTTAGACGTCAACGAACTCGATTTGCAGTTTTACTGTGTTAACGATCAAACAAAAATTACGACCGCTATACTGTTAAATGACAATTATAGGTGTATATATATAATTTGGGATGGACCTTTCACCAACTCTTAGGTCCCCTAGTGGTTGCAGTTTTTGTTAGATCGTTACCAATTTCGATTTTTATACGCATAATGTAATACTTAATTCGAGTTCGTCAAAGGCTAAAATCGGCGAAGTAGAAGGTTTAGAGGGGCAAATTATGGAGATTCATACTCCATGTTACTAAACGTCACATTGACTAATTGTATAAAATCAGTCAAGTTACATATTTAATTAGCTATACATGTTGATCTACCCACTTTTTTCTGTATCCCGAATATTTGGATACTTGAATGCTTTACTATTTTGCCACGAGTAAACGACCACTGCTAGCCATATCAGATTTATAGTAAGCTGTTATCTATTAAATCACTTTATTTGAAGTTTATATCCCAAATATTCTTCTCATTGAACTGTGAGATAAATGCGAATACGTTGTGTGATGACGCCATCAGTTTAATTTTACGTTCTTAATTCGAAAATATTTATTTGATCTATAATATCTTTAAAACTAAAGTTCAGGAGTCCAAGAATAGACTTACTGGGGTGGGGCAATCGAAAATTAAATAACCTCAATTATTATTAAATGTTATATCGAATCCTGTAACAGTATTGGTTCTCAGCCATTGTTGTTCTATACATTTTAGCAGATTTCCCTTAAGGGAAATCAGCTATTGAGGTTGTACTCATGACGGAATTTTCGACATTTTTCTTCAAATGTCCATCGATCCTACCTAGTAGATGACGAAAATGAAGTCCGTTCAAAACTGTATATATATATATATATATATATATATATATATATATATATATATATATATATATTTGTCTGTTACCGCTCTAGCGGTCGCAATTTTTGTTTGATCGTTACCAAACTCGGAATTTAATCGTTTTATGTAAAAAGAAAGATCAAGTTCGTTAATGGCTGAAATCGGACCAGTGGGAGGGGGGGGTTTAGAGGGGAGGATTTTCAAAAAGTCGAAATATCTCCGTTATTATGCGTCGGATCGAAAAATTGTATAGAATCAATCTTATTGAAAATTCAATTTACTATAAATATTGTTCTATACGTTTATTCTGTATCTTGAATATTAACCGAGATATTTGCATTTGTATTCTGCGTATGGTCGGCTATGTTCGGCCTTTCCGCCGAGAGCTCTGGTGGCCGTTTCTGTAACTATTAGTCCCTCGTGAATAGGTTTAGAGGTTACTTACTACTACAGCTGTTATTAGGCAGATTTCTCTATTGTAAAACTTCACGTGGGAAATCTGCTTAGTTTACGCAGCCCCTGCGTGACGGACTTTTTGTAGTTCAAATATTAAATGAGTTCTTCGTACTTTCTTGTTTTCAGTCTTCAGTAAACCTTTATTTCTAGTCATCTGAGTTTTATTTAGAAGTAGAGAATATATGATGAGAACAGATTAGTTATGGCTCATATTCATTTAGAAAATTCTATTATAACTTCTTAAAGGGAGATTATAATAAATACCTTATGATGAAGATATCAGTGGGAATCATGGGCTTCCTCTAACATGATAAGCTTGTAGATTCTAGACATAACACTGACATTCAATAAGCTTTGAAATAAGCCATACTAATTACCCATAATACCATAAAGCGAAAGAAAGCTTTTAAAAATTATTAATTATGATATCGAAAAAGCAACAGGCTATGAACGTACAGTATAAGAACGACCAATGGAAATCGAGGAAATATTTTCCATATATAGGTAGAACAAATTTTATGACATAAAGTAATGACAATAGAAAATTTTATGGCTAAACAGCTAATTTCTTGCGTTAGAAAATTACAGTTATTATTTACTTGCCTTAAGCTTCACGGGGACTCAGGTTAGCCTGTTAGTTCAAGCGTTGGCCTTAATCTCACATGGCAAACCTAGAATGGCGAGTTTGATTCCCGCCTGGAAAAAAAGGTGTTTATTTAGTGATGAACTCACTAAATAAAATCCTTGTTCCCACTTTGGCTGGAAAAGGGTGATAACCTGTAGGTAACATGTCTCAATTAGACATAGTAAAGTTACATCGAATGTTTGTGTAGCTTGATATTATAAATGAATTTTTCCAAAGAGGATTTGATTAGTGCAGAATGTGCGGTCCATACTGCTCTATTCGAATCTTCTCCCGTTAATGGACGTCATCAGGGCAGATTTGTTAGGACTGGTCAGTCCTGGACCTTAAGGCAAGCCTATCGAGGTTCATGGGCGTGAGATGTTCGTATTAATGCAGCGAACAGCCGATTAGAGTAGGCGTAGGATGTTGTGGGCGGGTCGGATGTGATATAAGACCATTGGCAAGGAAAGTTGCACCCAACAGGTTTAATCACCGATCGAACAAGGCTGGAACATCGGCGATTTTGCCCATAGCCGTTCCCCATAGAACAAGCTGTAAATTTAAAACAAGTTACAACAAGTAAATGACCTAAATGTCAAGGTCGATAGGTAGAACCGCCCTATCGATATACGTACTTAGCTGTCGATAGCGAAGAGTTGCTTTTTGTAGAGTGCATGCGCGAACACGACCCCCAAGGCTGCAAATTCCCCGTAAGGCCCCACCCTTTGAGGGCCTTGGCATTCGAAGCTCAAGGTTGCACGAGTAAACAGAACGGGCTACGTACGAGCGACCTCGGCATCAGTCTATTTCGTAATATCGGCTGTTACGCCCAACACAAATGCAGGCCTATAATAATACCTTTTTTTTTTTTCTTTTTCTATTAATGTCCTTGTGAAGGTGAGGTCGAGTAATTCCTCTAATGATAACATCTAGGAGAATGTACAAATCATGGATTCTGAATTAACATTTCTATCTATCGTTTGTCGGCGTCTTTCAAGGCCGAATTGTGGTTTCCGTTATGAATCATTTTTCCGATGAACAGTTAATACGTACCCTGCTGAGAAGACGTTGATCTATACCACTGTCGTTATTTAACCGTTCCTGACAGCACTAGAGATCTTATTTCTTATTGGCGGAAATTTTACTTGGGACAAGGCGAGGGGGGGTTATAGAGGGAATTTAAACATTTAAAATAACTCCCTGTATTATGAGCCCTATCTTGCGAAACTATGGACGGTGTACAATTGTTTCTCTCATAACTCAAATATTAAACGTGTTATTCGTGGTTTCTCCCTCCCTGCTTTTCTACTCATCGGGGTTTTACATAAAAATAGAGAATTTGTGGTGAGATGCGATCTCTATTTTCTCATGCCAACACGTGGGAAATCTGCTTGCTTTAAACTTAGCAAAGGAATAAATATGGCCATAACCTCATCTGGACTAGTATTTTAGGTGTTGTAGTCCTGCAAATTACATTGAGTGCTTAGGTAACTTGTTGTTGTCATATTTCTAACTTGCAATACAGATTTTTGGTTATAGTTATGAATATTGTTTTCGATAAACAGTTAATATATAGGTATACTCTCTATTGAGAGGACGTTATCATGCCTGTGGGTGTTTCCAAAGCACGTAAAATTCAACCCTGTGAAAGTGAAGTTATATGCCGCTTCGAAGGCAATCCTCATGCGACATCTTGAATTACCGTTACTCACATTCTTAAATATCACGATGATATTCGCTACAAGAAGAACGCTTTAAAAGGTCTTTGTTAATCCCACTCCGATTTATAAGGATTTTACCCTTTAGTCTTGAGGATCGCCCTTGGTCCAATTCTACCCCGGGCCAGCAAATCATCTTCGCTGCAGCCGAGGTCCAAGGCCGGCCACCCACGGGCCTTATTTGGAATGCCGGCATTTACTATAATTTACTGTTTAAATGTTAAGGGTTAGTTGCAACAGTATCTTCCCTTCGCCCCATTTATCGGCCCGGCGGTGGAAGAGCGGAGAAAGGCTTCATGTTGAAAGTATTTTATCCTCCTGATTGCAAAGTGAACTCGAATACTACATAAAAGGCAGAATGGTCTTTATTGGTCAATCAAAAGGTTATTTGTGGCGAGCAAAGAGGTTCAATCTCGTTTATAGCCGACATTATTTATTGCATACCTTACGTCATTGAAACTAATCATTTATCTCATTGATGCCCATTTCTTTCGAAAGTACAAAGGTTAACAGTATTGGATATTTATTGATTTTTACAATATACTCCGTCGACTATTGTCATTAGTGGTAGATAGATCTATATTTCTTGGAACAAACAAGATTCAGTTAAAAATACAAAAAGTCTTTTTATGTCTTCTTTGTCGTCTCTAAGGAGTTCTCTTAAGTTCGGTTTAAGGTTCAAAGCTCTTCTTGGAAGATCGTATTTTTTACAATTGAGGAGAAGATGTAAGACAGTAAGCTGGGCATTAAAACAATCGCAGGTTCACGGGAATAAACCTTTCAATAAATGAATCGTGCATTTCCAAAACATTGTAAGGTCCAAAAGTAAAATTTTACAGGAGAAAGAAAAAACGTTTTTCACAAAGAAGAAATTTATTATAAAATAACTGAATAGCACATTACTAGTTCCGTTTTCTCCCGCTAGATGCAGCACTATCCACACAAACTGTTTTGCAAAATAAAGATATGGCATTTACAACGTCTTTTAGTATGAAAAGTGCATTTTTCAAATTTTGGCATTTACAACTATATTTAATATAGTTATTCTTTATATTATGTGTAAATAGAGTTATTCTTTATATTATAATGCATATAAAGAGATGGCAGACCAATCTCACCTTCCTTCAAACATTTTGTAGTTTCTACTTTTCGGTGACTTTCATAAAAATTGTCAGAGATGTTTTAAGCGAAACAGTTGAAAGGGGCTTCATGTTTTTAAACGGCCAGCGCCGAAATGATCTGGAGTTGAGGGTGAGAAATGAACTGAAGAGTGTTAAGTTAGATTAATGTTTACATCACCCGTCGATAAGTTGGATACTTTACAGTGTTCTTGGAACTGAAGGCTAAGCCTCGTTGCTGTTCTGGGACTTCAGTAATAAACTTAATTTAAGTAAATGCTTAAGGGAAGAGGATTACAAGCAGTTTCCCCTTGACTTCTGCATGCTCCAGATAGCTGGCCTTAATGACGTCAGGAAGAAGTACGAACCATCAAAGCTGGGATTCCGAATCCGTTAGAGAGACGATTCTACCTAACCTTCATCACTTGCTGTTATGAGTACTCAAATCACTGTGTTAATCGAGACTTGCTCTATTATAGTAAGGTTTACGGGAGAACTGACAAGGCGTTTAAAATACTTATTAAGTTTAAGTATAGGTACCTACTGGAACATTATCAAAATCTCGAAGAATAAAAAAAGGAATTTTACCTACTCCATACAAAAGTCTTTATCTCCCTGAACCCATTTCGTCTAGTTTCGCCGTGACGTCTGAGCGAACGAATCAAGCATAACTGGAAAACAGCAACCCCTAGTGTGTTGAAATTTAATATTTGGGATCATTATAATGTCTACTTGTGCACCCTTTTATTCAAAATCGAAAGTGAGAAAGGGGGGTGGGTTATGGAAGGGAAAAATTGCTAATTTCGTCGTCCAGAGGTACAACAAACTATTTACAGGAGCTTCTTTGTTTATCATCTGAAAATATCTGTAAATTATGTCCTATGACATTTTTTGTGCATTTCAA
Organism: Riptortus pedestris; assembly: GCA_019009955.1. NCBI lineage: Eukaryota > Metazoa > Arthropoda > Insecta > Hemiptera > Alydidae > Riptortus > Riptortus pedestris. Next base: position 57,770,720 of record CM032232.1, read on the forward strand.
CGGATATATCATATATGATTTAAAATGAAATAATTTTGAGTGAAGTGCAGCGGAGCATTTTTTTTTTAATTTAATAGGTGTAAAAGTAGGCCATATAGTGTTCACAGGAGATTTTGTCTACGAATTTGAATTATGGTGCCAATATGGCATATGGAGTAGCCATTTTTGTTTTTTTGGCAATAAATAGGTGCTAGGTTTTCATTAGTTTCTTTAGTTTTATTTTCGCCTGGGCAACAGGGAATTTATATAGTGACAGACTCACTAATTAAAATCCTTAGTCCCACCCTGGCTAGAAAAGGGTGTACCTGTAAATAACCCGTTCCAATTAGTCATAGCAGCAAAGAGTGGACGTTAGTAAATAATTTAAATTTTATTTTAGTGTTAGCAGATTTCCGAAATGGAAAATCAGATATTGAGTTATGTTCATGACACGATTTTTGAAATATTTCTTCAATTCTCCATCGATCGTACCCTACCTATATACATCGTATATATTTGCTTGTTAGCAAATTTTGTTTGATTGTTATCAAACACGATATTCAAACGTTTTGTTTAAAAGTAATGATCGAATTCTTTAACGATTAAAATCGGCCAAGAGAGAAAATGTTATAGAACTAATCTTATTAAACTCTTGGTGCTCTAACTTTTTATTTTCTGTACATTTATTCGTAACTCAAGTATTAAGCATATTCGTACTTTCTTGTTTTCAACCTTCAGTAAACCCCAAATTACACTCGTCGGAATTTTATTAAGAAATAGGGAACATATGGTGATTTGAGATCTGTAGTGTACCATAACCGCTTGTGGGAAATATGGTTATTTTACGCAGCCCCTGTGTGGCGGACTTGTCTTTCCTCGAGCAAATATTACTATTGCATTAATATTTATGTATGGGTGTGTTGCCACATGCGTCGATAGCATTGTACATGAGAATATATTCCTCTCCGACAAACCCCGGAGTGTTATTTGACCCTAAATCTCCCTTTAGAGTCCCAATGGGAGCACTTAAGCCCCCCAAGTCTCACCCAGTCGATATATTCGGGAATCTAAGTCAATTCTAGCGAACAGCGAAACTGTAATTGAAAGGTTCTAATGTTATTTTGAGAGCCCATTTATTTGTTAGGCATTTATGACATTCTGAACTAATGAGTTTTACTTTTTACTTGTATTTATTTTAGCAGATTTCCTTTCAATAAAATCAGCTATTGTGTTGTCAAACGTCTTCTAGTCTCCATTGATCCTTACTAGGATATGACGAGTATGAGGTCCGTTCAAAATTAAATATATTTGACTGTCTACTTGTGTGTGTGTGTGTGCGCGTGTACCGATTTGAATGAATTTATCGTATGCGTTTGGGTGACGCCTTGGATGGTTTAGATTCACAAATCAGGCCGGCAGATGGAGCTGCAGTCGGTATCTAGGTTATTTATCTATATTGCAACTAAACGGCTGGATCAACTTGAATGAATTTTTGTTTATGCATACATTCATTTTGTGTATGTATTCATTCAATGCATTAAAGTTTTTTTTTACGCTGTGTTTTGATATAATATGTATCGCATTTACGTAAATATTGAGCGTATATATAAGTTACGTGCATAGGATTTCGTTTATTTTTCCACATTTTAATTATTTTTACGGTGTCCTTTGATATTTCAGGTGTCGCATTTCAGTGAATTTTAAGTGTATTATATTCATACTAGCGGGCAATACAGACGTTGTCCTGCATGATATTTCAAGCAATTAGGATATTAAACATAGAATGAAATGAAAAACAAATAATATATCTTCATTATTCTTTATTTTGAAATAACATCAATTTTTCTAAAAGCAATTCGTTATAATCATTAATGTTTTTTTAATTTTACCTTAATACGAGTTGATGAACAATATTTTTGGTTGATTCCTGAGGAGTATAAATTAATAAACTTGACGGTTTTCCAACGCGAAAACACGCCACATATAATTGGCCTTGTAAAAAGACAGGATTTTCTAGATCCAACCCACAAATTGACATTGTTTGACCTTGTGACTTATTAATAGTCATGGCTAATGCCAAGTGAATTTGAAATTGCAGAATGGAATGGGTGGAACAATGGAATTATAATATTATTTGCTTTTCATTTAATACTTTGTTTAATATCCCAATCGCTTGAAATATCGTACAGGACAACGTCTGTATATATATATATATATATAGTGAGATGAGATCATTAGTGTCTCCAGCAGTGGGAAATCTGCTTCTTTTACGCAGCCCCTGGGAGAGGTATTTTCAACACGTGCTAAATGCAAGAATTTCGGGAGAGTGGGTATGAATGAGATGGATATATGTATAGGGGGAGAGAGTGAGCGAGAGGGGAGATATTCGTCACAGACAGAGAACATTCCTGGCTAATTATATGCGTGACGTCTTGGGATTAATTAATTTATTGACCGTCCCGTTAGCTCTCTGCTCTAGATAAAGCCCTAGCTTTAATAGGTAACTTTGCTCCCCGAGGATCTACCTTTGCTTCGCCTCTCTCACCTAAAACGTGTAGAAATACGTCATAGCACAAACTATTCTCTGTTTCTCCTTGAATTAGAAACTTACTTAAAAAAAAGTCCGTCACGCAGGGTCTGTGTAAACTAAGCAGATTTCCCACATGAAGTTATACAGTAGATAAATCTGCCCAATAATAACTGTAGTAGTAAGGTATCTATCTCTAAACCTATTCAAGAGGGACGAATAGTTACGGAAACGGCCGCCGAGCTCTCGGCAGAAATTCCCGAACATAACCAACTCCTGCCGACAACACACAGAATACAATTGCAAATATCTCCGTTAATATTCAAGATGCAGAATAAATGTATAGAACAATATTTGTAGTAAATTTAGCAATAAGATTGATTCTATACAATTTTTGTATAAGAGACATAATATAAGATTGATATTTTGAATTTTCAAAAATCCCTCCTCTAAACCCCCCCTCCCACTGGTCCGATTTCAGCCATTAACGAACTTGATCTTCCTTTTTACATAAAACGATTAAATTCCGAGTTTGGTAACGATCAAACAAAAATTGCGACCGCTAGAGCGTTAACAGACTTATATATATAATATATATATATATATATATATATATAATTTTGAACGGACCTCATTTTCGTCATCTCCTGGTAGGATCGATGGACATTTGAAGAAATTTTTCGAAACTCGTGGCATGAGTACGACCTTAATAGCAGATTTCCCTTAAGGGAAATCTGCTAAAAGATAATTAAACTGACCATGTGTTATCATAAAGTGAAAATTGCATTGCTAGCACAACGGAGCTTTACTGAGAACGTTAAAATGAAAATAAGCTAATGTCTACCTTTACTTAATATATTATAAATTAAATTATTTATTAACGTCCACTTTCGAGGCTACTCGGAACGAGTTATATACAGGTTACCACACTTTTCTAGCCAGGATGGAGCCGAGGATTTTTTATAAACACGTTGATGGTGGAAGTCGGTGACCCTTCCATGACTTCCGTGAAGTCGGTGGCGATTTTCATCCTTAGGGAATGATCTTAACACTTTCGACATAGCCGCCAACGTGTTAAGTGAGCTCGTCACTTAATAAATTGCTGTTCCCCACCAGGGAATAGAACCCATGGCTCTAGATTTACAACGTTCAATATGACTAACGCCTTAACTCACGTGGGTAACAAGAACTCCTATTTATAAGTTAGAGAAAAATTTAGAGAGTAGAGTTTAGAGAGTACTACATTATAAGAACAAGAATTATCCTTATGTCGGATATATACCATGTTTCGACACGACGCATAATGGTAACGATTAATGCCACGCCAAATTTTGGCCATTTTTTATTTTTTTTTACATTAAACTTGTAAAATTCAAAATACGGATTTTTGTTCCTATCTTTTTTACGTCGACATTTACGTGTTTCGTAGAAAACTAAAGATAAGTTCATTGATAGAGGTAACTGGGATTGGAGGATTGGGGCTTTTGAAAAGCGCTAAATCCAATAATTAACAATATTTTCTATATTATTGGTAAAATCACAAAATCATCAATAACTTATCTTGTATTAACAACAAATACTTCATTACTTTATTTAATAAGAATTCTTGTCTCATACATTTTTACTTCCTCGTATGAAGTAAAGGAATTATTTTAATCTCCTTAAATTAAATTTCAGGTTTCATCAGATTTCTGCGAAATTATGCGTTTTGATCCACCGCGAACCTATTTTAATTTCAAGACTAGTTTCGGTACATATGTAACTGCATATCACGTATAACTCGTAAACGGCTACCCCTAGAATGTTGAGTTTCATATTTTGGATTGATATAAGATCTAGTTGTGCAAGATACCTTTTCATAAAAATTGACTCAGGAAGAGGGGGGGGGGTTAAATAAAGCGAAAATGAAAAATTGCAGATTTCATTGAAACTATTATAGATACAGTAATCTTCTATAGGGCTTTTTTGTTCAGCAAAAATAGCCCTAGAATACAAAATAATTTTATAGGAAGTACAGCAAAAGATTTTTAACAAAAGTTTAGTTGGTACCCACATCAGATTATTTTATCTCACATTTTTTCCCTATAACACGTACATTGGCAATGTTAGTTCTATTCTTGAGTTCATTCTCTAATTGTAATAACACGATCTTCAAATTAAAGATAACACCTTACATAAGCCTAAACATGTATAATTACTCTAATATTAAACGAGGTATTTGCAATGTCTTCTTAGCAGATTTCCCTTAAGGGGTGACGAAAATGAGGTCCGTTCAAAGTAATATATATTTGTTTGTAAACGCTCTAGCGGTCGCAATTTTTGTTTGATCGTTACCAAACTCGATATTTAATCGTTTTATGTAAAAGGAAAGATCAATTTCGTTAACGGCTGAAATCGGACCAGTGGGGGGAGGAGGGAGGGTTTAAAAGGGGGATTTTAGAAAATTATAAATATCTCCGTTACTATACTTCGGATCGAAAACGTGTATAGAACCAATTTTATTACAAATTTAATTCACTATAAATATTGTTACATATATTTATTCTCCATCTTGAATATTAACCGAGATATATGCATATTTATTCAGTGTGTGCTGATTACGGACGAGATGAGATCGGCTGTTGACGGTTCTAAACGTGAGTTTCCGCCGAAAGCTAGTTCGGGCGTTTCAGCTGGGCGCCTCTTTTGAAATTTGTTTAGAGACTCGTTACTACTACTGTTATTTGTATGAAGATTTCTCTATTTTAAAACTTCCCGTGTGAAATCTGCTTAGTTTACGCAGCCCTTCTCTGACGGATTTTTTCAGTTTTTTAACCTCCACTCTACTAATGTAATTTTCACTTCGAGCATCTGAGCCACTAGAAATCTCAAGTCCAACTTAAATGTCCCTTTTTCCTAGTTTTCTTATGGCAGAAAAAAAAAATATAGAAACTGAGAGATCAGTTGCTTGTCCAGTAGTTGAGTTCTGTTTGATATAATCAGCCCCTGCTTAGCGGCCTTTTACTTTTTGTGTTAGTATTTGGTGATGTATATAGAAGGATGCTCCGTAAATGAACGTGCAACAGGTTAATGAACTGAAAACATTTGAGGCGTATATGATTAACCTTATCAATATAATCATCCCCAAACTAACTGTCCATCGAGTGAGCTGTGCGCAGTTATTGCATGAATTAGAGGAGTAGCGTGTCATTTTGTCATATATTTTGTTGTTATGATTTAAAGAGGAAATCCTATTTCCTCTGATGACATTATAGAATCAGAGAGATAACAAACCGTTCTCTCAACATCATATCAAAGATGAGTGCATACCCGCAGGGAAACTTGTTTGGCCGAACATTATTAATTATTTATATTCTATTTACCTTTTTCGTTTTCTTTTTTTAATTTTGTATTCTTATTATATATATATATATATATATATATATATATATATATATATATATATATTTTGACTTAATTTTTGTCGCAAACTTATTAATTATATTTTAATTCGACTTTTTTTTTTTTTTAAAGTCATGTGATTGATGATTTAGTTGTAAGGTCAGCAACCGACCATCGGTGAAAAGCCACACTTAATTCTTTTATAAAGTGTTTTTCTTCTTCTATTTTTTCACAATGCGGTGAAAAAGTGGTACAATATTAGAAAGAAGTAAATTTTAATGATTTAAATGATATTAGTTTGTCAGTTTTAATAGCTCTGTAATGCACATAAATCAGATGCTTCTAATTACCTTAGTCGTCGTACTTTAACAATAAGGTCTTTCTTTCTTATTTTTTGACTATAGAAAATCAGATGAAATAGTTCATTCAGCCTTTGCGTGACGGATTATTTTAGCAGATTTCTCTTAAGGGAAATCTGCTTTAGAGGTTGTTCTCATGATGCGATTTTCGAAAAATTGTCCTCAAATGTCCATAGATCCTACCTACGGGATGCCGAATATGAGTTCCGTTCAAAATGATGTATTTACAAAAATTCAAAATATGAGGTGTTTAAAATTGAATATATATATATATATATATATATATATGTGTGTGTGTGTGTGTGTGTGTGTGTGTGTGTGTGTGTCTGTTAACGATCTAGCGGTAGTAATTTTTGCCTGATCGTTACTAAACTGCGTATTTAAACGTATTTTGTAAAAATGAAGATCAAGTTCGTTAATGGGTGAAATCGGACAGGAGGGAGGGAATTTGCTGATATATTTGCTTTTTTTAGTTTTTGGCCTTCGGTAAACCCCCACTCCTACTAATGTCGTATAACAATAAGCTGTTATATCATAAAACTCTTTATTTGATGCTTAAATACCAAATATTATTCTTATTGATCTTTTGCTTTTTGAGATAAATGCAAATAAGTGGCACACGTAGGAAATCTGCTTAGTTAACGCAGCCCTTGTGTGACAATTTTTTTTTTTTTTAATTTGAACGATCATAATAGATTATTTTTTTTTAGAAATTCGCTAAAGAAATTCTTGAGGCAATTAAACATTTACATTAAGGAGGGAATTTTGGCAGTGCGGTATGTTGGTTAACTATAGGCGTGGGTTGTGGACGCCCACATAGGACATTATCTGAGATGTGTCATCAAGAGAGGCCTAGATGGAGATGTCGGCTGTGTATGTGTGTTAACTAGTTAGCCAGGCCATTCCTTGACCTAGCAACGGCCAGCCATCAGCCGCTCGTTACGCTAATTGGAGTCATCTATTTGAGACGCAGCGCCATCTAGATGTCGCCCCTGCAACCGACAGATCATCTTAGCAGCTCGCCAAAACCCGCCCCCATTTCTGCCTTGCATATATAACTCCACTCCAAATTCTTATCATTGCTAGATATTCAACATTCATAGTAATTTTATACATTCAAAAAAAAATTAACAATGAACCGTCTAACAATACACCCATTGGAAAACTGAAGCACTTAAAACAATGCTATGTGTACATATACATTAAACGTACAGACATCGCGCCGGATCTTGTCAAAATGGGTTCAGGAAAGGTCAAAACAGACAATTCCGTTAAGATCAAAAAACCGGATGGTTTTCACAATTATTTTCTCTCCCTTAATATTTGACAAAAAAAGACAAACTTTTATAAATTTTTTAAAAAAGTAAACTTATTGGTAAATGTTAAAAGAATTCGTTTTATTATCACAATTTTTGCAGATTTTCCTTAAGGGAAATCAGCCATTGAGGTCGTACTCAAACGCGGTTTTCAAAACATTTCCTCAAAATAATCCTACCTAGAAGATGACGAAAATGAGGTCCGTTCAAAACTGTATATATATATATATATATATATATATATATATATATATATATATCCGAAATTTTTGCTTTTTTTTATTTCCAGACTTCTCTAACCCCCTAGTTTTAGTCACCTTCAAAATGTCTCCGTTATTATACGTCGGATCGAAAATGTTTATAGAACAATTCTTATTTAAAAAGTAAATTTTCTATAAATGTTGTTATAAGCGTTTGTTCTCTATCTTGATTATTAACCGATATATTTGCATGTTTTAATTTTCGGCCCCACTCGTACTCATTTCATATTATGAGCGAGCTTTTAAATCATGAAAAACTTTATTGGAAGCTTAAATAACAAACATTGTTCCTATTGAACAACTTTTGAGATAAATGAAATTACGTGGCGCACGTAGGAAATCTGCTTACTTCACGCTCCCCCTGACCGACTATTTTATTCAAATGGGTAATTTTAACGGACTCGGGTTTTCGAAGCAACGGTATTTGGGTTAATTTCAGTTGTGTTTGATTCCAGCCTGAGCAATGGAGATTTATTTAGAGGCGCACTAAAAATAATAAATCCTTGTATGGAAAATGATCTTAGCCTGTAAGTAGCCCGTCCCGATTATCCTTAGTTGTATTGTATCTCACTTAGTAAAACAGTAATCGTGAGTTCGATTCTTACACAGGCAATATTAATGAATTTAGTGCCGAACTCACTATATAATCTTAGTCTTGCCCTAGCCAGAAAAGGGTGGTAACTCTTAGATAACCATCCACAATTAGCATAACTAGCACAAAGTGGACGTAATTAAATAACATTTTGAATACTAATCATATATTTTTAAGTTTTAATTACTTTTTTTTGAGCCATAATGGCTTTAATTTTACGTGCACTAATAATTTTATAATTAACTTTAACAGTTATAATTGTTTTGCAGCTAATTGCAACAAAATAGCAAATAGTGTAGTTTAACTATTGTAATTATTCAAACAAGTTTAATTGATGTTAAACGTTTTCTTTCATCAACAACTATTTTCATTTATAAACCTCAATATAACACAAAAGTTTTCTTTGAATTCAATAAAATCTTTGAGAACGAAAGCACGAGCTGAAATTTGTGAGTTAGAATGATTTTCTTTCGATTCCTTAAACAAAAGTTTTGAGAACGAAAGAACGAGCTAAAATGTGTGTGTTAGAATGATTTTCGTTCGATTCCTTAAATAAAATCTTTGAGGATGTAAGAACGAGGTAAAATTTGTGAGCAGAATGATTCCTTAAGTAAAATGTTTGTGAACGAAAGAACGAACTAAAATGTTTGAGTTTGAAAGATTTCCTTTCGATTCCCGACATCAAATCTTAGAGGATGTAAGAAAGAGCTAAAATTTGTGAGAGAGTGATTTTCTTTCGAGTCCTTAAATCAAATTTTTGAAAACGTAAGAACGAGCTAAAATTTGTGAGAGTTCTTTCCTTTCGATTTCTTAAATAAATTTTTTGAGAACGAAAGAACGAGCTAAAATGTGTGAGATAGAAAGTTATTCTTTTGATTCACTAAATAAATTTTTTGAGAACGAAAGAACGAGCTAAATTTAGTGAGTTAGAAAGTTATTCTTTCGTTTCCTTAAATTAAATATTTGAGGATGTAGAAAAGAGCTAAAATTTGTGAGTTAGAATGATTTTCTTTCGATTCCTTAAATAAAATCTTTGAGGATGGTAGAATGAGCTAAAATTTGTGAGCAGAATGATTCCTTAAGTAAAATGTTTGTGAACGAAAGAACGAACTAAACTGTTTGAGTTTGAAAGATTTCCTTTCGATTCCCGACATCAAATCTTAGAGGATGTAAGAAAGAGCTAAAATTTGTGAGAGAGTGATTTTCTTTCGATTCCTTAAATCAAATTTTTGAAAACGTAAGAACGAGCTAAAATTTGTGAGAGTTCTTTCCTTTCGATTTCTTAAATAAATTTTTTGAGAACGAAAGAACGAGCTAAAATGTGTGAGATAGAAAGTTATTCTTTTGATTCCTTAAATAATTTTTTTGAGAACAAAAGAAAGAGCTAAAATTTGTGAGTTAGATTAATTTTCTTTCAATTCCTTATATAAAATCTTTGAGGATGGTAGAATGAGCTAAAATTTGTGAGTTAGATTAATTTTCTTTCAATTCCTTATATAAAATCTTTGAGGATGGTAGAATGAGCTAAAATTTGTGAGCAGAATGATTCCTTAAGTAAAATGTTTGTGAACGAAAGAACGAACTAAAATGTTTGAGTTTGAAAGATTTCCTTTCGATTCCCGACATCAAATCATAGAAGACGTAAGAAAAAGCTAAAATTTGTAAGAGAGTGATTTCCTATCGGTTCCTTAAATCAAATTTTTGAAACGTAAGAACGAGCTAAAATTTGTGAGAGTTCTTTCCTTTCGATTTCTTAAATAAATTTTTTGAGAACGAAAGAACGAGCTAAAATGTGTGAGATAGAAAGTTATTCTTTTGATTCACTAAATAAATTTTTTGAGAACGAAAGAACGAGCTAAATTTAGTGAGTTAGAAAGATTTTCTTTCGATTTCTTAAATTAAATCGTTGAGGATAAAGGAACGACCTAAAATTTGTAAGTTAGAATTATTTTCTTTGGATTCCTTAAATAAAATCATAGAGGATGTAAGAATGAGCTAAAGTTTGTGAGCAGAATGATTCCTTAAGTAAAATGTTTGTGAACGAAAGAACGAACTAAAATGTTTGAGTTTGAAAGATTTCCTTTCGATTCCCGACATCAAATCTTAGAGGATGTAAGAAAGAGCTAAAATTTGTGAGAGAGTGATTTTCTTTCGATTCCTTAAATCAAATTTTTGAAAACGTAAGAACGAGCTAAAATTTGTGAGAGTTCTTTCCTTTCGATTTCTTAAATAAATTTTTTGAGAACGAAAGAACGAGCTAAAATGTGTGAGATAGAAAGTTATTCTTTTGATTCCTTAATTAATTTTTTTGAGAACAAAAGAACGAGCTAAAATGTGTGAGTTAGAAAGTTATTCTTTTGATTCATTAAATAACATTTTTGAGAACGAAAGAACGAGCTAAAATGTGTGTGTTAGAATGATTTTCGTTCGATTCCTTAAATAAAATCTTTGAGGATGTAAGAACGAGGTAAAATTTGTGAGCAGAATGATTCCTTAAGTAAAATGTTTGTGAACGAAAGAACGAACTAAAATGTTTGAGTTTGAAAGATTTCCTTTCGATTCCCGACATCAAATCTTAGAGGATGTAAGAAAGAGCTAAAATTTGTGAGAGAGTGATTTTCTTTCGATTCCTTAAATCAAATTTTTGAAAACGTAAGAACGAGCTAAAATTTGTGAGAGTTCTTTCCTTTCGATTCCTTAAATAAAATTTTTGAGAACGAAAGAACGAGCTAAAATGTGTGAGTTAGAAAGTTATTCTTTTGATTCCTTAAATAATTTTTTTGTGAACAAAAGAACGAGCTAAAATGTGTGAGTTAGAAAGTTATTCTTTTGATTCCTTAAATAATTTTTTTGAGAACAAAAGAACGAGCTAAAATGTGTGAGTTAGAAAGTTATTCTTTCGATTCCTTAAATAAAATTTTTGAGAACGAAAGAACGAGCTAAAATGTGTGAGTTAGAAAGTTATTCTTTTGATTCCTTAAATACATTTTTTGAGAACAAAAGAACGAGCTAAAATGTGTGAGAAAGTTATTCTTTCGATTCCTTAAATAAAATTTTTGAGAACGAAAGAACGAACTAAAATGTGTGAGTTAGAAAATTATTCTTTCGATTCCTTAAATTAAATCTTTGAGGATGTAGGAAAGAGCAACAATTTTTTGTGTTAGAATGATTTCTTTTCTAATCGTTAAATAAAATTTTGAGAACAAAAGAACGAGCTAAAATGTCTGAGTTTGAAAGATTTTCTTTTGATTCCTGAAATAAATTCTTTGAGAATGAAAGAACGAGCTAAAATGTGTGAGTTAGAAGGATTTTTGTTCGATTCCTTAAATAAAATCTTCAAGGACAAAAGAACGAGGTGAAGCTAGTGAGTTAGAACGATTATTTTTCGATTCCTGAAATAAAATCTTTGAGAACGAAAGACCGAGCTAAAATTTGTGACTTGGCTGGGGAGTTGGAATATTCCTATTCATGAAATTCGTGGTTATTAGTTAGGAACCCTTTATCTCGGAGAATGCTATTTGATTTAATCATTATGGAACGGGCAAAAATCCTTTATTGAGCAGATAGCTGACCCACATAACAAGAGATCCTGGTTGATGGGCAAGAAGCTTGAGGAATATTAACTAGTATAAGAAGAGGATGCACGAACCTTCTGCCGCGTGAGCATTGGAAACTTAATGAGGCTAAATACACCGCCATAAACTATATAAAAAAATTAAATAAATTAGAGAACATTTATAATTAATCTAGTGGATTTACGTCAAGTTAAAAGTCCTTAACACATGGGCCGAGTAAACTAAGCAGATTTCCCACATATTGTATGGGCTACTTTTCTGTCAAAATCTATTCCCCATTCTTACTGCAATAAGCCTATTAAAGATGTCTATCCGACTCATAATATTGGAGATTATTTGAATTTTCCTATTCCTGGTCCGATTTCAGCATTTAATCTTCAGAGTCGAATGAAATGTTTAATTGTTATAGATTGAACAACCAGTAACGAACATAACATGTTAAATAACGTCATCATCAAAGGACGCATTTGTATTATCTAGCAGATTTACCACGTGATACCTCGGTAATTTTATTATTTATTTGTAGGTAAAAATCCTATGTAATGATGTGGGAGTTAACTGAACTGCAAAAACAAGAAAAAACAACTAATTTTCTGATTATTTCATTTACTCAAAACTGTTTAGAATAACAATTGTAGACCTTTAGTAGATTGGTTCTATAACATTTTCTGATCCGACTTAAAGTAACGTAGATATTTTGAATTTTAAAAATTCAAATATTTACTAACGCCCATTTTTTGCAACTAAGGCTAATTAGGACGGTTTATCTACAGGTTACCACCCTTTCCAAGTCTGGGTGGGACTAAAGATTTTATTTAATGAATCCGTCACTAAATAAATTCCTATTGTTCAGACGAGTATTAAACTAGCCACTCTAGGTTTGCCACGTGAGATTAAGGCCAACGCATTAACTCACATGGCTAATCTGAGCTCCCTTTTTTTTATCCTCTAGTCCGATTTCATCTATTAACGCAAATGAATTCTAGTGTTGTTGGGGGTAAACAATTTTTAAAATTTTTGATATATTCTGATTATGGTATTGATCAATATTGAGATCTGTAGAAAATATAACCTTTATTGATGACGTCTCATATATTTATATTTACTAATTTTTCTGTAATGCACTGAAAGTACTCAAATCTATGGCTTGCCAGTAATTATACATCTTGCTAAAACGAGTTAACACAACCCGAGCACATCTTACTCGTTTTACAAAAAGAGAATTACTCAATCACAAAGCACGATACAAGAATATGCTTCAACCCCCACCTCCCCACAGACATAAATATTTCAAGAACAGCGTATCATTTTCAAAAGTAAACTTCTTTAACGCTCTGCCCGAATGAATTTATTTATTTTTAAATTTATTAATCAACATCCACTTTTTGCAACTATGGCAATGGTAATCGGGATGGGTTATCTACAGGTTACCACACTTTTTTAGCCTCGGGACTAAAGATTTTATTTAATGAGTTCGTCACTACATAAATTCCTATTTGCCCAGGCGACCGAATGTATTAAATATATTTAAAAAAGTATTCTTTGTTTAAAATAAATTAAAGATCCTTATGTCTGAAGGTTAAAATGTTTATTGATGTTATAAAACTACGCATTTGCACGTATATCACATAATTAACGTCCTTTGATGATATTTGCCGTTTTACGATATATTGACTTATTGTTAAAATGTGGTCACTAAAGGAGGTGCTTTGCTGAAACTAAAAAATAAGAAATGCTAATATCATGGTTAATTGAGAAAGAATGTATAAAACAATATTTATAGAAAATTGAATTCTATAAATGATTGTTTATATCCTCTTCTAAACCCACCCGGGCCGATATCAGACGTTAACGAACTTGATCATTAGTTTTACCCGAAACGTTTATATCCAGTGATATCCAGTTTGGTAACGATCAAACAAAAAAAGTCCGTCACGCAGGGGCTAAGTAAACGAAGCAGATTTCCCTCGTGATGTTTAAAAATTGATAATTCTACATACTGGTAGCACAACAAAACCGCAAATATTAAGTCAATAAATACAAACGATAATAAGAAACTTCCAGACGGGAAGCACCTGAAACACAAACAAACAGGTGTGCCGACTTCCCACAGGAAAGAAAAACATTTACTAAAATATATCAGAATATAATATACTATATATATAACATATAATTATAGATGGACATCTGAAGAAATTTTTTGGAAAATCCCGTCATGAGTACGATCTCATTAACTGGTTTCCATTAAAGGAAATCTGCTAAAATTGTGGCAAGAGACAAATGTATATATATATATATATATATATATATATATATATATATATATAAAACACAGACGAATACGTATACATATAAATATATATATATAGATATATATATATATATATATATATAAAACACACACCCCAAGCACGAAATATATATATATATATATATATATATATATATATATATATATATAAAACACAGACGAATACGTATACATATAAATATATATATATATATATATATATAATATATAAAACACAGACGAATACTTATACATATAAATATATATATATATATATATATATATATATACACATACATACATATCAAACATTTTGAACAGACCATATTTTTGACAGTTGCTAGGTAGATCGACGGAAATTTGAGAAAATGACTTTGTTCATCGAAAATCGCGTTTTGTGCAGAACCTCAAGTGCCCAAATCTGCAAAGACCTTCTGCCGTGGCCAATGTTTACGATATACGCAAGTACAACTATGGAGACAGAGACAGAGAGGTTATTATGGTCCTTGTCTGATAGACTGAGGAACAGCGTTCCTTATCTGATGACCTTTCCTTATCCAACCCCCTTCCCCGTCTACAATAGCACCTGCATCCTTCACATTGAATCTCTCTTCTTGGGATCATCGCACTCTATATTATACAGTCACCTTGCCCCAGAAGAGTGAGTCGTGTAACCGGGAAAAGGAACTTTCTGGATAAATAACGTTGAAATTACAGTAAATAATATACATTAAACAATTTTTCCTCATAAATAAAAATATCATGTACATGATTTCGTTTCATTGGTTCCTTTATTGTTTTTCTCACCTTAAATATTGAGAATTTAATTATATCAGCTATTGATGAAGTGCTCATGAAACGTTTTTTGAAAAATCAATTTGAAATCCTACAAATAGAGGTCAAAAATGAATACATTTTCATTAATTTATATACATTATATTTTTGTAAGTTTTTCTCATACTGCTTCAGCAGCCGATATTTTTTAGAAGATTTCTCTTTAGGGAAATCAGTTATTGTGGTTCTTTCTACTCATGAGAAAGTTCTTCAAATATCCATCGATCCTGCTTAGCAGATTCCGTAAATTAGGTCCATCCAAATTGGTATATTTATATATACACACATATACATAATTAAATTTGAATTCGTTAACAAGCGGAATCTGTCTAGGAATGGACGGAGGTTTTGAGGATTCACGAAATGGCTTATTTTTTCGACCCAAGCAAAGACTAAGAATATAAATACTGGAACTTATTTTTTCATGATAAAAAGACTCAGAAAATGCGCTCTAGTGCACTTTTTGATAGGATATATAATTTTCAATTTTCTTCAGTGAACTTTATTACATCTTCCACTTATGAATGTTTATACTGTCGGGTCATGGCACATGTTTCTGACTTTTACAAATTTGAAAATACTGTGTGTTTTCCATAGAAATGATGGAAAATGGCAGATGTTACTTTAGTAATATTGTTGTTATTTATTAAAGTCCACTTAGTGTTAATAAGCATAACTGGGACGAGTTATCTATAGGTTACCGCTCTTTTCTAGCCAGGGCAGGACTAAGAATTCTGGTTTGATTTAATGGGTTCGTCACTAAATGAACTCCTATTGCCCAGGTAAGAACCTTCCCATTCTAGGTTTACCATATACATATATATAAATTTAATTGGAAAACTAAAGATTTACTTCTTTAATTGATGAAATCGCACCGGAGTGAGGAGGGGCTTCGAGGGAGAGATAATCAAAAATTGAAAACTATATTGTTATTTCGTATTATTCATTTGGAAATAAAGATTATATGGTGCGATAAGATCAGTAGTTTGTTTGCTAGCACACTCGAATTCTGCTTAGTGTTCGCAGCCCTTGAAGGACTTTTTTTATACATTGCAGGATAATGTACCAACTCATTGGTGGATATCATGATTGGCCGAGGTTTAATTAAAATAATTTGTATATAATTTTCATCACTACACACATTTGTTTTCAATAAGAGACCTGAGAAACAAATTGGTAACTCCAAGTAAATGAAACCGTACAAAGAAGTATAAGTCAATATTTAAACAACATGTTTGAAAGATGAAAAAATATGGAAATAAAAAAAAGAAATCGCTAAATCATATACAATTATAATAAATTGGTGATGAGAGCGAAGAAGCCTCCTTTTGAGAATGACTCAGACTTTTCGATATTATAGGAAAGAGGATGTTGACCTGTTACGTGCTATTGTAGTCATACTGTGAGGGGCACATTATGTTTTAGAGACAGGAAATTTTATGTTTGTATTGCCCATTTTATTTAATTACAAATGTTTCTGATTTTGATTACTATTTCATTTCGTACGTGCAGTCATGTATATATAAATAAAGGACTTATTATGAAATTTCCCGTTGGAGAAATCGACTCATCGAAGAAATACTCCCTCAAATCGAGTCTTCCTTGGAGATGTCGAAAATTAGATCCTCCATTCAAAATTCTCTCTTCCCTCTTTCTCTCTCTCTCTCTCTCTCTCTCTCTCTCTCTCTCCGTCTGTATATATATATATATATATATATATATATATATATATATATATATACTTGTGCGTATATATCTGATGAGCTATAAAAATCCTATAAAAAATTGTTGTTTACCAAAGTTGATGTACCAAACGATATATAGGGATGTCATGTAAAAGTAAACATCAAGTTAAAGGCTGTAATCGAACTGGGGTGGGGTGGGGAGAACTAGAACATTCAAAATATCTCTGTATTATGAGATGGTTCGAAGAATGTTATAAAACTAATTTTGATAAAGCATTGTTTGCTCAATAATTGCTGTTGTATTCAAGTATGATTCGTAATTCATATGTTAAGAGAATTATTCGTGATTTCTTGTAACTTAAAAATAGATAAAATACAGTCGGATTTTAAACCCCAATAGTTTTTTCGCATATGTATTTGGATATTTTCTATTTTCGGATTCCCCTCTGAAGCCCAATCCTAGCTTGATTTGGGCCATTAACGAATATGATATTCAATGTTGAATGAACCGGTTAAATATCGGGTGTAGGTTATATAAACATTTTCGAATAAGGAAGATAAAGTCTTCATCGTAACGTAATCTGACATCGTAAATGAATGCATCTACTATACTAAAGATCCCTTAAAACAATTTTAGAATTTAAGCTTGGAATAAGACGTTTCAGAGAAGAAAGAGATTTAAGGAAATTAAATATTGAAATTTGCTGGGTTTATTGTTATTTATTAACGTATACTTTTAGCTGCTATGGCTCATTGATGTTGTAGAGGTTACCATGTTTTTTTAATCAGGGTGGGACTATGGGTTTTATTTAATGAGTTCGTCTCTAAATAAATTTGCTGTGTTGTGCAACAGAAGAGCATTCTCTCAATATGAGAATGTAAGATTGAGTTAGTTTCTAGTATTTTAAATTATGTCGAAAAAGAGTTGTAATGGAGAGAAAATTAGAACGTTTTCTACATTGGACAATCATTGAATAATTCTGCTGGAATGTTTACGGTTCTGAACTTTTCAGAGATACCTACAGACTTTGTGAAGGGTTTTAAACAGCCGAAGAAATGGGGTTTTGAAACAGAAGAGGATTACCTGGAATTGTAAACGAGGTTTTTACAGTGTTAAACAAAGATTGCTCGAGTATTATTGAGGAAAGTACTCGAAAATTGTATAGTGGGACGTCTTTTTCAAAGGAAAGTTATGCAAGTTGGAAAATAGATGTGATGTTTTAACTGTATTAGAAGGTTACCTAGAATTCCCTATGAGGATGTTTGTTGTTGCATTAAAACACTTGAGTACCGCTGTATATAGCACATAATGATATGGTTTCCTGTCTACAATATTATTTATGTAATCTACAGACTCACAAAGCAATCGGCGTGTTGATAAAATTTATATTTCATTATTGTTACTTTAATGGCTAAATGAATACTCAAAAAAAATCAAAAGAACAATTATTTATTTTTACCAAATAGATTTTTTTATCGTTAACAATATATATATGAACGAGTGCACTAGGAATTTATCAGCATTCGATATAATTATTTTTTAACGCCCACTTTTTGCTACTAAGGCTAATTGGGACGGGTTATCTATAGGTTATCATCCATTTCTAGCCAGGGTTGGACTAAGGATTTGATTTAATGAGTTCGTTACTAAATAAATTCCAATGGCCCAGGCTGGAATCGAAGTCGTCACTATAGGCTAACCATGTGAGATTAAGGCCAAGGCTTTAACCTGAGCCCTCTCTGGTACGTCATGTTTTCAAAAAATATTCCTTTGGGGGAAATCAGCAATTGAGGTTGGACTGATGAAGCGGTTTTATAAAAGTTCTACAAATCTCCATCGATCCTACTTTGGAGATAGCGAAAACGAGGTCCGTCCATATATACATATAATATCTTTTTCGAGACGCATATTTTTTTTTATCATTAGCAAACTCGATATTTAAACGTTTTATGCAAAAAGACAGATCAAGTTCGTTAATGGCTGAAATCGGACCAGTGAGAAGGGGGGGTTTAGAGGGGGGGGGGATTATAGAAAAGTCGAAATACCTCCGTTACATACGTCGGATCAAACAATTGTATAGAACCAATCTTATTGTACATTAAATTTACTATAAATATTGTTCTATACATTTATTCTCTATCTTGAATATTAACCGAGATATTTGCATTTTTATTAAATTTGGGTCGATAACGGACGACTGTTCGGCCCTTTGCCGTAACTGTTCGGCTCTCGTATGGAGATTTCTATATTTTATAATTTCATGTGGGAAATCTGCTTAGTTTACGCAGCCCCTGCGTGACGGATTTTTATAGAGACCACAAATATTTTACCTGTTATGTTTTATTTTGCATTCACTGGTAATAAATATGCTTTATAGCAGCTTGTGCGTGACGGACTTTTTAATTTTTAGATAATGTAAATTGAATGCATTATGAGAAATGCATGATGAATTTAAGAAAGTATTGGCTGTACAACTATTTAGCGTCAGAGCAACAATGTTCTCTCTTCAAGCTCACAGTGGATGTAGGTCGTGTTCGTGTATGGATTGTAGCTGGTGAAATCAGCTGATATGATTTAAATGGCTAATATAGGAAGGGACTGGTTCTGGATGTGCACCAGACTGGATCTGCCTCAGATATGCTCCTGCATCTTCAACAGTCTACATTCTCTTCATCTCCATGCTTCACGACTCACAACCTGAAGTCTTTCAATAGTACGAAAAGCACGCTTATTATTTGTGTTACGAAAAAAATGTATATGGCAAACGTAGTAAATTCATCAATAGATTAACAAGATTGGCTCTAAAAAAATGCTGAATTCGACTAAAAGCAAAAGCCCCCTGTTTTCCACGCAGAGTATCCCTCTACCGTGGGAATTTATTTAAATGTTGTGTGCTCCATCCTTTGGATACTACACACATTTCAGCATTACATTATAATATTTCTTATATAATAATTATAAACATTATAGAACAATAAACTAATTAAATAAAAACAAAAAAAAGTATAAAAAAAATAAATAAAATAAAACATATGTAAACATTACGTATGTGTACAACAATAGGTGCATATTTACAAAATGGTGTCCAAATGTTGAATAAATGCATTAAATCCCTTGTTGAATTTGTGTAAAAGTTTCGGTTTGTCCGTCGGCCAAGTTCCGTTTTGTAAAGTAATATACTTGATGAGTTTTGTTCTTGGTCCGTCAAGTAATGTACATGTCATGTACATGTGTATGTCATATAAGAGGTGGTCATATATTTGTTCAGTCTCATTGTCACATTTACATGTATTTGTGTTTGTTAGTTTAAATTTGTACCAGTAACTCTTCGTAGGTCCATGTCTTGATATAAATTGTACTTGTTTAGGATTGCTAAGTGTTATTTTTTTTCCTCTGGTATACAGTTGTTATGTACTTATGTAATTGTCGTCCTTTAGTAGTGTTTGTCCATCTTTCGTCCCATTTTTTATAAGATTCGTCTATAAAAATAATTTTAATGGTCTGTCTAGTCAGTTTAGAGTATGTAATAGGTATCGTTTCGTCTCTTGAAGCTGTATTTGCAAGTTGGTCTGCTGTGTCATTTCCGAAATTTCCGGAGTGTCCCTTTATCCATGTTATTGCCACTATTACATTCTTCTGACTACATAGTGTAATTAGTCTTCTGATCTGTTCAGTTTGTTCGATGTGGTTTTCGTTATTGTAAATGCGGTCTATGTTAATTTTGCTGTCCGTATAGATCATATTTGTCTCTCTGTAAAAGCAAAAGCCTATGAGAAGAACTTTGCGACTGCTAGAGATACGGGTATATATATAATTTTTGACGGACTTCATTTTCATCATGTACTAAGTATGACCGATCGATAATTGTAAAATCCTTTCGAAAATCGCATCATCAAGGCAGTATTCTGATATTTATTAGTAGCTGTCAATAAAATAATTTTTATTTTTATTCATTTTTAATAATGTTGTTTATTATCATTTTGATGGAATGCATGATCAATTAGGATAGGCAAGACTTCTAGGACTATTATTTATATTAAAATTAATTTAAGTATTCTTATTTATTTTTTATTTAACTTTGAAATATATTAAATTTATTTTCATTATTTGTCAGGTAACTTGTTTGGAATTCTGGTATCCCATGGTCCAACTAATGGAGCTTGTAAGTATTATGTATAATTATAATTACAATAGTTTGTAAATTCATTAATATAAATAACGTTTTCTCTAATTTAATAGAGTTATCAGCGTAGGAAGCACCTTTTGTTTTAAAAAAAGAGAAAAAAAAAACAGTTCTTATTATCACCGGCTTGTAACTAATATAATTAACTATTAAATTTACGTAGTTTTGCATTATAGATTGGTGGTATAGAAACATATTAGTTACGCAGGGGCTGCGTAAACTAAGCAGAATTTCCACCCACAATCTGGCATGACCCGCTGCTGTTATCATCTCATCATAAGTTCTCTATTTCAAAATTATTATTATTATTTATTGAAGTCCTCTTTTTGCTACTATGACTAATTGGGATGGGTTATCTAAAGGTTCCAGTCATGGTAGGGCTATGATTTTCTATTTCCAAATAAAATTTTGATGGATATTATTAGGTGATCTTTAAAATCGTTGATTTGATGGTGTCATCACAGAACGTATTAGCCTGGTTCTCATCTAGTAAAGATCTTTTGAAATAATGTTTGATATTTAAGCTCAAACAAGTTGTTTCGTAATATATTGGCTTAATGGCAAAATGTGATGACTAAAACGTTTTATTATTATTTAATTACGTTAAATTATTATACAGCCAATACTTTCTTAAATTCATTATTCATTTTCCATAATGCATTCAATTTACATTATGTAAAAAGTCTGTCACTATCAGTCAGTCAGCTATGAAATGTATTTATTACCATTAATAATAATAATAATAATAATAATCCTTTATTTGCTCATTTATAAAAATGTACACTTCCTTACTTATTTACATAATTTGTGCATAGAAAATAACACTGAGAATACAAGTATTATATGCAGACATTATTGAACATTTGAGCAAAATCAGCGTTAGCTGAGGATTTTTGAGTTCGAGTATGTCCTAACCTTTGTGTTTTTTACATCTATTATTTTCACGGCTCCTGGATCGATTGCTGGTAGTGTGGAGTACCGAGATTTATTACCATTAAATGCTTAAAAATAAAAAATATAACAGGATAAGTAAAATATTTTTGGTCTCTATGAAAGAAATTACTAAAATTATGCCAATTAGTGACTTTAATAATTATTAAATAGCATTTATACTTCTATAATTCATTCGTAATAAAATTAGCTCCAATTCTATGAATACATTTTATAAAATCTAGCATTCTAATATTTCCCCTTGGGGGAAATCAGCGATTGAGGTTGAACTCATGATGGGATTTTCAAAAAATGTTTTCAAATACACATCGATTCTACCTAGAAGATGACGAAAATGACATGTATATATTTGTCTGTTAACGCACTGGCGGTCTCAATTTTTGTCTGATCGATACCAAACTCGACATTTAAGCGTTTTATGTAAAAATAAAGATCATTTTCGTTAACGGCTAAAATGGGAGTAAAGGAAGGAATTTCAAAAATTCGAAATATATGTGTTATTATGAGTCGGATCGAAAATTTATGTTGAGTCAATCTTATTGACATGTTACATGTTTTATAAATGTTGTTATGTACGTTTTTTCACTATCTTGATTATTAACCGAGATATTGGCCTTTTTTAGTTTTTGGCCTTCAGTGAACTCCAACTGTAACTCTTCTCATATTAACAATAAGCTGTTAAATTATTAATCAGATTATTTGAAGCTTAAATACCAAATATTGTTCTCATTGAATCTTTACTTTTTGAGATAAAAACAATTACGCGACGCGCGTGAAAAATATGTTTATTAAACGCATCCCCAGCGTGACGGACTTTTTATAACTACAGCCTACAACAGGTTACACACACTTGTTCGAAAATCGTGTCACGAGTACAACTTCAATTGCCGAGAAGTATGCATATAGACGTGTGTATGATAAAAAATTCTAAATACATTATTCCAATCCGAATTACCTTGGAGTAGTGTTGAGTCATATTTGTGGGTGGCAGACTGTGGGGTTAGTTCCCTAGGGTGAAGATCATTATCGGCTGGCATCTCCCATGGCTCTCTCTGGGAACCATTGGTCATCTTACAAAACTCTCTCCATCGCTTCTCTGACCATCTCCTGTTACATTTGTTAATGGATGTGAATTATAATGGGAATGCAGTTATGTTTCGTCAGACAGTTTCACGGGATCACCATGTAATTGTCTACTGTAAATGGACACAACCACAATTGCGGGAGAGTTATTTTACAGTGTTCTGCCTATGCTAATAAACCTTTAATATGTGAAATCCCCTTCAACTCGCTGGATTTTATATAGGACTAGAAAATATGTGCTGAGATGAACAAGAAAACTGTTTTGTTTACGCAGCCCCTGGCTTGATGGATTGTTTGCATTTAAGGATATTTATTTTAGTGAGTTTATTTTAGATTCCCTTAATGATATTTGTCTGTTAACACACTAGTGGCAATTTTTGTTTCATCGTTTTCAAACTCGATATTTATTCGTTTTATATAAAAATAAAGATCAAGTTCGTTAGTGTCAGAAATCTGACTAGTGAGGAGAGTTTCGAAGATTAGAAATATCTCCGTTACTATACGTCGGATCAAAACATTTTATAGAACTAATTTTATTGTTAATTAAATGTACTATAAATATTGTTATATAGATTTATTCTCTATCTTGAATATAAACCGAGATATTTGCATTTTACAGTTTCAGCCATCGGCAAACCCCCACTTCTACTCATGTCGCATAAACAATACTCTTTTATATAATAAACCACATTATTTGAAGCTTCAATACCAAATAATGTTTTCAAGGGAACTTTATTATACGAGATACCTGCAAATATGTTATGCTGACACGCCACCCCCCCCCCTCCGTCTTAAGTACTTTGACTACAAAAATTTGAGTGATTGAGATAAAAATTATTCTGGTTCATTATAAATTACAGTAATAGATATAGTAAATAGTTTTCAATAAATTGATATTCAGATATATTTCAGTAATTGTTTATCTTTCCTGTGAAGAATATTTCCATCTATCTGTTGAGCTCTGAGATGTTGGTAGACCTTTTTGTTTACAATTCAGACGCTTTCCGTTAGGATGTTATTAAAATTGACTGACAGATGTTTATTACCGTTTGTATTTATTCACGGTGGTGTTTAGTGTTTAAAACCTTTTGCCAGGATTTCATTTCAAAAAGCGAAACACTAATTCTTCCAACGATATCGGTTGTATTTCACAATATTCCTCCCGTCTATGGTCGGACGAGTATCAAACGAAGAAGCTGATTGTAAAATCGGTGAAATATTATCAAGATCATCCAGCAGCGTTGAAGGAAACCATTTGTCCTCTTATTATTTGCTGTAACCCGAAGTAGGTGAGATGAAATAGAAGCTTAAAAAAGTCCGTCACGCAGGGGCTGCGTTCACTAAGCAGATTTCCCACGTGCGCGTACGTATTTGCATTTATCTTAAAACTTAAAAGTTCAATGAAAAGAATATTTAGTATTTAAGGTTCAAATAAAGTGCTTCATAACATAATAGAATATTGAAAATATGAGATGAGTAGGAGTGGGGCTTTACTGAAGACCGAAAACTAAAAAATGCAAATATCTCAGTTAATAATCAAGATAGTGAAAAAATGTACATAACAACATTTATAGAACATTAAATTTGCAATAGGAATGGTTTTTATACAATTTTTCAATCCGACGCATAATAACGGAGATATTTAGAATTTTCGGAATTCACCCCCTCTAAACCCCCCTTCCACCTGGCCCGATTCCAGCCATTAACGAACTTGATTTTTCTTTTTGTAAAAAACGATTATATATCATGTTTGGTAACGATAAGACAAAAATTGCGACCGCTAGAGTGGTAACAGACAAATATATATATATATATATATATATATATATATATATATATATATATATATATATAATATTCACGGTGGTGTTGTGTTACCAGTATTTAGATTTATCTATTTCAAAACTTCACGAGGGAAATTTGCTTAGTTTACGCATCCCTGCGGAATTGTTTTTAACCCATAAACATAAACATTCGCAGGAATATACGAAATTCTTTCTCTGTGATTTTCGTGACGATGTAAAATGATTAATAGACGCTGATTCCCTGAAATATAATCTAATTTAAATTGATATAGTTGTGGAGGAGGCCGCTGTTAAAATGAATGAGTTCAGTATATAACTAGTTTACAGAACGTTTTTAGATTGGCAATGCCCTATTTAAATCCTTATAAATTGCCCAGGTTCCAGATTAAATTTCACAGCAGCAGTGTGTCATCATAATATTTAATTTCCACTTATTTCCAAATAATTCAGAGCTGATTTCTCATTTTATATTCAGTACTCACAACTAGTGTTTAATTTTGAATACAAATTGTATTTCGTTTCCACTGGATGACTTTGTAATCAACATGTGAATAAATGGAGTTCATTAATTATACTAGTTTGAATTGAACAGTAATATGTTGTTCAATAGCCTTTACAGCCTGTTTGATTTACCAAATAATACGAATTAAATAAAAATTAGTTAGTTCTCACCTTTCCTTATAATATTAATAGAAAAATGCCAATAAGAAGATACTCGTTTAAAAAGTCAACGTTGATTCGCAACAAAAACATTTATAGCAACTGGCATTGATTTTTTTAATGACTGATTAGTCAAAAATTCTCAAAATGAAAATAAAACTAGCTATAGTTTACTCATCTGAAACCTCCCCCTTGTTCTGGTCGGATTTCGATCTAATCTTGTTAACCTATTAATGGTCTACCGCTGTTGTCCTATAAAAGTTTTCATAACTCAAGTATTAAGCGAGTTATTCGTACTTTACCGTTTTCAGAGCCTTCAGTAGCCCTCCTCACTCTCCCTTTCTACACATCGGTTTATAGCAGATTTCCCTCAAGAGATAAAATTGAAAAATGTCTTCAAATGTCCATCCTACCTAGTAGATGACAAAAATGAGGTCTACTCAAAGTTGTACACACACACACACACACACACATATATATATATATATATATATATATATATATATATATATATATAAGTCAGATTAAGTTCGTTAACAGCTGAAATCGGACCAGTGGGAGGGGGTTTAGTGGGGGGATTTTCGAAAATTCGAAATATCTCCGTTACTATACGTCGGATCGAAACATTGTATAGAATCAATCTTATTGCAAATTAAATTTACTATAAATATTGTTATATACATTTATTCTCTATCTTGAATATTAACCGAGATATTTGCATTTTTATTAATTGTAACGGACGAGCTATGGTCGCTTCTATTCTTTTCCGCCGAAAGCTAGTTCGGCCGTTTCTGTAACTGATCGGCACTCGTATAGAGACTTCTCTATTGTATAACTTTACGGGGAATATCTGGGTTAGGTTACGCAGCCCCTGCGTGACGGACTTTTTATATATAAATAGAGAATATGTCTTTAGATGAGATCTCAAGTGTTTTACACCACAAAGTGGAAAATCTGTTTCGTTACGCAGCCAGAGTGTGACGGACTTTTGAATTCACTTTCTCCAATATCAACCGAGATATTTGTACTTTTAAGTATTTAGCTTTCATTTTTACTAATACGATTTTCAGATAATGGATAAGCATTTCATTGCTTGAATATGAAGTCCTGTTTACAAAGGCCTCTTTATACAGGAGAATGAAGGCTCGGAATGTCATCAGGGGTAATTGCAGCAGGGGGGGAAATCTGCTTAGTTTACACAAGTCCTGCGTAACGAACTTTTTATCCTTTCTCCTTTCATTATGAAACCACTCCTGCGTTATAAATTCTTGCAAAGATTTATTTATTGTGATGCTTCGGATTGGAAAGAGTCGAGGAAGACTTGCAAGTTCTTTGCCCTGACCTACAGTTATTCAAGTGCTTCCCTTTGACGTTCCATTGGACTTTAAGCATCTAGATTCCCGCGTATTTTATAAAATGCGCTTATTTATTCACCATCCACATTGCATGCCTACAATTCGTAAAGTGTCAAAAATATAACCTTCGTCACGCAGGGACTAAGCAGATTTCCCACATGCTGGTACGGCACATTAGTGATCTCATGTCACCAAATATTTTCTATTTCTAAGTAGAATTTAGGGGGTTAGTTTTAAGTGAAATAGTTAAAAATCGAGTATGGTAAAGATCAGTTAATCATTTTCGAGTTACGAATGTAAAATGTGAATTTATGAAGTCCTCAAACAACTTTTTGTATGTATCTATCATAGTAGAGATATGTTGAAGTCAATATTTGGAATGTAATCTTGAAATAAGACGTATGAATGATATATGCACTTATCGTTAACGTGCACCGAACGTTAAAAATATAAATGTCTTGGGTAAATATTCACTTAATATAAACGCATTAAGCGAATATTTGTCCAAGAGAGAAAAAGTGTATGTAACAATATTTATTGGAAATTTAAGTATGCAATACAATTTGTTATACATAATTTTTCGATCCGGCAAATAATAACAAAGATCATGTTAGACTACTCTCTACAATGTTGTTCAATACATTTTTCTATAACTTAAATATTAAGTGAGTAATTCAAATTAGTATGAGATTTCCCTCAGGTAAATCAGCTAACGTAACATTTATCGATCCTACCCCAGTGAAGACGAAAATGAGGTCCTTTCAAAAACTATATATATGTATATATATATATATATATATATATATATATATATATATATATATATATATTTACTGCGTTTTACATTGCACAATATTTTGACATTTACCCGTCCCAGTGTTTAGGATTGATACCCGACGTTGCCGGTGATTTGCTAATAATAGAATTATTTGTTCGATAATTCTTCACAGTCTTCGATATTTTTATATTTCCCGTTTCTTATACATGTAAATATGGTGAATTTTTATTTCAGGCCTCCCTTATAACTCCCCTCCCGTTCGAACCTAAAAATTTTAATATAACTTATAATCAAGGAAGAATTAATGCTAATTGACATTACGTGTTTTGTTAAGTTCGGTTCAGCCGTTTGTGCCCGCTAAAGTTTTAACGCATAACTCATTTATACTTAGGTATACGACAATAGTGTATTTAACAAAAGTTACTCCAAATAACAAAATAAACAACTCTTGTTATG
Organism: Riptortus pedestris; assembly: GCA_019009955.1. Lineage (NCBI taxonomy): Eukaryota > Metazoa > Arthropoda > Insecta > Hemiptera > Alydidae > Riptortus > Riptortus pedestris. The sequence goes on from CM032232.1 coordinate 57,798,790, forward strand.
TTTATATTTGCGGAAAAATCAATAGGAAACGAAATATCGCTATTTTTAATTTCAGGCTTCCCTTATAACCCCAACTCCTGTCCGTACATAGAAATATTGGTATAGCTTATTATAATGAAGGCCTCACTGCTAATACACATACCGAGTTTTATTTAGTTCGGTTGAGTCTTTTTTGGCAAATAATATTGTTGACTCCCGCTATAATTTTTAGCGTATAACGCATTTAAACTTCGGTATACGACAAAAGTGCATATAACAAAAGTTACTCTAAATAACAAAATAAACAACTTTTGTTATGTGCATATTTGCCGAAAAACCTATAGAAAACGAAATATCGATATTTTTAATTTCAGGCTTCCCTTATAACCCCCACTCCTGTTCGTTTCAGAGAAAATTAATATAGCCTAAAGTCTAAGTTGGGTTAGTAGTAATATACATACCAAGTTTCGTAAAATTCGGTTCAGTCGTTTAAGCGTGAAAAGGTAACAAACAAACAAACAAACAAACATACACGAAAGAAACAAAATGCAGATATGGTGTCTATGACATGTGAAACGAAAAGTTATCGTGAAATTTCGCGAAAAAAATCAATGTACAGACAGAGGTTACAATTTTATATATATATAGATATATATATTTAATTTAGGAAAACCAAAAGCATAATCGGCTTCATCAACTAAAACTTTCCAGTTTTGACTCGAAATTGCTTATATAATCTATGTCATACTCAATATAGCGTTATTGGCTGAAATATTAACAGGAATATGTGTGGAGGTTTGAAATTTCCAAATATCTCTTGTATAATGAGTAGGATCGGAAAATTTAACGGAACAAATTTTAATAATTTGTTTGTGTTCTACGATTGTTGTTCTATACATTTTTTCGTAGCTCATATATTATGCGACTTGTTTGTGCTAACATGCTTTCAGCCTGCTGTGAAGTCCAACTTCTACTCATCGGATCGTTACTTAGAATTATAAAATATAAGGATAGCTGAGATCAAGAATGAGTTATAACTGCAAGTGGGAAATCTGCTTATTTAACGCGTCTCCTGTGCGGTGGACTTTACTTGCTCTAGCCTTAAGTAGAACACCATTTCTACGTATCGGTTTTTAATTTAGAAATAGAGAATATTTCTTGGGATGAGATGACTAGTGTGTCATACAATCACTCGGGAAGTCTGCTCAATTTACGCAGCACTAGCGTGACGGATGTTTATTTTTTAAGTTAGTCATTTATTCTTTAGATTTATTGGCTCTGTAATTATTAATAAAATGTAAAATACGGAAAAAAGTGTAATGAATATATTTTAATTTTTTTCTAATATAAAATATGTAGTAAATGAGCAAACTATTTCTGGACACTTATATAATTTTATTTATTAAAGACATTTGCTAATATTTTGTTTATTTTACATTATTAATGATTTCTTCTAATAGTTGACTTATTACCTAATCTATATGTAAGGATTGCAGTTGTAAGCCTTCCATAAGTAGAATTACTACTTTATTTAAGCAATGCACGTGAATGAAAGGAGGACCATTGTCACGTTTCTCTATCACGTTTGTTAGTCTATTGAACTCAATGCTTCTTATAAATAAATAAAAACAGATTAGATATCGTATATGCCTAGTCAATTATTCCGGCCTTTGAAAGTAAATTTATTATTTAATCATATATATATATATATATATATATATATATATATATATATATATATATATATATAAGAGCATAGTTATATATCCAATTTATTTAAATTGGTCTTTACTAATTTTAGAAATTGGGAAGTGATTATTGTTTATAATTCTAATAGTATCGACATTACAAGTTAATGTAAATTAATGTTATTGTAAATTTAATCATTCCCATTCTTTTTCAACGTGAGATATTATAGACTTTATTCCTTGTCAACTGAATAGAAATTATAAAAGTAGCTACTTCTGCATACTTAACAATAAATATTTTCCTCACTAAAAAAATTACACCTACAATTTTACGAATAAAGACTTGAGTTTTGGGATGCAATTTGTCTTGCGAACATTATAATTAAGATTATTGTATTATCATAGAATATTCTATTCATAATAATCTATATTTAATTTCTGAATGTTCTTTTTGTACAAAATCTCTCAAAAATTCTTATTACAGAAATTTATTTTTTTCTTCTTGCCTACTCAAATCCGCTATTAAATTTACTTTTCCGCAGGTAGGTTTATGATTATCTTATTTTATACATTCTAGATCTTTGAGTCCAAATATAATGACGTCCCGTGTGCCAGGCATTTATTTTCCAGCCGTTGAATTATGAAATAAATATGCGAACCTTGTTTCTTCTGTATAAAAAATAAATACTCGAATTTAGATAGAAAAAGTTATTTTCAGTGAAGTGGGGAGGGTCAGACGAATACTACATCACCTGTAAATAAAATTGTAGGCATTAGAGAAATGTCTTAATCTGTCTTGAAGAATACTGTTGCAATTATAAATGAATGTGATATTAATAAGTAAAAGAGGGTGTCCAGCTCATCTTAGTGGACTCACACAATCAAATGAATTAAAAATTGATAAGTTCTGATAAAGACAAAATAAAAATCAGAGATAATTCTATAATGATGGAATTCTATTTCGATCTTATATAATACTGTATTATTGGAAATTGAAAATGAGGAACCTAAAAAAAAATGTAGACTACCAATGTAAAAAAAAATTACAATTACAGACGGTTAAAATCACCTAAAAATAACTGATCTCAAAAACCACGTATGCTTGATTCCGTTCATCCTTAAGCTTTTTTTTTGTTACATTTGGATCAGTTATAAATATTGATAAAATTCCTATATCAAAAATTCTAAAATTTATTTTTATTCAAATTGCATTAATGTTTCTGTATATTGAACAAGACCAAATTTTGATTAATAATGATATTTTACAAGCTTTAAATTCATCATGTAAGGGCAGATTTTCCACTTTGCTGGTATGACTAATTTATCACTACATATTCTCTAATTCTTAGTAAAAACAGAATTGGGAAAGGAATATTTATATTGTTTAATATGTTTCCTAATATTTGTACTTATTGTTAACGTGGAAAAACCAAAAGAGAGGATTACCTGAGGGCCGAAGGAGGGGGTTTAGGAAAAATGTATCTAAAATATTAATAGAAAATGAAAATTTTAATAAGATCGGTTGTATAAAATGTTTAGAGACGACTCACAATACCTGAGATATTGTGGATTTCCGATCTCCTTTCTTCTAAACTATCCTTCCTCTGATCCGATTTCAGCATCTGTTTAGCTTGATGTTTTACATGAAACACTTTTAAATCGAGTTTGGTAATGATCGAACAATTGCGACCGCTAGAGCGGTAACAGACATACATGTATATATATATATATATATATATATATATATATATATATATATATATTTAATTATATTAATTTTCGACATCACCTAGGAAGGATCGATAGAGATTTGAAGAAATTTTTCTTGAAATTTTGAGTGCAGCCTCAATAAATTAACTAAATGGAAAGAGATAGAAGAAGCTGGAGTTAGTTTATTTTTTTTTAAACCTAAATTTAAACTATTTTTAGTTGTTAATACAAATACATCTGTGCAATAAACTTTTTTTTAAAAAAAATTGTACAAGAAAATGCATGATAATTAACTTTAAATTAAGAAAAGTAGAGAGGCGATTCTATTAGTACAGACTAATACCAAGAGAATGCAGTAGTGAGGCAGGGAGCATGGCCCCTACAAGGGCCTGTAGGCGGTGTTTGTATTGCGGCTACTGTATACACCTAACGCCGTCTCATCAACGACAACACCATTTACTCACACTTTCAATATTGTTCCATTATTAATTTTATTTTTATTATTTATTAATTCTATATTTAAAACACTTAGACCCAATTTCATTTCCACAGTTAGCTGCTGTGTATTTTCGCCAAGCAGGAGATGCCAGAACTAAGCAGATTTCCCACTTACTGGAATATGATAAACTGATGATTTTATCTCGCCCTTCTGTGTGTGTGTGTGTGTGTGTGTTTGTATATATATATTTTAAACATTTTTATTCACTGAGGTAGTGACTAGAAGTGGGGCTATAACAAAATATGTCCGTCCTCAGGGGCTGCTTAAGCTAAGCCAATTACTCAAGTGCTGGTATGAAACTAGTTATTTTATCTCACCACATTTTCTGACTGAAAACATAAAGTACGAATTATGTACCGAGTTTTGAAATGTCATAAAATTCCTATTTATGAATTACTCATTTAATAATTTAGATCAAAAATTGTCGAGCATCAATAGCCTAACTTGATTGGTTCTATAACATTTCACATTTCCTGGTCCCATGTGCCATTAACAAATCTTTATTGTTGATTGAAACTGTTAAATGTTGAGTATGGTGTTAGGTAAACATTTTCGTTAAAGAACGTAAAATATTTGTTGATGGCTTCATCACAACGAATTTGTTTATAACTAAAATAATAATGATATCTTGAAAACAATATTTGCTATTTAAGCATCAAATAAAGTAGTCCATTATATAATAGCTTATAGTTAATTTGACATGAGTTGGAGTATTGGTTCACTGCAGCCTGTAAACTAAAAACTACAAATGCCTGGTTTTGTAATCATATTAGAGAAAAGTTGTATGTAACAACATTTCTAAATAATTATATTGGTAATAAGATTGGTCAAATCAATTTTTCGATTCACTGAATTTTAACAGAGATATTTCGAATTTACGAAATTCCCCCTCTAAACCACCCTTCTTACTGTTAGCCGTTAACTAACTTGATAGTTAGTTTTACATGAAATGCTTATATATCGAGTTTGCTAACGATGAAACAAATATTGTGACTGCTAGAGAAGTAACAGACAAATATATATATTATTTTGAACAGACCTTATTTTTCTAATTTCCTATGTAGAATCTATAGACAATTGAGGAAATTTTTCAAAAACCGCGTCACGAGTACAACCTGGATAGCTGATTTTCCTTGCGGGAAATCTGCTAAAATGAAAAAAAAAAACTCAAATAACTCAATTAATATTCGAGTTAGATGAAACATTTTTAAGACAAAAAACAGCTGTAGAAAATTAATGTTTCAACAAGATTATATATAAAAATTTCCTATCCGACTCATAGCAACGGTGATAATTTGAATTTTCTATGATCCTCTTCCGCCTCCAAATAGCCCCACTCTCTTAAGGGCGATTTCAACCATTAACTAATATAAACATTATTTTTGTGTAAACGTTGAAATATCGAATGTGGTGTTGATCAAATTCCATGTAATTAAGAACGCATAAATTTTAAATGATGGCACACCGAGAATATGTAAATCTATCTCACACAATTCAATGACAACATTTGGTATTGAAGCTTGAAAAGTATTTCATAATATAATAGCTTATTTTTAAGATGACATTAGCCGGAGAGGGCGTTTACTAGAGGCTGAAAACTAAACAATGCAAATATCTTTGGTTGATTTTTAAGATAAAGAAAATTGTATAGAAGAACATATTTAGGGTAATAAATTTGCAATAAAAGAGGCTCTTTACAATTTTCTGGCGTGACTTATAATAATGGAGATTTTTCGATGTTTCGACCAACATATCCCCTTTCTTATCCCCCCCCATAGGTCCGATTTCAGACACTAACGAACATGAGTTTTAGTTTCACTAAAAACGCTTAGATATCGAGTATATCAACGATAAAACGAAAATTGCGACCGCTAAAGTCATAAATTACAATTATTTATAAGTACAAAATCATTTTTTCATCCCCTAAGTAGGACCGATGAGCTTTTGTGGAATATTTCTAATCTTACGTCCTGAGCACAACCTCAATTGCTTATACCTGCTAAAAACCTAAAAGTCATGGCCACTGCAAGCAGAACTAAGTTAACAGTTTAAAATAACCCCAATTATCTCTGTCTCCATGAAGCATTATAAACTGGTCTAATTGTTTCATTTTTAAACAAACTTGAACAAAAATAAAAAATGAGCGATGTCCTTTTACGTTATTTCCCCAGAGTGTCCGTTTTATACTATAACCTATCTTTGCTGTATTTTAATGGAAGAATTTATATTCCTTAATAAGCCTAAAACTGAGTTTAATTCTTTATATACTCGAGATAAAATTACACCAATTAAGTATTTCTTTTAGTCTATAAATTAAAAGCGGTCTTAAAGTTTAATGCTGTTTTATTTCCTCTGGAGAATAACGTTTCCTTTTATTTCTAGTGCATTATACATTCCTCGGATAAGGAATCGGTCTGAAATTATTGTCTTGCTTTGGAATAATTATCACTTTTTTTAACAATAAAATATAACTGCGAGACGGAATTATATTGCTACCGTCTTGTTTCAGCTGACCAATCGAGTCATAATTTATTTATCGCCATGTTAACAATGAACACATTTTATTTCGTTAATGAATTTATCAAATTTTATCATGAACAATTATTAGTTATTAACAGTAATCAGAGACTTAAGACGAAGATCTGAATCGAGCGTCATTGGCCACGAGGTTGAAATAAAAAAAAAAACTATCCTTTGAAATAAAGCACCAAGACTGAGTACTTCTTTGGAATGCTTTTAGAAATGCCTCGCCTTGGATTCCAATGGCTTTGAGGGAGCCACAGATATTTATTGATTTTACCGCTATATTCTGGCCAACATTCAACCGAACAGCCTTTATATTTTAATCATACCATTCAATCACCTTCAGTAGAAACAATAAATTATTTTATATATTGTTAACATATACGGGAGAACATCTATCTATTCTGGAACAAAATAATACCAAATTTGCTAGCTAATACTACAGGATATATATTGGGGCTCAGGTTAGTCATATGAGGTAAACCTAGAGTGACGAGGTCGATTCCCACCTGGGCAATCGGAATTTATTTGGAATCGAACTCAATAAATAGAATCCTTAGTCCAACCCTTTCTAGAAAAGGGTAGATTACCTGTCCCAATCAGCCACGAAAAGTGGAAGTTAAAATAATAATAATAATATAAGCTCTAGCATAGAAATTCGGCATGGTAGACAGAAAGGCCGCTTATTATCGCTATAATCCTCAAAAATGATTGTAAAAAGATAATATAAAGATGTAATTGAGACGAAGCGATGATAACTGACCATACTGTGCACCATAACAAACCGGATATTCTCATTATTGACAAGATCAATAAGACTGCTGATATTATTGACATCGCAGTACCCAATGATGAGAATATTCGAAAATCCCATGCCGAAAAATTAAGAAAATATCAAGAATTGGCTATCGAGCTCAAAGAGGTATACAAACTGAAATCTGCCATAGTTACGCCTATTATAGTAAGTTCAAATGGACTCGTGCCAAAAACAACGATAGCAGGCACCAAGAACTTGAATCTGCCAACAACTATTATAAGAGAAGCACAGCAAGGGGTACTTCTTGATACTGCCAGAATCGTGCGAAAATTTTTAAATTCCCCATAACATGTCACAATCATAAACTCCATATCGGTTGGATTTTCCCCCGATATGGATTTTACTCCAGTTTTCACTGAGTATAAACCTCCCCCATTATAATAATCATAATACAATGTTATATTTACAGTGATTGTAGCACTAAAATGTATGAGGTACAATACTATAGCGACAATAGCTGAATAAAATCATGAAATGTTCTCTCTGTTGAAAACCAGACCTCCTTCTTTATTTGATAAATAGAACTGGTTAATTACTTACCATAAATTAATGAAAAGCTTATTAAACCTAATTAAACGAACTAAGAACCTAAAGAGCGAACTAGAAAACGTACTATGAAATATCAAGTTTTGAACCTCTGTTAATGTTTATATTATAATTGCAATAAATTATGTATATATTCCGCCTGAATTTCTTTTTAATTAAAAGTTCTGTAAGTTAGACGTGAAAAATGTCAATTTCGTTTCTGGTCAATCTATAAGGATTCATAGCCAGAATTAGGATATATATTTCATTACGAAACTCTTTACACTGCTTTCATTTTTCAATTAAAATATGCTTAAGTATTAATTTTTAAATCATGTTTGTTGATTTCAGAAAAAATGGAGAATAGATACCGTTAGATCCATATCATGCTCATTAGTTGCGAAATCTGCTTAGTTTATGTAGTCCTAGCGTGACCGAGTTTTATTGTATATTTCAATGAAAATGATAGTGTTGTGGTCATATTGAAAAATAAAATGTAATATTCTGTAATTTTGTGAGCAAGTCTTTTTCAGTAAGTTAAAATTTTAATAAATAATGTCCCCTGTAATAAAGAATTTTCCCAGAAGTTCTCAAAACTCTCTTTTTAATTTATAACACCTCTTGTGTCGGGCATCCACAAAAAAAAGATAGCAAAGGAAAAGCAATTTCTGATAAATAATTTGAAGGGCTTCCTCTGAAAAGACGGTTTCAAGTGATAGAATCATTCAGGGTAAAAAGTTTCTTCTCAAGTAATCTGATTGCTGCTTTTCTCTGTTGCTCTATTTTCAAACTTTCTTTCTATTGGCTCATAAGATGGAGTTCAGGCCCTTTGGAAGAGTGTTACATTTGTTACTAAATTGGCTGATTTGAATGGAAAAATTTGAAACCATCCGCTACTAAAAATTTAGTAAGGAACTTAATTAAATGAGAAAAGAAGTCCGTGACACAGGGGCTGCGTAAAATAAACATATTTCCTACGGGCTCGGTATAACCTAACCTCACCATTAATCTATGATTTTTTTTTCATATATTAAGAAGCCTAAGTAAACGGAATGTAAATTTAATCTGACTATGAGATGATTAGTTACTCAGTTACTAAACTTTAATGACTCAGTTAAACAGAGATATTTCGAATTTTCAATTTCTCTCTTTATGCCCGGAATTACTGGTCCGAATGATCATCAACAACGATCTCAAATATTCCAAGAAACGATTAAATCTTGTGTATGGCATTGATTAAATACAAATTAAAGAGTCTAGGACGTTCATTCTTAATTGATGACGTTACGTCAAACATATTTTCAGGTATCTCACAGGGTAATGTTTAAAAAAAAATTATTAAATTTGTACCTTAGCGTGGAATAGAACGTTTTATGATATATTGGCTTACTGTTAAAGTGAGAGTATTAGAAATGGGAGTTTACTTCTGATTTAAAAACTAAAAAATACAAATAACTCGCTTATTATTCGCGTTGCGAAAAAGTTTTATGTGCGAAAGTAATATAAAACTAAGTTTCTAAATGAATTATTTATATGATATTTTTTGATCAGGCTCATAACAGCGGAGATATTTGTAATTTTTGAGTTCTTTCCTCTAAAGCCCCATCTTCCTGGGCCGATGTCAGTCTTTAATGAACTTAATCATAAGCTTAAAACGTTTAAATATTCATATTGGTAACTAGAAGTCCGACACGCAGGGGCTGCGTAAACTAAGCAGTTTTCCCTCGTGATGTGTAACAATAGATAAATCTACATACTGGTAACACAATAGCACCGTCAAGTGAATAAATACAAACGGTAATAAGAAACCTCCAGACGGGACGCAGCTGAAATGTAAACAAACAGGTATGCCAACTTCTTACAGGAAAGAAAAAGAACTACGGAAATATATCAGAATATAACATATTAATTATATTGAAAACTATTTACTATAGTACTGTAATTTATAATTGATCAAAATAATTTTTATCTCAATCAATAAAATTTTAATAGTCCAAGAACTTACGAAAGGCGGGGGGGGGGTCACGATAAGATATTTGCATTTATCTCGTATAATAAATGTCTCTTGAAAACAATTTATGGTGTTTAAGCTTCGAATAGTGTAGTTTATTACATAAAAGAGCGTTGTTTATGTAACGTGAATAGAAGTGGAGGTTTGCTGAAAGCTGAAAACCAAAAAATTCAAATATCTCAGTTAATATTGAAGTTAGAGAATAAACTTATATAACAATATTTATGGTACATTTAATTTGCAATATGATTGGTTCTGATATATATATATATATATATATATATATATATATATATATATATATATATATATATATATATATAGTTTTGAGCGTAACTCATTTTCGTTGAGTCCTGGATAGGATTGATGAACATTAAAGACAGTTTTCGAGAATCGCGTTATGAGTACAACCACAAAAACTCAAGGAATAACAGAATTTATGATAACAAATAACTTTATTTAATTATAGGAAACAAGCATTATTTCTAAGCTACATGCAATAGAAGGTTGGGTAGAAGGAGAGGAACAGAGTTCATTGCACCAAACTCATAATAACATGGGATATAATAGGCTGTGGCCTAAAGGCACAGTTTGAAGAAGCTTCCTACCCCGGTGTCTATGAGTTATTATCTCGGTGTCAGTTACCACCAGCCCCTCCCACCAGATATAGGCGTTTTGTCAATAGGCTCCCACTGGTTTGGTCAATATCTGTCCGTAAGGCAATTCGGCAATCGAGGTTACACTTACGACGAGATTTTCGAAAAACATCTGCAAATGTCCAGCGGTCCTAACAAGGCGATGGAGATAGAAAGTACTGAAGCTACACAGAGTAACGGTAAATCCATTCATTGCATCAGATTTGTAGATAACATTGCACTCAGAAGTCCGAAGTAGAGACGCATTTAAGTCCTAAAGGGCACACTAGGTCAGTTTAATCTTAAGGTAAATCACATAAAACAACGTTTTTGGTAGTAGGGATGAAACAAAGCCAAGGAAATTGGAATATCGGAATTAGGAATGAAACAGTGAAGGAGTTTAATTGCCTAGAAACCATCATAACAGAAGATAAAGAGAGTAGAACTGAAGTCGATAGAAGACTAGCTCTAAGCAAGCCTTCCAAAGCAAATGGAATCTTTTATCTAAAAAGCATATAAACCTGGTTACCAAAAGAAGGTTTTGAAAGTATTGCATTATGAGAGCGAACGTTGGACTCTTCACAGATGAGAATATAATAGATGGGAAGCAATGAAAATGTGGGTTTGGCGCCCTTGCGATGAGGCAAGTTGAAGTAAAAGAATTATCAATATGAAGCACAAGGGGAAAAAAGGAGGGTGAAACTTCTTGCGCATATCACAAATCACAACGGATTTCAACATAAATATATTTGACGGAAAGTCATTGAACATTGGGAAAGAGGTAGGCCCCGAAAATCCCTTTTTTAAAGACATCAAACCTCTTATAAAAGCAGCTTCCGAAAGAACACAATGGCTGCAAGAGATAGCTTTTAGTTTATGATGATTGTTGATAAATTTGTTATTTTGGTTTAATCAGTACCAGACTCCATATTTAAACGTTTTAAACATACTTAAAGATCGGGGTTTTCATCAAATTCTGCTTAGAATCAGAATATGAAGTAAAAAACTGCATCACTCAGGGGTTGCAAAAAGTAAGCAGGCTCTACACTTGTTGATGTAACACACTAGTGATCTAATGTAACCACATATTCTCTATTTCTAAGTAAAATCCTGATGAGTATAAGTGGGAGTTCACTGAAGGCTGAAAACAAGAAAGTATGAATAACTCTATTAATCCTTGTTACAAAAAATGAATAAAACAACATTTTCTGAACATCGATAGTTTCAATATTGGTTCCATAACATTATTTGGTCCGGCCCATAATTTCGAGTATATTTTGAATAGTTGAATCCCCTCCTCTGAGCCCCCTTCCCTATTTCTGGTAAAGATCAAATAAACATTTTCGAATACAGAACATATAACCTTAATTGACGCCATCTCTCAACTTATTTAATTTATCTCACACATAATAAAGGTTCGCTGAAAACAATATTGGATGTTTAAGCTTACAATGAAACCTTACTTGATTTAACAGCTTATTGTTAATATGACTTCAGAAGGAGTTGGGATTTACTGAAAGCAGAAAATTAAAAAATGCACATTTCTCTGATAATATTTAATGTAGAGAAACAGTGTATTTACCAACATTTATTGGACATTTCATATTCAATATGATTGATGTGTTTCTCCTTTTAAACTAGGCGTATAATTTCAGAGATTTTTCGAAATTACCTCCTCCAAACACCCCCCACCCCTCACCCCTCACACTGGTAATTTAAACCATTAATGAACTTGATCTTGAATTTTACATAAAACATTTATATATAGGGTTTGGCAACGATTAAACTGAAATTGCGACCGCTAGAGCGGTAACAGGCAATTATATGTATACAACTTTGAACGGCCCTCATTATCGTCATCTACTAGTTGTAGTCGATGAACATTTGAAGACATTTTTCGAATATCGCGCCACGTGTCAATAGCTGATTAACCTTGAGGGAAATTTGCGAAAATGAGATTTACATTTTAAATTAGGATTCGTATAGACCCGTTTCTGTTTGTCTTATATTATGTTCTATTGTACTTTTGGATGTTATGGATTGGAACGGAGATATCGTAACTGCCTTGAAGTGCAACAAAACATATCGTTTATTTAATTAACAGTAGTAAAAGTAAGTTAAGTGGTATCCAGATTAGATTTTTTTGGAAGGTTTCATAATTCATGCGTTTCCTTATGGGTTGTTTATTTTTGTCTTTTTCTTTGTTCTTAAGACATCAAGTCGTTTTCTTCGGTGATAGCTAAAGTATTACTAAATACTGGGGAATAGTTTAGAAACTTTTGTAATAATATATTGCTCCATGCAGCTTCCTTTACAGAAGTCGACCCGCTTGGGACGAGAGAGATTTTAACTAAATTATAAGTTACAAACAATAACTCATGTTTAGGTGACTAATTATGGCCATATTTCAGTCTGAGTTATTGCAGACTAATTACCTCTTTGCTGTCTACTAGTCATCCTCTTTGGAATCAATCACTAACGGATTCTATTTGTACTCAACATTTCATTATTTCCATCCGCTTAATACGTCTGTATTAGTAAGCATATGTGTTTTAACCTCTAACCTTTAAGGGCATTAATGGTCAATGCCTTTTAAAAATGTTGAGCAATAAGCCAAGCAGGACTGGAATTAAGAAACTCAGTTTGAATAATAACTGTATTCTCTGTAGGGGTATTTATTTCGAAATGCTGGGGAAATTATCAGGACTTACTTTGAAATAAAAAAATAGTTATAAGTTGGTGTAATCAGTATTGGAAAGGCGAAGTTTCCTTCCAGTTAGTTATGCAATGCCAGTGTTTCGGGTCGTCTCGACATTTTTTTTTTTCAAACTCACAACTCTGTTTATGTGTATATTTCCTTTCTTTTGCGTGTTATGTCCGAGTAAACATCCATAAAAAGAAATCATTAAACATTTATTTCCAACCAAATATTTGATTGCAAACGTCTGTTTCAAACCGAGTAGCAAACAGGTTAGAAATTTACAGCACAATTGCACTGCAGTTGATGTATAAAAATAACTCATTAGTTCTTTTTTAAACAAAAAGTTTGAACTATTAAAATTGACATGAACAATAGTCCATGAAATAAGATTAGTAACAGATTTCCCTTGATGGGAAATCAACTATTGAGGTTGTACTTACGATGCAATTTCCAAAACATTTCTCAAATGTCCATGGATCCCTCCCAGGAGTTGATGAAAATAAGGTCGGCTCTAAACTATATATATATACTTGAATATTTACTTTTCTGTTAGTGCTGGTGGTGTCAATTTTTTAATGCTCCTTTTCAAACTCGATATTTAAAAGTTTTATGTAAGACTTTGAAATATCTCTGTTACTATGAGTGGGATCGAAAAATTTTATATTATAATCACCTCAATAGCTGACATCTCTGAAGATAAATATACTATTTCAAAAAAACGTAAGCTAAGCTAATTTCGCACCTGGAGGTATGAGGTATGTACACTCGTGAGTAGAAGTGTGGGCTACTGAATACTGATTACAAAAAGTCCGTCACGCAGGGGCTGCGTAAACTAAGCAGATTTCCCACGTAAAATTATGCAATAGAGAAATCTCCATACGAGTGGCGAAACTGACTCTCGTCCGTTATCCGCCCACATTTAATAAAAATGCAAATATATCGGTTAATCTTTTAGATAGAGAATAAATGTATATAACGAAATTTATAGTAAATTCAATTTGTAATAAGATTGATTCTATACAATTTTTCGATCCGACGTATAGTAACGGAGATATTTCGAATTTCCGAAAATACCCCCTCTAAACCCCCCTCCCACTAGTCCGAATGCAGCCATTAATGAACTTGATCTGTCTTTTTACATAAAACGTTTAAATATCGAGTTTGGTTACGATCAAAGAAAAATTGCGACAACTAGAGCGTTATCAGACATATATATATATATATATATATATATATAATTTTGAACGAACCTCCTCATTTTCGTCATCTCCTAGGTAGGATCGATGGACATTTAAAGAAATTTTTCGAAAATTCCTTAAGAGAAATCTGCTAAAAAGTACAAATAACACCCTTAATATATGAGTGAATATATAGAACTGCAATAACAGAGCTCCAATAGTTAAACAATATACCTGACTATTTTAAGAAGATTGGATCTATTAAATTTTTCGAATCAATTCAAAATTGAGATATAAAAAGCCTTAAACGAATGTTGTCTAAACTGTTAAATTAAATGGTTAAAATCGAATTAAAATATTGATAGAATTGATGCCACATAACCGTTGTGCAAATACGTTTTTTGCTTGAATCTTCAAGTTATACAGAAACGTTGAAAACCATGTTTGATGCTGAAGCTTGGAATAAGGCATTTTATGATATTTTGACATTTTGTTAATTCGCGATGTGGGGGTTTATATTCCAAAAAAGTATATTGAACAACATTTTTAGAAAACTAAATTTGCAACAAGATAGGTTCTATACGAGTTTTTGGTCCTACTCATAATAAATGAGTTTTCCTCCTCCGAAACGGCAGATCTGATTTTAGCCTTTTACAAGTTACGTTTCAAACTTGATAACAACCAAACAATAATTGCGTCCGTTATTGCCACAACAGACAAGTTTATATAATTTTAAACAGACCTCATTTTTGTTAACTCCTAGCTACGATCGATGAACATTCGAGGAAATTTTGCAAATATCGCTTTATTCCCTTTCAGGGAAATCTGCTAAAAAGTGTTTTAAGCAAACAGAGCTATTTGCAGAGGCTTGACCTCGAATGTCGCCACTATTAGCATAGTTTATCCGGTTTCTGACTGTACGCCTTTCAATATCCCTTTCTTGCGTGAATCTCCGCTTTCTCTCCCAGCTTTTTCTTCAAATCTCTCCCAAATTTGTCCCTCGGAAGTTCTTTCTCCTTTTCAAGCCACCGTATAGGACTCCGTTAGTTCTACAGATGAAGTTTCTCCTTGAGGACATTCTCCCGATGAATGAATGTACAATGTACACATGTAGCGTACGATGTATGTGTCCGTAATTAGCGACTGTTAGGTGTCTAATTTAGTTCTCTTAAAAGATAACATTCACAAGGCTATCTACTCACTATCGATATTCTCTGGCTTGTTGCTATTACCCGTCCAAAACACATTCATTGTCCATTGTAATAAATCTTACAACTTTCACCCCTAATACCATTGTAGATAGCACTTTCATCGTCTGTATCATGAAAGTATTGATGGAGTGACTTTTGAACTGCATGTATCATTCAAGTATTAAATTTATATTTCCATATGGAGAAAAAATATGAAAATCTATAGCTCCGCATATTATGAATGGCCAAAGTCCTTTCTACGGCTTTAATGGAATAAAATTGGGTAGAAAATACGGCTTTTCTATTTCACAATTCATTGGACACTAAGCGCTTTCAAAAGCACCTGCTTGCATCTTCAGAGCCACTTCGCTGTTGGCATCGTCAGAACTTCCTAGGACAATTTCGCGAAGGAAAAGGCCTTATTCTATTCTATAAATATTCCTCATTAAAGCCTGACTTCTAACTTGACGGACACATGACATGGTCCATCTTGCTCCGTAATTTATTTTCTTTAAAAATCAAATATTTCAAATTATTTATTCCAGTAGCTTATAAATTAACTGAAGGGAACGATTAGAAAACCAGTCCCGTAGCCTAGGGACCGCAGACCTAAAATTAATTTATTTTCCAATCCCAGTTTTCGAACCCTGAACCACTAAAACGGAATTATAGTGTTTTATACTTTACACATAGCACATTTTGTATTTTAATTTACGCTACAACAGCATAATAATAAATAAATAAAGATCGGAAAATAATTTTAGATTCAATATTATGGATTATTATTATATATTAACTTCACGTTTGGCTACTATGGCAAATTGGGACGGGTTATATACAGGTTACCACCCTTTTCTAGCAAGCGAGGGACTGACTAATGATTTTATTTAATGAGTCCGTCACTTAATAAATTCCTATTCCCCAGGCGGGAATGGAACTCACCACTCTAGGTTTACCACGTGATATTTATTCTTATATCAATCGCATTTCGCGACTGTGGCGATTTAGCGACGTTTCATTTAGACGTTTACCACCAGTTTATCATATTAACGTAAGTATGCTCATTTCTGAATATATTTTCAGTATTGCCCTACTTCATAATTTTTAGAAAATGGTGTTACTTTTTAAGTAGTGTAATTCGCGGTTTATATACTGGCTACGGACATTTAGTAATTCAGTCCAAGTAGGTCTATGTGAGTCCTTAGATAGCAGTTAGATAGTACATGTTTTATAGTTAGTCTATAGTTACAGTGTTGACAGTAAGGATCGCCTTTTCCAGTAAATAAGTGTGTATCAGTTGTGAATGGCCAATGTTAACCTTGTTAAGACTACTCCTTCTATTCTAAATAGCATTCTTGAGGGATGCCATATTTTATATGTTGTACTCGTTTCGGCGGTGCATACACGAAAAAAATTAGTATGAAGAATGGTTTTACGATAATGGTGGATTTGATACCCAAATACAACACCTGAAGCAAACAGCCTTATATGTTATTTTCTAAGTCTTAGATAAGAGTTTGATATTAAGTATATATCTGGAATTAACAACAATCCTTTAGCCACCATAAACCACATAAATGTATTCAGTATGGTAGGACATTACCATATATTAGCAGGAGTGGTGAGGCGTAACTAACAACAATATGATAAATACAATGTAAATCGTGTCCCATTATTCTTGAAGCTCATTGACAACAGGTGAAAACGATTTGGAAATGGTGGAGGGAAAGGTTTCGAAAAAGAGCGAGGGTTTCTGGGTTATATGTCAATGAGGAAAACTTCGCCGGTGTAACCTTTTGACCCCTTGTGATTTTTGCATTATAAAATAATGGTACTCTGTTCTTTTTAACAAACAGACCCTACTCGTACTCATATCTTAATTATTTAATAGTGTAATTCAAATTATAAATATTGTTCCCTCTTAGAATAGTCTCTTCTTATGGAATGTAAGAGTATCCTTCCCCCTAATCACTAACTTAAAATTACATATATAAATTCTAAATTTGTCAGAGAATGTTAAAAAACCCTTATCAATAGTTATCGATGGGATTTTTTCTCGAAAGATTGATATTCGTGATAAAGTATTTTTTGAGACTCTGCAACAGCCTTCTACGGACGAAGAATGAAGGTTTTTGCGTGATCTAAAAACCAGGTTGTGAATTTAAAAGGTTCCAAAATCAAATACCCTAAGAGAAATATGCTAAAATTACTAGCGCACAGACGGAATTGGCAATAGTGTACCGTCAAGGGCCTGAAATTAGAACGAAATTTATGCAATGCAATTTATTGTATATAACATGTGGCAACCTATTTTTTGAGTGTTATTTATGCGAATGAAAGTTAACAATGTAAATTACCAAAAGTTTATCGACAAGCCGAAACGAAATGTTTAAAAACGCAGAGCTAATATTTGCCAGTTCAACAATCCCATACGGAGATTATTTATATTGCCAAGGACACATTGTAACGCTATTGCTGCTATGGCGTTGGATGGCAGACGTCAGTGTTATCTCTAGTTTCTCTTCTCATTTAAATAGTTCTTTAATAAATTTTTATTTCAAGTTGTTTATATCATTACCATTTTCTCCATCTGTTACAGCCATCGTTCCGTTACGTAGGTTTTAAATATCATTGTAAAATGAGTTATAGGAAGTCAGCTATTGCGGTTGTATTCTTGGCGCGATTCGTCCATCGATCCTAGCATGTATACATACTAAACATTTATAAAGTTCACTCAACGGATATATGTGTGTGTGTCGCGTGTGTATATATACTTCTCTGTTACGATTCTAGAGGTCACATTTTTTTTTTATCCGTACCATGATATGTAAGGGTTTCATGTATAACCTTAGATCAAGTTCATGAACAGCTGAAATCGGACCTTAGGGCGGCTGGGTGTCAGAGGAGGATATTTCCAATTATCTCTCTTATTTTACTGCACAGTTAATTTCTTTTGAATATTGCTATATACTTTTTCCCCCTATACTGAATATTAATCGAGGGTATTTGCATTTTATTTCTCGCCCAATTTTCGTTTTTAGTACTTCAGTCGCTGAATTTCACGCCCAGCTGGCCTTTTAATTTCTGTTTACATAGGGTTCGTACTATGGGAGAAATAGATAATAGATAGTGAGTTGAAATCATTAGCGTGTCACATTCTATAAATCTGAGAAATGTTATATGTTATATCTTACGTTGCTAAGAGCAACTTCCTGCTCCTTTAATCATAATTACTCTGTTTCGAGTACATTGGGGTATAAAATGACAAATGTTTTATATATATATATATATATATATATATATATATATATATATTAGAGATGGAGAGAGTGAGAGTGACAGAGGATGCGATATAATGTTTTGATCATTCCTTAAGAGAAATCTTATGGAAGCACTTTTTTTTCGAATGGGACTCATATCAGGTTTTCTGTATGAAAATGCCAAAAGAAAAAAAAAATCTCAGCCTGTTCAGAAATAAATGGTTAAAGCGGCCTTCACTGAAGACGAGTCCTTTTCAAAATTCAATCTCGGCCTGGCAAGCCATAAAATGCCTTTGTCCTCCGTGTATCTTTATAGCTCCTGTATCATATGGAAGTTCTTTTAATATAAAATTAAATGTGGCCCTTCCTGCCCTCTTGGTAAAGGGAATGAAAAAATCTGTCATGGATGCAAGTGCTGCGTAATCTAAGCAGATTTCCAACTCTAAAGGAATCACACACAGGTCTCATCTGACTATATTTTCTCTATTTCTCCCCTAGTAAGGAATATGAATCAAAATTTAAGCTGAACATAGCATGGTTAGTGACTCAATTACCCAAAGTGAAAACTGGATGAGTAGAGGAGGAAAACAATAATACTCACTTGAAAAAAATCCATAGAACAACAATTATAGAAAATTAAGTATTTGACAAGATAGGACATTTTTAATAAGAGTAATAACAGTTTTATTTTGAATTTCCGCCTTACTCCTCTTCTTTTCCCGATTTGTGATTAGGTATATAAAATTTTTCTATCCGATTCTTAATAACGCTCATAAAATATTTTCGTTCACATTACTTTCTTCTAAGCCTCCTTCCCCACTTCTTTTGGCCCGATTCCATCCATTAACTTAAATTGATCTTTAGTCTTACATTGCTTAAATATGCTTAAATATCGAGTTTGGTAACGATCAATGAAATATTATAAATCGCGTTTCTTATAAACTGACAAATATCTTTATAAATTTGAGCGGAACTCATTTTCCTCATCTTCAATATGGGTTGGATGTATGTGTTGACATTTATCAAAAATCGCGTCGTGAGTAAAATGAACCATCATGAACTGTATGGTTGAAGCCTGAATAAATTAATTCCCTTCAGAGAAAGCTGATAAATAGGTGAACAAATACTTAACTAAATTTAATTTGATCTTTTATTTATTCATCCTTATCATACATATGAGGGTCTTTAACAGAAAGAAATAGTTATACTACATTCAAATTTATAACAGTTTTTTAGAACAATTATGAAGTTAATGAATTAATTCTCAAAGAAATTGTAGACAATATTCTCTATATCCGTCAACCTTCAGTGAAGAGTGGATCCAAGGTTGTTCATTTTTCTGGCGACTTTGTAAATGCGTTTTTTTGTCATACACGAATTTGCATGAAATATTTCTGTTCATAAATTGTGTATTTTTTGGCATGTATGTATGTAAAGGTTTGTATGGGTTTAGTAAAAATGTTATAAAAGTATGTTACACGTACAAATCTAATATAAGCAGAATTTTTTTTTTCACCCTGCTAGAAAGAATTAATGATTATGAACTAAATACACAATACAGTTCATTGCTTGTCCATTTTCTCATTGCAAAAACTTAGTACAGGATCAGGAATATATGTGGTTATTAAGGCTAAAAGCCTGACGTCAGAATAAGATGATACTATATATATATATAATTGTGTTGTTATATATATATATATATATATATATATATATATATATATATATATAAAAGCACACAAAATTCAAACACACTAAATTTGTGTACACACATTTCCCATGCAAGTTAAGTAAAATATATTCTAATGAAAACGTTTACCAAAATTTTTAATTTCTACGTGAAATAAATGTTTTATTTTGCGTTAGTTTTGTATTTGATTGAGCTTTTGGTTATATTTAGACTTTCATTAAAAATATGAGTGTATACCAATTCTTTACATTTTGCAATTTATTAAAGTTTTTTATGAGAGTTTTGAAAATAAGGCGCATTCAAAATGAAATTTTAATAAAGCAATAATGATAGATGATTATGTATTTTTTGAGTAACTTGTCAAAGTCAGCTGACGTGTCCCGCTATACTTTGTAAGCCATTCTCCGTTTGATACAGCTAGTGGAAAGTCCTGTGTATTTTACAATGAATTATGATGTTGAGAGTACGAATTTTATGGCGTTTATAATGTAATTACAGTCCGTTAAGGGTAAATTTTCTGATTGCAAAGAATTAACATAAGGTCAGCAATATTTGTGGTTATTAAGGGTAGAAGCGTGACGTCAAAGTAAGGTGATAGTGCTGAGGTCGGGAGGGAGAAGAGCCCTCCAGAGCACTCACCCCTAAAAACAACCCTTCTTCACTCCATCATATTCCTACAGTTTTTTAAAACAATATCATTCTTGTTGCTTTCCATTCTAATATATTAATATTATGCCTTGCATGAGTCTTATTCAGTATGATTTGGAATTTATGCTACAGAGTTCTTCTTATTTGAAAGTTATAAAAAATTATGTGGCACTTTTAATAGTTACTAGCTTACAGGTCAAGGCATTGATAGTGGAGCTTCTACCAAATTTAAATCAGTGCATAACATCACATTTGATGTTGGGATTGCACTGGTGGCATAGTCCGAAGTAGAGATTAATAGAATGCTGCAAGTCCTAAAGTACACCCTAGATCACTTTAAACTCAAGATTAATGCACATAAAGCAAACGTTTTGGTACTAGAGAAGAAATAAAGCCAATGAAATATAAATATTAGAATTGGAAACACTATACTTGAAATGGATCTCACATGTCATTTATCTCCAAGTAGTGAGACTCAGGCAACGTTGGTCTACACCGAAGTCCTTGGATCAGGGATTCTGGTTTACAGGAATGATATAGGCAGTCTTGGGGTAACTGGGGTAGTGGCTGTATAGGTGGTACATTTTGTAACACTAACTAGGGCAGAAGGCAACGGGAAACCACTGTCCTAATTTACTCTCTTGTTAGCACCATGGAAGTTCCAAATGATAATGATAAACTTATAGACTATAGAATACAAATTGGACTAAAAAAAAAGTCCAACATGGAACTTCTAAATATATTTGAAGGTTCTTCGGCATAGGGGATCAGGAAGGCCTAGAAAATCGTATTTTGAAGACATCAAGCATCTTATGGTTTTCAGTGAGTATAGTAATATGAAAAGAGCAGCTTCCGATAAAACACAATGGATCCAAAAACAAGATGTAGCCTTTAGATCATGATGATGATACTTGAAAAATGAAGTTTTTTTTTTCACCCAGGAAGCATTATCACTGAAGACAATGATAGCAGAGCTATAGAAGAATAGCACTTGCTATAAAAGGCTTCCAAAGAAAAAGGAATATTTTAACGCATGTAAGTTTGGAAACCAAAATGTTCGTCAAGCAATTCTTTTGAATTGTATTGCTTTACATGACTCAAATAAAAGGGATTTGGGCTGGCTGATGGAGGTCCATCATCAACGGAGGGATAAGAAAATGGTAACACAACTTCAGTTATAAAAATCCTCTTATTACTGGCAGTGTACTCAAGGGTCTACCTGCCCCATCAAAACATGTGACTTATCAAAACCACAACATTAACTATTAAATTAATAATGAAGAAATTATATATATTAGAAACAGTATTTTTCAAAAACGTACATACAATCTGAACTTAAAAAATAACTAGCCAAAGTTAAAAAAATAATACGAAATAATTGAAGATGCAATACTAAACTAGAACTAAAAGGCCCGTGCTAGCTACTTGTAAACCTATTTATATATACTGAGAAAATGCATACGCAATAAACCACTAGAAATAATAAATAAAATAAGTTAAGTAAATAAGTATATATTAAAATAAGCCTACAAATGGAGATCTTGAGGAAATCCTAACCTAACTTTTAAAAACAAGATGAATACTATCGAAAATGATCAATTACTAAATAAAATTACAAAATATTTCTCACAAAAATCGGTAAAAAAATATAATTTGTGTTCATGAAAATTGGCTGTTTTAGGCGGGGCTGTTCCTCATCATTTATAAAGCTTGCCGTCCTTTAATAAATTTGCATGTCAATAAATTAAAAGTGTATGTTATATGTTTAGACAGGTTTTAAGATTATTAATGAAATTAATTTATTTTATATATAATTATTTAAATGGATGGGCTTTATAAAATGTATTTACGAATTTGAGCTAATATTATAATGAATGTATTATATTAGTAAAATTGCTCTTCAATGATGATCAAAGGAATTAATTGACATAATATTAGAAAAATTGTTAATTGAGGCAAAATAAATTGACGAATACCGCTTGATGTTAACATTTGATAAAAATAAATACATTTCATTTCAGAGTTGGTCCCTATTCGCGAAATGACAATATCAAATGAGTATTAGTTACACGATTAGGTCTTAGATTTTTGGAGCAGTTTTGAATATACATGAAGAACCATGCTAGAGCCGTGTAAAAAGTATGGCCGAGCCGCGGTATTGTGAATTGGGGAAATTGTGTCCTATGCAGATTCGCATCAATTCATTTGCTTACTGACAACCATTATTGTCACCCCGACAAACCTATTCATCATGTCAGCAGGCCTCGCATTTCATTTTTCATTAGTCCACCAATTTTTCGGCTCTCAACTCTCTCTCCGAACGTTTCAAAATTCTCAAAATTTAATTCAAGAATACAATTCAACTAGATCCATTTAATTGTTCAGCACCAAAGAAAAATATCAGAAAAAAAGCCCGTCACGCAATGACTTTCAAAAAAAATGCAAATTAATTCAAATTTAATGGAACGGAATGTTAAACCTAATATGCATATACTTATACGCCCCTGCCCTCACATTTTATAATTAATTTTCTGACAGTTGTTCATATTTAATGTAATTAATAATGAGTCGTCTCCGTGGAATTTTAATTCTGGCAGCCCTTATTACTTCTGAAAAGTTTTATTTGGGTCAAAACTAGAGTCGTGAGTTTGATTCCCACTTGGGCGATAGGAATTTATTTAGTGACGAACCAATTAAAAAAAATCCTTAGTGTCACCCTGCCTGGAAAAGGGTAATAACCTGTAAATAACCCGTCCTAAATAGCCATAGTATCCCAAAACGGACGATAATAAATATATATATATATATTTT
The DNA here is from genome assembly GCA_019009955.1 of Riptortus pedestris. NCBI lineage: Eukaryota > Metazoa > Arthropoda > Insecta > Hemiptera > Alydidae > Riptortus > Riptortus pedestris. Next base: position 57,822,655 of record CM032232.1, read on the forward strand.
TAATGAGATTATCACTAAATATAGTCCTGTTGGCCAGCTGAGAATTGAACTCACTATTCAAGTCTTCCCATGTAAGATTAAGAAACTCTTTTTTACAACTGAAAGAACGAACTTCATTTATATCAGCAAATATAAACATCCATGGGAATTCCTGTAGCCGTTTATGATTGAGTGGGTGGGCAGACAGATAAGATTATCTATTTTGATGCCATTTTTCTTAGAACGGTCTGAAAGTGAAAAAAAAAGGTGGTCCCGCCGAATTCAAATAGAAAATATGACAAACCTTAGAGTTTTATTTATACAGATAACACCTAGTTTTAACACATGTCCTCATCTATATCAATAATAGAAATATACTATTATTTAAATTACTTTCGTTAGCCGTTAGTCGGGTACAAGTAGATTTAATTCACAAAGTTTAATTCCCAATTGTACAATTTTATACAATTGTGGATTACAATTCTATTTCCTTTGGCTGTTGAGGTAGGATTTCATTTCAAAACTTGGTCATTTTTTCTAGTTTTGTTAAAAATTCTGTTTTCATTGTTTCTCTTTTGAACCATAAAGAAAAGTGTTCATCCCATCAGGAAGTCACCATTAATGATTCAGTTCAAAATCAATTCAGCTGATCTTGACGACCCCTAAAACCCATCGGATACCGAAAACCAATGTTTTGTATATCCAAAGCTTCAGGTTCTCGGTTAGCTACCATCCTCCCCTGCGAATCCAATCAGCTTTACTACTGCAGCGAAATTGGAAAAACTCACGCATCCCCCAAAACGCTCCCTCGACATCGTCAATAGCCTTAATAAGATTCGGTGATTGGGTTTAGGATCGGTTCGCGGGGGATATGAGGACAAAGGTGAACGACTGGATGTGATGCAAACGGCGATCCGAGACCCTCCCTCCCCGGGCCAGTAGTACCCTTGCGAAACTAACTGGAACCTTTCACATAAACAGCTAGAACATCAGTTGCGCCATTTGTTGGCTACCGCTCGTTTCTGGACAAAACTAACTTATCGCAACAACACCCGGCTCTATTAATTATCACTTTCCACTCGGACTTTTTATTTTCTCTTCCTCTACGCCTCTAGACGAGCGTAAACTGTTAAGGCAATGTCTTTAGATCTCCATTCCAGCCATCGACGAATATCAGTGTTGACAGATTGTTAAATATCAAATAGGGTATAGATCAAATAATTTAACCTAGAGTGCTGAGTTCGAATCCCACCTGGAATTTATTCAGAGTCATTAAATAAAATCCTAAGGCCCACCCAGGCTAGAAAAAGGTAAGTCGCAGTACCAAAAAGTGGACGTCAATAAATAATAATAATAATATTGTATTTATTCATGAACGTCCAATTTTTGCAACTAAAGCTAACTGGGACGGGTTATCTACAAGTTCCCACCCTTTCTAGCCAGGGTGGGACTAAGGATTCTATTTAATGAATTCCGTCACTAAATAAATTCCTATTGCCCAGACTCGAATCGAACTCGCTACTCTAGGTTTACCTTGTGAGATACAGGCTAACGCTTTAATTCACATGGCTAACTTGAGCCCCATAATAATAATAAATAAACATTTTAAAGTAGTGAACGAAAAATCTTAATTGATGGCGTCATTACACATGCGTTTCTCATAGTAAAGGTCCGTTGAAAGCAATATTTGGTATTTAAGCTTTCAATAAGACGTTTCATGATATACGGGCTTATTGTGAACTTGCTATGACTAAATGCGGGGCTTATGGGAGGGCAAAAAAAAAAAAATCAAATTTCTCGATTAGTATTCCAGTACATCGAAAACAAGTGTGTAGATAAAAATTTATAGTGAATAAAATTGGCAACAGGGCTTCTTATACAACATTTTTCAATCTGACTTATACTGATGGGGATATTTTGTATTTTTATTTATCCCCTTATGAAAACTCTGCTAAGAATGCCTCACCCATGTACTACGTAAATCGAGCAGGTGTCAAAAAGGGAGGTTTACGGAAAGCTAAAAATGCAATATGTCGGGTAATATTCACGTCACAGAAAATATATATATATATATATATTCTACATCATTAGCTGATTTTCCTTAATGTAAATGTGCTAGTGAAATTCTGAGTAGCAGCGTATGGCGTCCTTGTCCTCCCTATTAACATTAAATTAACAAAGTGTTTGGGTGAACTTCATTTCAAAATATTTCATTTGAAATTATTATTTGATATCTCTATAACATTATATCAGATAAATAAAAAAAGAACATAATTTATAGATCTATTCATGATGAACTAGAATAGCTCTATACGACCAGAGGAGTTTGGGTAAATCATTTTCTGATGAGGAGGTAGATAGAGTGGAATCCCTTAGAGATCTCCTAAGATGGTCGAGGGTCTTTACTGGCTTAGCACATTTCACGGGGATCTGAAGCTATCTGCTCTTTAGTCCTAATAGACTTAGTACAACCAATGTAAGTGAATGAGATACTCAATTTAATTCTTACTGGAACCTCTCGAGGCCTGTTTCTAATGACTAAAATGAAATTTACTTAGGACTTTGGTGCATTTTAATAATGAGAGGGCAACGTTTGAGTGCAGAAGGAATTAAATTCACTTGGAAAGAAAGGAAAACCCGCCACACAGGTATTGCTTGAACTAAACGTGCTGGTACGGCACACCAGCAATTCTATTTCGCTAATATAATCCCTATTTCTATGTAAAAATCTGATGCGTATAAGTGCGCGTTTACTGATCGCTGAAAAGAAGAAGGTACGAATATTTTAGTTGCGGAAATATGCTTAGAACAAGATTATAGAGCAACAATAGGGGCTCAGGTTAGCCATGTTAGTTAAAGCGTTGACCTTAATCTCACATGGTAAACCTAGAGTGGCGAGTTCAATTCACGTCTGGACAGTAGGAATTTATTTAGTGACGGAATTCATTAAATAATTTCCTTAGTTCCACCCTGGCTAGAAAAAGGTGGTAAACTGTAGATATCCCATCACAATTAGCCTTAGTTGCAAAAAGTGGACGTTAATAAATAATAATAATAGAACATCAATAGTATAACAGAATTGGTTTTATAGCGTTTTTTGGTACGACACATAATATCGGATAAATTTAAAATTTAAGAATTTCCTTCTTTCTAACCCCCCACTCCAATTACTGGTTCGATTTCAGCCATTAACGAATATGATCATTAGTTTTGAATGTAACAGTTAAATATCGTATTTGATCGCGATGAAACAAAGATTGCGACCTCTTAAGCAGCCAAATATGTATATAATTGTAAACACTATGCAGATATGTATAATAATTAATAATTGATTAAATATTGATAATAAGTTTATTGACATTGATAAGTATACTGTGAAGAATATTGATAAGTATACTGAAAGTGGTTAAATTTAAATTTGGAAATTGGTTAACGTCTAACTGAAAGGCACATAAAATTATACTATACCTAGACAAGAAGCATTCATATATCTACAAACGTCATTCATGACAGGTAATAATATCTAAATTACATTGGCGCATATTGAATGTGCAGCTTGGAGCAATAAATGATCCAATAGATTGAATAACAATTGATGTCATTCGGCAAAATGTGAAAAGAACATTCGTAAAACAAAAGTCGTAAATCATGCAGCATTTGCATAATCTTTTTTCTTTTCATATCTCAGCGTTTCAAAATGAGAGGGAATTGAACTTTTCAGATTTATATGGCAATTCCTGTTTTAGTGACTTCAGCCGTCATCTTCGGGCCATGGAAAACTAGAAATACTGACCAGATGCCGACAAAGTTGAAATCATGAAGTCCTAGCTTGCACCACTGACTTTTTTTGTGGAATACATCAATTAATGTAGTAAGGCTCAAAAATTTGTTATTTTAGTTGTATTGTTTGTGGAAAAGTAACTATTGGGTTTGTTTGAGATAAAATTACACAAAAGTCTTTCAAGTATTTGCTAATAGCAGCATATGAGCAACAAAAACAAGTTCAGTTTGAAGTTAAAAATATTTAGTATACGTTTCGATATTTAAAATGTTTTTATATATATAAAAAAAACAAATTGTTTGCATGAACGAAGTTTAGTGATTGAAGATATTTTAATATATTCCCCTCTCCAGAAAATTTATAAAACTCAAACGACAGGATATTTAATTTAAAGCAATGTTTGTTCTATTCCATGTTTTCATTTGACTATTGGTTTTTAGGTGTTTTTTTTAGATAACGTAACTTTTGGGGTTTTTAATTCGTTCATAATTAAAAAAGATTTGCTACGAATCTCGGTGGATATCGCTACTTAGCTCGCAAATATTAATATTTTCAAGGGAAGTAGAAATCCATATGAGTTTAGGCTCAGTCCACCTCTCTGAGCCTAGAGTGGCGTAATGTGGACATTAAAAAGTAACATTTAACACTTAATCTGATTTTATTAGCAATTGAATTTCTTCTCATGACGCGATTTTTTTTTAAACATTCATCAAGTGTCGAGCCTATGAAGGAGATGAAGAAAATGAACTGTTCAATATTATTTTTATAGGACAATGAAGAGGTGAGTATAGATAAGGGATGAAATCAAAAGTTAGAAGTAATAAGTCTGTTATTATGAGTCGGATCGAAAAATGTTGTATACTTATTATAAATTTAATTTTCCACAACTGTTGTTTTACACATTTTATACAAACTCAATGATACTACAGATATTTGGATTTTTTGGTTTCTCTCATTTTGTGGTAAATCTCATTTACAGCTAAAATTTCTAGTTGCCTTATAATAGGGAAAATGGAGAACAGTTGGTTCATCCTCTGTGTTTTCAGCTCTTGGGAAATTAGCTTTGTTTACGCCTGAAGTTGTTATCAGAAAATGTTGACTCAAGGAAGTTATCAATTCAGGTTAAACGGATGACGCGATCTTATTGCTTTTCACGGACTGGGAAATCTGCTGAAAGTATATTATACAAATGGTACGTCATTGAAATATAGTATTGCTAGAGAGTGTGAATGCCCTTCACGTATTAAGATTGGTCCAGATGGTTGTTGTTGCCTGGAATGAGGAGTATGAGGTAATAGTGGCGAGGGTGAGGTTACTACGCAGCAAGCTACGAGGTTACCCCGTAGTATGTCTCATAGCTAGCTCTAAACCATGTCTAGGAGCACGTAGGCCTCCTCAGCCCCTATCTCCCCCCCCCTCTCTCTCTCTCTCTCTCTCTCTCTCTCTCTCTCTCTCTCTCTCTCTCTCTCTCTCTCTCTCTCTCTCTCTCTATCTATCTATCTATCTATCTCTCACTCCCTCTCTCTCTCTCTTTATAATCCTTCTTTACCCCCGCTTTACCTTAAGGCAGCCCTTTATACTAGCGGTTCTTTCCCATTTCTTTTTTAAAATTTAGAAACCCGAGTTTAAATAGCTCGTCCTTACAACTCAGAAAATGAACAGTGAGGTCAAGCCTAAGTTTCATAAAATTTGGAGTTGTGAGTAAATATTTAAAATTGGCAAAAGTTTTAGGGCGCTCGCAATTGGAATGCGCTGCCTCTGCACAGCGTGACTCCAATAAAATCGTATTTATTTATTTATATTGTCATTAGGCACTGAACTCGCGAGGGTTATTTGTGCCTAGGTGGTCAAAGGTCCAAATTCGTTTCGTTTCCTATGGTTGTCCTTCTTTTCAAAGAGATCCGGTTCACTCGTGGTCCCTCCTTCAGCCTCGCCTAATGATGGGTCTCACCTATTTTTTTCTATCGCCATCCTTTCACAAATACCAAAAACACAGCAGTATCTTTTTAAAATCTATTTTATGTATAAATACTTAAATAAATAAAATCTTAAGCTATACTTAATTTGCGATTTACATTAAATAGCCATACTTTATATAATTTCTAACTTCATTTATATCGTGTTTTACCTATTGTTTTTTATTTTAAACACTTCTGCAGCATATGATTTAAATGCGCAGAAAATTTCTTCTGTTTTAACTAGTTTGTAAATGGTAGAGGTAGGCCATTCAAGCAAAGAATATTCTCCTACTAATTTTCTTCTCTTGTTATAATGAAATAGAATATGCCCGGCATTTTCCTCTTCAGAGCATTCACAATTTGGATCTGCTCTTCTCTTGACCCTGTTGAGGTATTTATTCAGATCACCGTGTCCCGAAATAAACAGTGTTCACCAAAAGTCTGTCTGTCTGTCTCTGTCTCTCTGCCTCCCTCCCTCCCTAGGTTAATCTCCTGAGGAATATTCGTTCTACTGACAAACGGTCGGAGCAGTAACGTTATCAAAGATTACGGCAGACTTGCACTGAAATGTAGTTGATGTTAGATCTCTCAGGACGGCGACTCGCTACTTTCCAGCAGCCTGCGTATAATTTAGTGATGGCCGTCTTCCTAGTCTCTGCCGACGTGAAAGCCTTATTCTACCATATGCTGATGGTGGATTAGTTTTGAGCCACAAAGGGCTTGCATTCCAAGCAATTCTCCTCGCCTGCCAAGATAGCATTTGCTCAGAGATAGAGAATAATGCTCATTCAAGCAGTCTTGTAACGCATACAGAGAGATACCTCATGACGTCATTGTTACCCGGATCTGTTTCCAAGCTGCTTAAGTTTTTAATGTGAGCGTTCTAGTTTACATAAATACCTCACAAGTTGCAAACTTTTTTTAAGATATATTAGTCTCAGAACCGGCACATTTTTTGGAAAATGCTGGACATTACAGATGTAGCCAACAAAATAATCTATGATACAAGACAACGGGAAATGGAATGGATTCTGAAAAAAAAATAATAAAGTCTTTACTCGATATTCTTATGATAAGAGACCAATTATGGATTGCAACGTTTTAGTATCAAATAACAAGAAAACCATGAAGGGAAGGGGTATTAAAGATATGAGGTTTCTAAATCCTCTTTCTTTAAACTTATCACTATAGCTGTATGGCCCCAGTTCAGATTGTGATTTATGGCGCAGAGCTAATTTAGTTTCAATTGGCATACAACTGGACGGTTACGGAGAGTACGTCGGCATGTTGCTGCTGTTGGAGAGTGCCGAATGAATAGTGCTGCAGGCAAACGTGTTTATGCGTTCAGATTTCCAGACCACCGACATCCTAGCCGAAGGGAACTTCAAACATTGGTGCAACTATCTAGGTCTATTTGCCGTCTTGCAGCTTATCAGGTACAGCGTCCATATCGCAAAGAAATAAATACTATTTATGTCCTAGCAACGGTGGAATCATTACCAAATAAAAACGAGAGAGACATCGCTGGAGTACGGGCTTATCCTGGGGGACGGTATTCCTAAATGAAAAATTTCTAATTTTAATAGAAGACATACCCATGACCCCAAGAAATAAAATGTGGCCGCAACTAGACAGTTATCCCTTCCTACTTCTCAATCACTGTACGCTCAACGATAAAAGAAATATTTCCCCAATGCAGTATAGGTCCCAGCTTGCACATTGAGTGGTTACCCAAATCACCTGATCTGAATGTATTAAAGAGGACAAAGGCATCATCCGCCAGAATAGGCCTTAGAAAATTGAAGGCATGAAAAATAAAATCAGATTGGTAAAGAATTCAATTTCAGTAGCAGAAATACACAGTGCCGAAAGGGATGTCAGATACTGTATTTTGAAGTCTATAAAAGAGGAAGAGCACATTTTCGAACATTTGTATGTACCAGCTTCTAATACAAAGAAAAAAAATGTTTCTGTTTTTTACTTGAAACTTTGCAGATAGAAAAATGTATTCCGTTTACAAACAATTACGATGTAATTGGATTCTTTTTAAAGTCAACATTTTTTGAAAATTGTACCCAACAAAATTATCATTGAAAAAGTACTATGGAAAAAGGAATGGACTCTGAAGAAAACAAAAAAAAAAAAAATAAAGAATTATAGTATTATATACTATAAGGTAAATCTTCATTTTTTTTTCTTCAGAATCCATTCCTTTTTCCATAGTCCTTTTCAAAGATAATTTTCTTGGGTACAATTTTTATATCTCAGGATTTTTCAATAGAATGTGCCATTTCTGAGATATAAAGATTTTCATTTAAAGACGTGATTTTGGCACTTACGACTAAAGGATGCGTCAAATTGACAAATTATACAGATATAAACTAGTTTTAAAAATTGATTTCTTACAAGAAGTAGTAGAAAGACTTCGGGGTCCCAGGAAAGGAGTATGGAGTTTCTGGCAAGCCGATTTGGGAAGAGTTTGCTCAAAAAGTATCTTTAGGTCATTGTGAAGAGATAATTTGAATACATACTCGTAAAATGGAGTATTTGAAATTGTGCAGAAGATTTTAGATTGCCTCATCCAAATTCTATAGGTACTGAATTTTTTTGTGGAACCCCAAAATTCAAGTCCGTTTGTCCACAATGGTCAAAGTATGTAAGGCAAAATACGCCGGTTTTTTGTGAGGAAGTTTTGATTTACCTTACAGTTGGCAGAGGAAATGCCTAAATAGACTGCTCAGTCTCAATCAAGCATCCTGAAACACATAGTTAATATAGATTTTGCTGAGTGTGTTATTCCTCTGAAGGAAAACTGGAAAAGAAATGGAACATATGGCTAATATAGTAAACATGCTTGAGGTACTTTAATCAAATCATTCTTATCTTCAAATTTAGCAAGTGCGTTATTATATGGTTATGATAGCTGTGCCATTAGTGCCGCTTGGTATTAAAGGTAAATGACACGGGACACGGTAAACATGGATTAACCTCCCCGACCAACTTCGATGGAATTACTTCATAGTTCCTATTCATCATGAACTCTTCTTCGCGAATTATCCTCCTAACGTTGGCTATAGGTCAATTTTTTTTCCCTCCTCCTATCGAAGCCTAAATAATAGTAATTTGTCTTAAATGATGGCATTTCGTGTCTTCCTCCGCCCAAGGGTTTAATGGCATTACGTTCAGCGCTTTTGGAAATTAGTTCCGTACGTAACTATTTAGGCCTGCTGGTCGAACTAGGAAGCCTGTCACGCAAGGGGCTCCGTTAACTTAGCATATTTCCCATGTACTGCAGAGGTACACAATGTACACAATACAAATATTGTATGTAGTGTTATAACACTACATCGTAAAACAAGGTGCAAACATATGCTTCGAACCCCCAATCATAAACAAATATTTCGGAATAAAACTTTTTAACATTCTGCCAAAACGCTGCGCCCTCACACAGAAGCTGCATAATTAGCGCTTTTTTTAAGGTGCATACAATTTTGGAGATATATTTCAGTATGATCGTTAAAATCAAGTAATTCTTAACGTCCAATTTGTACTACTATGGCGAAATGAGACGGATTATCTACCCTTTTCTAGTGAGGATGGGGCTATGGAATTTATTTAATGTGTTCGTCGATAAATACACTCATACTGCCGAGGCAGGAATCGGAATCGCCACACTAAGTTTACCAAAAGCTTAAGATCAACGACTTAACTACATGGTTAACCTTAGGCCCGAACATTTAAATCCTATTAATTTCCAGGATCCGACAACGAAATAAGACATGACTTGTGGTTATGGATTCTGTAAGGACGACTAGCAGAATATTATAATATACCCAGTAAATATGTTACAGGAATAGCGCGAAGGAGGTACAACAGTGCACCTAGCACAATAACTTAAAACAAAGAAACCAACTTAGGACTTTTGAAGAAAAAAAAATCTAAAATAATATATCCGTTATTATGAGTCTGATAAAGTTACATAAATAATCTTGTTGCAAATTTAATTTTCTAATACTACTTCTTTATACATAGTTTTTCTAAATAAAATATTTACTGAGTTATTTGTTTTTTTTATGGCCCAGCACTCAATATACCCCCTCTAATACTCATCTGATTTAGAAATAAATTACATTATTCATACATACCAATAAATACATACCAAGTACATCAAATGAACAATAGTCCGTTTTCGATAGCTAAAAAAGTGTTAAAGTATAACCAGATGAAGAACAGAATCGTACTGAACAATAAAAGAAAATTTATGTCTTTACGCCCGCTTTCCGCTACAAAAGCTAATTGATCTACAAGTTTTCTAGCCAGGGTGGGACTAAGGATTTTATTTAATATGTTCATCACTAAATAAATTCCTATTTCCCAGGCCGGAATCGTGCTCTCCAATCTAGGTTTACAATGCGTGATTAAGGCCTTAACTCAGAACTGAGCCACAGTCATATATCAAATAAATATCAGAAGAACCCAAAAGCTTCTTGAATCTACAATATACTCGTATTCCTTGAGTTTTAAATGTTTCAATAATGCAGAACCCCTACAGGATAAGAATTTATTTCCCAAGCTCCATTGTTAATGATATGACTTGGTTGTGAGTATTTTACTTTTAAACAGAATAGAAAAAGTGTATAAATTTTATATTTTTAAACAAAAAATATATACAAAGGAAAGTATTATAAATGAATAAATGAAATTAACAATTTGTACCAATAAATGCCATAAAATATGGGAAAAATAATAATGAAATAGGAATAATAAAATGGATATGTAGATTAAGTATAAAGGCTTCAGTTCAACTTAGCTCTAAATATTTTAAGATCAAAAATCAGAGTTGCGTTCAAAAAATAATTGTGGTTTAGCAGACCAATCACCGTTCTGAAGAACTATGTATTTATTAATGCTGTCCGTTTCTGTCAAAAAGCCTACAAAATTATAATGTGCTCAAAAGTTCATTGAGTTTCATTATCACAGTCACACCTTGATATCATGAAGTAGAATTCAAAATTAGATTTTTGGAGATCCACATTAAAAGGATATGCACTTTGTATTTGGCTTTAATTAGTAATTTGGAATTCGTGGGTGTTTCAACTCTAGAATTCCCAGGAAATGTCGGTCCGGATACCAATCTAAATGTCCCTCCGTTCTTTTTATATTTGGTCCTGACTATTTATTTATCTGCTGGCGGCGTTGAATAAATAAAAAAACCTTCCAAGGAATCTCAAGGCCGTAGAAAGGAAATACCTCACTTTTAGTAAACAAACTTTTCAGCAGGTTTACCTCAAGGGAAATCAGCTATTGAGGTTGTTCCCAGGACGATATTTTCGAAAAATGATGAAACATCTGTCACGCAGGAGCTGCGTAAATCAAGCTGTTTTCCCACGTGCAGGTATGACACACTTCTGATTTCATCTCACCATATATTCTTAATTTTTAAAAATGTCCGCAAGTGCTTCGTAAACTAAACAGATTTCTCACGCACTGGAATATGCTCCGCCAATGATTTCATCTCATTATCTTTTCTCTATTTCTCCAACAGCAAGAAGCCTATGTAAAAGGAGGTAAAATGTTATTTGGTCTTGAGAGGTTTAGTGGGCAATGTACTTAAAGTGAAAATCGGATGTGTAAAAATGAGGATTTACAGAAGGTTGAGACCAAAAAAAAAATACAAATAACGCGATGCAGTTAGGAAATCTGCTTAGTTTACGCAACCTCTGCGTGATGGACTTCTATATTAATGCTCTACATATTTTCTCGGGGCTCTTATATTAAGAGAGTTGTTCGTACTTTCTTCTTTTCACCACTCCATATATCACCACTTCTTTTCATCGGATTTCTATTTAGAAATAGGGAATATGTGGTGAGATGAGATAAGTAGTGGGGTACCATAAAGTGAGAACTCTGTTAAGCAGCCCCTGCGACTTTTGTACAATTTCTGTACTTTTAGCAGATTTCCTTTAAAGGACGGGTCATGGGTCGTACTCATGACACGATTTTTGACAAATTTCCTCAAATGTCTATGGATCCTACCCAGAGGGTGACGAAAATGGGTGACGAAGGTCCGTTCAAAATTATATATATATATATATATCTGTTTACGCTTTAGGGAGGGATCGCAATTTTTGTTCGATCCTTATCAAACTCCATATTTAATCCTAAGATAGAAAGAGAAAGATCAGGTTCGTTAATGGCTGAAATCGGAACAGTAGGAGGGGGGGAGGTTTAGAGGGCGAAATTTTGAAAATTCGAAATATCTCCATTACTATAAGTCGGATAGAAACATTGTGTAGAATCAATCTTATTGCAAATGAAATGGTCTCTAAATATTGTTCTATACATGTTTTCATTATCTTGAATATTAACCGAGATATTTGGATTCTATAGTTTTCAGCATTCGGCAAACTCCCTTCTTCTCATTTTAAACTAACAATACTCGGTTATGTAATAAACCACGTTATTAGAACCTTAAATACCAAATATTGTGTTCAAGAGACCTTTATTATGCGACAAATTTGCAAATATGTTCCGGTGACCCCGCCCCCGTCTTAAATTTTTGAACTACTTGAATTTGATTGATTGAGATAAAAATTATTCTGATTCATTATAAATTACAGTACTAGGTATAGTAAATAGTTTTCAACCAAAATAATATGTTATATTCTGATATATTTCAGTACTTGTTTTTCTATCCGCTAAGAGTAGTTGGCAGACCTGTTTGTTTACATTTCAAACGTTTCCCGCCAGGAGGGAAAATATTTCTTATTACCGTTTGTATTTATTCACTTTATATTAAACTATTATTAAATTTCACGAGGGAAATCTGCTTAATTTATGCATCCCCTGCGAGACCGACTTTTTATAAGTTTGGAGACTAACATATGGGGCATATTGCCGGAAGAGTGTGCTGGAACTGCGCAGGTTGCCCCGTGACTAACACTCCCTGGCGCAGGACACTGACTCGCTATCGACCCAGATCACAGCTCTGTACTAGCTAGAATCGATTTATCACGCCCAACCGCATCCTTCATTTCCTAATTCTTTTCGTGTCACAATATCCTTCCAGTGGAATACTATACCCTCCATAATCATGACCAAATAAACAAGAAAAGCAGTCCATCTCTCAGGTGCTGTGTGAGCTTAGCAGATTTCCCCCGTGAAGTTTTAGAATAGATAAATCTACCTACTGGTTAATACTTAACACCACCGTGAATAAATACGAACGGTAATGAGAAATCTTTCATTCAATTTACATTTTAATGACCTCCACAACGGAAAGCCTATGAATTATAAACACTTTTCAGCGAAACCTTCTGAGATGAAATAGATAGATAGAAATATTTTATTTTTTCCCCGGAAAGAGAAATAATTACTGAAATATCTCTAAATATAACATATTAATTTTATTGAAAGGTAGTCACTATAAGCACTGTAATTTATAATTAATCAGAATCATTTTTATCTCAATCGCTCAAATTTTAGTAATTCAAGAGTTAAACTGAATGTAATTGCATGTATCTCGTATAATAAAGTCTCTCGAAAACAATACTTATTATTTATACTTCGAATAAAGTGGTTTATTATATAACAGATCACTGTTTATATAAAGTTATATACATTTATTCTCTAACTTGAATATTAACAGAGATATTTGAATTTTTTTTTTAGTTTTCAGTCTTCAATAAACCCCTACTCTTACTCATGTCATATTAAAAATAAGCTGTTATTTACATGAAGCACTTTATTTCAAGATTGAATACCAAATAAAGTATTCATCGAACTTTTACATTGTGCGATACATGCAAATGTTATGTCATGATGATGTCATCAATTAAGATTTTTCGTTCTTTACTCTAAAATTTATTTTTGATCTACCATACTTAACATTTAACTGTTTCAAGCTACAGAGGAGGGAAATTTGAATATTTAAAATATTATCAGTTGGATCGTAGATTGTTATGTTACTTGTTAAACTATTGATACTCTATAATTGTAGTTCGATTTCCTTCTAGGCAAATAAGAATTTATTTAGTGGCGGGCTCATTAAATAAAATCCATAGTACCACCCTGGCTTGAAAAGGATGCTAGCCCGTAGATAACCGGTCCCAATTAGCCATATTAATTTAAATAAATTTAAAAAATAAATAAAATAATTGTTGTTCTACGTTTTTTTTCTCCGTAACTCGAGTATTAGGCGAGTTATTTTCCTAGTTTCTTGTTTTCTGTCTTCAGTTACCCCATCCCTCCGCCACTCTTTTACTCATGTGATTTTTTCCCATATGGATAGAGAAATGTGTTGACATTAAATCACAAATGTGTTTTTGGAACACTCGGAAATCTGCTTAGTTTACGCAGTCCCTGAGGGATTATTACTTTTTTGATCCGTCATGTAATAACGAAGGTATATTGAATTTTCACAGATTACAAGAAAGTAATATTTTATCAACTTATAAACAGTCAACACAATGGGTGTGGTATATGCCGTTTTAATTGCCCTCTATTTCGTACATCTAATATAAACCGTTAACTCTTTAAAGCCCCCCCCCCAAAAATATATAGATCCGTTAATGATGTTAGTAGCTAATTGTTGGCTGGAGGGGTAGTTACAGCCCAGCTGTTGAGAGTCCAATCATTCCGCACTGCTTCCTCCGTGCAATAGTAAAGCCCATCTAATAGCACTGCAATTAGTGCATTTGCCTCATCTACACTCAATGCCTGTCTTACTATGTTGCTAATGCTAATAACTACTCTCTGTAGTCACCGACATTTCTCGGGACATTTTTAGTTGGATGATATTTTGCGATTCTGTTCGATCAAATACGAGCACTTTTGGAGACACGTGATAAAATTGTTAAATTTATGACAGAAAAATTCAGTGATCCAAGGCCAAACATAATGAAAGTATAGCTCCAACGTATAAAACTGTTAAAGAATATTTGTATGAATAGAGAGAGCTAGGAAGTTTTAAATATCTTAATAATAAAGTGTAAAATAAAATAATAACAAATAAACAGGTAAAGTTGAATAATACAGTTTAAAAATGTTATTAAAATATCTGCGTAATTATTGATATTTGTTATATACCTATGTATTCAATTAATAATATATTTCTTGTGTAATATTAAATATTTCCTTATACCAATTACATTTTTCACAGAAAACATTCGAATTTTCTTTAAATATATGGAACACACTAATAATTAAAAATTAACTTTTTTGTTTTGTTTTTATTAATATTAAATTAACACCCCAGAAGCAAAAATTGAAAAAAAAATAGTCGCTTCTGGCGACATTTGATCTCAAAATTTCCCAATACAAAAAGAAATCACTATCCACTTAGCCAAAGGGCTCCTCGAAATAGACGTATTGGGAATAGCTTAAGACATTCAGACAAACTTTAACATTTTTTTTTTTATTTTTATACGAACGCTTGAGAAGTGCGTTTTCTCACTTTAAGAGAATTGGTATTTCATTAGGTACTATAGACTAAACAATTTTCGTTCAAATCGGTGAGGGGGAGCCCGTGCACTCCTCTTGTAAGTTCATTAATGGCTGAAATAGGACCAGGAGAGGTTTAAAAAAAGAGGAAAATGGAAAATTTTAAATATTTCTTTCATTATGAGACGGAAAGTTCGTAAATAACCAGTTACATTGTAAATTTAATTTTCTATTTCGAACAATACAATAGTCGAAACCAATAAACCACGAATGAATTTTCGAGTTCCGAAAAAAATATATACAGAACAATTTCGGACTATAAATAGTTTCACAAAATTGGTTCTATAATTTTTTTCGGGCAGACTCATAATTACTGAATTATTATGAATTTTTATGGAGTCTCCATATAACCATAAGCCTTTTTTCTCGTTCGGTTTCAGTCCTTACCGAAAATGATCTTTAGTGTTCAGTGAAAAGTTTAATTATTAGTTCGGTACAGATGACATAAGTTTTAATGACATGTGATGACTAAAACTGAGAGATTTCTGAAGACGCAAATAGAAAATTCAATTATCGCTGATAATGAAAAAAAGCGATATTTACTTGCACATTAAATTTGCAAAAAAGATTAGATGCAAACAATTTCTCGATCCGAATAAAAATAATGACGATATTTTCAATTTTGGATTTTCCTTCCATCTAAAACCCCCCTTCCCAGGTCTGATAAGCCGTTAATGAACATGATCTTTAGTTTCACAAGAGTCGCAAATATACTGAGTTTGGTAGCCATCAAATCTGCCAACTCTAGCGCGGTAACAGACAAGAATATATATATAATTTTGAACGGACCTCATTTTTTTTCTTCTCCGAGGTGGCGTCATGGACATTTGCGAAATTCCATTCCAAAAGAAATATCTCATAATTTATTAAAGGTTAAAGGCTCATATCAACGATCAGCTGAGAATATCAAATGCTAATCATTTCTTAAGAATTGCAGTATGCTCACATCTGTTTTTCATATTAGCTTACGAATCTTATGAAGAGTAATATATGGTAAGTTGTTTTGCATGTGGTTTGAGGTTTCAACTAGGAGGGGGGCGGGTTTTATTGAAAAAAAGTCCGTCACGCAGGGGCTGCGTAAACTAAGCAGATTTCCCACGTGAAGTTTTACAATAGAGAATTCTCCATACTGGTAACACAACACCACGGTGATTAAATACAAACGGTAATGAGAAATCTTTCAGTTAATTAAAATCTCCCAACTGAAACGGCTTCTGAATTGTAAGAATAATTTATATTTTTATAACTCAAATTTTAGTAGTCCAAGAACTAAAGAAGGGAGGGGGCGGATGAACAGAACGTAATTGCATAAATCTCACAAAGTAACGAAGGTAAGGTAAGGTTAGAAACGACAGGTAAGGTAAGAAGAAGCTTCATAAAAATGCAAATATCTCGGTTAATAGTCAAGATAGAGAATAAATGTATATAACAATGTTTATAATAAATTTAATTTGCAATAAGATTGGTTCTGTACAATTTTTCAATACGATGCATAATAACGGAGATATTTGGAATTTTCGAAAATCCCCACCTCTAACCCTCCCCCTCCTCCCTCTAGTCCGATTTCAGCCATTAACGAACTTGATCTGTCTTTTTACATAAAACGGTTAAATATCATATATATATATATATATCATATACATATATATATATATATATATATATATAGAAACATATAATTTTGAACGGACCTCATTTTCGTCATCTCCTGGGTAGGATCGATGGACATTTGAAGAAATTTTTCAAAAATCGCGTCATGAATACGACCTCAATAGCTGATTTCCCTTACGGGAAATCTGCTAAAAAAGTGTAAAGACTCCTTGTGATTGTGTGTAGAATAAGGATTTTAATTAATGGTTATTTATATTTATGATTTTGAAATTTTGATTTTCGTTTTAGGGGGGTGGGAGACTTTGTTCGTGATTAGTGTAAAACGCCTGAATATAATTTAGAAATGTTTAATGAGTACTGTTAACATGAGTGATTTGATATTTCACTAACATCCTCTGGAGTGGGGCTTACTTCGATGCCGAAATATGTATTTGTTAATATGTTCATTAATATACATATGGACGGGAAACCATTATTATATTAATTAATTTTCGAATAGCAGCAGCTCTAATCATATATTCGTCGAACTGCTTGTATTTCGGCTAGAACAAATGAACGGCAACACTTGTACTGTTCATGTTACATTTGTGTTGTTGATGGATATGACGGGATGATTTCAGTATACGAATTTCCACGAGAAATCATTTCTATTTCAACCCGCCGAAGACGGATGATGCGGGTAGTATATTACATATTTGAACAGACCTCGTGTTTATCATTAAATTATTAAGATCGGAGAGCATTTGAAGTATGTTTTGAAACATTGGGTCGCGACTATAACCTGTGATTTGTCTCAAAAGAAATGTGCTACTTTTCAGCAGATTTCCCTTATGGGAAATCACCAATTGAGGTCGTACTCATGACGAGATTTTCGAAAAATTTCCATCTAAGTGTCCATCTATCCACGAGAAGATGAAAATGAGGTACGTTCAAAATTATATATATGTCTATTAACGCATTAGCGGTAGCAATTTTGATTTGTTCGTAACGAAACTAGATATTTAATTGTTTTGTTTTTTCGTAAAAAGAACGATCAATTTCGGGGGCGATATTCGAAAATTCAGAATTTCTCTGTTACTAGACGTCGGATCAAAACATTGTATAGAACCAATCATATTGCAAATCAAATGTACTATAAATATTATGTACGAGATATAGTAAATAGTTTTCAATCAAATTAATACGTTATATTCAGATAAATTAGAGTAATTGTTTTTCTTTCCGGTAAGAAGTTGGCAGAACTGTTTGTTTACATTTCAGATGCTTTCCTTCGGGAGGTTTCTTATTATCGTTTGTATTTATTCACGGTGGTATTGTGTTGCTGATTATGTAGATTTATCTATTGTTAAACTTCACGCGGGAAATCTGCTTAGTTCACGCAGCCCCAATGCGACGGACTTTTTTTTCTGATTGGCGAATTCTTGAACAAACCTTATCTGAAACGGTAGATGCGGTGGAAATCCTGGGTGTCCTGTATTATTAAGACTAGTAGACCAGCGATAAATATCAACTAAATCCCCAGCTGAGCCCCAATATAATGGTGCTTTGTATTCCCACCGGCCTGCCAAAAGCTAAGATTTAGGTACTCAAACTTGGCGCTAAATCCCGTTTATGTAATTCTAGAATTATTCTCAATGAGAATCATTATCTCTGAGTAAACTATGGGCATTGTTTTCGCATTTGAGCGTTTTTGCACATTTCGCGGAATAGATTGTACTCATATCTCGATTATCGAAAACTTCAAATGCTTGCCGTTCCTACCAAGGAAATGGAAAAAATGAGGTGAGTTCATATTCATACATGTGTTTTTCTGTTAACAATCCTAGGCCGAGTATCTTGTTTCATTGTTTCCAAATTCAATATTTTAGCATTCTATGTAAAAGCTATATGAAGGAGGATAGGTTTAGAGATGCCAAAAATCTAATATTTCCATTTATTTGAGTCAGATCGAATAGTGATGTGATACATCTTGTAAAACATTACCATATTCTACAAATGTTTTTCTGTACTTTTTGGCTAATTCGAATATTCACTGTGCTTTTTGAATTGTTTATTGTTAGTTTTTTGCCCTTTATATGATTTTTACTTAACACAACTGTATTAATAATCATCTGATATCGAGCTTGAAGCTGATGTCCTAATTGCGTTTGCGCAAACGGACTTTCTTTTAATAATTTTAACATCATGTTTTTTTTTTCGCTCTAATTGATAATAGCCCATCTTCGGTATTTTCTATCGGGAACGATACGAATAGAAAGCGTAGAGAATGAAATTCCAAGACTCAACATTGTTTTCTTTTATAATATACGAATATTTTCTTTAGTTATAAGATTTACAAATTGTAGTGACTATAAAATAAAGTTTAATGTTTCAAATTGGCAGCTCAGGCTGGCCTTACGATTTAAGGGATTCGTCTTATTTTACTTGGAAAACCTAGAGTCGTGGGTTGTATTCCCACCTGCGTAATAGGAATTTATTTGGTTACGAACAGATTAAATAAATCCTTAATCCCACTCTGGCTAGAAAAAATTGGCAACCAAAAGATAATCGGGGCCGATTATCCCTGTTAGCACTAAGCAGATGTTAATATAGAACCGCAAATATACTTTTATTTCGCTTGTTTTAATTGGTTGTTAGCGGATAACAGCAGAGCTGACATTTTTTTATTCAAGCATGTTAACGGCACACTGATGTGTTGTTCCTTTCCTAAGTATTTTGATATTTTGTACCTATATAATTCAGTATGGATTCATAAGGAGTAATGCGTAAGTTTTTGGCAAAAAAAAAGAGGAATGTTGGTAATCTTACAGCAATAAACCTCAGAGGGAGGTGCGTTTGTACAGACGAATGGTCACGTGTAAAGAGAGTATTGTGGCATGATGACAGTTATGTACAGGGAACAGCTGCTCCGATCGCTACAGCTCATTTGAAAATAAAGAGATCAGCTGAAGACAGATAAAGTGAGTGACAGAGGGAGAGAGAGAAAAAAGAGTGAGAGAGAGAGATAGAGAGAGAGAGTGGTGGGGAGATGCATCAATAATGCAGCCGGTCCCTCTCTCAGTAACCACTGCACCATCTCATTTCCCGTAGATTGTTTCCTGATTTCACTCAAGATAGCTCTGATAGTTTTCATAACGCCTCTCACTCACTCCTCCAGGATCCAGACAGCCCCTTCGATCGATATCAATCATCAATGTCAAATTATTTCTGTAAAACTAATGAACACTTCTACAACTATCTCACTTCTGCCATATTATCAAATTTCACTTCAGCCTTCTTACAGTTATTGAGTGGCTTTCCCACAGCATGTGCGCTAGAGGAAATTGAAACCTTTCTAATATGTAACTCCTACAGACTCTTATTACTAGCTTTCATTATCGACCAGTCGTTCTCCAATTAAGAGTTCAATGTGAACGAGAAGGTCGACTCAGTTCTTCCTTGTAATAGTCCATTTCCAAACAGGCGTGACTATGACGAACATCACCCACTGTTTAGAAGAACACTGCAATCACAGTTACGTTTTGAAAGAAACCACGGGCATTATTATGAGACCTGATAACGTACAGGAGTTTTAATTTTTTTAATTATTCGTTTTATTGTAACAAAATATAAATATTACAAGCTAATGATATGTATGATAATAATAAAAATTGACTTGAGCTGGGAAGTTTTCCACTGACAATACCCACATTGGAATGAACACTGGATTGCACCATATTGGAGTTCTACTTTTCACTACACAAGATCTCTTGGCCACTTACGCTTCAGAGGTCGTTTGGGGTTTCAGCAATATTTGCAGATGTGAGTGATTCGACTAAAAGTTTAGGATGTAAACCTCTTTTATTCTGGTCTGGGTATAGTGCCTTGACAAAGTAGATCCGACCTGCAACACGGAGGAGTTGACTGTGGCATCGGAATCATCCCCCTCAGACCTCCGTCGTCATGTCTGGGGGGAGGAGAACCATGAGGACTACAGACCTGGAGTATGCGACAAGTTTATGCTCCTTAGATGGTTAGAGCATACTGGTACCACGGGGTTGGTGGAAGAAGTCCTCGCCAACAATCAGTTAGACCAGAAACTGATGGGTGGTGCCTGGATCCGTTAGCGGTCAGAGACGTGGTGGTCGTCGTTTCAACTCTCAGTCAGAGGCGTCAGAACTGATTAAAGAAGGAGTTTCTCAACTTCTTCGGTCACAGTTGGCAGTTATCGTCTCATCTACTGATGCGTTTACCTGAGCACTGAGGGTCTGCTGACTTGTAGGATTCTACCTTCCATATGATCTAGGGGACTAGGAGAGGGTGGGAGGGGTTGTGGCCAGAAAGCTAGATACCCTCTTGTTATGTTTCCATCTTCTTATGGGGTTCACAATGTAGAATGAATCATTGAAATCGTATTCTCAGTCCCCCAAGGGCTTAAGTTTGAGAACATACTCCTATCCCACCCATAACATTAGATGAATCTGGTTTATTTTGTTGTTATTAGTATGCTTATTGAGAAACTGAAGTATGTTTTCAGGAATTTCGATGAGCTACCTGTTGATCAGCGGATGGTACTTTATCGATAGCTGTTATTAGAGAATATTTGTGAACATGGAAAATGTAAACAGTAACCTGTGTCAGACTTCCTCCATTTCCGGAAATCTTGGAAAATTATATCTTGGATATCTGCTTATTACTAATGACGTGTATTGTCATACCATCTGAGTAAGTTGGGTTTGAACACTAATGGGTTAAAACTAAACTCAACTCTGACACTCAATATCATAAAAATGTTTATAATGATTTTCTTTAAATTTCGTATGTTATGAAACATCTTGAAATATTTGCTTTTATCCTGGGTACAAATGACACTTGCTCTATTGAGGCAAAGCCCATTTCGATACTCAAATATATTTATTTAAATGAACTCACTGCCAAATTAGTCTCACCTAGCCCAGGAAATAGTAGAAACCTGTAAATAAACAATTTTTTAGGTACAAGATGGTGTAGGAAGCACATCATCGTTAAAAATAAACGAAAAAAGCCTCCACCCTTCGCAGCTATTTATTGTAACCGGCAGAGATCGTTTGTGGCTCAAAGAGTTATTAGACATATGCACACATAAAAGGAAAATTAAGTTCATAAAATATAAGAATACAAATAAAAATAATAGCCCAATTGAATAAATACAGATTATTTGTAAGAATAAAAAAAAAAGTTAAAAAAATTGAATATTTATTTTATAATTAACTGTTTTTACCATAGCTGAAGCATCAGTTTTATTTGTATTGGATATATTTTATGAATTTTATTTTCCATTTGTGTGTACATATTTTTACTAACTAACGAAGCTTGTATTACGTGTGTTAATGGTTTGTGTTTGCCAGGAGGGTAGTGATGATGAGGCGAGTGCTCCGAAAGCGCTCTGCCATTTATAATAAAATCTGTGAAGGAAGGAGGCCTTTTTCGTTGACTCTTACCTATGAAAATTGCCCGTCCCTATTGTCTTAGTTGCATAAACTGAACAATCATTTAAATAGAACGAAATATTTTCTTTATTTGTTTATCGATTATGAAAAACTGAATTGCTTAATCACACTATAGACATTTTGAGCACAATGGGATTTACTTTTAAACAGATACCAGTTTTAAATTTATTTTTTAAACGTCGACTATTGAAGCTCGGTAAGGCTTATTAATCGACCTTATCCGTGAAACAAAAAAAATCGGTTGATTTGTAATATTTAATTAAAGATAATTGCTCGAACTTTCAATTATATTTAATGGTCGGAACGTGCATTTGGCCAAAGTCCTTGTACTTTAGAGCACTCAAGGCTGCATTAGAACTGAATCTTGTGGGATGTGCCTCGTTTAAACCCGTTTGACATTTCCAACATTGCCGTCGGTGTCGGCGTCCGGTGCGGCCTTCGTCCTTGACATTTGTTGTTGTGGACGCCCTTGCTCGGCTATCCAGGATCCCCTGCCAGCACAGGCTGATGGTACCTGTAATTTGTGAGTCGGGAAGAGATATTAGCTTAAGTTCAATGGGATGTGTGTAATTTCCGTTTTTTACCTCCAAATTTTGTTTATGGAGTCGGTGATTTATTCGATTAATTTTTTTTATATTTAATATTTGTAAGGTCTTTCATCAATGTCTTGTTAAGGTGGTAATCCGCAAACGCAATGTGTGACGGTCTGTAAATACATTTGAAGGACACCAACTTAGAGCATGTATTTACTAATAATATACCATTTTGAGTTTTTATTAAGGAAGTTTAGGATTGGATTTAAAAAGCCAGCCTAACTCGATGATGATCACCTCTTCCTTGTATGAGTTGTCAGAACATTTTTTTTTAAATAAGGCTTGACATTCAGTTTCCTGTTAACATTTTAAAAGCATCGCCATTTCCCAATTTATCTCCAAAAATTCAAATACTATTTCAGGATATGTGTACTTAATATTGAATTCTACCGAAGATTTACTCAAGACACACAACAAATTTAAACGCCTTTGAGAAATGTTTGAAAAATAAATTATCATTCCAACCCTTCCCAATGGTTTTTCCCCTAAGGTATGTGTCCCTGAAATGAGGGATTACATTTATATAACTCTCTCCACTTGTACGTCTCATCTTTCGATTTTATTTACAATAATGTGGATTACACCTTAAGGGAAATCAGCTACTGACGTCGTACTCATGACGCAATTTTCGAAAAATTTCTAAAAATGTCCATCGATCCTACCCAAGAGACGTCGAAAATGATGTCCGTTTAAAACTATACATATATATATATATATATATATATATATATATATATATATATATATATATTTGTCTGTTAACACTCTAACAGTCGCAATTTTTGTTTAATCGTCACCAAACTCGGTATTTAATCGTTTTATGTAAAAAGGAATATCAAGTTCGTTAACGACTGAAATCGAACTATCGGTAGAGGGGGTTTAGAGGGGGAGAATTTCGAAACTTTGAAATATCTCGGTTACTGTACGTAGGATCGAAAAATTGTATAGAACCAATCTTATTGAAATTCACATTTACTATAAATATTATTA
This sequence comes from Riptortus pedestris, assembly GCA_019009955.1. Taxonomy (NCBI): domain Eukaryota; kingdom Metazoa; phylum Arthropoda; class Insecta; order Hemiptera; family Alydidae; genus Riptortus; species Riptortus pedestris. Next base: position 57,846,536 of record CM032232.1, read on the forward strand.
TGTACATTTATTCTCTATCTTGAATATTAACCGAGATTTTCGCATTTTTATTAAGTGTAACGGACGAGCTATGGTCGCTTCTATTCGTTCCCGCAGAAAGCTAGTTCGGCCGTTACCGTAACTGTTCAGCACTCGTATGGAAATTTCTATATTGTATAACTAAGTGGGAAGTCTGTTTAATTTACGCAGCTCCTGCATGACAGACTTTTTTTTTTTCATGTTTTATCGAAATGAGGAATAACTACTGTTATGTTGGCATCCTGTGAGGCTGATGACCACAGAAGAAATCGGCATAATTTGAAGATATTTAATATCTGGGAAGTCTAAAGGAGTGAGGGAGAGAGATATGATGTAGATAGGGAGTATGTGATGTGGCAGAGGTTGTAGCTGGTCACCTGGGACCGGTCACAAGTGAAAACATTAGGGGTCACAGAGTTGCGTCAGAGCATGTCCTTTCTCTCGTGTCCTCCTTTCAGCCGCTCTGATGCGGTCAGATCTAATAGCCTGTCTCGTCTCTTATTTCACTTGCTATGTGCAATGCGTGCCGCTATGCTCTTTGCAAACTGGTTTTTATACCTCACTGAAATATATGGCTCTTCGAGATAAATCAGTTTTGGACAAATTATACCGCAAGACTGTGCGAACAGTTACGGAAACGGACGAACTGGCTTTTGGTGTAAACTCAAGAATAGAACCTACATCAGCCGACCTTATCTCGTCCCTTCTCTTCACACACTTAATAAAAATGCAAATATCTCGGTTATTCATGATAGAGAATAATTGTATATAACAATATTTGAAGTAAACTTAATTTGAAATAAGATTGGTTCTGTACAAGTTTTTGATCCGACGTATAGTAACGGAGATATTTCGAATTTTCGAAAATATCCCCCCCCCAGTCCGATTTCAGCTATTAATAAACTTGATGTTTCTTTTTACATAAAACAATAAACTATCGAGTTTGATAACGATCAAACAAAAATTGCGACCACTTGAGCGTTAACAGACATATATATATAATTTTGAGCGGACCTTATTTTCGTCTTCTCCTGGAAAGGATTGATGGACATTTGATGACATTTTTCGAAAATCTTGTCATGAGTACGACCTTAATAGGTGAATTCTCTTAAGGGAAATCTATTAAAATCAGTATTTTACGGATACTTAGCACGGCTGTTTCTATTTCTGGGCGTGACAGAATTATTTTTATTTTTTTTAGACCATAAATATATATATATATATATATATATATATATATATATATATATATATATATATATATATATATATAATTTTGAACGGACATCATTTTCGTCATCTCTTAGGTAGGATCGATAGATACTTGAGGAGATGTTTTGATAATCACGTCATGAGTACGACCTCAATAGCTGATTTCCCTTAATGGAAAACTTCTAAACCCCTTAAAGCAGCGGTTTCCAGCCTGGGAGACGCCAACAATTGCCAGGGGAGGCGCCAAAAATTTTAAATAAAATCATATACCATAATATGTACAAATAAATGTATCTTAATATCGTAACATTTAATTATATTATTTATATATTTATTATATACATATATAATGTATATGTATGTATATGTATATGTAAATGTATATTATACATGTATATTAAAATAATAATAAAATGGGGAGGCGTACAAAAAAATCTTTTCTTTCGGGGAGGCGTAGTAGCGAAAAGGTTGGAAACCATTGCCTTAAAGTGAAAATAACTTTTCTTGTTCCTCAACTGGATGAATATCCAAATTCGTTTTCCAAATGATGTACTGCTCTATATTCTTCCGCATATTTCATATTCATAATAGAACCTTTATGATATGACACTAAAAGTAAATTGTTCCATAAATTCCGACTGCTATAGTGGTGACAGGTATATTATCATTTTGAACAAACTTCATCTTCCTTATTACCTCGCAGAAATTTTTCGAAAATCTTATCATGTGTTGATTTTTCTGAAATGAATATTCATATTCCATTATGTCGGTCCACATTGATAAATGGTTCGGTCCCAGCAATACACCTGCTGAAGTTATTGTACAATCGTGTTTTCGTGGACTTAATGACATCTTCTCTGGCTGATGTGTAGTTGGATACTTGATTAGACTGTAGTAGGTATTGGGAGTGTTGCTGTCAAGTGAAACCTCCGCACAGGTTACCTCAGCCAATCCTTTCCATTTTGCCCCCGTTACCTAGTAACTCTCGTCTGCTCCCATCTTCAGCACGTCTGTCCTTTCCAACTCCTTGTTCGACCTTCGTTCCAGCTATTTCAGATTTTTACCACGCACAATCGTTTGAGATTTAGTGTATTTATTAATAGTGCTCCGCTTTAAGGCGGTGTTCACCTACAGTGTCATCTGTGAAACAATCTTCTTAGAAGTTACTTACTTCCGTAATGAGCACTAATACCAGGTAAATCAAATATTGGGAGTGTCAATTTCCAAGAAAACATTCAAACACTACAAAGAGTATGATGATAACAAGTTCCATTAAAATCTGTATACATGCAGTCGATTGATATACTGGCCGTCTATTATATATAATAGTTTTAGCAGGTTTCCCTTAATGGAAAGGGTTTTCTCTTATGTTAAGAAACTATGATGTTTAAATAACATGAGATAGAGTATAGCACAACATACATGTGACTTTACAGAAGTAATTATTTTTCCTCAAATATAATGGCTCAAAAACTATCATATATATATATATATATATATATATATATATATATATATATATATATATATGTTAAAACACTAGCGTTGTTTGATCGTTACCAAGCTCGATATGTCATTGTTTCTTGTAAAAACAAATATCAAGTTCGTTAATGGCAGAAATGGAACCGGGGGAGGGGTGTTTAGAGGTGGTGAAAATACGAAATATCTCCGTTATTATAGGTAGGATCAATAAAGAGCGTAGAAGGAATCTTTTTGACAGTTGGATATTCTATAAATGTTTTCATATATGCATCTTCATTATCATGATTCTTAGCCAAGAAATATGCATTTTTTTTTAGTTTTTACCCCTCAGTAAACCCCCACCTCTACTCATGTCATATCAACAACTAGCTGCTATATCATGAAACAGTTTATTTGAGACTTTAATTACAAATATTGTTCTCATTGAGCTTTTTCTTTGTGAAATAAATGCAAAAACGTTTTGTAATGGCATCTTCAATTATGATTTAGCTTCTTTAAGCTTTCTTAAACTAAGCAGAATTCCCACGCGGAAGTTTGCAATAGATAAATGTTCATACAAGTTAACACTACCGCGAATGTTAAGTGAATAAATACAGACGGTAATGAGAAATCTATCTGTCAATTTACAATACAAGTTAATAATTTCTACAACGGAAAGCGGCTGAATTGTAAACAAACAGGGCAGCCAACCTTGTAGCGCTGCATAGATAGACCGGAAAGACAAACAATTAATGAAATATATCTGAATATTACATATTAATTTTATTGAAAACAATTTAGTAAGCTAGTGCTGTAAATTGGAATGATTCAGAATCCGTTTTATCTCCATCACTCAAATTTTAGTAGTCTAAGAACAAAAGAATGGGGGGGGGGCGGTCAACAGAACGTATTTGCATATATATCACAAAGTAAAATTAGTATTCAGGATAGAGAATAAATTGTATATAACAATATTCATAGTACATTTAATTTTAAATAAGATTGGTTCTATACAATTTTTCGATCCAACTCTTAATAACGGAGAGAGATCAGTACTGAGTCAAACCAGCTCGTGGGAATTGTGCTTAATTAACACAGCCCCTGAGTGACGGACTTTTGTTTGGTGGTTACCAAGCTGGGAGTCGAAAATTCCTTATGTGTTGAATTATGATGAATCGCATCTAACAATTTTATATAACCAATATTATTGTAAATTTAATTTCCTATAAATGTTCCAAAATAATGAGTGATCGATGTCGCCGGATCCTGAGTTCTTCAGGATATTAAAAATGTAATGTTTTCACTCATTGCCTTCACAATTTGTACACAACCGGTTTCACCAAATTGGTAACACCCTCAGGGTAAAAACATAAATTATGAACGTTTTCATCCAACTTTTTAAACAAAAATATGAAATTTAACGACGACATAACTTAAAATTAAATAATCCATCTATGTAAATGTTTGCGTAGCGTTCTAATATTTATTAGAGAAATTTAACTTAGTAGATATATTTTCAATAAGAAATCAAAACTAGAACATAAATACTACAGTGTGTTAATTGCATAGCTGTCATAGCTCGTCCCGTCTACCGAATGCTAATCTTGAATACATTTTTTTTTTTAAATAAATGTATCTTGCTACAGGAGAAATAGAGAATAGATGGCTAGTAGAGATCCTAAGCTTGTTTTATGTGAGTTCGTGGGAAATCTGTTTGGTTTACGCAGCCTCTGCGTCACGGAATATTATTTTCTTCACATTTTAAACCCGTTTAAAATTATATATTCTATTATACCACTTAGTCATTTATCATACCGATAAAAACATTAAAAGTACGCGGGAGGAGAATATTCAGTTAATATTTTATTCATGTCCTGCCCCTTCTCAGCCCAACATTTAAATGAGGCCATAAAAGAATTACATTTTTTCTCTTTTTCTCTTCTTCAGAAACATTCAGATCTTAAATCATTCATTGTTGTCAAGCGATAGACCAACTATTATATTTTATTTCTTCATTTATTGGTTACTTAAACTTAGCAATAAATGACAATTCAATAAAGTGTTAAAAGTCTCAGTGAATATTGAAATAATATAGTAATTGTGATGGCTTTTAAATTGCATATAGTTCTAAAATAAGGATTGAGAAAATAATAAAAGGCCGTTTTGTGGAGGGTGCGTAAACTAAACAGATTTCCCACGTGATGGTGTGACATTTAGTGATGCCATCTCACCAATATATTCTCTATTTCTAATTAAAAATCCGATGAGTAGAAGTGGGGATAATCCGAAAGGTGAAATCAAGAAAGTATGATTAATTCGCTAATATTTGAGCTAGGCAGAAATGCACGGAACAACAACTGTAGACAATCAATAGGTTAACAAGATTGATTCTATAACGTATTTCGATACGGCTTATAATAACGAGATAATTTAAATTTTAATTCATCCCCCAGTACTTCCTTAAATTGTGAGTATGTTATAGAAGAAATAAATATTTTTGATTCAATACCGCAAAATCCTAATTGATGACGCCATCACACTAGGTATTTGCATGTATCTCATACATTAAAAGTTCGATGAGAACAGAATTTGATATTAAGCTTCAAATAAAGTGGTCCATAGTGTAACAGCTTCTCAAGTAGCAGGCCCAGAAGGGGGGGGGGTTACTGAAGGATGAAAGCTAAAAAAAGTCCGTCACGCAGGGGCTGCGTAAACTTAGCAGATTTCCCATGTGAAGTTATACAATAGATAAATCTCCATATGAGTGCAGATCAGTTAACAGAAACGTCCGAACTACCTTTGGCGGGAAAGAATAGAAGCGTCTATAGCTCTTCCGTTATACTTAATAAAAATGCAAATATCTCGGTTCATATTCAAGATAGAGAATAAATGTATGTAACAATAGTTATAGTAAATTTAATTTGCAATAAGATTGGTTCTATACAATTTTTCGATCCGACGTGTGATAACGGAGATATTTCGAATTTTCGAAATTCCCCCCTCCCGCTGGTCCGATTTCAGCCGTTAACGAACTTGGACTTTCTTTTTACCTAAAACGATTAAATACCGAGTTTGGTGACGATTAAGCAAAAATTGCGACCACTAGAGCGGTAACAGACAAATATATATATATATATATATATATATATATATATATATATATATATATATATATATATAGTTTTGAACGGACCACATTTTCGTCATTTCCTAGGTAGGTCGTACTCATGACGCAATTTTCGAAATTTTTCATCAAATGTAGAAAAGTTGGTCCATTCAAAACTATATATATATATATATATATATATATATATATATATATATATATATGTATATGTATATGTCTGGTCAGAATTATTGTTTAATCGTTACCAAACTAGATATTTAGTAATTTTATGTAAAAACAAAGATCAAGTTCGTTTACGGCTGAAATCGGACAAGGGGGAGAATTTTGGAAATTCAAAATAACTCCGTTACTATACGTCGGATCGAAAAAATGTATAGAATCAATCTTATAGCAAAGTAAATTTACTATAAATATTGTATGTATTCTCTATCGTGAATATTAACGGAGATATTTGAATGTTTCAGTTTTCAGCCATCAGCAAACCCCCACTTCTACTCATGTTACATAAACAATACTCGGTTATGTAATAATCCACATAATTCGAAGCTTAAATACCAAATATAGTTTTCAAGAGACATTTATTATACGCGATACATGCAAATATATTCTGGTGACCCCTGCCCCCCCCCTTTCTTAAGTTTTTGGGCTACTTAAATTTGATTGATTGAGATAAAAATTATTCTTACTCATTAAAAATTATAGTACTAGTTATGGTAAATAGTGTTCAATATAATTAATACGTTATATTCAGATATATTACAGTAATTGTTTTTCTTTCCGGTAAGAAGTTGGCAGAAATGTTTGTTTACATTTCAGATGCTTTCCGCCGGGAGGTGTCTTATTATCGTTTGTACTTATTCAATTAATATTCACGGTGGTGTTGTGTTACCAGTATGTAGATTTATCTATCGTTAAACTTCAGGAGGGAAATCTGCTTAGTTTACGCAGCCCTGGGCTATTGGGTGGTTTGTTTAAATATTTTGTAGTGTTTGAGGGGAAACGAAAGAGCGGAGGATAATATAAAGGGACTAAATTGAATAACAGAATAAAAGGAAAACTTTGTGCAACAATCAATTATATAAAGACTAATATACAATTGATTGTTCGGCGATAATGTAATAGGACTAACGTATAACACTTTCCTTTTATTTTGATATTTAATTTAGCTCCTATCGGACATTAATGCCCCTTACAAAGCTTTTAGAGCTGTTAATAAATATAAGTGTCAGTGTGAGAGAGGTCATTTGTTAGGTGGATTATAAGGGGGACCTCTAAATGATCGTGCGGAGATTGGAGCCTGTAAATGACTCCAGATCGTAGAGGGCGTCGACCCCCGGTAGGAAAGTGAGAACCGAGGCTATAAGTCCTGCCCCACTTCTCAGGGCTAGCCCCATAAATGGACTACTCTTAACCTCTTCCCCGACAAACAATTCCACTCTGAGGGCGGTCCATCTATCTCGCCAAGTCACTCTCTTCTCTCCGCTTTTACACTCCAGAAGAAAGAAGAAAGTTAAATGTCGGTGTATGATATTTTAGTGCGACAGGTAAAAAAAAAGTCCGTCACGCAGGGGCTACGTGAACTAAACAGATTTCCCACGTGAAGGTTTACAATAGAGAAATTTCATGAGAGCCGAGCAGTTATGGAAACGGCCGAACTAAATTTTGGCGGGAAAGTCACTCGTCCGTTAGCCGCCCAGATTTAATGCAAATATCTAGCGGTAACAGACAAATATATATATATATATATATATATATATATATATACAGTTTTGAACGGACCTGACTTTCGTCATCTACTAGGTAGGATTGATGGACATTTGAAGAAAAATTTCGAAAATTCCGACATGAGTGCAACCTCAATAGCTGATTTACCTTAAGGGAAATCTGCTAAAATGATAACAACCGCTCCGAAATTAAAATAATGCACTATATCTATATATATAAAAATGAATGTTTGTCTGTATGTCCTTTATAGAGTCATAAACGGCTGAACCGAAATTTATGAAACTTGATATGTATATTACTATTAAAACAGGTTAGGTTTCTGGCTATATTAATATTCTCTGAGACGAACAGGAGTGGGGGTTATAAGACAGGTCTGAAATTTAAAATAGCGATATTTCGTCTTCTATTGGTTTTTCGGCAAATATGCACATAACAAAAGTTTTTTATTTTGTTATTTAGAGTAACTTCTGTATATGCCCTTTTGTCGTATACCGAAGTATAAATGAGATATTCGCTAAAAACAATAGTGGGAGTCAACAATTTTATATGGCACAAAAGACTCAACGGATTTAAGCGAAACTCCGTATGTGATTTGGTATTGACACCTCCCTGATATAAGCTATATGAAAATTTCGAGGTACGAACAGGAGTGGGTGTTATAAGGGAGGTCTGAAATATAAAATCGCGATAGTTCGTAATCTATTCATTTTTGGGCAAACGTGCATATGTCAAAAGTTGTTTGTTTTGTTATTTAAAATAATTTTTGTTTTATGCTCTTTTGCCGTATAACGAAGAATAAATAAGGTATAGACGAAAAACTATAGGATCGGTCAACAAGGTTATTGAACACGAAAGACTAAATCGAAATCAACGAAACTCCGTATTTTTGACTATAAGCTACATTAACATTTTTAGGAACGAACAGGAGTGGGGGTTGTTAGGGAGACATGAAATAAAAAATCGCCATATTTCGTTTCCTATTGTTTTTTTGACGAACGTGCACGTAACAAAATATGTTTAATTTGATATTTAGAGTAACTTTTATTATATACATCTTTATCTTAATTTAACACATCTCTTAATAATTCTTTTGCTATATATTGTATTAGTAGGTGCCTACACCTATGATATATTTATTAAATCTAATTATAAATTGCTACTTACATTTCTGAAGTGCTCGTTTACCTTTTACATTACGTTGCGACGTTACATTACGTAATACGTTACATTATTGTTGAAGAGGTGGCAGAAATACCACGAAAAATGTAAAGCAGTTTCAATAAAGATTGTACAGAAAAAAAATGTTTTTTATTGGAGACCCTTGCCATTTGAAGAATATATTTATGTCTATTAAATTTTACTGGGGCTCAGTTAGACATGTGAGTTAAGGCATTGGTTTTAATCTCATGTTAAACAAAGAGTGTCGCGTTCCCTCCTGTGCAAAAATAATTTATTTAATGATGACCTCATTAAATAAAATCATTAGTCCCACTTTGTTAGAAAAGGGTGGTAACCTGTAGATAACCCACGGGCGTTAATAAATTACCTAATAAAACTAACATAGCAAAGTATGCTACATCATATATTTTTGATTCTATATAATTGCCTACTCCAGCAAAACTCAATGTCGGCCAATGAGTAGCTGCCCAAACAAGCAGCTTTTCCACCTGCTGGAATGACATTCTATTATAAGTATAATTTCAATATTTGGTGTTTAGCCTCGGAAAAAAATGATTCGTGATAAAACAGCTCTTTCTAATTGTAATATGACACGAGTTGGGGGAGTTTACTGACGGTAATATGCAAATAACTTATATCAGAGTTTGGTAACATTCAGGGGGTATCTGCTAATACATGTTTCAAACTGGCTATGACAGATGTTAACTGCAGATCATATGTGGGCAACCCCGGCTCGCGGTAAGGTTTGATCCGGCCCGCAAGACATTTTGAAAAATCCAATCAAACAAAAATATTACACTACTAACTCCAAATGAGGAAGATTCGGAGAGATTTGTGCTTTTTGCAGTACATAAAATGCGAAAAGTTCTTTTCATTGATGAAAGTTAATAAATCAGAACATCGTACAAAGCTGACTGAAGATAATTTGGAGAATTCTTTTCGTCTTTGTATCAGTGGAATTAATCCAAAGATCGATAGATTAGTTTCCCAAATTAAAGCTCATTCATTGTACCATGTTGTAGCTATTTTTTCTATTTCAATTTGTTATTTCAATAAATTGTATTATAATTACATTGTCGTTATAATTTCATGCCCGATATCTATCGTTAAAAATTATGAACACTACTTTAAAATGCACTCCTTTTAAAAGTGGCCTGCGAATGTATTTGCACACTAAAGTTTGGTCCGCAACACCCCACACCTCTTGTAGATAAATGTGGACGATATTTTATAAAAAAAATTCTCATTTCATTATATCGTTAATATTTTTATAACAATATTTATTGTTTCAGGTATGGACCAGTTTAATGAAGATGTGCTTTATGTTCGTAAGTTTTTTTTTTTAAATTAATTTTTACCAGGTTTCTTTTTAGACTGTGATATGCAAAATTAGCTACATAAAAAAGTTATTTATAACATTACATTAAAAACGTTTACAGCCTTAGGGAACTTTTCATTCTTTAGAATTTCGTAGAGAAGATACGAGATTGGACATTCTTCTGGCATTATTATAAACGGGCAATTATTTATCGTTAACTTTGAGTTGCAATTTCGGCAGGTTGGATAAAAGAGATTTTTTTAAGAGATATGTTTAGACAAATTTTTAGACGAGTCAGAATGATTTCTTCGAAATAGTTTTGTCTGTATGATGTTTCCCTTTCCGGCACGGGGCCGGCCCTCCCCAGTGGCAGCAGTAAGCCCCCGCTGTGTAGCTGCTGGGTAGGGGAACCGTAGGAACAGTAGGTCCTTAGTCGGCTTTGCTGTTCCGGGCAGGGGATCACTCCTGCCTTAATGGGGTAAGTTCTAGCGGCTTACTCAATGTGAACTACGGGCAGGGTGGAGTCCGGAGTGGAGGCTTGCCTTCACTGCCGGTCATAGACGTAGTGGTCGTGTGTTCAAAGCACGGGGACATACAGGCCAGGTAAACTGGTACATGTGTTCTTCGTGTGGGAGCTGGGTAGTAGGAGACTGTCCCTTCCATAGGATCGCTAAACCATCGTAGCGAATCCTCAGTCACCATGAAGTAGTTGGATTAGGTGTAGGTTGGATTAAGGCCTCACGGCTAGGTGCCTCCTACATTGCTGCCACACTTCGAAATGGGTACTCAATGTATGATGTTTCCCATTTCCTGATATCTCTTTCAATTTTGACTAAAATTCAATTTGATGATATCATCTTGTATTCAATCTTAGTTAGGTATTCTTCGAACAAATTTTTGTACGTCTTTTAGAGATGCTGTGTCAATGGTGAACACTGTTAAACGGATTGCGGGCATTTTTGGCTTCTCCATCTGGATTCACATATATTTTAGTATTTTTATGTAAAGGTACCCACATGAAAATTATTTGACAATTGGTTAATGGTGGTTTGGCAACATTGTGATTTAATAGCACCACCAGTAGTCATGATGTCTACTATAGGCCTTATGGTTGAAAACATTTAACCTGATTTAGAGATAGGACATTTTCTGAACTTATTGACTTGTAATTCCTAATGTAGAGCTTCACGGTGAACTACTTTTTCTCAATTATTATAATTATGCTCTTGGTAATTTCTCCTGTGAAATTGCTATTGTGCAATTTTAATTTTCTAGAACAAATTAATTTCATTTCACAATTCTCTTTTAATTTATCAGCTAAGTCCCTCCCCAAACGCATTTTTGCTTCGAGACGCTGAAAGAGAAATTGGGAAAGCGAATATTATATCAGAGATCCTGTTGAACTTTGAGGACATTATCTACGTTATCTGGCTCGGTCTTTTTTAGCAGAATTCCTTTCAGGTTCTTTTAGCTATTGGTGGTTGTACCCATAATGCGATTTCCGAAACATGTCCTCAAATGTCCATCGATCCTAGGAGCTGAAGAAAATGAGATTCGCCCAAAATTATATGTATTCGTATGCAACTATTGACGGGATTGAAGATGGTTCTCATGCGTCGAAAGTACAATGCCAGCTGTACTCGATCATTAGCCAGCGACGACGGTCTCCAACGACAGGGATGACAACAGTATCATATATGCTGGGGGTACTAACCCTTTATGTCAAATACCATATACACTAAAAATCTTGAGTAACCCTTCAAGTGGTGGCAATTTTTGTTTGTTCGTTACCAAACTCAATATATATGCGTTTCATGTAAAACTGAAGATCCTGTTGGTTATCGGCTGAAATCGGTGGGGGGGGGGGAGAGAGGGGTGTTTACAGAGGGAGGAAATCGAAAATTATCTCCCTTACTATGAACAATTATATATAACCAATCTTATTGAACATTTAATTTCCTATAAATGTTGTTATGTACAGTTTTCACGTATCCCGAATGTTAACCGAGGTATTAGTATATTTTAATTGTCAGTCTCAGTAAACCCCCACTTTTAGTAATTGCGCGTTAACAGTAAGCCAATATACCATGAAACGCCTTTTCCAAAGCTCAAATTTGGTTTTCAACGGACGTTTACTATGAGAGATTCATGCAAATACGCCGTGTGGTAACGTTATCATATCAAATTTTACCAAATATCATACTCGATATTTAACCGTTTCATTCAACACTAATTCAACACTTCTCCTCGTTTCATTTAGCAGATTTCCCTTAAGGGGCAAAAATTCGAAAAACTTTCGAAAAATTCTTAAAATATTCATCGATCCTACCTATGATGAAAATGGGGGTCCGTTCAAAATTTTATATATATTTGTCGCAATTTCTGTTTTGTCGTTACCGAACTCGATATATAAACGTTTTATGTAATAAGAAAGATCCCGTTCGTTAACGGCTGAAACTTGGACTAGGGGAAGGGGGGTTTTGGAGGGGAGGGATTTCGAAAATTCGAAATATCTTCGTTATTAAAAGTTGAATCGAAAAAGTGTGTAGAAGCAATATTATTGCAAATTTAATTGCCTATAAATGTTTTCTGCTTTCAGTAACCCCTCTTCCCCCACTCCTACTCGTGTCATATTAACAATGAGCTATTATATCATGAACTACTTTATTCTATGATTAAATACCAAAGATTTGTAGATTAGATCTCTTGCTTTTTGAGATCAGAAATAAAAATATGTAGCGCTCGTGGGAAATGTGATTAGTCCCCTGCGTGACGGACTTTTTTACTTAGAAATATAGTCTGTATAGTGAGATGAGATTACTAAGAGTGTCATGTCAGCATGTGGGAAATCTCTGTGTGACAGAGTTTTTGAACTTCTCCATACAACTTGGCATCGTTAATTGTAAGTCGGTGAGTTTTTTAATATTTGTTTGCGTAATTATTGTTTCTATTGCCGCATTGAGGTCGGCCATCACGATAGAGTAGTTGCTGTCGATATTTGGAGTGCCTAGTTACACAGCCGACAGACGTCAGATGCAGTCAGACGGAGTGAGAAGGCGAAACGCTTCCTTAAATAGTCCTGCGTAGGCGGACAGCCGTTCGATGCAATTCAGATTGTTCCCCTTCCTAATTACCAAAGGCAGGCTCATCATCGGCCTATTTTTAATCAAGGACATTCTGCTGCAATTGACGTCCTTTTCAGGCCCCAGACAATGCATAATATAACAGATAACATTTACACAGGACAGGATAGGCAATTGGAAAATGAAAAAATGTTGGGTGATCGATGTGGCAGGACCCAAGACTTCTGGATAAGAATGTTGTAACCTTCCTGCATTAAGAACCATCAGATCTTTGAGAAAGTACGTCACTCAGGGGCTGAGCTAACTAACCAGATTTCCCACGTATTTGCATTCAACTCAGAACGTAAAGGTTCAATGAGAACAATATTTGGTATTTAGGTGTCAAATAATGTGCTTCATAATTTAAAACCATGCTGTCAATATGACATGAGTAGGAGTGGGGGTTTACTGAAGGGCGAAAACTAAAAAAATGCAAACATCTCGGTTAATACAAGATAATGGGAAAAAAACGCACATAACAACATTTATAGAACATTACGTTTACAATAACATGGATTCTAGGAATATTTCGATCCGACTCATAATAACGAAGATATTTCGAATTTTCGAAATTTCCCTCCTCTAACCCCCCCCCCCTCTTACTAGTCCGGTTTCAGCCATTAACGAACTTGATCTTTCTCTTAACATGCAGCGAACGATTAAATACCGTGATTGTTAACGTTTAAACAAAAATTGCTAACACTAGAGCAGAAACAGACAAGTATATGTATAATTTTGAACGGACCGCAGTTTTTTTCCAAATCATAGGTAGGAGTGATGGACATTTGTGAAAATATTTGGATGCGATGATGAAAACAATAATTCGGATGATGGCTTGCAATACCTCTTTGCTTTATTTATTAGCTTACCTTTAAATTATTGAAGGCGTTATTAGTACTTTATCGTTTCAGCAAATCCCCACTTATACTCAGCGAGCTTTTATTTAGAAATAGAGAATATGTTATTCTACAATATTAGATGAGATCAGTAGTGCACCATTCTAGCAACAGGGAAATCTGCCTAGTTTATGCAGCCCCTGTGTAATTCTTCGACATGTAGCTTTACTCTGATTAGTCAGACATATTAACTTTTAGGGAGTTGGTAGTTGCTCAGTGGACTTCTAAATATGATCCAAATTAAATGTCGAGTCCTGATACCAGGGTTTCTCTAACTGAACGACTAGCGGTGTAGCTGATGCTCTATTTCATCCCTTTATCAGGATCGTGAGGCCATTTAGGATCTGCTTTAATGTCGAAGTAGCCATATACCACATTCTCCGCAGACGTCGAGTCCTGTCTGATAAACCAAGAAGGTTATCGTCAGGATGACAAGACTAGGTTTTGAAGCTGAAGGCACTAGGTTAATTTCGGAACCTAGGTGCTCTCTTTATATCATAGTTAAATGAAAAAGAATATTTAGAGAGTAGTATATATAAAAATTGAATAATTTACCATAAAAAATCTAAAACCACAAACCAAGTCACAAATGCACAAGAGAAACTGCAGGATATATATATATATATATATATATATATATATATATATATATATACATATACACACACTCACACACACATATATATACACATATGTACAATGGGGAATATTGACTTACCTGTAATGCGAGATACAAACTTACCCCTTCCCAGATAACTTGCTTGAACCAAGGATTCCTTGTGACTGAAGCCCCAGGATCGGAGTGCAATGAAAGAGACTTCTGAGACATGCCTGAACCTAGTAGCCTCTCCTACCTTGTTTATCGGCTTTAATAACGTTACCTTCAAATGCGTTTCTAGTTATAGGTCGTTGAAGCTCATGATAAATGTATGGGGTTCACTCTCCTTTTACCCATGGCCTCGCTAAAACGTTTACTTCCACATACTCCAGTTCGGCTAGTTCGGCACATATCCCACACATCCGTTGCTTCCAAAACGCTTTCCGCTTGTGAGACCAGCCGATGGGGTCTCGGGTATGCCTGTGGCAATTGACGTCTTTATCAGCTCTTTCTAATTATTCACCTCAAGACAATTCTCTTGACTAATAACAATTATATATATATATATATGATGTGAAATCGGAATCATAGATAATGTTGAGTGATCGATGTTGCAGAATCCAGCACTTAGGAATAGAAAGATGATGTCTTTCTGCATTAAATCCTCATTTGGAACAACTGGTTTTACCAAATCAGTTGCAATTTCTTGCCTTAAAAAAAATGAAAACAATCTTTATTCCAAGGTTAAATAACGAATATTGTTTTCAACAGGTAAAGGTCACATATGTTAATGGCTGAAATTGGACCAGGAATAAGAAGGAAAGGAAAGATGGAATGATGTAGTCTTAAAAACGTCCGTCAGGCAGGGGCTGCGTAAAGTAAGAAGATTCCCCACGTGAAGTTTTACAATAGAGAAATCTGCCTACTAATAACAGTAGTAGTAACGAATCCCTAAACCAATTCACGAGGGACGAACAGTTACGGGAACGGCCGAACTAGCTTTCGGGGTAAAGTACCGAATATAGCCGACTTCTACGAACCACATACACTATACAAATACAAATATCTCGGTTAATATTCAAGATAGAGAATAAATAAATAGATAGAACAATATTTATAGTAAATGTAAATTCCAATAAGATTGATTCTATCCGACGGATAATAACGGAGATATTTCAAATTTTCAAAAATCCCCCTTCTAAGCCTCTCCTCCCAGTGGTCCGATTTCAGCCATTAACAAACTTCATCTTTCTTTTTACATGAAACGTTTAAATATTGAGTTTGGTAACGATCGAAGAAAAATTGCGACCGCTAGTGCGACAACAGACAAATATCCTGGGTAGGATTGACGGACATTTGAAGAAATTTTTCGAAAATCGCGTCATGAATACGACCTCAATAGCCGAGTTCCCTTAGGAGAAATATCCTAAAATGCAGGAAGAGTATATCTTTTTTTCCTGGAGTGCTGGATCCTGTAACAACGATCACTCAACGTTAGTCTTGAATGTATATGCCCAATGGGTTTCACCCTCCTTCTGCCCATAGCCTCGCTAAGACTTTGACTTTAACATACCCCGGCTATTTCATCACTTATCCCAGACTTCCAGTGCTCCCCAAACGCCTTTCCTTTTCCTTAAATAGGCCAGCGTAGGCGGACAACCCTTCGATGCAGATCTTTCCCTTCTTAATTACCGAGACATCATCCTCCAAACTCTAATCATCGGGCTATTTTTAATCTCTGGTATGCCTGTGGCAATTGACATTTTAGTCCTTCACCTTGTTTACTTTAAGAGCTAACCTTTGAATCATTTATCGGAAACAATGATCATTGGGTGATAAGAATTACAAGTGATTAACAGAAGTTTTAAATTAGTCCTTCTCTGAATCCCGCATTTCCAATTTCAAACATTAATAACTTGATACTGAGTCTTACGTTAACCGTTTAGGTATTCAAAGAAAAATGATGTTCGTATTATATATATATATATATATATATATATATATATATATATGTGTGTGTGTGTGTGTGTGTGTGTGTGTATTTTCGTAATCACCAAGCTAGGTGTCGTTGGACATTTGAAAAAAACCGTCACGCAGAGGCTGCGTTCACTAAGCAGTTTTCCCACGTGTCTACGGCATACTGGTGATTCCATCACCATTATTTCCATAATTGTTGAGCATCGTTAGTTTAACAAGAACTATTGGAGTGGTTCAATACCATTTTAGCAGATTTAAGGGAAGCCCCTTAAGGGAAATCAGCTATTGAGGTCGTATTCATGATGCGATTTTTGAAACATTTCTTCAAACGTCCATCGATCCTACCCAGGAGATGACGAAAATGAGGTCCGTTCAAAATTATATATATATATATATATATATATATATATATATTTGTCTGTTAACGCTCTAGCGGTCGCAATTTTTGTTTGCTCGTTACGACACTCTATATTTAACCGTTTTATGTAAAATGTAAGGATCGGGAGATTTTCGAAAATTCGAAATATCTCCGTTATTATGCATTGAATCGGAAATTTGTATAGAACCAATATTATTGCAAATCAAATGTACTATAAATATTGTTATATACATTTATTCTCTATCTTGAATATTAACCGAGATATTAAGTGTGCATTTTTATTAAATGTGTGGGACATGTGATCGGATATTGTTCGGATTAGTTCAGCCGTTTCCCTAACTGTTCGGCTCTGGTAGAAGCTTCTTCTAACCTTTCTTGTCGTTTCAGCTTTTACTTTGTGAGATTTGTGCAAGTACGGTCTGTTCATCCGCTCCCCTGCCCCCTTCTTTAGTTCTTGGACTACTAAAATTTGAGTTATTAAAATATAAATTATTCTGATTCATTATAAATTGTAGTACTAAATACAGTAAATAGTTTACAATAAATTTATTGTTTTATAATCAGATGTTTATCAGTAATTGTTTTTCTTTCCGGTGAAGATTATGTCTATCTTTCTGTTCAGCTCTCAGTGGTTGGCAGACCTATGTTTTTACAATTCAGAAGCCGTTTCCGTTGGGAGCTCGTTAAAATTAACTGAAAGATTTCTCATTACCGTTTGTATTTACTCACTGTGGTGTTGTGTTACCAGTATGCAGATTTCTCTATTGTAAAACTTCACATGGGAAATCTGCTTAGTTTACACAGCCTCTGCGTGACGAACTTTTTTAAAGTTAAGTAAAGTTTCTACTGTTCACGTCCGAAGACAAAAAGCGAGGGTTTGCTGACCGCAGAAAATTATAAGATGCGAATATCTCTCCTTATTCGAGATAGAGAAAAAATGTAATAACAACGGACATTTATAGAAAATGTTCAATAAGATTGTTTTAATACAATATTTCGATATTATCACGTATTCACCATCAGCCTTCAATCTGTACGCCTTTTCCTTGTCCAATGTTAATAACCTCTGAAAGTTCATCGTTTTCAACTCTTCCCCTTTATTATACCTCATGAAAATGTTAATGGCTCTTAATGGTCGGGCAGGTACAATGTACAAATCCACATACCAATAAGAAGATGAAGTCCATAAAAATTTCAAAATTCGTGGCAAAAATTATGCAGTCCCCGTAGGCAACATTATGTAGGAACTCGTTCTTGGAAGAAGCTCTATAAAAATAAAATGGCGGTATGTGATGGCATTGGGTCAGGTTAGGGCGGTTTGATTGACAAACCATTATGCCACAGCTGACATTTACATGAAACTGGATTCCTTATAACACCATCAGGAGGATACTGGAATACATTGCTTCAACTTGAGGAATGAAGTGTTGCAATCAGATTCTTGAGTTAATCCTCTTTAATTTCCTCAATTGTACGTGCATTGTTTATGGATAAGGATACTCATTTTACCTCAAAATGAAATCGCATTGGCACTCTCTAAAACTGTCTGTTTTTCATCGAGTAGACATGTGTTTCTAAAGTAAATCCTTTTCAGAATCTTTAATGGAATTTAAATAAGAAGAATAAGAATTACCAAGCGCGTATCCATGTAAAGGACCATTGCGATCCGTTGCCTGTAGGAGTAGTATATATCTGAATGTTTTAGCAGATTTCCCTTAAGGAAAATCAGCTATTGAGGTTATTCGAAAAATTTCTTCAAATGTCCATCGATCCTACCTAGTAAATGAGGAAAATGAGGCCAGTTCTAAATTTTATATATAGATATATATATCTATATATATATATATATATATATATATATATATATTGGTCTGTTAACGCTCTAGGGGTCGCAATTTTAGTTTAATCGTTACCAAACTCGACATTTAATCGTTTTATGTAAAAAGAAGGATCGAGTTCTTTAATGGCTAGAATCCAACCAGTGAGAGGGGGGGGGTGGAATTTAAAGAGAAGGAATTTTGAAAATTCATAATATCTCCGTTATTATGCGTGGGATTGAAAAATTGTATTTAAATCTAATCTTATTACAAATGTAATGTTCTATAAATGTTGTTCTTTTACTATTTTGATTATTTACCGAGATATTTGCAGTTTATAGTTGTCGGTGCTCAGTAAACCACCCCCCTCCGAGTTCTATTCATGTCATATTAAAAATAAGGTGTTATATTATGAAGCACATTATTTGAGGCTTATTTACCAAATATTGTTCTCATTGAACTTTTTGAGATAAATGGAAATACGTGGCAGGCGTGGGAAATCGTCTTAGTTTAAGCAGGTATGACTAGTGATCACATCTCACCATATTTTCTATTTCTGTGCAAAAACCCGATGAATAAAAGTAGAGGTATAATGAAAGCTATAAACGTTTAAGTAAGAATATCGTACTCGCTTAATATTTGAATTTGAGAAAAAATGTTAAGACAATAATGTAGTTCAACAAAATTTGTTCTATAAAAGTTTATGATCCACCTCTGATAACTATGAGTGGAGTTTAGTCAAGCCAGAAAATTTTAAACTTCAAAACTCTCGGCTAATATTCAAGATAGAGAAAAAGTGTACAGAACAAAATATAGAAATCGTTAAATTTATAGCAAGATTGGTTGTATACTCTTTGTCAATCCAACGCATAATAACGGAGGAATTTTGAATATACGATTTTTTTCCCTTCTAAACACCCCGAAGCGGTTTCATCTGTTGACGTGAACTTGATCTTTAAATTTACTTGAATCACTTATTTATCAAGTTAGGAAGGACCAAACGAAAATTGAGACCGCTAGAGGGGTAACAGACGATTATATATATATATATATATATATATATATATATATATATATATATATATATGACTCATTTTCATCATCTCTTATGTAGGCTAATTGAACATTTGAATTTTTTTTACTGAAATCGGAACATGACTATAATTTCAACAGCTGATTTACCTTAATGAAGGGAATCTGCTAAACCCGATGCCGACAAGTGTATGTTATTATGTTTGAAAATGTGTATTATGTGTGCTAGCGAAAAGATTAGAGATTGTAATCCTCGGAGGAGTTTTGTTCGTAGTTAGTAGGAAGTTTGCGAAATTTTCGAGCATTTGAGGTATTTAGGTCTACTAAACTCTACCATGGCCCTACCGAATCTGCTGGCCTCATTATATTTTCATAATTGATGAACCTAAGTACAAATCGCTTAGTTTTTTAGTTTCATTGCGCATGTATTGTATCACAAGCGTTTTTTTTTTTTATCCTTTGAGATTTTAAACATTGCTCTCGTCACTTATCATGAGATTAAGACACCTGTTTGAGTTTTCGCGTAGAAGGAATACTTCCCGTGTATTGGTTTTAAAAGTAAAAACATGCGGTGTTCTCATAAACAAATGTTAAATTCAATATTTCTAGATTTATCACAAAACAAGTGAATGATGACCTTACATTTACATAGGAATTTTACGTGGCGAGACATTGAGATTAAAATGTGATTTTAACTTGTGTGAAATGAATTTTACTTGGCAACTCCTGCTTAACAATTTTTAACTTTATTTGTAACCTGTGTCTTATTGTTATTTTATTATAAACTGGTCATTTCTCTTTGGCAAGTTATTCTTAATATCCTTATTGTATAGCTTAATATCCTTATTGATGATGCCGATGCCGGTAGATAATAATAGGAAATAAACTGTCTCATGTCGTTGTACCGACTGATGGTTGGAGGTCGTGAATGAGACCCATTCTTTTTGCCTTCCGAGCTACCATTAGTGGACTAAGTTATTCATTTTATAAATCATCTAGTATGTAGAAATGTTGGCCGAATACTCCACCGTAATCAACTATCATGTGCAACCCCACATCGACAATAGGTTTGGGATTATACCGACAGGTGATTCGTGCTTGAAAATGCTTTATAGGTGCGCGATTTCCGTTGACATCCCATCTGTCTCCTGAGAAACAAGTAATCTACTAAGTTCAACTGATGGACACATTTCCGGCCGCTATCAACCTTCAACCGTCTAGTACAATGCCAAACCAAGAAAGTCGTCGCTAGATTTTACTGGACGAGTATTCCACCAAAGGGCGTACGTAGCATACGGCATTTAAAGCGAGTGGCTGGGTTCACGGGTGATAGCTTGGATGGCAAAGGTGATCACCTTATCAAATTCTCTTTTAAAAAGCAATAAGAAGTCTGTACAATCCCAACACTACAAGTTGTAGTTGGTTTGCTATTGTACCGACTGCTGGTTCCTGCTTGTAAATGCGATATAGTTCCTGTGACCTCCTTTGATCCTATTTGTCGTCCATGTGCCCAGCCTTTCTTTTTATAAGCGGCCTGCCAAGTTCACCCCTAGGACGAATTTTCAAGCGGTAGCACGATGCAACAGGTTGAAGGTTGATGGATGCAGTGAGTGATGTAAATGCATTCGAGTGACCTTCCCTGCCATGGGAGCAGTCACCCTCCACCCAGTCACTCACTGGATCGTCCTTGCCAGGGATCGGCCTTCTCCCTTCACCAAAGGAATGAGATTCTTACTCACTCTCTAAAATGACCCCAACAATTCGTTCATGATCAATCGTATATATATATATATATATATATATATATATATATATATATATATATATATATATATATATATATATATATATGTCCATTTTTTCTTTGTGCACTACCCATGCACGAGGGGTACTTTATTTTATGTATATACCAAACGAAATGCATAACTTACATTTAACTATAATGTTTTATGTAGTCCCCAAACAGAACATAAACATAACATTAAGCTTGTAATAAAAATAACTAGATTTAGAAAAATAAAAAGTAAAGAAAAATCCATGGAATTACGATTTAAACAAAATAACTAACTATTCAAATTAATAGTAGAAGAACAAAACTTAAATATTCAGTTATAATAGTAATAAATTTGAATTGGGGCCATTAAGCATTGCTTTGATGAATTTATAGTATTAGTAGATTTTACAAGCACAATATTATTTATTTAATTAACTTATTATTTCATTAGTTTCCTCTCTTCTCTGCAGTATGCGGTTTGATTCATTTTTGAATAATAAGTTGTATTTCATGAACAAGGTGATTTGGTCGGTGGATGAGATGGAAAATTTGTCTCTATTTTCTAAAGGAGCTATTATTTCTAAACTATCTCTTTTTCCCACTACTTCCTTTTTTACTAATCTGAAAATGTTGTTTTCTACAATTTTTGTTCATACATTTCTTTTTGTTTCTTTTGTAATAGCTTATATCTTTTTTTAATAAAAAATAAAAAAAATAGAGCCATTTATAATGGCTCTATGATTATTCCAGTAGGTTAATCTTGAGGTGACCCTGATCTTCTAATCAGAGCATTTTTTATCAGTGTATCGATCACCAAATAAATAGTGCGGGGACTGGACCTACGATCCAAAGGAACTCAAATATTAACGTAGACATTTGCATCATCCATATGTGAACCCTTAGATCGTTGGATATTTACGATACTCTAATATGTAATGGTGCCTTGCCCAATTTAAATATAACGTATTGTTCATCCCTAACGAGGAACAAGGAATTGGATACGATAGCTATCATAAGCGATCTTGGGGTCTTACTAAAACTTTAGAGGAAAGGTGATTTAGAAAATTCCAAATATCTCTGTTATTAAGAGTCGGATCGAAAAATATTATAGTATATTATTTAGTATATAGTACTATATTATAGTAGTATTATATTAATCTTGTTAAATAAATGATGTTCTACAATTGTTATTCTATTCAATTTTTCCTAACTTAAATTTTGTCCGTGCACTTTTGTTTTCAGCCGCCTGTAAAGTCCCTCTTCAACTTATCGAATTATAATTTTGAAATAGAGAATTTATGGTGAGGTGATATACCATGCATGCGTGGGAAATCTGCTTAGTTTGTGCAGACCCTGCGTAACGTGCATTTTTATAATTGCAAGAAATTTTCTCAATTTACGCAGCTCTCGCTTGACGGCCTTTAACATTTTGTGTTCTCTAAATATCTGTCTAAATGAGTTTACATTTCCACTTAGAGTTATATCCATTGGGAAATTAGTTTCTGATGTAGTTATAATTGTTTTGAGATCAAATAGCAACATTTGCATTATACGGCACCCTAATCCCATTAGTCCAATCCACATACCGTAAATTAGTTTTTACGACATTGCGCAACGTCGAAGGCCTTTAATAGTTGGGGGTTAAGGCCCCGCGACACAAGGGTCTAACGTTCGTTGACCCAGGGTTAGAACAATGCTGGTACCACCAGTTCTAGATCCGGCCACACCTGTTACACAATAGCATTAACATTCTTATTCTGGCAATGGGAACGCCAGTCATTTAAGGGAAGACCACACACGAACACATATGAATGAAAATATATATCATGCTGAGTGATAATACAATATCCTTACAGGGGCACAATACGAGATCTGGAGATGTAATAGGCTAGCAGGAGGCGGCGTCTGTACTATTTGTGAATGCGATATAGGCACGTTCATAACATCGAAAGATGATTCTACTCATCACTGAAGTTACAACTGATTGCCACACGCAAACGTGAATCTACTCATAAAGCTGAAATATAATCACATGTTAATAACATCGGAACATGATTCTACTCATCATCACTGAAAGCTGTGATATAGTCAAACAGTAGTAACTTCGGATCATGATTCTACTCATCACTAAAGTTACAACTGATTGCCACACGCAAACGTGAATCTACACATAAAGCTGAAATATAATCCACACGTTAATAACATCGAAAGATGATTCTACTCATCACTGAATCACTTAAAGCTGAAATATAGTCACACGTTAATAACATTGGAACATGATTCTACTCCTCCTGAGTGCTGAGATTCTGCCAGCCGCAAAGGGAAAAAATAATTAGGAATTTCTAAGTGCTATATTAGAGGCTAAGTAGATTTGTGTACATATTTTTTATCTAATAAAGATCTAAAATTATGTTTTGGAAATTATTTGAGCTGATGCACTGCAACGGAGATATCGAATATCAGGTTGAAATGGAATAAGTGAACTGCAGCGAAACATTTTGTTGTAATAATTTAAATAAATTCAACTAATTAGAGGCTTGGGAGACCCATGGCCTTTGTCTTATAGTAAACCTAGAGTCCAGAGTCAAAAGTTCGATTGTCAACTGGCTAATAGGAATTTATTTAGTGACGAACTCATAAAATCCTTAGTCTCATCCTGGCTGCTAGAAAAGGGATGTAGATAACCCTTTCCATTTAGTACCAAAATAACTTACAATTTAATCAATTGGTTCTACGTTACAGTTACATAGCTGAACTCTATTAACATTTTATTAGATATAACAGTAAAACTCACAACATTTAGAACCTTGACCTTTCAAATTCATCTCAGTTGTTAAGACTGATAGAGTCAGCGATACAAAAATATTTCCGAGTGGAAAATGTTCGCTCTTGGAGTTTCTGTCCTCGTACGGAAAACCGGTGGAAATGACCTAATTCCAGCTTCCGGTTGCCATTAGCAACTGCGCTTCTCTAACAGATAATGACTCTCTCGCTGACATTAATATTAACAGTCAGCAGATAGGCATTCCTGATACAACATTTTATTCAAAGGAAAAAACTACGTCCAAAAAATCTGGGTGTTAAGTACATTTCGTTCTACAATGGCAAGATAGAATAATAATGAATTAAAACCACGTTGCACGTATAATTTTCAATTTATGTGGATGAAATATGGAAATCAATTTATTTATTTGTAAATTATATGTATATATGTATTGTTTGTGTGAGTTTGGGTTAGTATTTAGACTTAAGGTGTGTTGGCTAGTGAGTTAGGCACTTGCTGCCACTTCTCTGAACAGAGGCAAAGGAGTCGCAGCTGCAATCGGACTAGGAATAGGAGGGTTTCGAGGGGGTGCGAATACTATAATTCAAAATATCTCCATTATTATTCCATTATTATGAGTCTGGTCATTTTAAACTACTGATGCTTTACAATTGTTGTCCTATGATCAACATTAATTTTATCTATTTAATTTGTTTCCATCTTGTGACACAATTGGCAACAAAATCAAAAGTTACAGAACTGGTTGGCCAGACTCCATAGCACAATCAGGGATTCTCACATAAGCACTTACTTAGAAACTCGAAATGCTGACTGAGAGATGAGGTAGTTGCCTGACGTCATGTACACCCAGCATACATTGCAGTCACGTAAACCTTTTAGTCACTCTACTTCCTAGCTGATAGTTGCCAATCTGAACATGTACCCGATATTTTACCAGCCAATCTATAGGAAATCAGATATTGAGGTTGTATTAAAGATGCACATATGCTATTCAAATTTATGTATATATATATATATATGTGTGTGTGTGTGTGTGTGTGGGTGTGTTTGTGTGTGTGTGTGCGTGCATATTCAATACACATTAAAATGAATTAAATAAATGTTAGTAACTATCATCCTCCTATGTATACCATAAGTTTAATTTTCATTTATTAGTGCCAGAAATAGGACCTGGAATAGTGAGGGTTTTCAGAGGTAGAGGGAATTTAAAATTTGCGGTATTCCTTTTAGTAAATTTCAGGTAAATCAGCTATTGTGGTCGCACTCATGACGCTATTTTCAAAATAGTTCTTCAAATGTCCATCGATCCTACCCAGGACATATCGTAAATGAGGTCCGTTCAAAATTATATATATTTGCTGTTAACACTTTAGCGGTCGCAATTTTTGCTTGATCGTTACCAAATTCGATATTTAAACGTTTCATGTAAAAATAAAGATCATGTTTGTTAATGGTGAAATCAGACTATTGGGAGGGGGGGGGGGTTTAGAGGCGGGATTTTCGAAAATTTGAAATATCTCCGCTACTATATGTTGGATCGAAATATTGTATAGAACCAATATTATTGAAAATTAAATTTACTATTAATATTGTTACATCTGATTAGTTTCGGCAGCCCCTGCGTGGCGGACTTTATTTCTCTTTGCAGTGTCTTAGAAGGCAAAAGATCACACAGGAGACGATGTGACGGTGAGGGTGGGGGTGGTGCTCCCCTAGGCCCTATCTTGGAGGCATAGCTGAAATACGCCAGTACCTGCTATTTATACTCGCCGCGAGTCACCGGGCACATTTAGTAGCCCAAAAACTGTCCGCGGTTTGGCCCACTCCCAAAGCCATGCCAGAGTCAAAGTGGGCGTTCGCTCCATTGTCTAACACCAAATATCGATTTAAGCGTCGAGGGCTATTGCACTCTGCTCTATTTCTGGCGTATGTGCATTAATGAACGAATTCATTTGAGAAAGTTTCTCTCTAAGGAAACCATTTATTGCGGCTGCACTTATGACGAGATTGTCAAAAATTAACTTCAAATGCTCATCAACCTTACTTACGAGATGAGAAAAATGACAATTTTTATTCAATCGTCACAAAACTCGATATTCAAACGCATTATGCAAAACTTATCAAATTCGATAATTACTGAAATCAGTGTTTTGCTAACCCTTTTAGTTCAGTCCACACTGCAGTAAATCTCACTCACAATTAGGCCACATTAACATTTACTGCCAGAGATTGTAAGAAGATGTTGACGGCTAGAGCAGAGAGAGACTGACTGAGAGTAAGCACCGGGACAGCGGAAGGCTAGGAAGAGAACAGTTTTTCCCGGTCAGTAATGTAAACTAAACTCTCTCGCCAAGGAGGATTAAGCGGCTGCCTTGATTAGCATTTAAATGGAGGTTTAACGGTGAAGCTATTGTGATGCGTTAAGACAACTCCCCCACGCTGTCGTGGAAGCTCACAGGAGGAAACGGGCAGCATAGGTCTAAGTGCAGAAGGTAAAGCATGTAGGGTGGGTGCTGATGATGATCTAATGGCTGGTGTGGTGGGTGTAGATGGTAGGGTAGCCGGAGCTGGTGTGGTGGCTGCAGATAGTGGGATGCCGCGAAATAGTGTGGTGGCTCTAGATGGCAGGTGTGGCAGAGATGTTGTGTTGGCTGCAGATAGTGGAATGGCCGGAGATGGTGTGGTGGCTCCAGATGGTGAGGTGCCCAGGGATGGTGTGGTGGCTGTAGATGGTGGGGTCGTCAGAGATGGCGTGTTGGATGCATATAGTGGGATGACGGAGATGGTGTGATGGCTCCACATGGTGGGTTGACCGGGGATGGTGTGTTGGCTGCAGATAGTGGGATGGCCGGAGATGATGTGGTGGCTCCAGATGGTGGGGTGCCCGGGGATGCTGTGGTGGTCAGAGATAGCGTATTGGATGCAGATAGTGGGAGATGGTGTGATGGCTCTACATGGTGGAGTAACTAGGGACTGCAGATGATGGGGTGGCCGGAGTTGGAATACGATACAAATGGTAGGAGGGCCGGGGATGGTGTGGTAGCTGAAGATGGGGGGATGGCCGGAGATAGTGTGGTTGCTCCAGGTGGTGGGGTGGACTGAGTTGGCGTGTGCTCAAGATGGTAGGGGACCGTGGATGGTTTGGTGTCTGCATATGGTGGGTTGGCCAGTGTTGGTGAACGCAGCAGATGGTAATGTGGCCGGGGATGGTGTGGTGGCTGCTGATAGCGGGGCGGCCAGAGTTGGTGCGGTGACTGCTAGTGGTGGGGTGGGCGGAGATGGTGGGTGATTTTACTTAGAAACAGAGAACATATTGTGAGATGATGTCAGTGTCGTTCCAACATGCAGGAAATCTGGTTTGTTTAGGCAGTCCCAACACAACGAACATTTATAATAAGGAGGCGTACTTGACTCATTGTTTAAAATCCACTCTGCTATCCTCGAAATCTGTTGGTGGATCTACATTTTCCTCTAAGAAAATACATACCCTAAGATGTATGAATTTGAGATACTAATAGTAATAATAAGGCTAATACGGCTGTAATAGACTTAAATAACTTGAATTTGCCTTCGGCCCTGTAATCAGTGTTTTGATAACTATAGGGAAGTATGTTTATATTCTGGCGAATTGTGGCTAATGTGGGAGTTACACAAGGTAAAATTGAGCCGATTGTGTGTGTGTGTGGGGGCCAAGACTGCAGTTATGGAGTCGCCAAATATGACGTCAGATTGCGCAATTCTTACCCCTGGCCACCAGGGAGTTTCGTCCGCGCCTCCGCTCACTTTTAAATCCTTTATATCCTAATTGATTCGAATCTAAGTGGCATTTGGGCAAGATCTGGCGGCGTTTTGTAAGGTTTAATAGCCATTAAAAGGCGCCTTCATCTCTAATAAAATGACCCCCCCTCCCCACAAACCTACACTTTTAGCAGGTTTCTCTCCTGTTAAATTTGTATCTCAATGACTTCGTATCGCTCCACATATTATAATGTGAGGACTAGTTGGAATGCATTATTAACGATTTTTAAGTTGTGCTGACCAGACTACGCATTGGCCATTCCTTGCTGACCCACGGACACTTAATGACAAACACTTGTAGACATTGTAACGAAACATTAACTTTACGTCACATATTGACTAACAGCCGACTAAGAGACAATTTAGATATTCCACATGACTTACAGGAACTTTTGACCGATAACAGTAATTACCTAGACTCAATCATTAAACACCTAAAAGACATTAATATATACAACACACTATAATCTACAATTTCCACACACACACTACTCCTTACTTCTTTCTTACATTAGCAGGGTGTATAAACATTAATTTTATTTATTATTATTTTATTTTTTAGTTTCCCTTTCCCTTCCCCTTTTTTTTTTATTTATTCATTTTTTTTTTGGTTTTCTCTTTTTTTTTTAATTTACTCATTTCTTTGTTTTTCTCTTTTCCTTATTTTATTATTATTATTTTTATTTATTTCTCCCCCACCCCAGTCGATCTTATATTTTCATTTATATTATTTTCACCATCTTGATGTTTCCATACAATACTATTAGATTCTTATAAAAATGGTATTCCAATGAACCCATCAAAAACCACCTTTGTTCACTCCTTTTACGTTTCCCTCTATTTTTTTTTGCTATTCTTTTTTTTGCCTGCACGATTTAATTATGAGTAAATCGCCGGTGTTGCGGAACTCATTTAAATAAATAAATAAAAATTATTAACGATTGCTTTCTTAGACAGAGTTATGTTATATTTGTTAAGGAATTGTACTTGGTGGCAAAGAACATTTTGTAGGTTTTATAGTGAGAGGTGTTGTGTAAAAGTAATTGTGGGTTATTCGAGACTACGTGCCAGTTCGACTCTTCCCTTCTTGAACTCTTTGCTACTGCTTGAAGGCCATTTCCTGATAGTGTGCTTTATTTATCCTAGTTCTGCATTTAACCACTCTCCCGCTAAATTCAGGCAAATTTTCTACAGTTTTTAATAGTACCTTGTTTCTTTAATTGGTCCCAGTAAAGTTCTGTTACAGCTACGGCATATTTGCCAATCCTGACGTGCGGTCTAGTTGGAATCTATTATAAAGTACTACTCCTTTTTTTAAATCGCGTAATGGATATATGTTATGGAATTGTAGTTGAATGCGAAAAGTATTTTTTTAGTTTTTATAATGTAAAAATAATTGGTTGAGATACTGAAGTAAGTGGTTGTAGTTAAATATAAGGATTTTTGAGTGGAATGTGCATTTACTCATATAAAAAAAGTCCGTCACGCAGTGTCTACGTAAACTAAGCAGTTTCCCACTTACTGGTATGGCTTTACTAGTGATGAATTAAACAAGTAAAAATTTAAGTGTATTAAATATCGAATATGGTATAGATTAAATATGAATGTTCAAGTTAAGAACGTAAACTCTTAGTTCATGGCGTCAGCACACCCCGTATATGTCCATGTAATCTCCGTAAAAGTCCGTCGAAAACGAAATTTGGTATTTAACCTTGGGAAAAGATGATTCATGATATATGTTCTTATAGTTAACGTGTTATGACTAAAAATGGGGATTGGCTGAGGGTTGACAATTTATAAAAATGCAAATATCTCGGCTTATATCATAGAATAATATTTATAGGCAATCAAATTTACAATTTGATTGGGCCCATACAATTTTTCTATACAATTCCCACTTTAAAGCCTCCTGTCAAGTTTGGTAACGATCAAACTAAAATTGAACTGCAGTCATATACATTTACACGAATATACATACACACAACAAACACATACACACATGTATATATATATATTTATATATATATATATATATATATATATATATACACATAGTTATGAAAGCACCTCTTTTTCATCATCCTACTTAGGAGATTGATGAGGATTTTTCGAAAATCATGTATGAGCACAACCGCAAAAGTTTTTGTGTACAACAATCAAAAATATTGCAGTACAGCAATCTGAAATATTTGTCGGGAGCCAAATGAAATCAGATAAAGCACCTAAAATCTCAAATTATTCTGCAATGATTAAAATTGTGTTGAATACAGTGTAAGTTAAATATTAAAACCATGGAAAACACAAAATTTAATAATAAATTGAAAGACCTATTCTATTAGTAACTTTGAATTAAAAAAATATTAAAGGGCTGGCCCGTGTTGTGAAACCTAGACTATTATTTAAAGTAGTGCATAAAAAGAAAAATAAGTTAATGTTCTGGAACATTAGGTTGCTTTTATGTTTGTAGAAATGTAAAAATATAAATGACAGAATTATTATTTATTTCTGAGTATAAAACTGTAAACTGAATTCTTCCAGTTGCTTGGCAGTTAACTTTTATTTGTGTTTTCCACCGAAGAAACAAGTCTGATATAATTATGTCACAATCAAGATTTAATAACCTTTATTCTATATTATATCATAGTATGACTACAAATGAATGCCTAAAATGTAGCAGATGCTATTACAGCTTTAGATATCCCAGTGCAAATTGTTAGTTGAGCATGTTGGATGGTGTTTGCCCTCCATCGCTAGGCTTTAGAGCCGGTTACACCCCGTTGATATTGTGTATCTACAAATGAATTAACGCATGTTCAACCCATATTATACTGAACACGTAGTAATTATATTACTAAAGATATTCATGTGAAGCATACGATTTTTCATTATTCCGGCAGCTTATCAACTACAGCTCATTGTAGAATAGGACTTACACTTGAAATATAAAACATTGTGTGATTCAACAATGACCCAACAACCCTTCTTTTAAGAATTTATAGAAAAAACTAATTTTCTTTCATCCACTTTATCAAAACTCTACGTTGGAGATTTTCGTTTCAATGCCTCATGAGGAGTCCAATAACCTACCTGCTAAACGGAGTCAGCCGATGGCCTAGAGACACATCCTTTCCCTAGACTGGCTTAGTCTATACAGGCTAGTAGACACAATCAGCTACCATATGTTACCATTGTTACTATCGATATTGCTAAAATATACCTTTACAACCGATATTAGTATTATAAAAAAAAAAATCTCTATGAATATAGCATGGTCTGTTAAGTTTAGGAATTCTTTTGATTTTGACAACGTAAAAATCTTGGAAAAAGAAATACAGCTGAAAAAGAATAATTGAAAATGTGAAAAAGGCTGTAAACAAAAATGTGAGCTTTGACGTTTAAACAGTACTTTTTTTCATTCTCCTTCTCAACTTTTTAAAGTTATTAGCAGATTTCCCTTGGTGGAAATTAGCTATTCAGGTTGTGGAAAGGAGATGACGAAGTCCCTTCAAAATGTTATACTTATATCTATTTTTTTTTCTCCTCATAGAAACCCTAAGAGGAGTTATTTATTTGAATACATGTTCCATTGCCACATGATATCATTATTTTACAATATATATTTGTTTATCAACTATCTACTCAAATATTATATTCAAGAAATAAAATACAATATTAAAATAAGTATATCTATATCTGTTGATATACCTTATATCTGTCAATATATCTTATATTATCTGTTAATATATCTTATTATCTGAATATAGTTATTATTATTATTATTAGTTAATAATATAGTTACTATTATTATTATTTTAATATAGTTAATATATCTTATTATCTGTTAATATATCTTTTATATATATATATATATATATATATATATATATATATATATGTGTGTGTGTGTGTGTGTGTGTGTGTGTGTGTGCCTGTTAACGCTCTAGAGGTCGTATTTTTTGTTTAATCGTTACCAAACTGGATATTTAAACGTTTTATGTAAAAAAAAAAGAAAAAAAAAAGATTAAGTTCTTTCTTAAATTCAAATATCTCAGTTATTATAGGTCGGATCGAATAAATGTATAGAACGAATCGTATTTCAAATGAAATTTTCTTAAATTTTGTTATATTCGTAAATTCCCTATCTTGATCATTAACCTAGATATTCGAATTTTTTAGTTTTCGGCTTTCTGTAAACCCACACTCCTAATCACGTCATATTAAGAATAAGCGTTTGTATCATAAAGCACTTTATTTGAAGCCTAAATACCAAATATTGTTCTCATTGAACTTTTACTTTTTGAAAGAAATGCGAAGACGTGAAGTACACGTGGGAAATCTGACGGACTTTTATCCTGTTTATAATAGTTTGGAATATTGACGTAGATAATTTTGTGTTCGCTTCTTGCACTCATATAATATTGGAAATACCTACACGGCTAATCAAATATTAGTTTCTTGTATCAAGTTGCACAATTTTTGATAAATGTCACATTATTTAAAGGGAAGTGAATATGTCCATTTGGTCATATGGCCTTAGAGAATAATTATTATTTAATTTCTCGAATAATTTTCAAAAGAAAATAAGACACAGTTATTTGCGAAAAGTGATAGTTTGTGACGTAATATAAGAAATTGTGACTGGAGCAGGGGGAACTAGAGTGGCTATTAATATGGCATACATTGGCATATTTGTGACCATGCCAGCACCTCTCTCTTTCTCTCTCACACACTCACACTACTATTTCTGTACAAAGTCGGAGACGTCGATGACACTCTGACGTATCCACCAGACACAATAGCTACCTTTGTGTTTTTGCAGTCATATTTCCCACCTGTTCACATCTGATTTCTATCACGTGACTCAATCACTTAATACGATAAATACGCGAAATAGTTCATAAGCACTTCTTTTCGTGTTTTCTTATTATTATTCTATATATTTAATTTTACACTTTTTTTCGCAATTTCTGAGCATTTCTAGCAGTCATAATTTGGATCGCTACCAAATTCCTTGTTTAGTCAATTTCATTTAGAATTAAAGAACACATTCGTATATAGCCGAAATTGGACCAGAGAGAGAGTGATTTTAATATGCGCTTTGACATAATCTAACTCCGTTATTATAATGTTAATGTTATTTAACCAATCTTATTGATTTAATAATTTCCTAAAATTGTTCTTTTAAAAGCTTCCTTGAGCTCAAACCTCAATTTGAAGACTTCTTTAAGTATGGCCCAAAAAGAGGGAAAAATTAAGAATAGAGCATCCTATGTTGGAGCTCAGGTTAGCAAAGTGAACGACTCGTAAAAAAGTCCGTCACACAGGGACTGGGTGCAGATTTCTCAAGTGAAGATTTATAATAGAGAAATTACACGAGAGCCGAACAGTTACGGAAACGGACGGACTAGCTTTTGTCAGAAACTGACGACTAAAACCGAAGTTAGCCGATCTCATCTCGTCCGCTATGCGGACACACTTACTAAAAATGCAAATATCTCGCTTAATATTCAAGATAGAGAATAAATGGATGTTGCAATATTTATTGTAAATTTAATTGATTCTATACAATTGTTCGATCTGACGTAGAGTAACGGAGATATTTCGAATTTTCGAATATCCCCTGTCTAAACCCCCCTCCCACTCCCAGTGGTCCGATTTGAGTCATTAACTAACTTGATCTTTATTTTTACATGAAACGTTTAAATATGGAGTTGGTAACGATCAAGCAAAAATGACGACCGCTAGAGCGTTAACAGCCAAATGTATATTTATATATATATATATAAAATTTTGAACGGACCTCATTTTCGTCATCTCCTGGGCAGGATCGATGGACATTTGAAGAAAAGTTTTGAAAATCGCGTCATGAGTACAACCTCAATACCTGATTTCCCTTAAAGGAAATCTGCTAAAATATGAATTTCTTTCCTTTTATACCTCAAACTTTAAAACATTTAGCATAAGGACTAGATAATTATGGAGTACTTTAATGGTTTCATAAATATATTCTACTACTGATTTGCGATCGATCCCCTCACAATTCTTTGCTCAAACGCTGCATTCTACGAAAATATTTATTTAAATTCAGTAAATAAAATTAAATAAATAATAATCCAATAGCAGCAAACTTGCGTACTACTCGTAAATTCCCAATTTTATTTAACTCTTTCAATATATTCTTTTTTTTTTCAAAGTAAATTCGTGGTCAACAACGTAGCACTTATTATTTTATTATAATTTATGGGACTGCAACGTATTATGACCTCACTTTAGAATGAACATAATACGTCCCGTGCGGGAGCGGATTTCGAAAATTCAATATATCTCCGTTGTTATGAGTTGCATGGAAAAGTGTTAAGAACCAATCTCTCTAAACTATTGATTAGTTAGTTAGTTATTATGTATTAACGTCCACTTTTTTGCAACTAAGGCTAATTGGGACGGGTTCTCTACAGGTAACCACCCTTTTCTAGCCAGGGTGGGACTAAGAATTTTATTTAATGAATTTCGTCACTAAATAAATTACTTTGCCCAGTCGGGAATCGAAATCGCCACTCTAAGATTAACATGTGAGATTAAAGGCAATTGGTCCTCTGCAATTGTTACTCATTACATTTATTTGCGTAAGTTAAAAAATATGCTACTTATTCCAGTTTCATTTTTGTTCTTCTTCTTTCGTTATTTATAGTATTATACTATTTTTAAGATACAACTGGGGAAAAAAATACGTTGACGTGTGATATCTCGTTTCTGAGTATATAAATAGCTATAGCCACAAGACAAATAGATAAAAGCGCTCCATTTATTAATTTTTTCTCTCTACTGTTTCGTATATCGATAAATAAGTGTTAGATAATATCGATTTATTTTTTTGAGACGGCGATTTATCGAGTTTCTATTAATAGCCGCTGGAACAGGTTTCAAAACAGGATCACTCTCAGAAACAGCTTCTTCAAGGTCGGAGCTTGCCTGTCCCTTTCGCTACGGATCAAACCTCCTACAGCAAAATTATTGTTATTATTATACCGGACCAACCCCAAGATTTCGTCAGATCATCGAACAATAATGAACTGATAAGACGCGAACATCGAAAATGTTCCTCAAATACACATAGATTATATCGATCAGATAACGAAAAAGTCCCTCACGCAGGGGCTGCGTTAACTATGCAGATTTCCCACGTTTGCCACGTATTCGCATTCATCTAAAAGCGTAGGTCACTTCAACGAGAAAATTATTTGGTATTTAGGCTTCAAACAATATGCTTCATAAATTTACAGCTTATTGTTAATATGACAATAATGAGAGCATAGCTTACAGTGAATATGGCATGGGTGGGAGTGGTGGTTTACTGTAAGCCGAAAACTAGAACATGCAAACATCTTGGTTAATAATCAAGATAATGAAAAAACGTATATAACAATATTTATAGAATATCAAATTTGCAATAACATTGATTCTATACAAATTTTCGAACTGACGCATGATAACGGGGATATTTCGAATTTTCGAAATCCTCCCTCTAAACGCCCCCTCCCTCCCACTGGTCCGGTTTTAGCCGTTAACGAACTTCATTTTTACATAAAACGTTTTAATATCCAGTTTGATAATAATTAAACAAAAATTACAAGAGTTAAATCGTTAACAGACAAATATTAAATATATATAAATAAATATAAAATTTCGAACGGGGCCTCATTTTCTCATCTTTTATATATGATTGATAGACATTCGAGGAAAGTTTTCGAAAATCCCGTCATGAGTACAATCTCAATAGCTGATTTCCCTTAGGGGAAATCGGCTAATCAAAATATCTGTTATTATGAGTCAGATTGAAAAAATGTAATATAACGCATATTGTTAAACTATTAACTATAAACGATGCTGTTGTGCAATTGTTGTTCTATACACTTTTTTGGAAAATCAAATATTAATCGAATTCGTACTTTCATGTTTTCTGACAGCCTTTAGTAAACCCCCATTTTTACCCAGAGAATTATTTAATTATAACAAGGGAATGTATGGTGAGATGAGAAGTGAGCCATATCAATCAGCACGTGGAATCTGCTTAGTTTTCTCAGCCCCGGGTGAACTTTTTAAAAAGTGGTGGATTTTTTATTTATTTGATTAATTACACGAATAAGTAGTGTAAATGTCAAAGTCTTTTTTCATATTCTTAATTCTAATTGTGTCATACAAGTAAATGTATGAGCTTCATTGGAAGTAGACATTAAGTGAATGCAAAGAACTACATATGTGAGTATCTGAATATTCATATAATAAATAAAATAGATAAACATTAAAGGTTCATCATAGTGTTGCTGTTTATATTAATATTTTTTTTGATTATTCAGTCGTTTACTGTAATTATTTTCTTGCAATTGTTAAGGATGTTTAAGAGCATACTTAACAATTGCAAGAAAATAATATATATATAAAATTATTATCAAATTCTAGCTCCATATTTATAAAACATTTTTGTAAAATAGAAGTTACTGTTAATATTAATAATAAAATTCAAGCAGTGAGCATTGCTTAAGTTTGACACGGAAAGTCAATTACATTAGAGGTTAGGTGGAAGTTTAAAGTAATTATAGCAATCAGCTGATTAAATCATATCTTGAATTCTCTCTCGGTAATGGGGTTCATTTATACTTGAAGCGTCCTATGTCTTAATGTTTCTCTTCAGGGTTAACGCGCATTTATTCTTGATAAGCTCAATTGTATATGTATTAATTATTGAAGTTGTTAACATTGCACTAAATTTATTATTTTTAAATACCCTGTGCGATGACATTATGCGTATTATTCTATGTTAAACTAAAAAATATAAACCAATATGGCTAAATCAATACGGGATACTTCGGAGCTGTGTATTTAGCGTGTATCTTTAGTGTCTCGTATTAAGGATTATATTTTAGCAGATTTATCCTAGGGGAAATCAGTTATTGAGGTTGTTGTTGAGAGAAATCAGGGTTTGATCCTGATCTATTAAGATTATACTCATGAAAAATGTATCAAATATCTATTGATCCTTCGAAGTACATGACGGAAATGAGTTCCGTTCAAAATTTTATATATTTTATTACCGCTCTAGTTGTCACAATTAATGTTACATCGTTACCGAACTGGCGCTTCAAGTAAAACTAATAATCATGTTCGTTAACGGTCGACATCGGACAGGAGGGAGTGGGGCTTGAAAAGCGAGAAAATCGAAAAATAAAAATAGCTCCGTTACAGTTAGTCAGATCAAAAATCTTATATATTATTGTAAATTTTATGTGTTTCCTATAAAGATTATTTTATACACTTTTTTTTTTCTATTTTGAATATTGACCCAGATTTTTGTATGTTTTTAATTTTCAGCCTTTATTAATTCCTCACTTTTAGTCCTTGCAGTTTAACAATATGTGAATATATTATGATACGTCTTATTGTAAGCTTATATACCCAATATTATTTTAAACAGAATTTTACTAGATGAGATGGATACAAATTGTGTGATGGCGGCATCAATTAAATTTTATTTCTCCACTCGAAAATGTTTATTTGTTATGTGCCATACTCGATATTTAACTGTCACTGTATAACCTCATTTTCGTCATCCCCTTTGGGGCATTTGAGGAAATTTTTCGAAAATCGCGTCATGACTACAACCTTAAAAGCTGATTTTTCTTTTGGGAAATCTGCTAAAAGTCCTTCACGCAGGGGCTGTATAAACAAAGCAGATTTCCCATTGTAAATTGTAATGAATCAGTTTTATCTCAATCACTCAAATTTTAGTAATCCAAAAACGAAAGAAGGGGGGGGGGGCAACAGAACGTATTTGCATTTATCTCACAAAGTAAAGATTCAATGAAAACAATATTTGGTATTTAGGCTTCGAATAATGTGGTTTATCATATAACAGATTATTGTTTATGTAACACTAGTAAAAGTGGGGGTTTACTGAAGGCCGAAAACTGCAAATAACTCGGTTAATATTCATTTTTTGATCAGACTGATAACAAAGGAGATATTTTGAGTTAATATTATTATCTCAAGTAACTCCTCTCCACACTTTCCCACTAGGCCGTTTCTGCTCGTTAACGGGCTTGCCTTTACTTGTCCTGTTCAAAGTAAAAAAATGTGAAAAGCTGAAGTTTTTGGTTTTGGAGAAAACAATCTATTAATCAATGTTTACAATTAACAAAACAGAGCTAACAACGTTTCTTTTGGATGAAAACCTAAAAATTTTATTAAAACTGCTGAGCGAAGATAAGTTATTAATATAAGAGGGAAAATGAGCGTCTGTTAGCTGTCATATACTTATTCTGATATTTTGTTACATTAACCTGTGAGCTAATGATTTTAATGAGTTAATGATTTAATGACTTTCTTATAAATACCTTGGCCCCATTAGCCAAATGGGAGGCATTTACTGGCCTCGCACATAAATATCATGCCCCGTCAGAATTTATACCAACCCACATTTTACATGTAGCCACGTTCAAGTGACCAAATTTGTAAAATCATTAAATTACTTTTCTGTATTAACGTACAGATTCCTATTACATGAGAGTGAAGGGTCCAGAAAACCTCTTTGTCTTTAGTTTCATATAAAACTAAAGATCAAGTTCAATGACTGAAGTCGGACTGGAAAGGGGGGGGTGATTTTGAGGGGAAGAAATGGAAAATTCGAAAAATTGTACATAACCGACCTTGTTGTAAATTCAATTTGCTATAAATGTTCTTCTGCATACATTCTTCTCTATCCTGCATAATAAGCTTTTTACACGTTTTAATTTGCAATCTATTATACTAAATTTCAAATTATATGATTAATTGATACATATTATGTGTGTGTATGCTCATGTATATATATATATATATATATATATATATATATATATATATATACACGTATGAATATATGACAACAGCTACCCGCGCAAGGAGGACTTTACGATGAGCACGAGCGAAATTACCAGTTTCAACTGCGTGACGGACTTCTTTTATTTAGAACAAAGACGTTAGTCTATTTCATATTTTATGTTCCCTGAGGAAGCCCAATATATTATCGGCAGCTGTTTTAGATTATAATTTATTGAATTTAGTATAAATATTTCATTTATAAAATAACTTTTACTTTACTTCCATGAGATTGTATGATTATTGACTTTTTAATGGGCAAATCACGTTTGATGTGATGTCCATAAGTAAGTAAAGAAAAATGTCAGCCTTTAGTATACGCCCATAATGGCTGTTTCACGATAAGAGAATATATCATGAAACGTCTTAATCCAAGCTTAAATGCCAAATATTGTCATGAGGCCTTTGCTAGATAAGATATCTGTAACCCCAGTGAATAAGTGGTTAAGTCAACCAGTGAGTAAGGGGGACTTAACCACTTATTCACTGATACAACAGATATATGCAAATACGTGGTTTGATTGCAACAATAAAGATCATGTTTGTTATTGGCTGAAGTGTGGCTAGGAATAGGAGGGGTTTAGAGGTGGCGAATTCGAAAATTCAAAATATTTCCGTTATGATGAATCGGATCGAAAACTGTTACAGAACCAATTTAACTTGTTAAACTATTGAAGCTAACCAATTTTTAATTTATACAATTTTTTTCTTTCTCGAAGTTTTTTTTTCTTTTAGCAGATTTGCCTTAAGGGAAATCAGCTATTGAGGTTGTACTCATGACGGAATTTCCGAAATTTTTCTTCATATGTCCATCGATCCTACCTAGTAGATGACGAAAATGAAGTACGTTCAAAACTGTATATATATATATATATATATTAGTCTGTTACAGCTCTAGCGGTCGCAATTTTTGTTTGAACGGTACCAAACTCGATATTTAGTCGTTTTATGTAAAAAGAAAGATCAAGTTCGTTAACGGCTGAAATCGGACCAGTGAGAGGGGGGGTTTAAAGGGGAGGATTTTCGAAAATTCGAAATATCTCCGTTACTATACGTCGGATCGAAAAATTGTACAAAATCAATCTTATTGCAAATTAAATTTACTATAAATATTGGTCTATACATTTATTCTCTATCTTGAATATTAACCGAGATATTTGCATTTTTATGAAGTCTGTGGTCGAGTATAGTTCGGCCATTTCCGCCAGTACTCGGCTCAGGTGGAAGCTTCTTACCTTACATGTCGTTTCTAACCTTACCTTACCTTCGTTACTTTGTAAGATTTATGCAAATAGGTTCTGTTCATCCGCCTCCCTTCTTTAGTTCTTGGACTACTAAAATTTGAGTTATTAAAATATAAATTATTCTTAAAATTCAGAAGCCGTTTCAGTTGGGAATTTATTTTAATTAACTGAATGATTTCTCATTACCTTTTGTATTTAATCACGGTTACCAGTATGCAGATTTCTCTATTGTAAAACTTCACATGGGAAATCTGCTTAGTTTACGCAGCCCCTGCGTGACGGACTTTTTTTTTTGTTTCCAGTCTTCAGCAAACCCCTATTTCTATTAATCGGATTTTGTTTTTTTTTTGGAAATGGAGAAATATGGTGGTGAGATTATATTACTAGCACATAGGAAATCTACTGCAATTTTCTAAGTTATTGTATTACTACCATATTACAATTAGAATGGTAAAAATGCATAGTAATTGTTGCATTAAAATCAAGTAAAGGGAGAGAATGAGATATATTTTGCAAGGGTTGGTAGAGCTATCGTCTTTTCGCAAGCTGAGCCCATTGAGGTGCTGCTACGGAAGACCGGCCATGCGATGGCTCAGCTGATCTAGGTCAGAGCCAGCAACTCAACTCCTCCAGACTGTGACAACTTATGCACTTTATGCCCTATTAGAAGCCATTATAATAATCTACAAACAGGATATATACATCCATAAAAAAAAAAGTCCTTCGCGCAGGAGCTGCGGACACAAAGAAGAATTCCTAAACAGCGGATGACAAAATTGATCTCTGCTCACCATATATTTTCTATTTATTCATAAAAATCCCATGAGAAAGAGAGAGGGTTTTTTTTTATGGCAGAAAACAAGAAACTACGAACACCACACTTAATAGTTAACTTACGAAAAGAGCTTAGAAGGGCAATTGTAGAACATCAATAGTTTAACAATATTGGTTCTATAAAATATTTCGATCTGGCTCATAATAACTGAAATATGTTGAATTTTCGAATTTCACCACCCCTTTATTTCTATTCAGGCCAGCGATTAAAGAATATTTTCTTTAGTTTTGCATGAAACAGCTGAATATCGAGT
Organism: Riptortus pedestris; assembly: GCA_019009955.1. Lineage (NCBI taxonomy): Eukaryota > Metazoa > Arthropoda > Insecta > Hemiptera > Alydidae > Riptortus > Riptortus pedestris. The sequence goes on from CM032232.1 coordinate 57,887,997, forward strand.
ACGGAATAGATCAAATAAACATTTTCGAGTCAAGAAATGAAATCTTAATTGTTCATGTCATCACACAACATATTTTCTGATCCTCATTCCAGCGTTGATTAAAATTGGGGGTTTATTGAAGGTCGAAAATTAATAAAAATGCAAATACCTCGGTTAATATTCAAGATAGCGAAAAAAATGTATATGACAACATTGATATAAATTTAAATAGGATTATTTTTGCTATAAGATTGTTGTTGATTTGTCGATTTGGTTCTTAATAACGGAGATATTTTGAATTTTCATAATTCGTCCCTCTAAAATCCCTCCCCACTGGCCAGATTTGGTCCGATTTGGAAGTTGATATTTATTTTTACATAAAACATTTAAATATGGAGTTTGGTAACGATCAAACAAGAATTTCGACAGCTAGAGATTTAACAGGTTTTGAAAGGATATCATTTTCATTCAAAGGAAGGACGATTGAAGACATTATTTGAAACTCGCATCATGAATGCTACCTCAATAGCTGATTTCCCAGAAGGAAAATACGCTAAAGATAATAAATAAATCAAAATATTACGTCTAAAATATAAAGAGAAATATAACAGTAAAACATATCTGGTGCGGACACCGCATGGCTTCCTTATACCCCTATTAAATTAAATAAACGAAATGTTTGGCTCACTTTATTTAAAATTATTTCTTTTGAGCGAAAAATATGCGATATCTCCGTTGCAACGCATCCAGTCAAAAAATGTCATAGGTCATGATTTATAGGTTTTAATATGATAAACAAAAAAAGTATTATGCAAATTTGTTGTACGTACAGACAGTTTTACAGTTTTTATTTTCTTCAGCCTCTCGCAAACAAGCGTTAGTAAAAATGACTTTTTTGATGGGTCATGCATGATTTATAACTATTACCTAGTCCAGTTTTAACAAAGTGAGTTAAATTTCCATTAAAGTTGTTTCGAGTTTTTAAAACCACACGTAAAGAGTGTGCTTGTGTGATCGTGAACATGAACAACCACAAATTGTCAGAAAATACTGCAATAGACTCCCTCTTGAATGAGCTTCCATCAAATAAATTCTAATGAAGCGTAGTTTAACAATTAAAAAATATTTATCTGCTCATTCAAATATAAAAATGTTTGGCATAATCAAAAAATCCTGGGATATTCAAGAGATAGACAATATCATTTGATGATTTCCCTATGACCCAACAGCACTAATTTGATATGACCTGTAAGCAAAGGACCAGAATTTATAGAAAACTATTTCTACTTCATACACTTTATTGGAACCATACTTTTTTCGCGTTATTCACTTCATCTCCTCATCTGGAATATAATATCCTTTCTACTAAAACCGGAGTAAGCCCATGACCAAGAGAGACACCTTTCTCTAGGCTGACTTCCTCTATACTAATAAGAAAACACAACCTGGCACCAAATGCTATCACAAATCAATATACGGTTACAATCGATGTTTCTAAAATATTTCGGTTTAGCAATATCGACTTTTAAGTAGTTAGGATATTGTACTCCTGATGCATTGTTCAAGTAAAGAACGTGAAACATGTAGTTATAATGAAGTGAATGAGAGAGAAATAGTGTTTCTTTAAATGGTGACACTTGGCATACAAAATGATAACAGAATTAATTGTAATGGAATACAAACATATACTGCTTGCATCAGACCTCAATAAGGAAAATAGCAGTGGATATATTATTGCGAAGTTATCATATTAGGCCTCAAGAATTTCTTTCTTGAAGATTTATAATTTTATAAATATATATATATATATATATATATATAGAGAGAGAGAGAGAGAGAGAGAGATAGATAGATAATAGACAATATTTTATTTCTGACTTTTTAAAGAGACATAGACAGTTCTCACTTATCTTAATGCTCTAATATGTATTAAATAATGAAATATAATGGTTATTTTTAAATTAATGCCATAAGTTAACCTATTATAGAAATAACCAGTCTATTGCAAAGAAATTCCATTAGACGATATTTCTTAACACAATTTTAATTAGAAGCAAATGAATTACAGTTTCTTACTTAATTATTGTATAATAGTATTCATATAATTAGCACATGTATATATGTATAATATTAATTACGTTTATTATATGTTTGTTTCATAAAATCCTTCGGAGAAATATGATGGATTAATACTTGATTTGTGTTGTTGTTTTTTTTTTATTCGTTTAATAAATCTAAATGTTAGGAACGTATTATATTAGAAAAAGACTTCCAGAAGCCTACAATGTTCACAGATTTATTGAATAAATATAAGGTTGGCATGAAGCCAGATTTTCAATTGGCTAATCCCTTTCTCTTCACAACTTTATTATCCTGCATTGTATAAATTGTTTGGGGGGGGGGCAATTCTCAAAAAAATAGCTATACCCTGAAAAATGTGTCCAACTCCTATTTTTTAAAAGGATTACTCCATTTTTAGTCCATTTGAGAGATATAGTTTTTTTTTTTTTTGTTTTTTTGTATATGCCTGGAATCAAACCCGGGTTAGGTTCGAAGTTTAGCCATTTATTAAACTACAGATGTCAAATCTAATACTATAATCTATTAATTTGATTAGTAAACATCTCTGAGTTGTTACTTCAACATGAACTGATTTCTCTGTAGGGAAATCAGCTATTGAGGGAAAGATGCGATTTTGGAAACACATCCTCAAATTTCAAGGGATCATAACTGGAAGGTAACAAAAATGATGTCCGTTCAATATACAATATTTATATGCATTTGTACGAAATATTGCACAATGGAGTTAATCTTTGCCATGAAACATGCAATGGAATCTTTCTCATGTAGTCTCATTTTTGTTTATTTCATTCATGACTCTAAATACCATTTTTGAAATGATTGTTTCTAAAAACATTTTTCGACGAAACCTGTATTAAAGAATAAATTCAGAGTAAAAGAGAATTATAAAAGTCCGTCACGCAGGGGCTGCTTAAACAAAGCGATTTCCCACGTGAAGTTTTACAATAGAGAAATCTGCCTAATAACAAGAGTAGTAGTAATGAATCTCTAAACCATTTCACGAGGAACGAACAGTTACGAGAGCGGCCGCCCTAGCTCTCAGCGGAAAGTCCTGAACATAGCCGACTCCTACCGACCACACACACAATACAAATGCAAATATCTCGGTTAATATACAAGATACAGAATACATGTATAGAACAATGTTTATAGTAAATTTAATTTGCAATAAGATTCTACACATATTTTTGATCCGACGTATGGTGTCGGAGATATTTTGAATTTTCGAAAATTCCCCTACCTAAACCCCCCCTCCCACTGGTCCGATTTCAGCCATTAACGAACTTGATCTGTCTTTTTGCATAAAACGTGTATATATGTATATATATATGATATATATATATATATATATATATATATATATATATATATATGTCTATATATTATATATATATATATATATATATATATATATATCATTTTGAACGGACCTCATTTTCGTCATTTCCTGGGTAGGATCGATGGACATTTGAAGAAATTTTTTGAAAATTGCGTCATGAGTACGACCTCAATAGCTGATTTCCCCTTAAGGGAAATCTGCTAAAATGGTGCTATGTAGCTATTTGGGATTGGTAGACATAAATATTAAAATTTCTTGAAGCACTAAGCTGTTTTAAGCTATAGTTTTTTTCTGAGAGTGACAAGAAACGTGAAAATAATTTGTCAACGTTATTACATGTCCTGCATGTCGGTAGTTATGTCCTAGTCATGAGATAATTGTGGGTTATCTTAGACTGCGTGCCATTTCGACTTCTTCCCTTCTTGAACTCTTTGCTACTGCTTGAAGGCCATTTCCTGGTAGTGTGCTTTATTTATCCTAGTTCTGCACTAGTCAGTAACGACTCTCTTTCTAGCTTCATTCAGGCACATTTTCTACCGTTTTTAATAGTACCTTGTTTATTTAATTGGTCCCTGTCAAGTTCTGTTACAGCTATGGCATATTTGCCAATCCTGACGTGCGGTCTAGTTGGAATTTATTATAAATTACTGCTTTTTTTTTTTAAATCGCGTAATGGAAATGTGTTATGGAATTGTAGTTGAAGGAGAAAAGTATTTTTAGTTTTTATAATTTGAGTGGTTGTGTAAACATAATTGGTTGGGATTCTTAAATAAATGGGTGAAGTTAAATATAAAGATTTTTGATTTGCATTTACTTATGTAAAAAACTACGTCCACGAGAACTAAGCAGATTTCCCACTTAATGGTATGACACCATAGTGATCTTAGCTCACAAATATTTTCTATTCTTTAAGTAAAAATCCGGTGAGTAGAACTAGGGGTTTTCTAGTAATGATTGAATTTGTTAAATATGAAGTTTGGTGTAAATGAAATATTATTTTTCGATTTAAGAACGTAAAATCTTAATCACACGCCGTATATCTGCACATATGACTCAGTAAATGCCTGTTGGAATTAATAATTGGTACTTAAACTTGAAATAAGACTTTTCATGTTATATGAGCTTATTATCAAAATTGACTGAATGTGGGGGTGTACTGAACGCTCAAAATTAAAATTTGGCAATATTTCGGTTAGTACTCAAGATAGAAATGTACAATTAATATTATTTATACAGAATGAAATTTTCAACAAAATTATACCATTTTTCGATCCGAGATATTTTGAATTTTTGATAAACCTTCCCCCCCCCAAACCCAACCCTCCTCCCCCCGTCGATCTCCTGGATTTCAGTTGTTAACGACCTTGATGTGTTAGTTTTACATGGAGTGCTTGTATATCTAATTTGGTAACGATCAAACAAAACTAGTGATCGCTAGACAAGTTTAATATCAATTCTACTGTCATTTAAAAAAGAAAATTGAGGAAAACGCGTTTTCCTAATATTTAGTTGATTTACTCCGTAAAGTGAAGCTCATTTAACAAACTTGCTTAAGGAATCAAGCTTGAATTTTTGAGATAATTTTGTTCATAGAGCTGTTGAATACAAAAAATATTACGTGTTACGCATTACTGTCCGTGGCAATTGGTTGGTCTGAAAAGGTTTGATATATTATATTATAAATGATAAAGGTCCTTAAATAAATGATTTAGAAAAAAAAAGTGTTTTCTCACCTACGAAGCTTCGTGTGTTTTTAATAATAAAAAACCCCTCTTTTTTATCAAATTTCAAAATCTTACTGGAATTACAAATTTAATGATGTTTCCAGCTGTAAGTGATATATTATAAATGAGAAAGGTCCTTAATTAAATATTCTTGGAAAATGTTTACCTTCGACGTTTCGTGAGCTTTTAATAAAAAAAATAAATACATAAAAAAAAAACCTTTTTTTTTGTCAAATTTCAAAGTCTCTCTGCTATTACAAATTACGTTAGTACATATTTAGTGGCATTAGAAAAGCACCTTTATTATTTTAAATTTAATTCTAAGAAATAAATTTAATTTTTTTTTTTGTTCAAAGTAAATGAAATCACTTCTTACTTATAGAAGTTTTACTAAAAGTTAATAAAAATGTTCAAAATCTCACTGTAATTACCAATTTAATGATGTTTCTAATTTTAAGTACATATTTAGTGACATTAGAAAAGCACCTTTATTATTTTAAATTTAATTCTAAAAAATAAATTAAAAACTTTTTTTGTTCATTATTATTATTATTTATTAACGTCCACTTTTTGCAACTTAGGCTAATCGGGACGGGTTATCTACAGGTTACCACCCCCTTTTTTTTTTGTTCAAAGTAAATGAAAACACTTCTTTTATAGACGTTTTACTAAAAGTAATTAAAAATGTTACGGTATTTTTTAATGGTGATTGTTTGAGAAATGGAAAATATTTACGACCCAAATCATCCAAAAGAATACTCATTCCTTAATAAAATAGAATAGATTTTATTCTGTATAAAGTACATTTGGAGCCACTGTGCGCCAGCTGATTCAACGTATTCAAATAGCATTCATGTCAAGGACGGCAACCATTATATCGGAACAATTTGAAAAATAATTTAGCAAACAAAATGTGCTGAATAAATTGTGATTATTTTGAGTATGGCGCCTTGATATTAGGTCTTGACAATGGATGAGTTAAGAGGGGAACGTCAGAGCTGAAATTACTACCCCATATATCATAATTATCTTGACGTGGGCTATCATTAACTCAAGTTTTTATTTTTGTTGGACAGCCCTGTACTTTCTAGACTATAGACTATTCCTTGGAAAAGTAGCATCTATTAGTTTGTGGTTTTATTCACTGTTAAGAATACGATAATTGTGATTGTACCTTAATTGTTCATGGAATTGGTAGGTCAGTAAACATTATGGATTTTATACGTTCTATTAATTTAAATTCGGGGCTCAGGTTAGTCATGTTAGGTAAGGCGTTGGTCTTAATGTCAACTTGAAAAGCTATAATTTCGAGTTCGATTCTCACATGGGCAACGGGAATTTACATTTCATAATCCCATTAAATAAAATCCCTAGCCCCAAACCGGCTAGAGAAGGTTGGTAACCTGCAGATAAGCCGTTCAGTTAGCGAACGGGCAAACGTTAATAATTAACAATAATTTAAATTCCACCAAATTGTGAGAACTAAGTATTATCATATATGAAAAATTTATCATGAATAATATGCTTCAATATCCTGATCAAAAAGTCCGCCAGGCCAGGGGGTGCGTAAACCTAGCACATTTTGCTTCATGCTGGAATGACACTTTGGTCATTTTATATACCCATATAATATGTGATTCTACTTTAAGAAGAAGAAGAAGCCTATGTAAAGAGAAATTGAAATGTACCCTAGACATGAGATTTTAAAATTCTTAAAGCCAAAATCAGATGAGTATAAAAGGCGTTTACTAAATCCCAAATCAAGACGTAGCTTATTTAAAACGAGTGATAACTAAAGTTAAACCTCGGGTTTACCGAGGGAAGAAAATTATAGAAATTATAAAATATTTCTCTTCATATTCTTGTTAGAGAAAAATTGTAAAAAACATTTACATAACTTCAACCAAATTAGTTATATATACAATATATGATCCGACTGATAACAACGAAGACATTTTGAAGTGAAGATTTTCCCTCTCTCAAACCCTCCCTCCCCCCCCCTGATTTCAGCCGTCAACGAACTTGATCATATCTTTCACAAGAAACGCTTATATATCGAGTTTGGTAATGACCAAACAAATAACGCGACCGCTAGGGCGGTAAAATATATAAATATATATTATATTTACATAATTTTGAACAAAACTCATTTCATGTGCTAGGAAGGACCCATATACATTTAATAAATTAATTCTTTGCACGTAACATAATAATATACCTGTAAAACTAAAGTTCTTTAACGACAGAAATCACTTTTAACATTTTTGTTAAAAGTGATTCCTGGCGTTTTTGTTAAAATTACTTTTTACATTTTCAAAAATTATTATTTTTAACCTGCGGGAGTGGAGGAGCTTAGACTAGACGAAAATCGAAAAAAAAATAAGAAATACTTCTGTTATTATGAGCCGGATCGAAAAATTGTATATGAGATTATATATACCTGTGTGTCATTCCAGTACGTTTGAAATCTGTTTAGTTTACATGTAACAGACTTCCAGTATTTTGACACAGTGTCTATATCCTAGTATTTTCATTGTTTCTCAAGAACAATACAGAAGAGCAAACACTTTTTTTCAACTTGATTCACTCCAAATTATTATTTACTTAATATAAAATGTCATGATTATTTTCACATCACCCTATACATCATGATTATCTTGACTTCGGCTATAATTAATTTTTGGAGCTATTCAGATTTAGAAACTTTTCAAAACTCTTCACCTGTTCAATGACCCATCTCGATAATAATGTTCCAGTTTTATGTGTGTGTGTGCGTGCTTGTTTGTTTGTACACACACAATGCTTATACAATTTTTTCTGAAATCATAAATACCTCCGTTTTCATATGACGCAAAAAAAAATTTTGTACGAAAATAAAATTCCAGCCTTATAACTCCATAAATCCTATTAATACAAATAATTTATTTATTTTTTTTTTTTTTATGGGTTTGGACTACGACGCACGCAAGCCTATTTTTCTCTCACAATTTGCTTTTATAACTGCAATTCAAGGATTTAATTACCATTAACTCATCAATCACGAAGATATGTCCAATTTGCGTCAATACCTAATCATTTTTTTGTAATATACATTATTAAATCGTATATGCGCACATTTTATTGCGTTCCTTCTAGATTTATAATATGCATTATGTCCATATTGGCTAATAAGACTATGCCTATATTAGATTTTGTACCGATTTGAATTTTAGGTGATTAAAAATATTCGAGTTATATGTCAGGTGAATCTGAATCAATGCTTTGTAGGTTTCACTTATGACGCGATTTTTTAAATATGCTTATTTATTTTATGTGCTCGTTTTAACTAGTAGTTAATCAAAAATTATTACTTTTAACATTTTCTAAAAAAATAATAACAGTTATTCTGAGCCTTTGAACACATATGACTTGTAACAAATTCATGAGTTTCAGTAAAGTAGTAATCGTCTTTGAAAATTATATTTTCATTATACTGTTAAAATAACATGTGTTTTCAGTTTATCGTTTGAGTACGCAAAGTGATACTTTTCTTTACTAGTACAGAAAAGTAACAGCTGTTATTGGAATATTCCTCATTATACTATCATTCATTGTATATTGCATACTTACTTAACCTGTATTTATTAAATCAAAACAATGTTTAATAATAGTGCGTGTTCAAATATTCCGGAAGATATTTTAAATGAAGCAAACATAGCTGTTAGTGAATTAATTCCGAAGAAATCCGGTCATAAGTATGAAGCTGAGTATAGTAACTTCTGTTAAGCAATCAATACCGCAAAAAGGTATTAATATAAGTAACAATAAAAATTGCACAATAAATATTAATTTTAAATTATAGGTCTATTGCCTATTCTATTTATCTGTTGAATAACCTTTGCAGTTTAATAAACATATGTTTCATATTTTAGAATTCATATCTTTATCTTCTGATTTTTTTATAAGAATAAAAATATTAAAATATTTACCTTATTTCCTTTTAAGAATAGGTACAGTATAATGAAAAGTCATTTTCAACATACGTACGCAAAGTATCTTTTCTGTACTCGGTTTTATTCCCGAACTCGGCTTCGCCTCGTACGTGAAACTCGACCTCGTACAGAAAAGATACACTTTGCGTACTAGTGATGAAAATAACTATTTTCCTTGTTACATATTATTTATATATATATATATATTTCTATGTTACCGCTCTAGCAGTCGCAATTTTGTCTTATTTTAATCAAACTCGACATATAAGCGTATCATTTAAAACTAAAGATCAAGTTCGTGAAATCAGACCGGAGAGATAGGTTTAGAGGCGAAGAAAGTTGAAAATATGCTTGTTTCTCAAGATTTTAGGGCAAAAAACTACTAGATTATCATCTCCCGGTAATAACTATAATTCTCGTTTTGGATAAGCACTTGCACTTTGAGAGTAAACGGTATTTATGTAAATTGAAAATTTAAAGTACCTCTTTTATTATAAGTAGGATAGATAACTTGTATTGAATTAATCTATTTACAAATATACTTACCTTTAAATGTTGTTTTAAATATATTTTCTCTAACATGAATATTAACCAAGACATTTGGACTCTTAAGGGTTTTTACTTAGAAATAGAACGTAATTGGGGACATATGATGAGTAGCGTGTAATACTAGCACGGGGGAAATCTGCTTAGTTTACGCATTCCCCAGTGACGGACTTTTAGTTTGTGTTTTATTAGAACCCCAAAAGAATTTCAAAAAAATTACATAACATAATGTCCCATTTTCAAGTGGTATTGATTTACTTAAGGCAGAAATAGATAATAGAATATGTAGATTATCTGAGTATCATTAGGGATATCTGCTTAGTTTACGCAGTCACTGCTTGTTGTGGTTTCAGTTTTAGTTTGGAGGCACTGAATCGGAAGTCATAAAAATTTCCACAGAATAATCCTAAATACTTGGCAACGCTGGAAAATACTCTTACTTTGAGTCGGATCAAAAAATCGTTTATAACAAAGTTGGAAATTTTTTTATTTTTTTTTATAATTGTTCACTGTTTCACTATTTTGAATAATAACCGACATATTTTCATTTTAGCAAATTTCCCTCAAGGGAAATCAGGTATTGAGGTAGTACTGATAACGCAATTTTCGAAAAATATCTTCAAATGTCTATCGATCCTACCTAGTAGATGACGAAAATGAGGTCCGTTCAAAGTTGTATACATGCACACACACACACACACACACACACACACACACACACACACATATATATATATATATATATATATACACACATATTTGTCTGTTACCGCTCTAGAAGTCGCAATTTTTGTTTAAAGAAACACGATATATAAGTGCTTTATGTAAAAAGAATGATCAAGTTCCTTAATGGCTGAAATTGGACTGGGGGGAGAGGGGATTCAGAGAGGAGGAATTTCGAAAATCCTTATTATCTCCGTTATTATGCGTCGGATTGATAAATTGTGCAGAACCAATCTAAATGAAAAAGTAATGTTCTATAAATCTTGTTATGCACATTTTGTCTTTAATATTAACCGAGATATTTGCGTATATTTGAGTTTTTGTAAACTCCCACTACTGTTCACGCCATATCAACAATAAGCTGTTATATTATGAAGCACTTTATTTGAAGCCTAAATAACAAACATTGAACTCCTCATTGTTGTTCTCATTGAACTTTTACGTCATGAGATAAATACAAATACGCAAGTGGGGAATCTCCAAAGACCTTTACTAGATGAGATTCATGCAAATACATTGTGTAATGCAGGTTTCATTGGCCGCCCTCTTCTACTATACGGATCTTATTTTGAAAACTAGAGAATACCTAGTTAGATGAGATCAGTCGTGCCTCATGCCAGTAGATGGGAAATCTGCTTAGTCTACGCAGCCCCTACGTAAAGGACGTCTTAGCGGGTTATGCAGCTGAAGAATTTTCAATTTGTTTAAGGTGCTTCCTCAGTCTGAAATAATTCTTTACTGAGCGCTTCTTATTCAGCGAACCTTGCCCAGATGCACCGGCTCCCGTAATAGGGGAATCCTTGCTAGAGAAAGGGAGACTGCAATTAGGGGCTGGATTCTTCAGATTCCACGCCAGATGCAAGAGGATGCCGACATAACAACTACCGTGTCACAATCCACGCTAATGGGCCACGGCTTTTTATTTTATTTTATTTATTTTAAGTGAGATTTCCTTAAGTGCAATCGGGTGCAAGTCTTAGACATTTGCTCTTTAGGAGTCACCATATGATGTAGTTGTTGTAACAAAGAAAATTTCTGTCACGCAGGGGCTACGTCAACTAAGCAGATTTCCCACGCGAAGGTTTACAATACATAAATAGGTATAAATACTTGTAACACAACACCACTGCGAATATTAAGTGAATAAACACAAACGGTAAATCTTTCAGTTAAAAGTTAATAACTCTACCACGGAAATCGTCTGAACTTGTAAACAAACAGGCCAGCCAACGTGAATTCTAGACTAGAAAGAAACACAAATACTGAAATATAACACAATATAACATATTAATTTCATTGACAACTATTTACTATATCTAAAGTTGTAATTAATAATGAATCAGAATAATTTTTATCTCAATCAACCAAATTTTAGTAGTTCAAGAACATAAGACGGGGGAAGGGGATTGTCACCAGAACATATTTGCAAGTGTTTCGTATAAAAAAGGTCTCTTGAAAACAGTATTTGGTTCTTAAGCTTCAAATAAAGTGGTTTATTATTTAACAGAGTATTGATTAAGTTACATGAGTAGAAGTGGGAGTTTGCTGACTGTGAAAATTGAAAAATGCAAATATCTCGGTTAATATTCAAAATAGAGAATAAATGTATATAACACCATTTATAGTAAATTTAATTTGCAATCAGATTGATTCTATAGAAGCTTTCGATCCGGCGTATAGTAAACGAGATATTTCGAATTTTCAAAATTTTCATACTTTAAACCCCCCCCCTCTCACTGATCCGATTTCAGCCGTTAACGAACTTGATCTTTTTTTTTACATAAAGCAACTAAATATCGAGTTTCGTTACGATCAATTGAGACCGCTAGAGCGGTAACAGACAAATAAATATACAGATTTGTACGGACCTCATTTTCGTCATCTCCTAGGTAGGATCGATGGACATTTGAAGACAAATTTCGAAAATCGGGTCATGAGTACGACCCCAATAGCTGATTTCCCTGAAGGGAAATCTGCAAAAATAATCCATTAATATTCGGATAAAAAGAAAGCGTGCATAAAAAGTTTAAGTGCATAATAAGAAAATAATATTCTAACAACATATTGATTATATAAATTTTTACGACCCAACTCATAGTAATCGAGATATTTCGAATTTCAATTATTCCCCACTAATTAAATTCCTCCTCCACATTGGCTGATTTTAGGAATTGCCTAATTTAATCTTTAAATTCCATTGTACGGTTAAATATTGAGTGTGTTGTTTATCAAATAAAGAGAAAAGTTTAGAACTTTGTAAAAAACTTAGTAGTTTATTCGAAGCTTCCATTAAAGTGGTGCACATTATAAAACAGCTAATTGTTAATATGACATGAGAAGAACTGGGGGTTTACTGTTGACTGAAAACTAAACAATGCAAATATATCCGTTAATATTAAAGAGGAGAACTAATGGAACAAATAGAAAACTATTCAATTTTAGATAATTTTGTTTCATGTTTTGTTGCTTACACAAAGTTAAATATGTACATAGCTACTAAATGTAACGTTTTTTTTTTCTTTTTCAGGTAATCAATCTGGAAATACCTCATAAGATTCGCAACCAAGGGTTTGTATGATTCAAGTGCTTTTCATATAATTTGAATAATATATACTATGAAAGTTTTATAATTTTCCCGCAATTTTCTATCGGCAAAATTTCTCTAACCTAAAACCCTTTTGATATAGAAGAAGAAAGCGTGGGACTTTTATTTCCCTTGTAACGGGAACAACTTGCCTCTTCCCTGGATTACAATTGACTTATGGAAAGTCAAATAGGAGCGCTCATAAAACATTCATGAGACAGCAGTGACAATTATATATCGATTTATGCTTTCCCGGGGAAAACATCCTTCGCTGGAACAAAATCCTTTGAATGAAAATCTTTGGCTGTAGGCCGTGCAAGATCATGATTTTGACTAAACATAGTGCATATATATAAAAGTCCGCCACGCAGGGGCTGCGTCAAGTAAGCAGATTTCATATTGGAGATAACATAATTGCTAAATGTTATCACAATTATTGTTATTTTTTGTTACAGCTGTTTTGTCATGTTATATTAAAGTTACAATGTTATTATTATTTTTATTATGCTACAACTAATTATTTTTGTGTGTTGTAAGCAATAATTGTAACAACACACAACAATAATTCGTTGTAGCATAATAAAAATTATAATAACATTGTAACTTTAATATAACATGAAAACAGCTTTAATAAACAATACATATAGGAATAGCAATTGTAACATAGTGGAATAACAATTATATTACTACATAAAAAAAGCTTTAATAAAAATAATAATATAACTATAATTATAATAACTCATATCAATAGTTGTAGCATAGTCTAATAGCTGCAGTATAATAATTATAATATAGTTCAACAAACAAAAGACAATAAATTATAGTGACAAAGACATAAGCAGTGACCATGCTGTAATGCTTGGGTAGGTTACACTTAGTACTCCTAAGTAACCAGAAGTACAACAGCTATGTACAATAGTTTTTGAGTATCTTTAGTCTTGGTAAGTAGAATTAACACAAACACTATCTGTTACAATCTAATATCAATGTGCAATATATATAAAGTACTACCTGTACTTTTCAGCCCTGAAGAAGAGAAAATAAATATTCTCGAAATATTGGAATAAACTAAGATTTTTTCACCAGCACTGACCAAAACTCCAACAAACAACAACAACAACAATATATATATATATATATTCGGGTCGAAATAGAAATCGTTTCTTGTGGAAATATAAAAATCGGATGCATGAAATTATTCCGTCATATTCATCAATAACATGGACATTAAAAGTGCCTGCCATTAATTTGTTTTAACCGAGATATAACCACTTAGGCAAATTTATCATTAGAATCGCTGAATTCAGAAACTCTGATTGATTTAACCCTCGTCTCCTACGGTGGTTCTTCCTCCCACATTTCCTACGGTGGGTCGGATCCGACCATACTGGCTCTTGAAGGGCGTAATCATTAAAGAAATCATTAATTATGCAGGGAAAGGATAAATATTGATTAAAAACTAAAAAAAAATTATATTTACTTTAAAGTTTCAAAAAGTTAACATTGATACTTCTTGATTGATTCTACATTGATCAGTCTTCATTGTCTTTTCACTAAAATTTGAGTCTTTTAAAGCTATTTACTTAAATTATAAAAAAAATATACAAAATACAAAATAAAGGAACAAAAGTGAGAATTAAATTCAAGAAAACTTGTTGTCTTGTCGTCAAACCTGCATTTCTCGAGGATAAATTCAAATCGTAGGGGGGATAGTACATCGAAACATGGGTGGACCATAAATTTGGGAAAACATTTCCTTGATATTCAGGGTGGAATTATTCAATGTGTGACTCAAATAAAGGAGGCCAAGAAAGGCTTTAAATTCTTCATTATTTGTAATGAAATATACGAAACATCGTATGCCGCGTCCGTTCGATTTCTTAGTTTGTGAGCTTTAACAACATCACTTATCATTTCTTCAGCAATGAAAAGTAAAAACAGTTTCAAAATATCCGTGATGGCTCTTGCTTCTTCTCTTGGGCCAGGTTTTCCTCTGACCACATTGATTGCAAGAACTCTCGAAAATTTTGATCGCATCGGCTTATCGGTCCAGAGGGATTCCCCATCCTTGCCGAAATCAAAATTTCTCTCATCATCTTCAAAAACCTGGTCATTTTTCAAACCACAATCATCATCAGCATCACATACATCCTCAACGTTGTGTAATATCTCATCTTCCTGCTCGGATGTACTATCCTCGTTTTCTTCCAACATGTCTTCATTCTCTTGGCGTCGATACTCCTCCAAAATTTCTTCGCGGGTCGTGAAAATTTTATTGAATGCCATTCTAAAAAAAAATCGTGCATTCTTATGGGAATGTAGAAATAATCATGAAAACATCTAAAGCATAGAACCTACGGTGGGTCGGATCCGACCCCTAACTTATTTCCTACGGTGGGTTGGATCTGACCGAATGGGTAATAATGAAGAGAGGACACTTACCTGAGCGAAGTGGACTTGTCAGCCTCCCAGGCACGACTACAGAGGAGGGTACCTAGGACCATGGAGTAGTCGGGGAAGCCAGGCGATTTTTAGACTAGGGGAACCAGCGCCCCAGTCGGATCCGACCCAACCGTAGGAGATGAGGGTTAATAATTGTTTCCCGTCAAAATATAAATATTAAACAATAGGAACCACTAAATAATAATAAATTGAACGGAACTCATTTTCGTCCTCTCTAGGGTATGTCAATAGAAATTTGAAAAATATTTCGAAAATTGCGCCATGAGTACGACGTCAATATCTGATTTCGTAACAGGGAAATCTGCTGAGAAGATAAATCAAATCGATATTTCTTTAGAAGTTAAAAGGTCTCAGGTGGGCCATGTGAGTTCAGAATCTCGCCTGGCAATAGGAATTTATATTGCCCCACGCTCACTAAATAAAATCCTTCTACCAGTCTAGAAAAGGGTGGTACCCTGTACATTACCCGTCCAATTAGCCGTATTTTCACAAAGCTGACTTTAATAAATAACTTTCAGACATTAAATTTCCACCCGACTCCCTTGGAGGCGTGGGCTCGGGTGGAATTCGCCTTAATCAGTTCAACGAAGGAGCAGTTTAAGATTGTGAGAGGTTGGGGGGTGGGGGGCGACTTATTGTCCCTGAACAATAGGAGCAGGATGTTTACGCACCGGCCTTCCAATGCCCCTCGTACACACTCACCCGAACGGCGTAGTATGACATAAACCAGTCGTGTTTCATGAAAATGCCTCAATAGAATTGGGAAATTGTCTGTATTTGTATTAATGGAATGAGTATTGGTAATATGAGCGATTTGATGCTTTACTAAGACTCTCTGAAGTAGGGGTTTACTTCCCCTCCTAAACCTATATATATATATATATATATATATATATATTTACAGGGTGTCCCAACTTCCCGTACCACCCCCCTGAAAATCTCCAATTATTTTAATACAAAGCTGAGACTTGGTGTCATAATTGGGACCCCTGAAGAAGAATGTTTTCAGTCCATATCAATCTCGTAACCTTTTCCAGTACTTCTCCAGCGACCACAACTTTGGAATTTCCAATGAAATGCACTACTTTTTACGGCGTGTTCTTGTAGAAAATCAAATTCTCAAAGGAGTTTGTATCGGTGAATTTTTCGATTTGACGCATCCTTTAGCCGTAAAATGCTCAAATCTTTATTTCAGAAACGGCACATTTTATTGAAAAATGCTGCTACAGAAAAGTTGTAATAAACAAAATAATCATTGTAACAAGTCAACGGGAAAAGGAATGAATTCTGAAATTAAAAAAAGTATTTAAAACTAAATAACGCAAAAGTATTCTTGAATGAATCCAAAAAATGTTTCCTAATTTTGTAGTAAACTAGTAAAAAAACAAAAACTATTTTTTCTTTGTACCACAATACTTTCAGCTTCTTTGTACTTCAAAATGGCAAAAGACGGTGTCTGAAATCCCTTTTGATACTGTGTATTTCTGCTCCTGAAATTGAATTTATCACCAATCTGAGTTTATTTTTCATGCTTTCAATATTCTTCGGCCTATTCTGGTAGAGATGTTTTTGACCCTCTCCCGTAGAAAATAATCTATTACTGTCAGATCGGTTGACCTGAGTGGCCACTCAATGTGCATTGTATATAACCAATCTAATAAACATTAAAATACCTATAAGTGTTGTTATATACTTATTTTCTAAATCATGAATATTAACCGAGTTATTACCATTTTTTACTTTTCAGCCCTTAGTAAACCACCACCACTCCTACACACGACATCTTAACAATAAGCTGGTATATGATGAAAGGCTGAAATCAGACCGGGGGGAGGGAGGGGGTTTAGACGGAGGAATATAGTAAATGTTTATAGACGAAATCTTATTACATTATTCAATGTTCCATAAATGTTGTTACATATAGTTTTTTCTTTATGTTGAATAATATCTGACATATTTGGATTTATTAGTTTTCAGCGTAAAGTAAACCCCCACTCCTGCTCATGTAATATTAACAATAAGCTGTTATATCATGAATCACTTTATTTATAGCCCAAATACCAATTATTGTTGTCATTAAACTTTTAGTTTTCGAGAATACGTGGCGGGGAAATCTGCTTAGTTTACGCAGCCCTTGCGTGACGGACTTTTTACGTTTTTGAGAGGGTGGGGGTGAAGTTATTGTCCCTGAACAATAGTAGCAGGATGTTTTCGCATCGGCCTTGCAATGCCCCTCGATCCTCTTACTCATACACACTCTCCCGTACGGCGTAGTCAGCCATAAACAAGGCTTTTTACAAGCCCCCTTCCTAAAACTTATTTTCTTTTTCTGCAATTCGACCCTGAGACTCGACATAAACTCTCATCTCGTAACAGACGTGTTTACTGTTTATTTACTTTGTTTCAACTGAGTCTTGACTTTTCGTCGCCTTCTCTCCCTATATTTTCGAATTTCTTTTTATGAATTGCGTGTTTTATGAAGCACTAATAAATAATATTAATAGTTTTTCATATTTAAAAAAAAAACGACCCCTCGTATTGCAAAACAAAAACTTGAAATTTGAGACAGTAATTACGGTAACTGTCCTATTCTGTACAACTATGGATTTTATTTGAAAATTTCTACTAAAAGAAAACTGGAGATATATTAAAATAATTATATCAAAATAATACTAAAAGAAGTCCTTCACGCTGGTGCGCACATGATCTCATCTCACAAGCCTATGTTAGCAGGAGTTAAAATGCCTATGGTAGCAGGTCTTGAGATGTTTAGAGACTGAAAGTGAAAGTAGAAGTAGGGGTTTACGAAAGGTCGAATCTAAACAAAAAAAATTACTGCATTAATATTCGAGTCAGAGAAAACATGCATACAAAAAAATAGTTGTTGAAAATTAAAATTCCAACAATAATCCAACAGGGTGTCTCACACCGGTCCAACTATTTTACAAGACTACGAGACGCTAATAGGTGGAGCGGAGGTGGGTGAGGGGCAGTGCTAGCAAGCTCAGTTCTTACATTTTTAGCAGATTTATTACATTTCTAGTTGGCGCTAATTGAGTTTGAAAATGATTATTTTCTGATGTTAAATTATGTAAACATAATGTTAGAGATTTAATGATTTAGACAACATTTTCTTTAGCGACGTGGCCCATTTTCACGTGAACGGTTGCCCGAATCGCTAAAATTGCCGATTTTGGGCAGAGAACAATCCAACGTTGCTACACCAACGCCCTTAGCATAGTCCCAAAGTTACAGTTTGAGTCGCAATGTCCACGAAGTGCATTATTTGACGTTACTTTTTCGAACTCAACAACTTCTTGGAAAAGTCTCCAATAACGTCCGCACAAGGTTTGAAGTGTCCTCAAACAAATGAGCGTCATTTAAGTATTGCCATATTTAAAAATTAAAATTTCCCTCTTTGTTAAAATTTTGGTATCAATAAATAACTAATTACAAATAGCATTTTTTTTTTAACTGTTGCTCGAAATAGTTGGATCGTTCAGAGACACCCTGTATAAGCTTTTTCAATCCTACTCATATTAGCTGAGATATTCTAAGTTTCCAACTATTCCACCTCTATAATCAGTTTTCATTGAAAGAGGTTTGTTGAGCAAATAAAAATCATGAAGTTTAGAACGTAAAAACATTGATAATGACGACACACTTAAAGTATTTGCTTACATCTAATACATTAAAAGTTCCATATATAAAATATTTGATATTTAAACCGTCAAATAAAGTGGCCCATGATATAAAAGCTTGATGCTTTTACCTGTTTATTTTTGTTTTAAATACATTAAAAAAGAAATAGAATTATTAAATACTAACAACAATAATAAAATTCCTCTAACCTATAATATTTTAAAGACACAATTAATAAGGGAGTCCCTAACCCCTTGGATGTCCATAAAGAACATTATAAAAAAGGTGCTTGCACCCAAAAAGGAGTTCTTAGCCTTAACCTAACCTGTAGCTCTCACAAAAAATAAATAAAACAGAAGAGAACGACAACAAAAAAGGCCTCATACATAGTTGTCTAAAAATAGTGCATCCTGATCATAAATATACTCATAAAAATAAAAAAAAAATATTAAGACAAGACATTCCCCCTAGAAATACAACCTACATAAAACTAAAACTACAATCAGAAATATATAATGTTAAAGAGCCATGAGTTCTAATACGATAATGGGGGTTTACTGAAGACTGAAAACTAAAAAATGCGAAGATCTGGGTTAATATTCATGATCTAAAAAAATTATATACAATAACAATTATAGGAAGTAAATTTTCAAGAAGATTGATTATATAAAAGTTTTTGGATTCGACGTATAATAACGGAGAATTCCGAATTTTCTAAATTTCGCCCTCTAAACCCCCACTCCCACTGAGCATAGTATTAGTCACTATTGGTCATTACTTTCAAGGTAGGTTTGATGAGCATTTGAAAAATTGTTTCAAATATCTCGTTAAGGTTGTACTCATAACGAGATTTTCATGTCAAATTTCCTTTAAGGGAAATTTGCTAATTGAGGTATTCCCATACTATGGTAGAAACCACTCCTGACGTTACTAAACGCATTTGTGGAGGATATAAATAGTGAAATCCTTGTAGTATTGACGGTATAATTGCTGGAAAAAATTGATTAGTCTAATTTATAAAATGGCTGATGAATTAAGCTTACGATAACTATCTGAGCACGAATTTAATTTGTTTGTTTGATGCAAGCTGGAAATGCAGTTGCTAACCTTGTTATGCACCTACACCGACCTTGCCTGTCCTCGTTGCGAGAGGTCTTCTTCGTCTCTTCTCCCTTTCTACATTTCTACACAGTACATTTTTTTCTCTCTTTTAGATCTGCATATTTAGTGAGTTTTTCTTTAATCGGGCTTTTTTCCGGATGAATTATTTATACATTCATCTGCCAACTCAGTAATTTAATTATTTCATCTTTGTGTTCAAACCTGTCATGAAAACATCCATTTTAATTGTAAACTTATATTGGAAACATTATAATTAAAAAAATATGTTTTAGCAGGATTCCCTTGAGGGAATCGTTACCAAATTCGAAATATAAGCTTTTCATGCAAAAATAAAGATCAAGTTTGTTAAAGGTTGAAATTGGACAGGGGGGAAGAGGGAGGTTACAGGGAGAGAAAATTCAAAATATCTCCATCACGATAAGCTGTATCGAAAAATCGAATGTAAACAATCTTGTTATGAATGCAATTTTCTTGAGTATTAACCGAGATATTTGCATTTTTTAATTTCCAACCTTCAGTAAACTCCCACTTCTTATGACTCATGTCATATTAACGATAACCCAATATATTATGGAATGTCTTCCAAGCTTAAGGTCAAATTATTGTCCCGACGTACTTATATAATTTAGCATATACAAATACAAGTGTGATAAGCGTTTCATTCATTAATGGCTGCAATTGGACGGATGGGAGGTATCGGGGGATTTCAAGATTTAAAATATTTCCATTATTATGAGTCGTATCTAAAATTACTATAGAGCCAATCTTGATAAACTATTGCTCCTCTACAATTTTTGTTTTATACATTTTCTCTTAAATCAAATATTAAGCGAGTTATTCGCACTTTCTTGTTTTCTGAATTCAGTAAACCCCCACTAGTATCGAATTTTGACTTAGAAGTAGAGAATGTATGGTTAGATGGCATTACTAGTGAGTCATTCCAGCACGTGGGAAATCTGCTAAGTTTACGCAGCCCCTGCGTGACGGACTTTAATGTAAAAATAGGAAGTTATTTCAAAAGAAAAAAAAAAAAAGTTTAAATAACACTCTTGAAATGAAGTTCATAACTCGTCGATGAGGAAACTTGAACAAAATTTTCGAAAATCACATTATGAGTACACCCACAAATATGTTTCCTTCATTCCCCGCCCAAGCTTGAATGGTATTTATCTTTGATTGGTGGCATCTCGGTAAAAACAAACAAAACAATAATAATATGTGGTAATGGAAATTCTTGAAAACATTTGAGTGTTTTTGATTCGGCAAATTGTTTTGCCCTTCGTAGTCTAATTTTCCATTGGTAGCCTGAATGTCCATGGCGAGAGTATTAATTAGAATGTGGTTGTCATGAATGATTAATCATTCCTTCTTCATTACTCGAAACCCATTGGGAGTCGATAATCTTTAGTTTCTCGGAATGTTCACACGTTCAAGTTCATTCATTATTATGATGCATATCCTCTACAATAATATGATTTTAATATTAAAATTGGAATGGCTTATAATTATGAACGTAATGAATATTGGAAGAGCCCGCCTGAGGACATCCAGTGTGTTCAAAAATGGAGGCGGCTAAAACCCAGGACTTTAATGTGAAACTGAACGAGCAATGGTAATTAATTAATTATCTAATGCATAATGTGAGTAAATTTGTAATTGCTAAATTTATTAATAATATCTGGTAGAAACATTGATTTCCTCTAAGAAATATCAGTTATAGAGATTTTAATTCTTACACAAGGTCCGAAAAACTTCATCAAATGTATATCATTTCTGCCTGACGAAAATGAATACCGTCCAAAGTTAGACATTTTATATATACTTGCCTCAGACCGTTTCAACAGTCTCAATATTTGTGTTAACAAACTTGATATATAAGCAATTCTTCTAAAATTAAAGATTAGGCTTGATAACAGCTGAAATCAGACTAGGCGGAAGAGTATTTAGAGGGTGGGGCGAACTAGAAAATTCAAAATATCTTCTTTAATATGAAGTGGAATTGTTCGAAGCTATATGATTGAATAATAGGTTTTCTATAAGTGTATGCTATTCATATTTTCAGCATTTAGTAAGCACCCACTTTTAGTCATTTCAAGTAAAAAGTATGAACTTATATCATATATCATAACTCCTTTTCCAAGCTTAAATGTCAAATATTATTTTCAATGGCCCTTTATTATAGATATATATCACGTATTTGCATATATGTCCAAATACGTTGTTTGATGTAGATGTAGACGAAATTGTTGTCGGGGCGATCAACTGCTACGTTGTTTGATATCATCCATTCAGATTTTTCGATCATAACTAAAAAAGTCCGTCACGCAGGGCCTGCGTAAACTAAGCAGATTCCCCGCGTGAAGTTTTACAATAGAGAAATCTGCCTAATAACAACAGAAGTAGTAAGGAATCTCTAAACCTATTCACGATGGACGAATAGTTACCGAAACTAGCTCTCGGCGGAGAGTCCCGAACATAGCCGACTCCTGCCGACCACACGCATGCATACAAATGCAAATATCTCGGTTATTATTCAAGATACACAAGAAATGTATATAACAATATTTATAGTAAATTTAATTTGCAATAAGATTGATTCTGTACAATTTTTTGATCCGACTCATAATAACGGAGATATGTCGAATTTTCAAAAATCCCACCTCTAAACCCCCCCTCCCACTGGTCCGATTTCAGCCATTAACGAACTTGATCTTTCTTTTTACATAAAACGCTTAATTATGAAGTTTGGTAACGATCAAACAAAAATTGCGACCGCTAGAGCGTTAACAGACAAATATATATATATATATATATATATATATATATATATATATATATGTATATATATATATATATATAATTTTGAACGGACCTCATTTTCGTCATCTCCTGGGTAGGATCGATGGACACTTGAGGAAATTTTTCAAAACTCGCGTCATAAGTACGACCTCAATAGCTGATTTCCCTTGAGGGAAATCTCCTAAAATCTCTATTTGATCTTTACCATACTCGATATTGAACAGTTTTATTCAACACTAGTAAATCCCTACTACTCCTACTATTCGGATGCTTAGTTAGAAACAGAAAATATATGGTGAGAAGAGATCAATAGTGGACTATACCAGCTCTTGGGAAATCTGTTTAGTTTAGGCGGCAGCTGCGTGATATACTTTATTGTTCAGTCTTCTGTTAACCTCCATTCCAACATGTACGATGTTCGCTTTGAGCATCCGAGCTACCAAAACAACACATTTACTGCTTAAATTTCATGCCTGTTTATTATTATTATTATTTATTAACGTCCACTTTTAGCAACTAAGGCTAATTGGGACGGGTTATCTACAGGTGACCATCCTTTTCTGGCCAGGATGGGACTAAGGACTTTATTTAATGAATTCCGACACTAAATAAATTCCCTTCCCAGGCGGGAATCGAACTCGCTACTCTAGGTTTATCATGTGAGATTAAGGACAACGCTTTAATTCACTAGGCTAACCTGAGACCCTCAGGCCTGTTTACATATGCTCCTAATTCTTCTTATCTGTTTTTATTAAAAAAGTCCTTCGCGCAGGGACTGTGTAAACTAAGCAGATTTTTCACTTGAAGGTATGATACACTAGTAATCTCATGTCATCACATAATTTCTATATCTATGTCAAAATCGATGAGTGATAGTGGGGTTTACTAAATGCTGAAAAGAAGAAAGAACTATTATCTTCCTTAATATACTATATATTTTTTCATAAATAAAAAATGTGATGACCGACAACTGAAAGGAATCAATATTAAATGAGATTGGTTCTACAACATCTCCAACTCCTAATAACGGAGATATTTTGAATTTTCAATCCCCTCTGTAATCCCTCCTTATCCCGGGTCCGAATTCAGCAGCAAACTAATACGATCTGTAGTGCTGAATGAAACAGAAATATTGAGTATGGTATAGAACAAATAAACGTTTTCCAGAAAAGAACATAAAATTATGAATGGTGACATCAACACACAACGTATTTGCGCCTACCTCACACTGTAGGTGTTCAATAATAATAATATTTGGTAGTCTAATAAAGTGGTTCATGATATAACAGATTATTCTTAATATGATATGAGCAGGAGTGGGGGTTTACTGAACTCTGAAAACTAAAAGAAATGTAAATATCTCGGTTAATATTCAGGACAGAAAAAATAATTATTAAAAGGTAATTAGTTTTGCAATAGTTCTCGTTAGTAAAATTTTTTGATCCGACGTTTAATAACGGAGATATTTTCGAAACACCCACTTCTAACCCCTCCCGATTTCCGCCGTTAAAACACTTCATCTACAATTTTACATAAAACGCTTGCATATTGAGTTGGTAACGATAGGTCAAAAAATGCGAACGCTCGGCCGGTAACAGACAAGTATGTATATATACAGGACCGCCGTAAGGGCTACTGGCGCCTGTGTGCAAAAAAGGATTTTGGCGCCCCTTAAGGCATTTTGAATTATCTTTTTTTTTGATGGTAGGTTGGTGCTTGAAATAAACAGAAAAGAACTGGACTTTAAAAGTCATATTTATTTGTAGACTAAAATATCAAAATGAAATAGAAATGAATAGAATGAATAGAACAAAATCTAATTTTGGTTAATTTGGTTTCGGCGCCCCTAAAGGATGGTGCCCGTGTGCATTGCACACTTTGCACATATGGTAGCGGGGGCCCAGTATTTATATACATATTTATTTGAGTGGACCTCATTATTGGGACTTCCTTGAAAATATCGCATGAGTAAAACATCAATTGCTGATTTCCCTTAAGGGGTATATGTTATTGTTTATTATTATTTACGTCCACTTTATGTTACTAGGTTAATCGGGACGGGTTATCTACAGGTTACCACCCCTTTCTAGCCAGGGTGGGCCCAAGGAGTTTATTAAGTGAGTCCGTCACTAAATAAATTTCTACTGCCCAGGGCGGGAATCGAACCCGCCACTACGCGAGATTAGGACCAACGCCCTAACTCGCACGGCAAACCTGAGCCCCTTTAAGGGGTATATGTTAATCTGTAAAGAATAGATGACAGTTTATTTGCGTGTCCAGCGTTTAGGACATCTGGAGGACTGACGTCATGGACTTTAATCAAGACTTGGTGAAATATACCTCGTTGGATTTATTCGGTGGCGTAGGTTGGCAGCTGGGATTTGGCTGGCTGTGGACGGCCTTGCCTGGGTCGGTGGGTGAATGTCTTCTCCTAGGATAGTATGTGCCGGCTCTAGTCCCCCAGTCATCGCCCAAGGACACTCACTTTTACATTCCTTTCTTATAACCTTATTTTATTTCTTATTAACTTACTAATTCTTTGCGCAATACTCCCGCTCGCCCCATTTTACGCCTATTATTTTAACCGCTTCACCGCTCGGCCTTTTGGAATGAAGCGCTTGATTGTTGTATAAGAATTCCTTTGTTCCAGCCTTCCCATTGTTTATGCTTAGTCGCATAACGCACTTGTTACTTGGAAGCGTTACTATATAGTCAATATTTAAAAGAACATGAAAAGTTTAAGAAGCCCGGTGGCAAGGAAGAGAAGACTTTATGGCGAAGCCAGTTTCAAATGATAAAGACCCTCCAATCATATAGTACAACAAAATTTCATAAGCACGCCTAAAACATATTTTAGTGGGGGAAAAATCTAATGGACTGTGGGAATTAATATCGAGATATAATTTAAAAAGAGTACAACTCATATACCTTACACCTGACACAATATACAAGACAAACCCTGCATCTTATTATCTTACAAACTATTAACGATACACTAATGATATTTTTTCACCATATACTCTATTTTTAAGTAAAAATTCTGTGAGTAGAAGTGGGGGATAATTGTAGAGCATCAATATTTTAACTAGATTGGTTCTATAACTTTTTTCTCTCCGACTCTAACGGAGATATTTTGAATTTTCCAATCCTCCTCCAGTTCGATTTCAGCCATTGATGAATATGATCTTCAGTGTTGACTAAAACTTAGTTAAATATCACATATTAAGGTAAGTTTGAAAAATCTGGTAACTAATCTTGTAATAAAACATTTCATGATATATTGGGTTATTGTTAACGTGCGATGACTAAAAGTAGGGGTTTGCTGAATGCTGAAATCTAAAAACCTCATATTTGCAAAAAGAATGACACAATTTTGCGATATGACCCCCACCCTAAAAAAAAAACCTTTCCCCATTTGCTATAATAATTTCGGGGCTCAGGTTAGCCATGTGAGTTAAAGCGTTGACTTTTATCTCACATGGTAAAACTAGAGTGGCGAATTCAATTCTCGCCTGGGTAAAGGAAATTATTTAGTGACGAAATTCATTAAATAACATCCTAAATACCACCCTGGCTAGAAAAGGGTGGTAACCTGTAGATAACCCGTCCCAATGAGCCTTAGTTGCAAAAAGTGCCCGTTAATAAATAATAATAATAAAATAGTTTCGATGCCATGGAGACCAACATAAAATACAACGTCGGGGCTAGTAAAAGCTGAGTACCTTGTCCAATAACATCAAAAGTACCCACCCTGGATTTGATTCTTAGAAAGCCGTTACTTCTGAAAACTATGTCTTTTTTTAGCAGATTTCCCTTCTAGTAAATCGGCTATTGAGGTTGTACTCCAGAAACATAATTTCTTCAGTTGCCCACTGATCCTACCTAGGAGATTATTAAAACGAGGTCCGTTGAAATTAAGTTGTCTACTACCCCCCTTCCAAATTTTTATTTGACAGGTACCAAACTCCATATTTAACCGTTTCATGTAAACTTAAAATGAGAAGGGTAGGTTTATAGGTGCGGGGACAAATCCGAAATATCTTAGTTATTATGGGTGGATGAAAAACAAATGTTTATAACCAATGTTGTTGCAAATATAATTATCTATAAAATAGATGTTCTATACATTATTTTGTATCTCGAATATATAACGAGTTAGTATTGTTTTCAGCCACCAGTAAGCTTTCTCTTCTAATCATTTCATACAAACTATAAGCCAATACATCCCGAAACATCTTCTTTCAAATATATATTGTTTTCATCAGACAAGAGGAAATGGGGGAATTATAGAACAAAGGAAATAAAAAAGAAATCAAAATACCTCAGCTAGTCGATTTTGATAATATACTAACATATGACTTAAGTATAAGTTATGTGGTACTTCACCTTTGGAGAAAGTGACATCCATGTAACTGTTAAGTAGTTAGACCTTGCTAACACCTGCTGCAGGTGGGGTGGCATATCAAGGCTGTTGTAGGCTTTCTGGCAATTTCTTCAAAGCTACCGCTTACTTCACGCTTTCTGCCTTGTTCAACTCCTGCCATTTCCACATTTGTACACACACGATCGCGTCCGTGAAGGTATTTTACTAAACAGGATCAAATGAGTGTGCATATATGTCTTTCGACTGATTTCGATGGGCTCGGTTAAAAAACAAGAAAGATAGCCACAAGCAGGTGTTTGAAGTAAGAGTATTCTAATCGCTAAATGTTTCGGTTTTCTGATTCCAACGCAATTATCCGAGACCATCTTAAACGGTTAAAATCGGATAGGAGAGAGTTAAGATTTAGAGGAATGAGGTATTTTCAAAATTATATATATACATGTCTGTTAACATCATTTTTGTCAATACCAAACTTGATATTTAAACATTTTATGCAAAAATAAAGATCGAGTTCTTTAATGGCTAAAATCGGATAAGAGGGGAGGAGGAGTTTAAAGGGGTAATTTCGTAACTACGAAATATCTCCGCTATTATTCGTCGGATCGAAAATTTGTATAGAATTAATATTATTGCATATATAATGTTTTATAAGTGGTGTTCAGTGCGCCTTTTCATTATTTTGATTATTAACGGTGATATTTGCATTTTAGCAGATTTCCCCTAAGTGAAATCACCTATTGAGATCGTACTCATGACGCGATTTTTGAATAATTTCTTCAAATGTCCATCGATCCTACCTAGGAGATGAGGAAAATGAGGTCCGTTCAAAATAATATATATTTAACCCTTTAGCGGTAGCAATTTTTGTTTGATCTTTACCAAACTCGATATTTAAACGTTTTATCTAAAAATACAGTTCAAATTCGTTAATGGATGAAATCGGACCAGTGGGAGGGGGAGTTTAGAGGGGCGATTTTTCGAAAATTCGAAATATCTCCGTTACCATAAGTCGGATCAAACAATTGTACAGAATCAATCTTATTGAAAATTAAATGTACTATAAATATTGGTCTATACGTTTATTCTCTATCTTGATTATTAACCAAGATATTTGCATATTTTAGTTTTCAGCCATCAGCGAACCCCCACTTCTACTCATGTTACATAAACAATACTCGATACTCGAATAAACCACATTATTGGATGCTTAAATACCATAAATTGTTTTGAAGAGACCTTTCTTATACGAGATAAATGCAAATATGTTATCGTGACCTTCTTAAGTTCTTGGATTACTAAAATTTGAGTGATTGAGATATTAATTATTCTCATCCATTGTAAATTACAGTACTAGATATAGTAAATAGTTTTCCGGAAAATTAATATTTTATATTCTGATATATTTGCGTAATTGTTTTTCATTCCTGTGAGAAGTTGGCACACCTGTTTTTTTACGTTTCAGGTGCTTCCCGTCTGGAGGTATCTTATTATCGTTTGTATTTATTCACTTGATGTTGATGGTGCTATTGTGTTGTAGATTTATCTAGTTTTCGGCCTTCAGTAAACCCCCACTCCTACTCATGTCACGTTAACAAAAAGCTGTTATATTATGAATAACATTATTTAAAGCCTAAATACCAAATATTGTTCTCAATGAACGTTTTGAGATAAATGCAAATACGTGACGCACGTGGGGAATCTGCTTAGTTAACGCAGCCCCTGCGTGACGGACTTTTTAATCATTGCCTATGCCGCCCTAGGACCTCCTTTGCTTTTCAGCTTGTGGGTATGGTATATGCCTGGGAGCTGTTGGTATATTGGCCTTCTATCGACTTGCCCCTACAGATATATAACAAACAGAGTGGAATAACTTTCCACAGCTGATATGCCTGCTTCCTATCTCTATGCTCTTATACAAACCCCGCCAGATTTGTTTTATTTATTCACACTCTCCTTTCATCTTTATATTGTGTTCTCGTTCCGTATTCAGCTTTCGTCTCTAATACTACTAGAACCAGTTCTACTTGCCCCCCCCCCTTATAATATTATTGTAATTCTGAAACTATACATAAACTTTTAACGAATTTCCTTTCAGGAAATTAGCTATTGAGAAAGTATTTATTACATGATTTTCAAAAATTCCCTCAAAAGTCCATCGATCCTAACTAGGAGATGTAGAAAATGAGGTACGTTCAAAATGATAAATATATATTTGTCTGCTACCGCTTTAGAGATCGGAATTTTTACATAGTTAAATTCAATATTCAAGCGTTTCATGTAAAACTGAAGATTGAGTACGTTAACGGCTGAAATCTGACAGAAGAGAAGGGAAGGGGGGGGGGTTATGAAGGGAGAAAATATAAAATTGTGGACTGGTTGTTGAAAAAGTAATGTTCTATAAATATTTTTATACACTTTTTCTCGTTGTGGAATATTAAACGAGAATTTTCATTTTTTTTTTTTATTTAATATTCATCCCCACTTTAACTCCATTGAACTTTAACAATAAGTACGTATATTGTGAAAAGTCTTGTTCCAAGCCTAAATGCCCAATATTATTTAGGTATTCATATTGTTGCGAAAATGACGTAAATGAAAAATTAAACAGAGTTAATCACATATTTAAGAAGTGCGAAGCAGATGAAAGAAGCCGACCGATGGTCTAGCCCGTTCTCTGCAATACCCGTCCGGGATATAGACGTGTCTAGACAATTGCCTTTGATGATAGCGACGAGCTATTAAAGGGGCCCGATCCGACAGCTAGTTTATTCTCAGCTTTCTTCAAGTGAATATCAGTGCGTTCAGTGCAGCTTTATTGAACAGTACATTTTATTGATCAGTACGGTAAAGTGTTATTTGAAGAAGAGTGTAGTGCCGTGTTTATGTAAAGAACAGTGTAGTGCCGCGTTCAAGTATTAGTGAACAGTGCAGTGCCATGTTCTTTGAGAAGATCAGTGCAGTACCGTGTTTTTGTGAGCTTCAGTGATCGTGAGGGAGGTATTGGACTGTGCAATAAGAAGAACAGTGAAGTTTTCAGTGCATACTGTGAGTAATAGTTAAGAATAATTTACAAAGTGCGTTTTGCATTATCAAATAAATTGTGCAGTGATAAAGCTAGTGTGTGTTTAATTTTACAATTCAAAAGATCTCAAATAAACAACGTTTATTATTTTTGTAGTAAACGTAATCAAATATTTTAACGGAAATATCCGTGTTGACCCTCCCTAAATCCGCCTGAACTAGTCCAGATGGGATGTTTACTCGTGTCTCCCCAAGTCAACACGTCCGTCACGTAGGGGCTGCTTACACTAAGTAGATTTCACACATCCTAGTATGACACACTAAGTGATCTTATCTCATCATGTTTTCTACTTTTAAGTAAAACTGCGACGTGCACAAGCGCGGGTTTACTGAAGTCTGAAGAATGAACCAGCTTTATATTTAAATTGCGAAAAAATGTATAGAACAACAATTAAAGAGCTTCTGTAGTTTAACAAGTTTGGTTCTATAACATGTTTTGACCCGACTCAAGGTAGTTAAATGAAATAATTAGAATTTTTAAATGCTGTCCATTTTAAAAGCCCCCCTATTCCTGGTCCCATTTCAGCCATTAGCTATTATGATCCTTAGTGTTAAATTTTGAGTATGGGTTACATCAAATAAATATTTTCAAGTCAAGAAGAATAAATCTTAATTGATGAAGTACACGACAGACAATACTGTATCTGACATATGTTTGGTATTTAGGCTTGGTATAACACGTTTCATGACAAATTAGCTTATTGTTAACGTCCTATGAGAGAATATATATTGAAGGCTGAAAATTCAAAACTGTAAATACCTAAATGTATCTCCGTTATTATGAGTCGGATCGAAAAGTTGTATATAAGCAATCTCATCTCAAATTTGAGATTCAACGAATATTGCATTATAAACTTTTTTTCTTTCTCGAAAATTAACAGAGATATTATTTATTTATGTGTAATTGTATAAAACACTTTGTATTCATCATTACAATTACATATTACATATTAAAATACATACTTCCGACGCGCATTAACTGTTGTCTAGAACTGACCTGCAAAAAGAGTGGGAGAGGCGGAAGGACTGACATCCCGCGTTTCCAGCCGCGGAGTAGACTTCCATTTCAGGGAAACAGAAAGAAGCTCTAACGGTAGGGCTCAGTCAGTCCCGCGAACACAAAAGGAGGGAACCCAGCCTTTTCCGTTCTGCTAAAAAGTTATTCACGCTCTAAACAGGGCATTGCTTCAAAGAATACATATTCTTGAAATTTTCAACTTCTTCATTCCGTATATAATACAGCATGCAAATTGAAATATGTAGTTAAAAAAAAAAAAAAAAAAACTTTCCAAAGCGCGTTCGGATAATTGACGTTTCGGATAATTGACGTTCGGATAAACGACGCTCTACTGTATATATTTGTCTGTTACCGCTCTAGCGGTCGCAATTTTTGTTTGATCGTTACGAAACTCGATATTTAACCGTTTTATGTAAAAAGACAGATCGAGTTCGTTAATGGCTGAAATCGTACCAGAGGGAGGGGGGTTTAGAGGGGGAATTTTCGAAATATCTCCGTTATTATGCATCGGATCGAACAATTGTATAGAACCAATCTTATTGCAAATTATATTTACTATAAATATTGTTATATACACTTATTCTCTATCTTGAATATTAACCGAGATATTTGCATTTTTATGAAGTCTGTGGTCGGGTGTTGTTCGGGTTAGTTCGGCCGTTTTCGTAAGTCGGCTCTGGCGGAAGCTTCTAACCTAACCTGTAGTTTCTAACCTTATCTAACCTTCGTTACTTTGTGAGATTTATGCAAATACGTTCTGTTCATCCGCCTCCCCCCCTTCTTTAGTTCTTGGACTACTAAAATTTGAGTTATTAAAATATAAATTATTCTTACAATTCAAAAGCCGTTTCAGTTGGGAGTTTATTAAAATTAACTGAAAGATTTCTCATTACCGTTTGTATTTACTTATGGTGGTGTTGTGTTACCACACAACTAATGCTCAACTCTCTAATGCTAAACTTCACATAGGAAATCTGCTTAGTTTACGCACCCCCTGCGTGACGGACTTTTATTTATTTTCAGTACCTTCAGTAAACACTAACAGTTACAACAACAAACAATAAGCATATAATCATGAAGCGCCGGTTTCCAAGCATAAATACCAAATATTATTTTCAACAGATCTTCATTGTGAGAGATGCCTGCAAAAACAGCATCAATTCAGATATTACATTCTTAACTATTTATATAGCGAAAATATTTATTTGATCTACACCATACTCGATAGTTAGAAGTTTCATTCAACAATAGTAAACTCATTACTCTGCTCATTCGAGTTTTACTTAAAAGTAGAACATACATGGCGTTATTTATGGTATCGTGGCACCACTGGTATGTCAGCATGTGCGAAATGTTTTACACATGTTTTTAATATTTTCAACATTTACGCGACGAACATTTTACAACGTCTTAAATTACCAAATAAACTTATTTTAGAAGTTTTTTGAGTTACGACATAATAATTCTTTTGTAGTACATGAAAAAGAAAACGAAAACAACACTGCTACCTTGAAATGCCTAGTGAAATAAAAAGTTTGGAAGGCACTGGAGTGAAGGGTGGCAGAAATACTTGTGGGATTGCGGTAAACTTTTAGACAAAAGGAGGACTTAATAATGGCCAACAGCAAACCGAATACAAATGGATTGACAAAACGACGTAATTTCAGGTGTTATGAAATATCTCGAGCAGAAATTTCCACATTCATCGGAACTGAGCTCATTGTGCTATTCATCTGCTTTAACTGACACAACTTGTGAAAACGTCAATTTAAATGTATAAACATGCTTTATAATTATTTTTGTTTTAGCAGATTTCCCTTACGGGAAATTAGCTATTGAGGTTGTACTCATGACGCGATTTTCGTAATTTTTCTTCGAATGTCCATCGATCCTACCTAGGAGATGACGAAAATGAGGTCCATTAAAAACTTTATATATTGTTATGTTTTTATTACCAAAACCAGTAATAATCGTTTTTAATAAGAGTTCTTTTGGATTGCAAAATTAAATACTCGCAAGTTTCACAGTTTTTAACACTGCACAATTTATTTCACAATGCACAATACACTTGGTAATTATTCTTAATTACAACTAAAAGTATACACTGATCGCGTCACTGTTCTTCAGATTACACAGTCCAACAATTCACTCACGGTCACTGAAATTCACAACAAGACGGCACTGCACTGTCCTTGACTTCGCGGCACTTCACTGTCCTTTACTTCGCGACACTGCACTGTCTTAAACACGGCACTAAACTGTTACTTACAGTCACGGCACTAAACTGTTACTTACAGTCACGGCACTAAACTGTTACTTACAGTCACGGCACTAAACTGTTACTTACAGTCACGGCACTAAACTGTTACTTACAGTCACGGCACTAAACTGTTACTTACAGTCACGGCACTAAACTGTTACTTACAGTCACGGCACAACACTGTTCTTCTTCTAAAAACACTTTACCGCACTGCACTAAGTCGCACTGTACCACTGATGTGACCATCAAGATCGCTGAGGATAAAACTTACTCGCTCGCGGCAGGCCCTTCTTTACATAGCTTGTCGGCATACATCAAAGGGGAATTGTCTGGACC
Organism: Riptortus pedestris; assembly: GCA_019009955.1. NCBI lineage: Eukaryota > Metazoa > Arthropoda > Insecta > Hemiptera > Alydidae > Riptortus > Riptortus pedestris. The sequence continues at coordinate 57,922,050 of CM032232.1, forward strand.
CCTCGACGTCTGGCTGGAAGGTACTGGTAGGACCTAGGACATTCTATCGGCTTCTTTGATCTACGTCACACTTTCCAAATACGCGACTCTCTCTCTCTCTCTGAAGGATTATTCATGTATTTAATTTTCGCAACAATATATATATATATATATATATATATATATATATATATATATATATATATATATATATTCGTCTGTTACCGCTCTTGCGGTCGCAATTATTGTTTAATCGTTACCAAATTCGATATTTAGTCATTTTATACAAAAAGAAAGATCAAGTTCGTTAACGGCTATAATCGGACCATGGGGAGGAGGGGGGGGGTTAGAGGGGAGGATTCCAAATATCTCTGTTACTATAAGTCGGATTGAACAATTGTGTAGAACCAATTTTATTGGAAATTAAATGATCTATAAATGTTGTTATGCACATGTTTTCATTATCTTTAATTTTAACCGAGATATTTGCGTTTTTTAGTTTTCGGCCTTCCGTAAAACCTCGCTCCTGCTTATGCCATATCAACAATAAGCTGTTATATTATGAAGCACTTTATTTGAAGCCTAAATAACAAATATTGTTTTCATTGAACTTTTACGTCATGAGATAAATACAAATACGGGGCGCAAGTGGGAAATCTGCTTAGTTTACGCAGCCCCTGCGTGACGGACTTTTGTTTTGTAAAATATATCTTCATAAAATTTTATGTGATGGTTGGTTTTTCAAAAAATGTTCTGCTATTGGTCTGCTGAGGCTTCAGTCCAAGAGCCTGTTCCAGTTCTCCAAGACCAGTTCTCCAACCCTGTTGCTGATTAACCTGCCTGTCTGACCGATGTATTCCGAACCACAGGGGCAAGATGGACTGCACACTCCTGGCATTTTGGTTTGGAGGTTATCCTTCCAACTTCTTTGAATCATATTGTTACGTTTATTACAAAAATAATAAACTTTGTTTATTTAGATTTCTTTCGGGTTAAATACACAAGCTTTAGAGTTTTTATCACTGCACAATTTATTTGACAATGCACAACACACTTGGTAAATTATTTTTAACTATTACTCACAGGTATGCACTGACAGCTTCACTTCTTATTGCACAGTAGAATAACTAACGATAACTGAAGTTCATAAAAACACGGCACTGCACTGATCTTCACAAAGAGCATGGCACTACACTGTTCTTTACATAAACAAGGTACTACACTATTCTTCACATAAAACACTATACCGTACTGCGCTGTTCACTAAAGCTGCAGTGAACGCACTGTTATTCACTTGAAGAGAGATGAGAAAAAACTAACTCTCGGGACGAGCTGAGCCACTTTCATAGCCGGGCGGTTAACATCAAAGAGAATGCCGAGGGCTAGACGACATAGTCGAGGCTTCTGGCGCCAATGGTCCTTCCATTGGTCGGCACCTTTCATCTACTTCGTACTTCTTAAATGATTAAACTCTGTTTAATTTTTCACGAACGTAGTTTTCGCAACAATATAGGACCCAATAGGTCCTTTTGAGTTCAAAGGGAGCCTTATGGAAGCTAGAAGAAAGTCTAACGAAACGTCATCCGGTCCTCGATTTTGATAAAAGATCCCTTGATTTCATTAAAAAGTGAGTTTTTTTTTCTTTCTGAATATTCAGTCTACAACTCCTAATTGTATTCCTCGGTACCGGAATTCCTAATTTCCACTCTTCCAAAAATAGGAGCACTTGAAGTGGCTTCTTGTTATCTTCTGCATCAGACCATCAGAGCATATAGAAGTGTGGAGAAAATCCCCACTGAAGTTTAATTCTGGCTGCAAATATCTGATGATAATTTAGAAAAAATATCAGTTATCCATTGAAATTATAAGGGTTTGAGTAAATAAAAATTTAGCCTGTATGTTTATAACTTCTAAATGAGACACCCATTTTTAAAGACATTTTTTGTCATATTTTAAGTGACCTTCGGGTTTTAAATTTACACTAGCAGATGCCGCTGCTAAATTATGACAGGTCAACACACAAAAAAAAATACTTTACAATATGTGTAATTTTGTGATAAACATTTCAGGATTTTTGTTTCGTGAATATATATATATATATATATATATATATATATATATATATATATATATATATATCATATCATATAAATAGATTATCCTAAGAACTACTTAATACGAAAAAAATAAAATAAAAATGTTTCTTCACGCTTGACAGGCTTTTTGTTGTTTAATATAGTAGACACTTAATATTGTAGTTATTTTTACTGATTAAATAAATCAGAAAAGATAATGAGTTGCAGTGGGGAAAAAACGGCTTGAAAATAAAAACTAAACCTAATCAAATGAGCTGTTTCTGTAGGCTGGTGAACTCAAGATTGGTGCAAGAAAAATATCAAAGGGTAAATAAGTGGTTTCCAGAATAAAAATATTCATTAATTAAGACCATTTTACGTGCCTCTTCATATCTCCAGATTTAGAGAAAGGTGTGGAATTATCTCGCTGAGAAGTAAGACAAATTAGATAATGGATTGTGCAATAAAATAGTTATTAAGCGTTAAAGGATGCCACTAAAAAAGAAGAAACTGAAGGTTATTATAATTATTATTCAAATATGTTTGTGTAAGTGGTAAATGTTTGTTATCTAATTAGCTTATAGCGAATGGTAGCTTTTATGTTTGTTCAATTGGATTCCCTCATGAATAACAGCGTGAAATGACGCCATTGAATTTCACTCAGAGGCTCAGGTATTGAAAGCAATTTGTGGAACAATACCCGCCATGGAGCCTAGCTAGAGCATAGGATATCCTCCATTGTTGCTCCTAGATTATCTATGGCCTAGAGAGGTCTGCACCCAAAACCCATATTTTCTATTAATAACCGAGTTATTAATCGTAGTTGTTTACGATAAGTCTACCCCCTTATCCAGAATTTTATTTCCTATTTGGTCTTAGCGCATGCAAATTCACCGATAGAAGGGACATGAGGTAAATTGCTTTGCTGGGGAGGTTTTAGAAATGAGTAAGAATACTAAATAGAAAATTTCTTCGTTCTTCTTAGAGACCCAAAAAAATTGTAAGGGAATTTTTATTATAACAAAAATCAACAAATAATGTTTTTTTTTGCTTCTATTTTCTTACGTGTAACTGTGTGTCAATAGTTGATGCCAGGTTGAGCTTGCCGAGCTTCCATATTCCGAGTTTTTGTTCTGGCAGGTGGAAGTGACTTCTAATGTAAGTAGGATGAAAGATAGATAGTGGAAATAATATTCAATAATATTTTTGTTTAAAAATTTTTGTTACTATATTTTTCCTTCACGTCTCTTCTTTCTCTCTGATCCAAGATATTTGTCAAAATATTTATGGATCATCGTAGAAATTTAGTACCTTTTATCAAATTTCCTGATATTCATCAAGGAGTCTCAGCATTCTAAGTGAAATTAACTTGGAATATTCTCAACGTTCCACCGAAATATTCGTGGTAATATTCAGTTTCGGCGAACTTTTTGTCGCTCCATCTGGCCGAAATCTTCCCTGTTTTAAAAGTAGTTGAGTTGTGAAAGGGGGTGAGTGGATTACAACTGTTGTTGATAGAAGATCTGCTTTGGAATTTAGTGCATTTATGAAACATTCTGATATTGTTCTAGGTAGTTCTGCATTTCCTAATTAATCTTGCTGAGTATGGACGTTCTTCCTCTTCGTAAATATTCGTGGCAGTGCTCTATTCGGGAAACGTTTTGCCAAATCATCTTATCGAAATCCACGCTGTCTTAAACTTAGTTGTGTTTTGAAAAGTGCCTGCTCCATTAACGATTACGACTGTTGTTGAAAGCAGGTCTTCCTAGGAATTTAGTGACATCAAATTTTCTGATATTCTTTAAGGTGGGTCTGCATTTGTATGAAATTTTACATTTGGTTTGTACATCCTGAAAGCTCTTCGAAAATATTCGCGGCAATGCTCAGTTAGGGTGACTTTTTGTCGCTCCATAAGAACGAAATCCAAGGCAGTTGTGTTTTGAAAGGTAGGGGGCAGATTACGACTGCTGTTGATAGCGGATCTGCCTAGGAATGCACTGTATTGCGATAGACGGAAGTTGAGAATCGCAAGAGGAAAGGCGTAATAGCGGAGGCAGGCCAGCCTGCTAGGTCATACTGCGTCCTTTCAAGATGGCTGCTCGCGATATGAGTCCACATTAAGCCAAGCAGGGTTGCGACACTCGTCTCTAAGTACTTGCCATGTTTATAATGTGTTCTAGTCATGTTATTCAGTATTTTAAGAAGAAGAAAAAAAAAGCAAATAAACATATATCTTACTGCAGTAATTCATAAATCCCCTTCACCTGTCAGTGAAAGATTGTTAATCGCTCGGGAATTAAAAGCTATTCAGGTCATCGCTGCATAGAATGCGCACGTGATTGCGTAATCACCTCACGAAGAGAGTCCACCACCACAACGCTCTCTGAGCGAATTTCTTGTTACAACGTTCTATTGAAGAGCAGTACAGATACAAGAAAACAACCAACCTGCTCAGACAAAATTTATCTGTTTGGCCAATATCAAATTTCCTACGGCATTAACAAGGCGAGTCTTGATCAGTTAGGCGATATTAATAGAGCAAGTCCGTCAGGCAGGAGCTGTGTAAACTAAGCAGATTCACAACTCCTTATCTCATTTATCCAGATACTATTCTCTATTTCGAAATAAAACTCAGATGAGTATAAGTCTGGGTTTACTAAAGACAGAAAACAAGAAAATTCAAATAACTATCTTAATTCAAATAAAGAATTAGAACCGCCAGTATAAATGATGCTGTTGTCATACCTGGAGGCCGTCGTCACTGGCTGATGGTCGAGTACAGCTGGCAAACACTTTCGATGCGATAGAACCATCTTCAAGCCTGTCAAAAGTTGTACTCCAAGTTGTAGTACTCGGTCTCCACCGACGGGTATGACAACAACTATCTTAATATTTGATCTACGAAAAATGTGTGTAACAACATTTGTAGAGCATCAATAGTTTAACAAGATTAGTTCTAAAGCATGTTTAGATCCAACTCAATAATGGAGATATTTGGCCTTTCTAGCATTAGAAGACAAATAAACACACACACCTCATTGTGTGTGTGTGTACTTTTGAAAGGACCTCATTTTCGTCATCAGGGTAGGATCGATGCAAGTTCAAGAAACTTTGTCGAACATGAGTACAACCTCAATAGCTAATTTCCATTTAGAGAGAGCTCTGCTAATATACCTAATTACAAGAAATGGCCCATCACGCAGAAGCTAAAAATTTTAAATGACAATTTTTTTTATTGATACCATGTTCTTTGAAAGGTAGAGAAATATAGCAACAAGTCTATGTGTTTTATTGCAAAATCTGCTTACTGCTGTCATAGCTGTAGATGCCGCTACTGCTGGATTGCACCATCCTCAAGCCTGTAATTAAATAGTCGTACTATCTGATATTCAAAATTCTTCATAGTTTACGCAGCCATTGCATGACTGATTTTTCCTTGAATTCTCTTTGATTTGAAGAGGCGAACAGAGTTAAACCGTGTGGTAAAAATAATAACTCAGATTCAATTTATAGCGGACTATTTCCATAAAATGCTTGAGGGGTGTGTAGGTAGGGTGTAATGGGTTTTATAAAAGGGCCGATTGTTGTGACAGGTTCATTCCCTTGGCCGCCATCTTTCCACGGCCATGCCTTCATTAATATTTCCCTAAATAGATTTCATTCACAACAACTCACACACCAGTAATTGACCTACCACACCCCCCCCCCCACCAGTAAAAACAATTACTTACTCTTTGTACTTTTCAACTCGTGAAAAACATTTCATAATAAAATATATCTCTTTCATATCTATATAACTCTAATGTTTGTCTGATATTCTTTTAAAATTTGGCGTGAATAATTTTTTTCACATTTCAGATCATTCTAACAACATGGGCTTCAAAATTGTAAAGAACAAATTACGTTTAGAATGTATTTATAAGTCCTAATACGTTTCATAAATTTATGAATTTCAAAATTCTACCTTAGAACTTCAGTTAACCAAATGAAATTTAGCTACATACATAGTTTTAAAAAGAAAATGTGAAATAAAGCTTTCAAAAAATGTGACCAATAAACTGCGAGACAAGGAGGCTGACCATACTGTACCTCCAGAAATTGGGCAGCTTATTTTGTTTGGTTGTTTATATATTACTATTCAAAAAACTCTAGCCGTGCACTTTAATAGTTGATTTTGATCAGCAACATTTGAAAGTTAATGAAAATCAACTGATATTAAGGAATTTTATCCTAAATGGAAAATATGTAAGGAAATTTGAAGGTTTGGTATCATGTAGGTATCACATGTTTTTTTTTCTCCTCAAAGTAACCCTAGGATGAGTAATTTTTTGAATACATGCTCCATTGCCACATGGCATATTACATGTATGATTATGTTTAAATACATTTTAGCAGATTTCCCTTGAGGGAAATCAGCTATTGAGGTCGTACTCATGACGCGATTTTCGAAATTTTTCTACAAATGTCCATCGATCCTACCCAGAAGATGACGAAAATCCGGTCCGTTCAAAACTGTATATACGTATATATATATATATATATATATATATATATATATATATATATATATTTGTCTGTTACCGCTCTAGCGGTCTCAATATTTGCCTTGATATATAATCGTATAATATATAATACCAAACTTGATATATAATCGTTTTATTCTAAAAGATAGATCAAGTTGTTCGTTACGGCTGAAATCGGATCAGGGGGGGGGTGGGGGGGGGGGTTTAGGGGGGGAGAATTTCAAAAATTCTTAATATCTCCGTTATTATGCGTCGGATCGAAAAATTGTATAGAACCAATCTTATTGCAAATGTAATGTTCTATAAATGTTATGTACATTTTTTCACTATCTTGGTTATTAACTGAGATATTTGCATTTTTTAGTTTTCGGTCTTGGGTAAAGCCCCATTCCTACTCATCTCGTATTGACAATATTCTATTATGATATGAAGCACTTCAATACCAAATATTGTCTCATTTAACTTTTAAGTTTTTAGATAAATGAAAATACGTGGAGCACGTGGGAAATCTGCTTAGTTAACGCAGACCCTGCGTGGCGGACTTTTTATTTTACAATAACCCTTTAATCAACAATATACTCAAATATAATATAAAAAAATAATAGTAATAAAATAAAATATAAAAATAAGTAAGATAATTACAAATAAAATTAATAAATGAAATGAGAAAAATAAATAAAATAAGAATAAACAAAAATCAATTAAAGTTAAACTCAACCGATGTATAATTTGCGAGTCGATGTAAGGTAAATATATTGAATTATAATTCCCAATCCTCACAATCAACTTTACATTCTAATGTATTATTGCTACGTCCATATCTATACTTTTGATAAACTTTATAAGTTCTTTATCATATTTGTTAAACATAATATGAGGTGGTTCTGGCCAATTGCCTCCTTTTAAAATTATGGCCATTATTAAATTTTATCTATTTTGATTAAATGTTGAACAGTCATAAAGTATATGTAAAAACTTTTGTGTTGTCTGTGAGTCGCAGGTACATTTGTCATTGTCTTGAATTTCAAATCTTGTTAAATAATGCCATGTCTGTCCATGTTCCGTTAGACATTGTGTGCATTTTTGATGGTGACTCTTAATTGTGCTGTATGTTCATGATATCTTTTCATACACCTCACTCGAGATGATAGCTGAATAGAACCATTATAAAAGTTATTTCTTGTGACAGCTGATACACAGGGCGGTTTACCGCTGTATTAAATAACGCCGAGAAAGCAACAAAAAAAAAAACGAAAAAAGTAATACGACCTTGCTTGACCCCTCACATCCTTGTTTCATATTACTTAAATTAAATATGAGACTTTACCACAATGTCATGGGGCGAATGAGATCAGGGATAACCGTGGAAAAATTTTAAAAGTGTGTTACGAAAGGCGGCTCCATAGTTGTTAGGTTTTGGAGTGCTAGGACCCTTGTAGTCCGTTTTTTCAGTATTTCGCAAAACTCAAAAAGTCCGTCACACAGGAGTCGTAATCTCAGCAGATTTCCCTGGGACTGGCATGGCATTCCACTGATCATTACTCTCCATAATCGTAAAATTTCTAAGTAAATCATGATGAAGAAATGGGTTAACAATAGGCCGAAAACAATATAGTACGAATAACTCGGTAAATATTAAAGCTGAGACAAATGTATAGAACAAAAATTGTAGAATATGAATAGTTTAACAAGATAGTACAATATTTTTCGATACGATTCATAACAGAGGAGATATTTTGAATTTTTGAATTCATCCACTCCTATCCCCCTTTTCCTGGTAAGATTTAAACCATTAGCAACTATGATCTTTTGTGTTGAATTCATTATGGTATAGATCAAATGCTCATTTTCGAGTAAAGAACGTAAACTATTAATTGAAGATGACATCACACAACGTATTAGAATTTATCTCAAAAATTAAAAGCACAATGTAAACAATATTTGGAGTTTAATCGCTGAATGAAGCGGTTCATGATATGACAGCAGTTCGCTAATTTGAGATCAGTAGGATTGGAGGTTTATTCAAAGCTGAAAATTGAAGCATGCAAATATCTCGGTTAATATCCACAATAGATAAAATACGTTTATAGGACAGTAAATTAGTAAAATGTTTGGTTCTAAAAATGTTTCTATCCGACTTAGAATTTCGAATTTTCGAAATTCCATGTTTTAATCCCCTCCCACTGGTCCTATGCCAGCCATTAATGTACTTAATCTTTAAAATTAAATAAAACGTATAGTTTGGTAACGATAAGTAAATAATTACGACCGGTAGAGCGTTACAGACAAATATATATTTATCTTGATATTCTGTTTTACATGAAACGCTTAGAAGGTTCTTCAAACCTTGGTCGAGGGTATCATTATTGATACTTTAGGGATTATTTCCCACCATGTATTTTAACTTAAACTTTGACCAGTGATCTTATTATAGATCGACGGATCACGTTATGTTAATAATAGATTTTTTAATTTATATTATTAACATACACCTTTTAGGTTGTTGACTGTGTTAAAATATTTTAGTTATTTATCTGACTAGATGCAATTTGGATTGTTTTACTTAGTCGTGGATTGTCATAGGGATTGATTTCAGTTTCTGTGTGCTTCAGCATCTCAATGTAATTGAGCAGCCCCACAAACTGTATATAGCTTTGTACAATAAATTGATTCTCTCGAGATCGGACCTCATTTTCGTCATATATTAGATAGGATCGATGGACATTTGAGGACATTTTTGGAAAATCGCGTACAACCTTTAGCTCAGTTTCATTATAGGTAACTGTTAAAACGACTAGTCTTAGAATGTTAAAATTTCATATTTAGGATGTAGTGACTTCTAGTTAGGGCTCCCTAATTAAAAGAAGAATTTAGAAGGGTGAAAATAAAAATTGCAAATTTCTACGAACCTATAAGGGGTACAAAAGATTTTAGTAAGACCAGAGTGGTTTGTCATGAAAAAGAGCTCTAAATAACGTTCATGACATTTTTGATCCGATGCATTAGAAGAGAGATATCGTATATTACTTTCAAAAGAAATCATATTAAACGAAGTGCTTCAAAACATTTTGTTTATTTAATTTAATAGGATTGCAATGAAGCCATGAGGTGCCCATATCAAAATTTGATATCCTGTCTTCAAATAATCGTTATGATATCAGTAAAGGTTTCAAAAATACATGAATTCAACTACAGAATTTTTAATGTCTGTTTTAGGAATTTCTCTAAAGGTAAATAAACTGTTGTGGCTGTACTCACGACGCGATTACCGAAAAATGAAATTGTTTATTATTATTTTCGTCCACTTTATGCTACTATGGCTAATCGGGACGGGCTATCTACAGGTTACCACCCTTTTCTAACCAGGGTAGGCTTAAGGAGTTTATTTAATGACTCCGTCACTAAATAAATTTCTACTTCCCAAGGCGGGAATCGAACCCGCCACTCTAGGTCTACCACGCGAGATTAAGACCAACGCCTTAACTCGCACGGCCAACCTGAGCCCCCGAATAATGTTTTAAATGCACATCTATAGGTAGGATATGACAAAAATGAGTTCCATTCAAAATTATATTATGATATATACGAGTATACTCGTCCTATCGCTCTAGCGGTTGTGATTCTTGTTTGTTCGTTGCCAAACTCGAAATTTAAGAGTTTCATGTGAAACTCAAGATTAAATTCTTTAATGGCTGAAATCTAACTCATGGGAGGGGGAAATTTCGAATAATCGAAATTTCTCCGCTATTATGAGCCGTAACGAAAAGTGTTATAGAACCAATTTTATTGCAAATTAAAAGTCCCATAAATGATGTTATATAATGTTTTTCCTTATCTGTAATATCACGGGAATTATTGGTATTTTGAGCCGTCAGTAAACCCCCACTTGTACTCATAGAGAATAGATTGTGAGATGAGATCATCAGTATGCCATTGCAAAGTGAGGGAAATCTGCTTTGTTTACACAGTTTCTGTATGACGGAGTTTCATAATTCACTCAAACAACTTCCCCAATAATGTGTTTTTCTCGGTTTTGTATGAACATTAAGACCTCAAGATGTATTATGGAAATATGTTATATAACTGTATTATAATTAATTTTATACTGAGTCGAATAACGGCCTTTGATAGTTGTTACGTTGATAACTGTTATGTGGGTGCGTTTTCTGGCCGCGCCCAGCGTTTGCATCAGGCGAGAAGAATTTTTCTAGAAAGTGGCTAATATCACAGTAAATGTCAAACATAGTCACAAACGTTTTGAAGTTCAAACGCATTGATAACTGAAACAATTCACTTATATTTTAACTCTCTTTCGTGCTAACTCTCATTGATATGCACAAGGGAAGTGTATGCCTCTCATAAAAATGATTCGTGGAACCCATAGTTTAAATATTGATTATTGCAATTTTACTGGGTAACCAAATTTCATGAACTAAAATATAAACATTAATATAATATTCAACAATTCCATGAATCTTATGTTAATATTGCTCCGGCAACATGTTCCGTGTTAAATTAAAAGTACTACCTAAACTACCTGCATAAAACTAAGCAGATTTCCCACGAATATGATACGATGATGATCTCATCTTAACATCTATTCTCTATTTCTGCCGCAGTAGGAAGCCTATGTAAAAATAATTAGAATTTTAAGTTCCAACTTTAACCCCCCCCCCCTTCTTTTCAATACCCGACTTCAGGAATTACCGAACTTGACCTCTAGTATGAAAAAGTAGAGGTGTAGTAAATCAAAATTAATTCCGTTATTATGCGCCTTATCAAAAAATTTAACATAACCAATCCTTTTGTTGTTCTATAAATGATTCCGTTTCTCCGATACTAAGCCAGGTAAGTTTATTTTTTTGTCTCCAGGCTTCAATAAATTCCCACTTTTACTTAGATATTAGACAATACATGACTATAACGGCTCATTTCAAGCTTAAATATTGTTTTCATTAGACTTTTACTATGTGAGATATATGTAAATATGTTCGACTCGACGTCATACTTTAACGTCTAAGTTACTTAAGAATGTTACTTAAAATGTATTTAAACATAATCATACATGTAAAATGCCATGTGGCAATGAAACATGTATTCAAATAAATAACTACTCATAGGGTTACTATGCGGAGGGGAGAGAAAAAACAAACAAAAAAGTTACTTAAAAAAGGATTAGTTAATGAATAATTATCTTAGATGCTCTAGAACACATGAAAATATGCTTGATGTGAAGTTAGCAGTTATAATTTATGTTACTTCATTAAAGGTTAGTTAATTAAATCACTGGCATAGCTACTCAAGTAATGCAGTCATCAATTAACATTGTAGTTAGTTATATAAGGGTTAGTAAATTAAATCATTAGCATAGCTACTCTAGAGATACATGACAATTTGTTCCATCGTTTAAGAATGAAGTTACATAAATAAGGGTTAGTTAATAAATCATTAGCACAGCTCCCCTTGAAAAACATGTAAATATGTTGCATGTGAGACCATCAATTAACATTTAAGTTATTTAAGTAAGGGTTAGTTAATTAAATCATTGGCATAGCTGCTCAAGAGGTAAAGTCATCAATCAGCAATTAACCCAGTAGTGTAAAAGAAAATAATAACTACAAGTACTGGAAAATTTACTTTCGTGTTTATTTCTTTGAAGGGATAAAAGTTTCGTTGAATCCGTATTTACACTTCTCTCGAAATTGACTAATAAACAAACAAAAACATTACGTGTCCTGAGGGACACACCGGGCACTACTGGGTTAAGATACTTAAGGATAGGTTAGTTAATAAATCATTAACACAGATGCTTTAGAGACCCAGGAAAATATGTTCTATTTAACGTCATCAATTAACATTTATGTAACTTAAATAAGGGTAAGTTAATTAAATCATTAGCACAGCTCCCCTTGAAAAACATGTAAATATGTTGCATGTGAGGCCATTAATTAACATTTGTTATTTAATTAAAGGTTAGTTAATTAAATCATTGGCATAGCTCCTCAAAAGATACATTCATCAATTAACGATTGAGATACTTAAGGAAGGGTTAGTTAATAAATCAATAGCACAGATGCTCTATAGCCCATGAACATATGTTCGATGTAACATCATCAATTAACATTTAAGTTACTTAAATAAGGGTTAGTTAATTAAATCATTTGAACAGCTGTTCAAGAGATTCGGTCATCAAATAAAATTTAAGATTCCCAAATAAGGGTCAGTTAAATAAATCATTAAAATAGCTGTTCTAGAGACATTTTAAAGGATTCCCAATTTTCAGCCCCCCCCCCCCGCACCTTCTACATTCTCCAAGGGTCACCACGAGTTATCAGTGTAAACCGAGTGTCATAATGAAGTATCATTTATCAAAGAACGCTTTGATCTGGCGAACTTTGTATTCATTTAAAGCTTGAATTTCAAACCTCTTAGAACTTGAATGAAAACCACCTTATTTCATTCCGAGGAGGGATTTTACACCTTGCTGCTGAGGTATTAAATCTCACTTTAATATTTGTTTCGGTTCATTGCGGTGTTAAGCTTATTTAGAATTTGTTTTATCTCATTTAATTTCGTAGTAAACTCTAAATACATCTGTAGATTTCCTTGAAAGAACATTCATGAGTTTTGGATTAGAATATCCTTTTGAAACGTGGCTATTCGAAAAAATGAAAGCAATATGAATGGGGAGATTAAACCTTCTGCTCACACAGGAAAATTAATCATTTTACCACCTGTATCGTAAATAAAATATTATCATTTGCGATATAAAGGAGAGGAAGTTCAAAATAAAAGTTTTTACTAGATGTCCCTTAAGAGAAACCAGCTATTAAGGTTGTGATCATGCCGGGTTTTTTGATAAATATTGTTACGTTTTATTACCAAAATCAGTAATAAACGTTGTTTATAAGAGTTCCTTTGGATTGCACACACAAGTTTCACAGTTGTTATCACTGCACAGTTTATTTAACAATGCACTATACTCTTGGTTAATTATTCTTAATTACTACTAACAGACTGCGCTGATAGCGTCACTGTTCTTGTTATTACACAGTCCAATAATTTACTCACTGTCACTGAAGTACAGAAAAACACGGCACTGCACTGTCCTTTACTTCGCGAAGTTAACTATCTTAAACACGACACTAAACTGTTACTTACAGTCACGGCACAACACTGTTCATCACATAAAAACACTTTACCGCACTGCACTAAGTCACACTCTAGCACTGAACTGATGATCGCTTGAGGACAGCTGAGAACAAACTAAACTATAGAGCGAGTTGCACATGTTTATATAGAGGAGCGGCAACATCAAAGGACGAAGGTCTCGAAGGTACTGGACTCTTTAGTCAGGAAAGATCCAGACACTGCCGGCGCCAACAATCCCTCAGTCGGCTCTATTCATCTTTTTCGTACCTCCCAAATACGCGGCTATCTCTGTTAATTTTTCATGTATTTAATTTTCGCAACACCATGTTCAAATGCCCATCTACTCTACTCTGGAGATCTGGAGATGTCGGTCCAAAAAATATATACAAAGCTGCATTGGTTGGTTTGTTATCAAACTCTTGCAAACTAATAATTTTATTGCAATTCAGATGTTGTTCTATGTGTTTATTCTCTATCTCAAGTACTAACGGAGATATTGTTATTTTTTTAATTGTAAGCAATTAGTTAATCCCCACTCCTACAGTTTTTGATTTTCAGTTCGAGAAACTGTGCCACTAAACATCTTATTTCCAGCTTCAATTCCAGATTACATAGCGTGTACAGCACTTGGGACATGCTTAGTTTACGCACCCTCAGGGTGACGGGATTTTAATGTTCAACATAAAGTTACATCACCGCTCAATCAAAAAATGAGTAGATTCAGAAATACCTAAGAAACTATGACCAATGATTTAAAGAACGAAGGCTGGATTAATTTTCTCAAAGCCACTCCAGTTGTTTTTTTGTATGAGTCAGAGGTGTAAAAAAGTTGAGAACCTATGAGCTATAAGAAACTATCAATTTTCATTCTACTATATTAGCAAACTTCCCTTAATATTGAAGTTGTTCTCATGACGTGACTTTTGAAATATTTCCTCAAATGCCCATCGACTCATTCAGGAGAAATTGTATATATACTTGTCTGTTACCACAATGCTTGTTTGATTCCTAACAAAGTCGATATATATATATATATATATATATATATATATATATATATATAAGCGTTTTATGCAAAACTAAAGGTGTAGGTCATGAATGGCTGAAGACAGACTAGTGGAGGGGTGGGTTTAAAAGGGGGAATTTCGAAACTTCAAAATATCTCAGTTGTTATTGGTCGGATCGAAAAATTGTAGAGAATCAATATTATTTCAAATTAAATATTCTATAAATACTATTATATAAATTTATTCTGTGTCTTCAATATTAAGCGTGATATTTGGATTTTATTTTGTTTTCAGCCTTTACTAAACCCCCATTTCTACTCATATCACGTAAACTATACTCTCTTATAAAATGAGCTGCTAAATTTGAAGCTTTAATAAAAAACATTGTTTTCAACAGATATTTACTAGCAAATATATTGTGTTATGACGCCATCATTTAAGATTTTACTTTGTTAACTGGAAAATGTTTATTTGCTCAACACCATACTCGATATTTAGATGTTTCATTCAACATTAAAGATCATAATAGTTAATGGCTGAAATCAGACTTGCAATAGGGGGGTGAGGTTTTAAGAGAGGGGATTTGAGAATTCAAAATATCTCCGTTGTTGTACGTTGAGAAAGGGAATATGTGGTGAAATGAGATCACAAGTGTTTTATGCCAGCACGTGGGAAACTGCTTAGTTTACGCAGCCCCTTCATGATGTACTTTATATTTCCACTCTTCAAAATAACGTCTTTTGAACGTGTCGGTGACTTTTTAGAATAGTTATTTTTCACAAGTCAAGCAATACCCATCTGGCATAAAAATAGTGCTTCTTAGCACTTGATAGATTTTCACAATTGCATTGGACTTGCAGTTAATGCTTAACTAACTGCATTGAAATTTCAGTTAATGCTGTTATTTATCTCGGAGGTTTTCACCCAATTTACTGTTTGCTCAATTTGTCCCAAAAAGATAAACGGGAATTTCAAACACTCAACTAAGATAATGCAAGTGGCTCTAACGCAATAATAAATAAAATAAAAACTGACTGCATTATCAATAATCAATTTTATTTCAATTGGGAATGACAACATCAGGTTGTGTCATCAAACAGTACTCAAAATGAATTATTTTCTTCTATAAAACAAGAAGGTGATAGCTGCAAACTAATTTTAAAATTAGAACTATAAAATATCTCCAGGAAGTGTGTGTTATCAGTTGTTACGCGATAATGAACCAGGATGTTAATAGAAAGACTTTATCTCAATATTGTTTTAGTTATCAAAGTTTGGTCTGGTCTACTGAGAAAGACATACAAGATATAATACTTTCTCATTATAAAATTCGTATTAATCGACACAAAATTCTGAAAATGAGTTTCGAACGTCATTCTTTGAAATATATTTTATTAAATTCAATTTATTATTATAATTCCATATTCTCATTTTCACAACCGTTCATGAGTTACTTCCAAGGTTCATTGTGTCTAGAATATAATGAGTTAACATGGAAACATTAATTATTTCCACTACATAGTAAACCTATGTGGAGGGATTTTATTTTCTGCACGTCCCCTGCATATTTGCATTATTTGTGCATTTTGTCAATACTTTTAACAATTTTTCATACAATAATATATATATATATATATATATATACATTAAAAAATTGAAATAAGATTATGAAAATTAAACTTGACTAAATAAAACAAAAAACATTAAATAGAACAATTCAGGAATGCAATTAAATAAACAATAAAAAAAGTACATAATATTAATATTATATTATCTTTTCCTCTCTCAGCTTAAGAATAACATAGGCTATTGCTTTTAATAAATTTAGGTGTTTTGAAAATAAAATATCGGGACTGATAGGCCATGCGGGAATATGAGTCTTTAACTGTCTTTGTATGTCTTGAGTCAGTCTACATTCATAAATCAGGTGGGTGAATGTCTGTTCAGTGTAACTGTTCACGTTAACATTAATGAGGAGAAACTAGCTTTTAAATTTTATTTTTTTTCAATTTCGGAGATCCTTTAATAGAATAACACTTAGGTAAGTGTTATTGATGCATCTTCCATCTTTAATAAGTAGTAACAATACACTAAACAGTGTCCTTCTCATTATAAAGATTTTAAACATTCGACTCGTTTGAATCATTGACTTGTTATACAACCAATATAGATATGATTTTAATGGAATTGACAAAATATTTTTTATAAAGTTACTGTGGTCAGTTAATAAAATTATGTAATACTAATAAAGCTTTTATTATTTATTTATTTAATTTATTGCATACAAGGATTTTCCTTATAGCAAGGAGTAGGCCTCATATAATGAGGTTAGTTTTTCTATATTAGTGGCTTATATAATTACAAATTTTTACAAACTAGAATTGAGTATAACCGAGTAGAATTTACATTAACATTTCTAGAACAATCTAAACTAATAAATGCCATTATATTTTATTATCTTACTTAATATTAAAACATTATATTTTCAACATAATAGTTTTATTAAACTTATCATTATCTTAGTTTCTGATCTTACTAATACATAGGTATAACAATACTTAATGAAAAAAAAAACAATTAAGAAAAGAAGAGAAATTTGACAATGTTAACTCAGATAAGATTCGCGAAGTTTGAAACTATTCCTTAAGTATTAGTATAGTATATATACAATACTAATTAAAAATATACATTGGATCATAAAAATTTGGTATGGAAATAATAATAAGAGATTTATTGAATTCAAAAATACAACAGATTTTAACAGTAGTTTTAGAGAAATAGGAATCCCATGATAAGGAGTGGAAAAACTCGAATGGATAACTAACTAATAATAAATAAGATGGTATAAAGAAAAACATGATTTGTTTTTTTTTTTGACCCAGTATGTAAACTTTCAAACAATTTATAAAGCTAGCTGGTGAGATGGGGTGCCCTTAGATCAGGGGTCGAGCATCTAGCACTTAAATGGGTGACCGCAGAGTTAGTTCACCGGTTAACTACCAGAGTGCGCTGGTGACGAGCGATAGTAGAATGGCGGTAGTCTAACGAATAAATCAATCTGCCGTCCCAAACTCTCCTAGATACCGTCGACCAGCAAACTGACGTTTGGAGATATGACCACTGCCCCGGATATAAGAAGCCCTCAGTTTACCGGTGATAACTCCTTCCAGGTACTCTTTGGTTAACGAATCCCCAAATCTAGCTCTTGTTGCCTAAATGCATTAAAGGTGCCAAAATAATCGATCTGTAGTCAGCTAAAAACCTACTTCGGGAATCTCAGTATCAACCAGCTCCCCAGTGGGGAAGGAACAGTCACATCGAACTTAAGAGGGAACGAGTACTTCAGAAATGTATGTAGCAATCCATAATAATATTTCATTAATATATCATGAAAGTAGACCTTTGTTAATACAGTTCTAGCACAAAATTATCATAGGATTTTGTTAAATTAATGCTATTAATTTTTAAAATTAATGTTGTCATTTTTTAAAAAAGGATAGCCCCTGAAGAGGTGGTATTTAAGCCACGAAACATTTAAGGCAGTATGAATAAATTTTGGGCAGAAAAAATGTTTTTTATCGATGGCCGGCCCTATGAAACCGAAAACGATTTATAAATATATATATATATATATATATATATATATATATATATATATATATACACACACATAATTCTACTGTACGTGTGTATGTCACTGAACTCCTCCTAAACGGCTGGACCGATTTGAATGAATTCTTTTGTTTGCGTTTGGGGGACGCCCTGGATGGTTTAGATTCACTAATCAGCCCGGCAGATGGAGAAGGAGTGGGGGTTGAAAGGAAGGTCTGAAATCAAAAATAGCGATATTTCGTTTTTCGGCAAATATGCACAGGATAAAAGTTGTTTATTTTTTTATTTAGAGTAACTTTTGTTAGATTCACTTTTGGCGTATAACGAAGTATAAACGTTGATTGATGTTATTTCAAAATAAAGAATAATGAAATTATATTATTTGTTGTTAGTTTCATACTTTGTTTAATATCCTAATCGATTGAAATATCATGCAGGACAATGCCTGTCGGATCCACTAGTATATACATACTTTAGAGAGCAGCTCATTTGCATCATCTCCTGGCTAGGACTGGTCGCGTCATGAGTGCATTCTCAAAATCTGATTGAGGGGAAATATGCTAATGCTATTAATAGAAATATGTTAATGCTGCCAGCTGTAGTGGGTTAAATGGCAAATAGTAGATAAAGTGTAACTATTTGTAAATGGTTAGGAGAAGGCAAGTAGGTGGGAAGAGAGCCATCCATCGGCCGGTGGATTCTTATCGACTCCCCTCCCATCCAATCAACAGGTCCCTCTTACAGCCCTCTATATATCACACCCTCATTGGCTGGCTAGCAGTCACAGCCCTCACTGGAAATGGGCCAATGACGTCTCATCTCACATTCTATTCTAAGTTTCACTTTCAGTATGAACCCTGCATAAAATACGCTTGAAATCCCTGTGTTCAGTTCATCTTAATTTGCGGATTTCTCTTAGAGGAAAGCTATTGAGGTTGTACTCTTGGCGCGGTTTTTGGAAAATGTCTTAGATCCTACCTAGGCGATGACGACAATGAGGTTCGTTAAAAATTATATCTATCAATCCATCTATATATATTGAGATATATATATATATATATATATTATTATAATTTATTAACGTCCACTTTTATTGAGGTCGTACTCCTGACGAATTTTTCTTCAAATGCCCACCAATCCTGCCTAGGAGATGACGAAAATGAAGTCCCTTCAAAATTATATATATATATATATATATATATATATATATATATATATATTTGTCTGTTTTCGATCTAGCGGTCGCAATAATCACTATATCATTGTCAAACTCCATATTTAATCGTTTCATGTAAAAATAAAGATCATGCTCATTAATGGCTGAAATCGGACCTGTTGGAGGGGAGGGGGCGGTTGAGGTGGAAGAACTTAGCAAATTCTTAATATCTCTTTTACTATACATAGGATCGAAAAATTGTATAGAATCAATATTATTGCTAATTTAATGGCCTATAAATATGGTTATATACATTTATTCTCTATCTTGAATATTAACCGAGATATTTGCATTTTTCAGTTTTCAGCAAACCCCTACTTCTACTTAACTTAAACAATATTCTGTTATATAATAAACCACATTATACGAAGCTTAAATGCCAAATATAATTTTCAAAAGACGTTTATTATCTGGCAAAGATGTTTTGGTGACCCCCTCCCAGTCTTAAGTTTTTGGACTACTAAAATTTGATTGTTAAATTTGAACTTCCGAAAGCTAGTAATTTTCGATATATGCGAGATAGATAGTCATCTCGCCGTCGAAATGTATCGAGTAATTGAGAAAATGACATTTTGGGGGAAAATCTACTATTGTATTTTTTCCTATATGTAGCCATATATGCTGATAGTATTATAGACATTTGAGATCTTTAGCTCCCCCTCCCTCCCCGAGCCAAAGATTCGTGATCAGACTTTTATGTTGTGAGTGATCAACTCGACGTACAACCCCCGTTATCCAAGGAGGACCTGGGATGAGTTCCATATATATATTAACCTGAATGAATCGATGGGCTTTAGCTGAAAGTTTCCAAAAAAAATCGCGCCATGAGCACAACCTCAACAGCTAATTTCACTCAAAGAAAAACTTTTAAATTCAAAACCGAACAAGACGTCATTAGAGAACAACCGGGCGTAACTGATTGTTATGTCTATAGCTTTATACTTTTCTCTTGAATTAAGAAGAGAAAGAAGATTTCTGATGGTTGTCTATCACGGAAAGTTTACGAAATATTCTTTCAACTTCCTGTTGCTAATGGATTACTTCCTTCATGTTTGAAGAATAGTAAACTAGTTGACTAGAAGATAATAGACTATTATGCTCTGTAATAATAAACTTTTCGTAAAATAAATACAATAAGAGCCTAATTAATAGCTATACAAGAAACTAGTCAATATTTATTTTATACAATTATAAAAATATGAAGCTAAGGTATATTACTATGGACTGTAGGTTTTATAATATTTTTACCACTGATAAAAAACGTTATCATTACCTTAACATGTATTAAGCATTAACCCGCAATGACTGTGTTGATTAATTTCTAAGATATTGATTACCTAGTGGAAAATACTTTAGAATTAAACTCGTTTTCCTAGCATTTATCTGATTTATATAATTCATTATATATTTAATGTCATGAAAATTATATTTCAAAAAACATTTTGCTCAATTTCTTCTGTTAATATAAATAATAAATTTACATTCTGTGTTGTTCTTGTGGCTGATTATAAGAAAATATGCCAAATTCATTCTACATCATGAACCAAAGCTATTCATTTAAGGAAAATCACGCGATGATAGTTTTGAGATAATTCTAAGAACAAGATCAAAATGTTTTGATACACATAATTTAATAAGATTTAAATTGAAAGTAATGACACTATATCTCCGTTCCAATGAATCATTTTAAAAATTATCACCGTATATTATTTTGTAGATCCATTCATGATAACTAAAAGTTTTTTTACTGTTTGTACCTCCCTTACCTGTTACCAGAGGGGGCTTAGGTTGGCCGTATGGATTAAGTCATTGATCTTAATCTCATATGGTAAACCTAGAGTGGCGAGTTCGATTCTTGCCCTGGGCAATGGGAATTTATTTAGTGACGGACTCCTTAAATAAATTCCTTAATTCCACCTTGACTAGAAAAGGGTGGTAACCTAGAGATAACGCGTCCCAATTAGCCATAGTAGCATAAAGTGGGCGTAAATAAATAACTGAATTCCTGTTACCAGAAGTTATAACAGTTGTAAATATGATATTTCAACATTCATTGATTTCGAGTCAATTGATATACATCGCCGAAACTAATGAAATTGGGGAAAAGGGAAGTTCAAAAGGGATAATTCCATTGAGATCTCAAAACCACAAATTTACGCGATTACAATACTTTCTTTAATTCGTACAAGGATTCAAAATATTGTTTCTTGGAGTGTACCAACCGCAGAGTTCTAATAATTATCCTTACAATTACGCTAGTAGCACTGAACAACATCTTCCAAGTATTATTAGTCTATAAACATTATAATAATACAATAATAACGTTTCACTCTCAGTAAGTCATGCTTTGCTTAAAGCCTCTTATTAATTTTTTGTTACTAGGAAAAATAAATCATTTTACTTAGGTGGATTCGACGGCATATTTTTTGCTTTAGATCATCTTAAAAGTCATTTTTTTCGTGGCCATAAATGCATTTTGACAGATTATATTTAGTATTCTTCTGTATTGGGGTAAGTAATCCGGACCGAATCCAAATTACCAGCCATTTATAATACCATTTTTTAATATATACATATAAAAGATGATTATGCATTCTAACGTCCACGACAAACTTTTCTGGTCTCTTACAAATGGACGTATTTTATTTATTTGTAAATTAGAGCCTTCAAATTTTCATGAAATGCTGTCCCAGGGAGCACGATTCCATTATCAGTACTTGTTATCATAACAGTGACTACCGTAAAAAAATAATCCAAAAAAATTTGAAAAGACTAAAAAGTCTCTCAGACAGGTGCTGCGTAAACTATGCAGATTTCCCAACTACTGAAATGTCTATTTTCAGTGTCCACATAACAAAACGACGATATGAGCTGGGCTTAAAATTGAATCTGAACATAAGATTTTATTAATTCAGTTGCTGAAATAGAACATCATCTGAGGCCATGAAGAATGAAAACTAAAAAATACAAATATCTCGGTTAATGTTCAAGTTTGAGAAAAAAATCTATAAAACAACAATTGCAGAACATTCACATTTATAACAAGACTTGTTATGTAGCATTTTTTGATACGGCTCATAATGTTGGAGATATTTCGAATTTTCTTTCTCCCCTCCATACACTGCTCCCTACTCCTGCTCCGATTTAATGCCCTTAACTTTTTCTGCTTAATGAAACTCATAAATATGGAGTTGGTTTATATTGTAAGCAACCACTATTGACTTATTTTAAGAAAAGCTGTATTATTTATAGGAAAATCAAGTTTTTTTGGTTAACCAGCGAAAAAACCTGACATGACCAAAATAACCACCAGGGCCATGAAAGAGACTAACTGAAATAAAGACGCTCTCAACAGGTTTTGCCCAACATCCATTTTGCATGTTGGAGAAGAGCCAATATTGCTAATCAGAACTCCACTAAATCATGTTGCAAAATGTCTGTTTTGCATATGACTGATAAAAATTCAACAGATATTGATAGAAACTGGCGGTCGGTCAGTTTTGAAAAAAAAATCCTCCAAGCATTTTGCCAATAATTTATTTTCTTTAACATTTTTTGATCTGAATCCTAATAATCCCACCCGCTCTACCCCCCCCCCCTAATTGGGACTAATATAATCTTTAGTGTTGAATGAAACAGTTAAATATCGAGTATGGTATTTATCAAATAAACATTTTCGAGTTAAGAACATAAAATCTTAAAAGATGACGTCACGACATTGCCTATTTGCACGTACCTCACACAATAAAAGTTTTGTGAAAACAATTTTTGTTATTTAAGTTTCGAATAAAGTGGGTCCATGATATTGTAGCTTATTGTTAATATGGCATGATTAGGAAATGGGGTTTGCTGATATCCCAAAGCTAAAAAGTTCAAATACCTCGATCTATATTCATGAAAATACGTGTAAAATGACGTGTACATCCTTAACAGCTGACTTCTGGCTAAAACCGAAATGTACTACTTCCTGATTATAGCTTTGTGACAAGCCTAATTAAGATTCGTGAATTCATTTTGTTTGTCTGTTGTGACAATCAGCTGCATAATCTATCATTTTGTCTATCCTTGGCATGACTCACAATGGAAAAATACTCTCCTTTATTAAATATCACTCTTCAGTCACTATCATAATTAATCTTCTTTAATTGGGGTCTTGCTTTTTTTTTTGGTTTGAAAAATTAATAGCGAAAAGGAAGATCTCAAAGTTTTATCGTCGTTATACATTCTCATGTTTATGACCTCCAACATTCATTTTATTGGAAAATAAAACGACTTAGTGAGTTTGCGTTATTTGCATATAACTACCTCTATATGTCATTTGCACTGCATATTTTCTAATATATTTCCTTGAGTCATACTTGCTCAGAGTTTGTGTAAGAGAGAATGAAGGATTCCAGTCCTTCCTTTACTTCATCCAAAGAAATAAAAAAACGACAATAAATAAAAAATAAAATAACTCGTTTAGTCACAGATAATATTCTACAGATATGAGCAAAGCAAGATTGCAAATACTCAGAGTCACACAAAGGTCAACCTTTAATAGAGTTCATACCAACTGACCTATGATTCCAACGAACTATAAACTAACACGGCAGTATTAATACAACGGAACACAATTTTCCTGAAATGAATTTCCACTCACACAAACTGGACATTATTTTTCCAACCGTTAAAGCAGCCAAACGTTCAGAAATCTGTCTGCCCTTAAATAACAGAAGAAAAAAAAACGAATTTAAAAAAATGGCATTAAACAGCGGCCAATAATAGAAAGAATACTCTTCTCAAGGAGAGAAATGAAATAATTGTGTTGTGTTAATGCTATTGACATTCAATGATATTTTATTTACTTGGAGCTTCGCAACTGTGGTGATGTTGCTCCAAAAAAATGTATAAAATTAAAAACAAAACTAAAACGAAAACAGAAATAGGACACAAAAAAATGGAAAACAAAAACAGAATTGGAACATAAAAACAAAATGGAAAACAAAAACGAAAATGGAACACAAAAACTGAAATGTAACACAAAAACAAAAACAGAATTCGAACATAATAACAAAATGTAAAACAAAAGTAGAAATGTAACACAAAAACTACATGGAAAACAAAAAAACAGAAATGGAACATAAAAACAAAAATCAATCAATGATAGAAAAGTAGTTGATAAGTAGAAAAAGTAGCTCATCGTTAGGGAGAACCTCCGTGGTCTTGGTACAATAGAAATGTTCCCGTTTCATTAAATTTTCCCAATGTTTATCTAATGTCCATCCACCCCACCCAGGAGATGACGAAAATGAGGTCCTTTGAAAAGTATATACATAGTATTATGTATATTTGTCAGTTTACACTATAGCGGTTGCTATCTTTTTTTGGTCATGTTCAAATTCGATATTTAAACGTTATATTCAAAACGAAAGGGCATTTATTGGAGGGGGAACGTCAAAATTCAAAATATCTTAGTTTTTAAACTTGAAACATTTAAAAGAGCCAATCGTATTGTACATTAAATTTATTTATTTTTTAGCTTTCGACCTTCAGTAAATTCCCATTCGTACTCATGTTATATTAAGAATAACTTGTTATATCAAGAACTTTAGTCGATATTTAAGTACCAAATATTTTTTATCATCGATCTTTTACTTTGTGAGATATATCCAAATATTTATAATATCACTCAAGATTTTACTCTTTAACCACTAGATTTTAATTTGATCTACACCACTTTCAATATTTAACCGATTCATGAAAACTAAACACTATATTAGGCAATAGCTGAAATCGGCGGTGAAGGAAGTTACTAGGAGGTGAAGGATAAAATAGTGCGGGAGAAATCGTGAATAGATGGTGAGTTGAGATCATCATCGTATCACATTCCGTGTGGGAAATCTGCTTACTTTACGCAGCACCTGCGTGACGGACTTTATTGGTTACGCTTAGGATTGGTTATATCGTATGTTTTTTTAAAAATGAAATCATTTTAAATTAGGTATAGCAAAACAATTTGTATATATGTAATTTAATTCGAGTACAATGTCGATTTTTTTTCGTTAATTTTATTTATTAAATACTTATTAGAGTCTTGAAAGTTCTATTTTTGCTCAAAAAGTAGCTTCATTTTACAAATACGTCTAACTCTATTCGATCAGCAAGTTGTTTCATCAAATTACGTCACGGATAATGGTTCAGCACTCATAAGTACATAGATCAAGCAATATTTTCTAGTAGCTCTATGCTAATGAGCGTCATTCAAATCTCTTTTCGAAGAAATGCAATGTAAGCAGCTAGCAAGAACCCGGCTGTATAGACTCCATTCGGCAAAAGCAATTCCTAGACTCTTCATTAAAACAGATTTCTGTGAATAGCCACAGGCCGTCACTGCTCCAGAGATTATGCAACCAGAATTAATTGCATCGGATGCGCTTTTAAATGCTTGAATTAAAACCCCATCTCCATTTGATCACAGAAACAATTTCGGGTGGGGGGGGTGAGGGGCCGAAAATCGTTAACTATTATATAGCTAACGAATTAAAAACTAATTCCTTTGTCTTCATTCTTTCGTTTCGTCTGTAGATATTTTTGATGAAATTGTGGGCCCAAGTTAGTCATATGAGCTGATAAATTACCACATTGGTTAAGGCTTATAATCATAAATTTTTATTGTACAAATCTAGACGGCTTGATGATGGTGCCTTTACATCGAAAGCGATTGCCAACTGTACTCGACCATCAGCCAGCGACGACAGATTTGACAACAGTATGCCCAGAAAGATCAAGAGTTTGCTCTAAAACCATAAAGAAAGGCTGTTGAGACATGAACTTCTCTTTTATTGCTTTAAATATTTTGCTTATTGCTCTAAGTGAAGATCATATTATCTTCTAATCGGGCCTGGAATACTGGGGCGGGAAGAGGGGGGATTTAGGGGAATTCGAAAATTCATAATGTCCCTGTTATTATGAGTCGGCTCGAAAACTGTTGCTAACCCTGGATTGCCAATGTTCACTGTAGCCCCAATCTTGCCGAACATGCGTCAGTTAGAACCATACCAAAAATAATCATTTTTAATAGTATAAATACGTGGTAATTTTTTAAATTGTATTTTATATAATTAATTGTATAATTCTACATAATTAACACTTTATAAATAGAAATCAAGAAATTATATTACATTATTTGAATATAGAAAATAAAAATTTAATACAGAATAAAAAATGTTAATGTAAAAAAAACGAGTGAAAAACTATTTATATTCAATTATTATCTGGTAAAAATAATGAAAATGATTGAAGTGTATCATCAGTGATTTTACGCTGAAATGAGGGGCCAGGTCTTAAGGGTATAATATTTTTTGCCGGTATTTGACTGGACAACTCTTTATGTGTTCTCCAATCATGGAAGTTTCTACGGAACAAAATTTTGCTCTGGAAATATAACTTCTTGCAATTTTGCATCCCTTATATTTTGAGAGTTTTCCGAAATAATGACAGGTCTTGCTTCATCAAGTATATCTGCCCTTGGACGGCCCACTTTTTTCTTTCTATTTTTTCTTGTAATTGTTTTATGTCGATCTATTATTAAGTCAGCTTTATGTCGATCTATTATTGTCAGCTTTATCAGAAGGACCTATATTTACATAATCAATGGTTTTTTCTTTGCTTGTTTCTTGCTTTCCATCTACCTTGGAAATCTCTACTTCGCAAGATTTTATTTTAGTTACTCTACTGGTTTCAGTACTTTCTAGATAACTAGCAGTTTCGTCCATATCCTTGTTCTCCTCTTCTATTTGATTCTTTTTCGACAATATCTTCACAATTTTCATTGTCGTCATTTAGTTCGTTACAACCACTACAAAACCCTTTTGTGTCAGTAATTACTTCATCCATTATTCTGAAATGAGAAAAATAAATACTGAAATAACCAAGCATGCGTCAATTTGACGTATATAGTTTCAAATGGCTATTTTGCCAAGCATGCGTCATTTTTACGTAGCAGGTTTTATCCAAATCCATGGTATTCTTGAAAAAAATGAAGTTAATAGCGCAGTTTCTTCTGAGGTTGAAATAAAACTGGCTGAAGAAGAGTATGACGGGTTCAAAAGTTTTCAGCTGCAGGTGTAAGTTTTCAGCTTCTGTTATTCCGAGAAGTGTGGCTCAGACTGACGCATATTGGCAATCCAGGGTTTAACTATTGTTAAACTTTAATTTAAATATTCCGTTAAACTTGACTTTTTCTAGGTTAGCGCTGGAGCGAAAGCTCAAGTTTGCGAACGCCTAGCTGAAGAGATGCGAAAGATCGAAACAAAGTCATTCCAAACATGTCACTGCACTGAAAGTGCGTCCGGAAACATACTTGTAACAGTAAGTTTCAGTATTAGAAGTGGGACTTTGGTGTTGATCGTTTTCGTCATACGGTCACTCATCAGCAACGCGAAGTAGCGTTGGAACGATTTGGATTGTAAGGCAAACTGCCTTGTTCAAGAGAAATTCTGTTCAAACGACTTTTGTCAAATAGAACGTTTGTCGAACAAAAAGTCGTTGAACTAAATTAAAGTGTATTGTTAAACTGTTTGATATAGGTCGTACATTACAACGGTATTAGCAAGTATAGGAGAGGTTTCATGAACAACCCAAGAACCTACAATTGTCTTGTTTATCCCTCATCATTCCAAATGCTGTGCTGACCTTTCATAAATACTTGACAGTGACATTTCAAACCTCCTTTCTGGAATGTCTCAGCCCTGTAACGCTCAAGCTATGCAGTTTTTCCGTCGAGTTTGAGAGCTAACTCCTCTTGTTTATTCTAATCCAGAGTGGCTGGAGTCCAGCGGAGGTAAAAATGTGTAATTTGTGCCAGTGTAAAAGAAGGAGAGTGAGAGGGCGACCTTGCTGGAACCGGAGCTCCGGCTGCCACGCCCTCCCATAGCTCCTGGAGTCTGCCTCTTTGTTTTGGAACGAGAGGCGCAGTTAACAAACAAAATGGAGATCGCGCGTAAACACTTCTCTCGAGATTGATACTTGTTCAGATTCGACGAATGTGGACAGTGAATGGTGTAGAATATGCTTGGAAATCAAGAATTTAATACTTCGACCAATGTATGAAATGAGCTTTTGAGTTTACACCATGATTCGTTTTCAATGCGCAAAACTTTTGGGCATTAGAGTTCAACGGAATTTCCTGTTTTGCCCATCCCTGAACTCATTTTCATTATTTTCGGTGTGTTTTGCGTATCTCGACTCGATAACGACTAGCTATTAGCAGATTTCCCTTAAGAAATCAGCTATTGAGGTCGTACTCATGACGCGAAAAATTTCTTCAAATGTCCATCGATCCTACCCAGGAGATGACGAAAATGAGGTCCGTTCAAAATTATATATATTTATATATATATATATATATATATATACATACATACATCTATTTGTCTGTTAACGCTCTAGCGGTCGCAATCTTTGTTTGATCGTTACGAAACTCGATATTTAACCGTTTTATTTAAAATGACAGATCAAGTTCGTTAATGGCTGAAATCGGACTAGAGGGAGGGGGGTTTAGAGGGGGGATTTTCGAAAATTCAAAATATCTCCGTTATTATGCACCGGATCGAAAAATTGTATAGAACCAATCTTATTGCAAATTAAATTTACTATAAATATTGTTATATACATTTATTCTCTATCTTGAATATTAACCGAGATATTTGCATTTTTATGAAGTCTGTGGTCGGATTAGGTCGGCCATTTTCGTAACTTCTCGGCTCAGGTGGAAGCTTCTTGTAACATTACCTGTCGTTTCTAACCTTACCTTACCTTCCTTCAGTGAGATTTATGCAAATACGTTCGGTTCATCCGCCCCCCCCCCTTCTTTAGTTCTTGGACTACTAAAATTTGAGATATTAAAATATAAATTATTCTTACAATTCAGAAGCCGTTTCAGTTGGGAATTTATTTTAATTAACTGAACGATTTCTCATTACCGTTTGTATTTAATCACCGTGGTGTTGTGTTACCAGTATGGAGAATTCTCTATTGTAAAACTTCACATGGGAAATCTGCTTAGTTTACGCAGCCCCTGCGTGACGGACTTTTTTTGTTTGAAATCGATTAAGGAAGGGTGGAGCAAAAAGGGGCAAAGAAAACTATTTGCAATTTTCTCCGTACGTATTTGAGTAAAAAAAATTGTATAGTGCCTTTTATGTTTACTATGAAAAAATCTATAAATTATGTTCTAAAACGTTCTTCGTCCCTAACGGAGATATCGTGCATCATAATAAATGAAATCAATTTTTTATTCCCCAAACTACCTCCGAAGAGAAAGGTTCAGATATCATTTTCCCTACTGTCTGCTCATTGCGAATTTTCCATGACTCTCTGGCCATCTCCCTCTGGTGACTTCTCAAATAGTTTATTAATATGTCCGATTTTTTTTCTTCAGGGAATCGAGCTAATACAAATCTTACAATACACTATTACTCCTCGCAATTAACTTAAATCCAAATTTTTCTATGACATTCGCATGTAATAAGTTTTCTACAAATATCGCTTGTAAATTGCTACTGCAGCTTAGACTAGTATTGAACCTTTCAGGAGATACTTTTTCTAAACACAAGATTACTTTCTCTAGAAGATTGTTTTTCTCTACCTTCAATAGATTACATCCTCACTTTTTACCACATTTTCTTTACATCTACATTCTTATTTCTTCCTTAAAATTCTGTATTTTCTTCTTTCTTGTGTCATTTCTTGTATTCCTTTTCTTATCATTTTTTTAAATCGTATTTTCCCAAGCTTTCCATACGGCGTTTTTTTCAATATTTTCTTTTCTTTTCTGAGTCCATTGTTGATTGTTGTGGCATGCCTTGGCTGTTATCCAATAAGCCTGCAGTTACAGTTGAACGTAATCTCGTAAATGCTCCCTCACATTATCTTTGTCGGGTTTAGTCGTTTCTCTTGGTTTTTGTTAATGTTTTACGAGAGACAGATTTTAGTCTGATCTATATCCGTATGTCTTCACTACTGATTTTGATTTTTGTGATAGCTTAAAAAATGCTGGACAACAAATGTGTTCAGTATTCAATGAATGCAAGTTGTTGCTACATCTCATTAGCAGGTCTATTCTACTTGTGTGTGTTTTCACACTTTTTCTTAATATACTGGAAAAGATGAAATAATGCTTCTTACAGATTTATAGTTAACCGTATAATGCAAAATATTAATGCTTTTTACAAAGTTACACAGATTATATTTATATTTATTCATTCTTACCGAGGTTTATGTATTTAATTATTCTAACAGAGTTCGTTAGATTGTTTTCTATTTAATTAATTCTTACCGTACACGTATATTTCTAATTAATAAGTTCGTGCTAATGTTTCTCCATTTAATTATTCTTACGGATATTTTCCTGTTTAATTATTCTTAGAGATTTACATATATAGCATTTCTATTTATTTAACGTCCGAGGTTGTACCAAAATCTGTTAATTTTGTAACAAATCTTATAATAACACATTTTGTATAATACTTATGTATTGGTCCAACTAAATTTTCTTTCTCTCTCTATTTATTTAATCTTACAGATGATTTTCTATTTAATTATACTAACAGATACCGATAGACTGTATTTCTATTTAATTAATTCTTACACATATGTTTCTAGTTAATGAGTTCAAGCAAATGTTTTTCAATTTAATTTTTCTTACGGATATTGTTCTGTTTAATTATTCTTACAGATTTACATAGATTGTATTTGTATTTAACTAATTCTTACACATATTTTTCTATTTAATTATTCTTACAGGTGATATCTATTTAATTAATCTACTAGATGTTTCGTTTTTAATTGGTCTAACAGATGTTTTTCTATTAGATAAATTTTACAAGTGTTTAAATTTTGCGATGGATTATAATGCTACTTGAGTATCCAATAAGACGGTAGCTGTTCTTACCTCTTATTTTCCTAGATACTTTACGCCTTAATAATAAAATTTGTGTAATAATTTGACCAAAAAAAGAAAGAACAACGCGAAACATCTTTCCCAGAAATTATTCGGTTCTTCTAACATTTTTGTTAGGTGTTAAGTACTACAGATTTTACCCATAAAAATAAAATCTGTAATAACAGTTCTTGATTTATTACTGTTATTTTATTTTCACTGGGTGTTGTTGTTGTAATTGTAGCGAATGTTGTAGTGAGATTGATTGATGCAACTCGTCTGAAATGAGAACGATGCGTCGACTGTCGCCTACGGACACCATAGAGTAATAAATAAGAGTTCATTCAGTTGCAAAGAGGTTATTTTTCCTCATTCTAAACAACGCACGAGATTGTGTGATGGCGTAGAACCGCAGACACCACAAACGCGGTCAGTTTAATGGCCTACTTAGGTTTCGTAAGATGGCGATCCCCAACTACTTCCCGCCACAAGGGAATAGACTTCTTTTTTTTTACGTCATTAGAAGTGTTCTCTATTTCTCCCGTTACGTGACTTGATTAGGGGCAAGTTTACAGGCTTAACTGAACAATGACCTTGGGTTAGCTTTCAGCTCATCACGGCCTTTAATTAATTAATTTACAGGAATTTCACTTTGCGAGGTAAGATATTCAGTGCATATCTATCAAGGGAAATGCACTATTGAAGATGCATTCATTTTCGAAGAAAGTCAAACCCTAGGCCTGGGAGGTGAAGGGTACTAATCAGAACCGTAGTAACCTTAAAAGAGTGATTTATTTTTTGATGGAAGCATTTTCAGAGCAGAAGCTCCATCTTCAAACACAACAACACGGAAATAAAACAAAAAAGAGGTATATAAAACATATTATAAAACCACTGAAATCAGATTCACAAAAATATGAGAACAATAAAAATATGATATAAAACATAATATAAGACACATAAATAATGCAGATTGACAAAGCATGGGGAGAATAAAAAATATGTTAAAAAAAATACTATATAGGCATTGGGAAAACGGATTGACAAGAACATGAAAAAAATAAAGAAAGAAAATTTATTTGGACCAATACGTAAGTATTATACACAAATGGATGTTATTATACAAAATTTGTTACAAAATTAAGAGATTTTGGTACAACTTGACTCGTTGTCGTCTTACAGTCATTCCACCTAAATTATAATGAGCTGCTCCACTTGACATCGGAAGGCCATGAAACTTCCTTACAAGTTGTTGAAGATGAACTGAAATAGGAGCAACCTCCAATTCCCTGTGGATTTGGCTGTTCCTAACAAACCAGGGAGCATTTACTGCTGTTCGAAGTACTTTGCTCTGGAAGGACTGTAGTTTCTTTTTGTGTGTGTTGCTGATGCCCAGCCAGACTGGGCATGCGTATGTTAATATAGGGAGTATGAGTGTTTTGTAATGTAGTGTTGCACAAGTCAGTTTCAGTGGTGTATTTTTGTCCATTAAAGGGTATATTTGTGCAAATCGTGTTTGTTGCAATTTAATGTTGATATTATGTACCATGTAAGTCGTGTGCCCAAATGTACTCCGAGATAGCGGATGCTCTGGTCCTTCGGTGTCCAAGGAATTGAGTGATGTCCAATTATCAGTTCAGGAAGATCTTCGTTCTTGAAACGACGAAGAGCAAAAATCTTGGCCTGCGTTTTATCGGGGTTTAACGAGAGCTTCCAGTTCTTGAACCATCTTGAAACCTGGTTGGCTGCTGTTTGGAGGTCGAGTATGGAAGAGTTTAGTGATTCGTCTTGAGTGAGGAGTGTGTCATCTGCGAATGTAGCTAATAAAGAATTTTCCAACTGCGGGATGTCACTGCAGTAGAGGATGTAGAGCAAAGGACTAAGTATATATCCTTGCGGTACGCCAGCTCTGTTATTCCGGTTCGTTCTGACAGTGTTGTTACTTTCACTTGAAATGTTCTCCCTTGTAAGAAGGATGTAATACACTACATTACCCATACTGTCGCTATACTATATGAGAACAATAGAAATCATGATATGAAATCATTATAAAAATTGATATTATCCTGAACAGGGAGTGCGCCAAAAGTTGTACAATGTTTAGAAATTGTCCTTATTCCCTGGTGGAAGAAATAAATAAATTTATTGTCTTCCTTTTCTTTTCCAGTGCAATTTATAGTCCTTATAAATGGTATTCTTTGTTGGGCTTGTTTCCAACTAAGTTTAGCAAAGCCGACTGTGGTTTTGATTTGGCTTGGTTGAGTTGATTTATTACCACTAAATCCAGTTTGTCACACTTCATTAAATTCAAAACAAAACTTGTAATTATATCAAATATTACTAGTTTTACTAAAAGTCAATTATAACTGTCATATACAACTAGGGTATAATTTAGGAATGACATTATACAATGAGAGTATATTGTTTTATGAGTCAAATGAATCCAGACTTTTATTTATATTTCTTTATTAAATGTTCTAAAATCATCCAATATCCGTCAAACCTTGTTATAACATGAGAGAAAGGGATGGGAAAGGGCAGTGACAGCTATTCAATTGTGATAATCAGAATTAACAATTTTAGAAAAAATCTTAAATGTCCATCGATCCTACCTACAAGATGAGGAAAATGAGCTCCTGCCAAAATTTTGTCTGTTAACACTCTAGAGGTAGCAATTGTTGATTGATTAATGTCCTATAACTGTTGTTATATTTTTTCTCTATATTAAATATTATTATTATTTATTAACGTCCACTTTTTGCAGCTCAGGCTGATTTGGACGGGATATTTACAGGTTACCACCCTTTTCTATCCAGGGTGGGACTTAGGATGTTATTTAATGAATTTCGTCACTAAATAATTTCCTTTGCCCAGGCAAGAATCCCCAACTACTTCCCACCACAAGGGAATAGATTTCATTTTTTTTACGTCATTAGAAGTGTTTTCTATTTCTCCCGTTACGTGACTTGATTAGGGACAAGTTTACAGGCTTAACTGAACGATGACCTCAGGGTAGCTTTCAGCTCATCACGGCCTTTAATTAATTAATTTACAGGAATTTAACATTGCGAGGTAAGATATTCAGTGCATATCTATCAAGGGAAATGTACTATTGAAGATGCATTCATTTTCGAAGAAAGTCAAACCCTCGGCCTGGGAGGTGAAGGGTACTAATCAGAACCGAAGTAACCTAAAAACAGTGATTTATTTTTTGATGGAAGCATTTTCAGAGCAGAAGCTCCATCTTCAAACAAAACAAAAATGAGGTATATAAAACATATTATAAAACCACTGAAATCAGATTCACAAAAATATGAGAACAATAAAAATATGATATAAAACATAATATAGGACCGTTATAAATAAATCAGATTGACAAAACATGGGGACAATAAAAAATATGTTAAAAAAAAAAAACTATATAGGCATTGGGAAAACGGATTGACAAGAATAGAAATCAGCTATTGAGGTCGTACTCATGACGCGATTTCCGAAAACTTTCTTCAAATGTCCATCGATCCTACCTAGGAGATGACGAAAATGAGGCCCGTTCAAAATTATATATATATATATATATATATATATATATATATATATATATATATATACTCGTATATATATGCTGTTAACGCTCTAGCGGTCGCAATTTTTGTTTGATCGTAACCGAACTCGATATTTAAACGTTTTATGTAAAAAGACAGATCAAGTTCGTTAATGACTGAAATCGGACGAGTGGAAGGGAGGGTTTAGAGGTGGGATTTTCGAAAAATCGAAATATCTCCGTTACTATATCTCGGATCGAAAAATTGTGTAGAATCAATCGTATTGCAAATTAAATGTACTATAAATATTGTTTTATACAGTTATTCTCTATCTTGAATATTAACCGAGATATTTGCATTTTTATTAAATGTGGGTGGATAACGGACGAGAGTCAGTTTCCAGCCAAAAGCTAGTTCGGCCGTTTTCATAACTGTTCGGCAGTCGTATGAAGATTTCTCTATTGTATAACTTCACGTTGGAAATCTACTTAGTTTACGCAGCCCCTGCGTTACGGACTTTTGCTCTTTAGACGTTGTATACTATTGTTCTGGCTGGAGTGAGTGACTCTTGAGGTCGGGGATCGGCGCCCCCTCACCTCTGCCTCCGCAGGTGGAATGCGCTCGGGTGTGTATATGTGTGTGTGTGTGTCGAAACAGACATTGCGGCGCAACATCTTGCGCTAGGTCACGAACCCCGTGCATCCATTGTTGAGGTTTCTTTGCGCAACCCCCAGCTCCCATTACCTACCGCCAGTGCTTCCCGTCTTCCCAATTACAATCTATGAACCAATTCAATTCCGTTTGATACATTGTTCCCGCTGTCTTTTTAATTGCCGGTGCTCAGTAGATCACAAAGGCTTCAATGAACTTCAGAGAACAAATGGAAAACCCACTCTCATCAAGAAAGGGCACGATTTTTTATATCACTCTTCAAATATCACCGATCCTGCCAAGTACAAAAAACACATGTATGTGTGTAGGTGTTGAAAAATGCTATGGAAACAATTTTGTTAACTATTGGTGTTGCACAATTGTTGTTCTATACATTTCTTGTTAACTCAAATATTAAGCGAGTTATTCGTCCTTTTATTTTCAACGTTTACTCCCTGAACTCCCACTTCTACTCATCGGATTATTAGTTGGAAGCAGAGAATATTTCGTGCTGTGAGATCGCTATTGTATCATGCCAGTGCGAGTGAAATCTGCTAAGTTTAAGTAGTCCTTGTGTGGTGGACTTTTTTTTAATGTGGTTATTGATTTTTCAAAAAGGTCTATTATTTTATTAACGGCAAATCTTTTGAGAAGGACCAGCTGAGAAGCTCGAGACGCCTAGAGGATCTCTTATGGTTACACTATCCACACGTCATTGCACCACTCTGTGAATCTGTTTACCTTACGCATTATCCCTCTGCGTGACGGAAATATTTATAATGGATTTGGAGAGTTTTAGAAAGAAAAATAAACAGCTTTTATCTGTAGATTACAGGAATTCACCACTCATTCTAATCAGACGAATGTGCTCGATTATCAATCATGAATATCTTATGTATGAAACATTTCTGTTCGTTATATTTACTAATTAAAATACCTTTTAATTGTACCCATAGGTAGGCTAAGTAAGTGATGTAAGAGCCAGTTAAATGAATTATTGATGATTTGAATTCAAACGTAATTTTCGGGCCAGTAGTTTAAATTTGGCGCCGGTTTTTACTAAGTAGTAAACTATTAGAAAAATTTGATCAGGTGATTGTGCCGTTGTTTCAAAATACACGCGGTCCGATACTTAGTAATCGGTTGTATCGCGGGTACCTTCTCTCCAGATCTGTCCGAGTCACTCCACCAAAAAACTAGCTGGAATTTTCTATCACAGAACCCTGGTGGAGAAACGTTAGTTCATAGTCCTTCTTGTAGAACTTATGCAGTTGTATGGCGGAGACACCTTCTACTGCCTTATGGGAATTTATTTGTCCATTTCCTTCGTTATCTAAGCTCACAGTGCATGATTTTCATGCATTCTTTCATTATTTATTATCATTTTCCATTTACGCGACATTTTTACCACAGAGAATTCTTTTTCTCTTAATTGGTATCAATTATTTATTTCCATCTATTTTCATTTTACTCCCTCCCCAGGTTATTATTATTAATATTTATATAATTTTGTTTACTTAATTGACAATTTCTTATTTATTTTTTCCGGATTAATGCACTTTTTAAAAGTATAATAGGGGAAATGTTATATATTGTTCATTGAATTAAAATCCCAATAGATGATTTTGCAAAGGACCGTTAAAAAAAAAAAATTAACCAGCTTGATCCATGATAATGAGAAAAATTATAGACGAACTTTTCCTTGTTCTAACAATAGACTTTTAACCACTATATTTTTTCCCCTTGATTTCTCCAGTGAGGATTCCTTTATTCGTGGAAGTATTATCATAGAAATAGTAAGCTATTCTGGCTGAATCCAACAGCCCGACCATCAGAATGTCTATAGTTACCTAAGTCTAGAAATCTAAGTTATCTAATAAGAGAAGGTATACGTGAAGACGTGACTCTTAACTAAGTTATACGTATTTTGTTCCAACTTCCTCATGCGCTACGATTGCAACGTGACAAATGAGTCAAAATTAAGTTTTGCTCCCAAGTTCAGTTTTAATCAGAAACGTAAATAAAAATCCACGAATTAAATCTAATAAAATTTCTGAATGTCACAAGAAATTTTATCAGATTTTCCTTTAGGGATTTTCATATAATAAGATTTATCATCCTTAACATTTGCAGAATTCTGGTCTGAATCCTTTCCAAAACATGAGGATGTTATGACAAGACTTCTTGCTAATGACCCTGTATACTCTTGTTCTTCTGCATCATGAAGAGTTCCAGACTATCCCTCCTCACTTTTCCATCACACTTGCCTTCGGACTCCTTGCCACTTTTTCTTCTCTCGAATTCACCATAAGCACTCTTACCATTGCTTCGTTTTATGTATTCAACCCGACCACGGTCGTCATATCCACCAGCATTTCCAGTACGCCCTTCAACATAAGCAATCTTAGGTCTATTCCACATGTTGCATAGGTGCCGCCTTGCCCAGTAAACATTTGCACATTTAATGTACTGCCAGTGCACTAAATAACCCCCGACTTTTGTCAGCAAGTACTCATCCTATCTCTTGCCCCAGCTGTGGCATTTGTAGAATTCTTTTTATTCCATCGTCCTATTATTTTTTATTCCTCGTCGCTATTATAATATTTTCAAATACACCACCTTATTTTCGTAATAACACAATGCAATAATTCATTCTTTGCATAGTCATAGAATACAATTATCAATTCTTTTGTTTTACACATTTGACTTTTTTATCCATATGTTAAATGATACATCAAGTTTCTGAAAACTCTAGGAAACATCAAGTTTCAGAAACTCTATGAGAGAAGAAGTAGTTCTCTCTAGACTTAGAGTCAGTCAAACCAAATTAACACACTCATACTTAATGACGAATACTGACATACCTACTTACTCAACTTCTAACATTTTAACGATAAGACATATACTGACAGAATGCCGAAAACGACAACACCAAGACTTGCCCTACGACTCACAAGAACTTTTGACGGAAGGTAGGGCTCATACCTACACCAAATTCAAACATACGACAAAATTTAATATACAAATTAAGTGTGTGGTGTGCAACAATATATTTTAAATTATATGCATTACTTGTATTATATTCGTTTGTACCCTGAAAGAGGAAATTAATACAATCAATCATTTGCAAAAGTTCCATTTTCGGCCATTCATTTCCTTTTGATCATCCACTATCTATGCTCATCACCATTTATTTTTTATGTTCACTTATAAAATGTTTATATATTTCACTTTTGTAATTCTTCATTGTGTTTTGGTATTTTTAATTGTTACTTGTTGATATCTCTCATCTATTTTACTTTTGTTATTTCACTTTGTACAATTTTTGACTCTTGAATGGGCGAATCACCTTTGATGTGATGTCTATAAATAAATAAAGAAATCATATGTTAAATACAATGAATTGATATACCCAGTAATTTTAGCAGAGTCCCCTTAAGGGAAATCAGCTATTGAGGTCGTACTCATGAAGCAATATACTCATTTTATAGTTTTAGGCCTTCAGTAAACCCCCACTCCAACTCATACCACCACCGGACCAATGGGAGGGGGAGGGGTTAGAGGGGGGATTTTCGAAAATTCGAAATATTTCCGTTATTATGCGTCGGATCGAAAAATAGAACCCATCTTATCTTATCGAATATTAACCGAGATATTTGTATTTTTATTAAGTGAGTGTGGATAACAGGAGCTGAGATCGGCTGAAGTCGGTTCTATTCAGGGCTTTCCACCGAAAGCTTGTTCGGCCGTTTCCGTAACTGTTCAGCTCTCTTGAAACTGGTTTAGAGACTCGTTACTACTACTGTCATTAGTAGACAGATTTCTCTATTGTAAAACTTCACGTGGAAAATTTGCTTAGTTTACGCAGCCCTTGCGTGACTGACGTTTATTGATATCACCAGAATTAGGTGACTTACAGCAGACCTCCCTACAGGCAAAGTCAGTTATTGATATTGTTAACACCTGTAAATTATCATATACCTCTCATATATGTAAGTGAAAGAGAAGAGATTAGAAAGCATTTGTGTTGAGTAGAGGCCCGTTGTAAATGACACCGTTCTCCAGAGCAGCTGCTGGAGGCTCCAGGTCTCCTTGAGGACCGGTCCTTGCCAAATGTCAAGGCCGCCCGCCCTGCCCCTCCTTCCAGCCCCCCTCACTCTCTCAGATTTACAACAAACTCAGGAGTTTTTTAGCGGATTCCCAGTAAGGAAAATCAGCTGCTGAAGTTCTACTCTGACGCGTTTTTCGAAACATTTCTTCAGATGTTCATCGGTCCTATCTAGGAGATGACAAAAATGTGGTCCGTTCAAAAGTTATTATCATGTCCATGTAGGAAATAAACTCCCTCACTGAAGAATTTTATATATATAAATATAAAAACTAAGGTATCCGGCTTCGATCGGAAAGTCATTTGAGACAGAATGATGACGGTATTTTATTTTTGGCAAGGCTTCAATGTGTGCAATTACACTTCCGTCTGGGCGTATTGTTTTTCCGTAAGTGTCAGGTAGGAGACTTATAGAATAGAAATTTTAGTTTTGAAGAATAAATGAAAATAAGTCTCTAGTCAATCACTCTCCACTGTTTGACACATCGTGAATAACTCAAATCGTAATCATAGATAGTATTTATTATAATTAAATATTATCTATAATATACATATCTTCCATATATGTGTATAGACATAAAGTAAGTATATGTACATATGTATACAGAATCCAATCCAAGATTGTGAGTTATTTTTAGTTATATAAGCAATAGTAAATTTGGGTAGAATGCAATTCCATCATTTCACAGGAAACAAGTTAACACAATTAACTGTGCTAGCCTCCCGACAACTTCTGCCCCCGCTTCAGCATCAACATTGCTTTACTTAAATTATTTATTTATAACATTAACAAAACGTATTTTCTAGTAATTTATATACCCTGCGCGGTGGATTTTTTTTTAACACTAGGTTTATTTAGTTGTAGATACTGATACTTATCAGTTTTCTAATTGGAAGTGTATTATTATTTATTTTTTTCTGTTACAGGTTTGTATTCACATTTCAAATTGATTTATTCGTTAACTGTAAGTAGCATTTGTTTATTAAGTAATAAATATGTTTGTTTTTTTCATTACGGGGATTGTATGTTTGGTTTCTTATGTTTATAATAATAAAATTACCAACTTGTTCCTATAGTTGAATACTAATTAATTAATATGCAAGCTAAATTTCTTGAAACTTTGCCTGAAGCAAGACAAATATTAATCGATAATACAGTTATAAGTTAGTAGAAATGTTAAATAAATACAATGTAGATATAAAAGTAAGTAAATATTTAATAAAGTGTAATATAAATATAAAATAGGTAATGGTAAAATTACCAGTCAAATATTAAAAATATGATTTTATATCATAATTGAATAGTGTAACAAACTAAGGCTGGTTAAAATGATATAAATGAGGGAAACTGTGAAATAAATAAATATTATAGCCATGCCTGTGTGTAGATGCCGTCATTACTGGC
This sequence comes from Riptortus pedestris, assembly GCA_019009955.1. Taxonomy (NCBI): domain Eukaryota; kingdom Metazoa; phylum Arthropoda; class Insecta; order Hemiptera; family Alydidae; genus Riptortus; species Riptortus pedestris. Next base: position 57,963,243 of record CM032232.1, read on the forward strand.
TGGTCGTCAAGAACAGGTGACGTTTTTTCGCTGCGAGTCACCATCCACATTGTATGACGATAGTTGTAATGAGTGGTGGTAGTTCTTGGAATAAATCAAAATGGAAAATCCAACACGACATTCAAATGAAAGGCCTGCGTGTGCCAAAGACTACATTCAAAAATTGGGACCCCTGAACCATCCTTTCTGTCCAAATTCAACCTCCTAACCTTCTCCAGTACTTCACCAGCGACCGTAGCTTTGAAACTTCCAATGGAGTGTCCTACTCTTTACGGAGGATTCTGGTAGAAAATCAAATTTAAAACGATATTATATCGGTGATTTTTCGATTTTACTCATCCTTTAGTCGTAAAATGTATAAATCATTATTTAAGAAACAGCACGTTTTATTGAAAAATACTGCGACATAAAAGTTGTAGTCAAAAAAATTATGTTTGAAACAAGTCAACGGAGAAACGAATGGATTTTGAAATTAAAAAAAAAATATTTCAAAAAATATCAACATATATATATATATATTCATTTATACTTTTTAAAGGACCACATTTTCGTCATCTCCTAGATAGGATCGATGAACATTTGGAAATTTTTCGAAAATCGCGTCATGAGGACAACCTCAATAGCTGATTTCCTTCAGTGGAAATCTGCTAATAATTTTGAAGTTAATAATTTATTTATTTTCCTGACTATTTGCTGAATGAGATCATATCTAAAGTAGAATTCTTCTTATCAAACATGATTACATAAAAGATAATTAGTGTCATCCTTCGGAAGTAAAAGACAACGATTTATTGCATTTCCACTTGAATGGAATTTTATCTTTCTACTATGTAATATGGCTGTCAGTCCAAAGAAGTTTATAATTTTAAATTTATTGAGCAGTATAGACAGTATTTCATAAACACTTTTTTGTCCTTTATCAAGGCAAAACATAATCCACTTCTTACAATTCTCATTAATTTTATTGCAGACTTTCTAAATCGTTTAATGCATTCAGAGCAATCTTGTTATAGAGTATAAATATTAACCTTTCAAAATATTTATGAATTCCAATTATTATACCACCGAAACCTACACTTAATGACTTTTTATCCCTATTTACGCTAAATTATAAAACAATATGATGTACTGAAATAATTAATGTACAAATTGTCTACTGATAAAAAAAACAACAACAAAAAACAGAATAAATTCTTACTAAAACAACAGCTATTAATAACTTGGTTTTTAATTTGGAAGTTAATTTAATGATTAAATTGCTGAACGAATTAATACTACTAAACTGTGTAATTTTAAATAATATGTCTTTCTCTGAGATTAATTTTTGTATATTTTCCATTGACTAAGATCATAAATGTAATTGGGTTAGGGGTTAGGTTGTCAAATGTGTTGTTTTGATAATTTATCATCTGTAACCTTTGGTAATGAATTGTAGAAAATCTCACCTAGGTAAATTACAGGTTGCGCCTTTTTTTATATTATTGTTAGGGCTTTTGGGATCTCCTCACCTCACTATCAATGTTCATTTGTGTGTGTCTATTTGGGCCTTTTTTTCAAATAAGATCAATAGAACACATTAAAGCTTATAATTATTTTAGTAATAGCTGCAGATCGTAATTTATGTTAATAAAACTCGAAGGTCTGTGTGATTTTCTATTTATATTTGGCGGGGATTTTTTTTTTTCTAGTTTCAGGCTATTCTAAGAACAATGACATCAAAATTGAAAATCTTGCCTTCCTGTCTGTGATTTATATGAGCTTTTATATTTGTTAGTCAACTATCCCAATGTACAATATAGGCTACACGAGAATTCGAATTTTCAGTCAGGAAGGAGGGGAAGGGTTTCTTTGACGTGAAATGACCTAATCGTCAACATTTCATTAGTACTGGTTTTATCGAGAAAACGGAAAAAACAAATTGTGTTTAGAATTTCGTTTTTAATCCTAAAATGTTATTTACGTTTAAGGATGTCCAAGTTTTAAACATCCTACATTCGGGCGTAAAGACTTTATTCGTGTTCCATGAAAATGCCTGAATGGAATTGAGAATTTTTATGTGTATGTATTACGAAAGGGGTCAAACAAATATTCGTGAATATCGTCGTTAATTTGTAATTGTTTAAAACGCATTTTTCAGTCCTAATACGTTGCTTAAATTTACGAATTTGGAAATACTGAATTCTAGCTTCCTTCCACAAAATGGAATTTATTAGTTTTACATAAGAATGACTGAAAAAGAATTAGAAAACTTTATATCAACATTAATTTGGGGAATGAATTTTGTCACCATGCGCATAGGATTGTTCGTAGGATTGACTGTTCACTGTGAATAACCTTAATAAATTTTCAGGGGCAACCAGATTTATTTACCCCCTTCGACGGGTAACACAGCCAGCTAATTACTTCCGACTTTATCGAATACTTTCTTTATATTGGATAATCACTGAACAGAATTTTTCAAATTATTTCTTTGAATGCTGGGATGATGTAATCGTTATTTTTTGAAAGGAAGCTTGATTTTGTTCACCTCATGAACGATAACAAGTTGGTCAGTATTCGTCCAATAGCCATTCCATGCCTCACGTATAAAACAACATCATGGAAACTTCACGAAAACAAAGTTATTAGTCAGAAATTACCTTAGTTAACCAAATATTTATATTTCGATAGGAAATCATTATCAATTTAGTTTCTCGTATTGTCACGGTTATTGTACATTTTACAGGATGTTATAATGAAAATAATTGGTTTATTTGTTTTAATCCAATCTTTATATTTACCCGAAAAACCATTTCTATTTCCACCCGTCAACGACAGGTAACGTGGCTATAATTTAAATTGGATTGGATTGGTTTTGTAGACGAATATAAATCGTAAAAACAAATTTCATTGTATTTTGTTTTCCGTCACAAAAAAAAATGTATGTTTTCAGAATAATAAATTACCGATTTTCATCATTATTCCCCAAATACAATATTCGGTTTTATTCCTTTGTCTTGAAACATTGTTTTTACTTTTCGTTTGAACAGTTGTCACTTCGTTAGTACAGCGTCTCTCGAATTTACAGTTATTCAAGTGTTTTCGCATACGTCAAAACAACCTGGTTAATTTGATGTTTCAAATTGTGACAGTGTGACATTGAAAGGCCTCAAGTTTAATTATGTACCATTAGTTTCCTTATTACATGTCGTATGAGCTATTGGCGTCCGAACAAAAGTTGGGCCTTGTCCCTTGCTATTTAGCAGATTTCCTTTAAGGGAAAGCAGCTATTGAAGCTGTTCTCGTGACGTGATGTCTGGACTTTCTCCTCAAGTGTCCATTGATCCTATCTAGGAGATGATGAAAATAAGGTATGTTAAGAATACTATGTACACACACATTGTTCTATTACCACTGAAGCGGTTGCAATTTTTGTTTGAACTTTAACCAAGTCGATATTTAAACTATTTATGTATAACGAAAGATGAAGTTTGTTAACTGTTAAGGGGGAAGAGTTCGAAAACACGATATACAGGGTTATTCAAAAAGAATGAACTGATTTCAAAGCTTTATGGTGCTTATACAGGGTGGGGCAGAATGGACTCCCCGATTTGAAGGATGAATTGTGAAAGAACAAATAAAGATAATCTCAAAACGTTTTTATTTCCCAAAACTACATTCAATGCCATTTTATTCTCATTTGGTTTTGAAAATTAGTTCATCAAAGTGACGACCTTCGTTCACGGCAAATCCTGCAAAGACTGTTTCCCGGCCGCCTGATCTCCTTACGTGGCTATGTTCTATGGCCCCCTCGCTCCCAGGATTTGAGCCCATGCAATTTTTTTCTTTGGGGTTATCTCAAAGCTGAGGTTTACAAAGTTTGACCAAGGACCTTGGAAGCCCTCAAGGAGGCAATTGCAGATGTCGTCGCTGGAATATCAGAAGATATGATGAGAAGAGTTTTCGGAAACTTTTTTGAGCGACTGAACATGTGCATCGCTCGCTAAGGTCGTCACCTGGATGAACTAATTTTCAAAACCAAATGAACAAAAAATGGCATTGAATGGTAGTTTTGGGAAATAAAATCGTTTTGAGATTATCTTTATTTGTTCTTTCACAATTTATCCTTCAAATCAGGGAGTCCATGCTGCCCCTCCCTGCATTATAATAATTATATAGTGGTGATGCGATGCTGGAAATGGAACATGATGATGATGACACCATAAAACATCAACACAGTTTAAATACATGTGTCTTTATTGCAATCTTGTATTACTGTCTGCTAATAAGATATAGTTAAATGAAATCGGTTCATTCTTTTTGAAAGACCCTGTTTATAGTGTCTCATATAAGATTAATTTGTGAGAATCTTGTTGGATACTAATATTTTAGTAACAATGTTGCGAATTATATATTTCCTGGATATCGGGGATAGTCGAAAAAACCCGAAATGAGCGGCATTAGCTAATGGTTAGGTATTTAAATGAGTGTTCTCCTCAAGAGGGGATCATTGAGTAAGAGAGGTAATGACTCCCAAAGGTAAAGTGAGCCGGGAATGAGATCCGTGCTTGTGACGGCCTTCACCGGACAGCCCTACCTCAGGGCCGTCCATTCACGCCAAATACAAAGAGATCTTTTCTCTAGCGTAGTACTACCTCTTCTAGTAACGGTGACATACTTAAGCTCTTTGCCCTCTTCCAGGTCTTGCGCCCATGGACCTAAGTCTAAAGTTTCAAGGCCTGGTGTATAACCGTTCAGCGGGGGCGACGAATAGTGAAAGCACAGGGTCACGTGAAATTAAGCAGATTCCCCAAGGAGCTGATGTTAACTAAAGCTGACGGGTTCAACCGATTATTCTTTATTCCTACCCTAGAAAGAAGCATGTGTAAACAGGAATGGAAATACGAGCTGGTTATGAGATGTTTAGTCACTCAGTAACTAAATCGCATTATTATAAATGGAAGTTTACTAAAACATGTCTACTAAAAAATTCCGTCACGCAGGGGCTGCGTAAACTAAGCAGATTTCCCACGTGAAGTTTTACAATAGAGAAATTTCAGAATAGAGAGTCAAACAGTTACGGGAACGGCCCGAACTAGCTCTTGACGGAAACTCACGACTAGACCCGAAGTTAGCCTATCTCATCTCAGAAGCTGAAAACAGAAAAATGCAAATATCTCGGTTAATATTCAAGATACAGAATAAATGTATATAACATTATTTATAGTAAATTAAATTTGCAATAAGATTGATTCTATATAATTTTTCGATCCGACGTATAGTAACGGAGATATTTGGAATTTTCGATAATCCTCCCGTCTAAACTCCCCCCTCCCACTGGTCCGATTTCAGCCATTAATGAACTTGATCTTTATTTTTGCATAAAACGTTTAAATATCGAGTTTGGTAACGATCAAACGAAAATTGCGACCGCTAGAGCGTTGTCAGACATATATATATATATATATATATATATATATATATATATATATATATATATATATTTTTGAACGGACCTCATTTTCGTCATCTCCTGGATGACATAGGATCGATGGACATTTGAAGAAATATTTCGAAACTCGCGTCATGAGTACGACCTCAATAGCTGATTTCCCTTAAGGGAAATCTGCTAAAATGCGTATAACTCGGTTGGTGTTCAAGTTACAGAAATTAATATATAAACAACATTTAAATGAATTTAATATGCAAAAACATTGTTTTTGTTTTATTGCACCAAACTCGGTATTTAATCGTTTTATGTAAATAGAAAGATCAAGTTCGTTAACGGCTGAAATCGGACTAGTGGGGGGGGGGGGTTAGAGGTAGGAATTTCTAAAATTCGAAATATCTCCGTTACTTTACATCGGATGGATTGTATAGAGCCAATCTTAGTGCAAATTAAATTTACTACAAATATTGTTATATACATGTATGTGTGTTCCTATCTTGAATATTAACCGAGATATTTGCATTTGTATTAAGTGTGTTCGGACGAGATGAAATCAGGTAAGCGAAAGCTATTTTGGGCCTTTTCCGTAACTGTTCGGAGATTTATCTATTGTATAACTTCACGTGGGAAATCTGCTTAGTTTACGCAGCCCCTATATCTAATGAAGAAATTTTTATTTTATTAATTTCAGTCCCCACCACTACACCTCTCCCCTTTAATGAATTATCATCAAAAAAGGAAGTTCAAAACTAGTCAGTACAACAGTTGTATGAAATGTAACCATCCTAATGCTAGTCGTTTTTGATTTATCCCAGATATACAGATTCCACATCGAAAATAGTCAACATGAGTTCACGGGAGGTCAAAGTGGTAAAATCTGAAATCTGTAAATGTTGGTGATTAAAATACTACGTATAAGGAAGTATAAAAAAAAAAAAGTTACTATTAAAACCATAAGGTTAAAGCTATATTAGATGCATTTTCATTAAAATGTTTTGAAATTATCTAAAAGATAATAGGGGAAGGGAACAGCTGTTTATGAAGTTATTTCTATCAGATGATTCCAATTTATTTCACTCAGTGAACACATGATGTACCTTTCTCGTGATTGTGTTTCGTCACATTAATACTCCGGAGGGTATCTAGTAATAAGCTTTATGTAACTTCCTTATGAAGATTGCTATTATTAACCAGTCAATCAAAATGTATTCACCTCTAAGCGCTTTAAAAGCTTCTTTCACCCATTGTTTCTCCGCATTGTTGACACTGTGTTGATTAGATAAATGTTTTTGTTCGTATTTCAAATTGGTTCCTGTAGCTAAATAAACTGTCAGCTATGGCATGATAATAAAGATTTAAATTGGTAAATTCGGTTGCCCAACGTTCTTCCCTGACAGTCCTTGTTAAAAAATATATATGTTAAACCTGATTACTGGCTCTTGAGTGAGAAAATTCAGGTTTGTGGTACAGGAAGCTTAAGTTCCTGTAGGCTAAGCTTGTTGAGCCTATTGATTTATTAGTATTTCTATTTTCTGTATAAATAAAAAGTTCGTCACGCAGGGTCTGCGTAATCTAAGCAGATTTCCCGCGTGAAGTTTAACAGTAGATAAATCTACATACCGATAACACAGCACAACCGTGAATATTAAATGAATAAATACAAACAATAATAAGAAACCTCTAGACGGAAAGCATCTAAAACGTAAACAAACATTTCTGCCAACTTCTTACCAGAAGGAAAAACGATTACGATAATATATCTGAATATACAGTATTAATTTGATTGCAAACTATTTATTATATCTAATACTGTAATTCATAATGAATCAGAAATTTTTTTATCTCAATCAAATGTAAGTCTTCCAAAAACTTAAGAAGGGGGGGGGTCACCAGAACATATTTGCATGTATCTCGTATAATAAAAGTCTCTTGAAAACAATATTTGGTATTTAAGCTTCGAATGATGTGATTTATTACATAGCCGAGTATTGTTTATGTAACATGAGTAGAATTGAGGGTTTGCTGAAGGCTGAAAACTGAAAAATGCAAATACCTCTGTTAATATTCAAGATAGAGAATAAATGTGTATAACAATGTTTGCATTACATTTTATTTTCTATAAGATTGATTCTATAAATTCTTTCGATCCAACCTATAGTAACGGAAATATTATGAATTTTCAAAATTATCTCCGCGTAAACCCCCCCGCTCCCACTGGTCTGATTTCAGCCATTTAATGAACTTGTTATTTCTTTTTACATAAAACGACTAAATTTCGAGGTTGGTAACGATTAAAGAATAATTGCGACCACTAGAGCGGTAACAGCCAAATATATATATACTAGCTCAGATACCCGGCTTCGCCCGGGAATTCATTTGAGGCCGAATGGTGATGGTATTTTTTAGCAGGCTTTACATTGCACAATATTTTGACATTTACCCGTCCCAGTGTTTAGGATTGATACCCATCTTTGCCGTGGATTTGCTAATAATAGAATTATTTGTTCGATAAGGCTTCACAGTCTTCGATATTTTTATGTTTCCCGTCTCTTATACATGTAAATATGGTGAATTTTTATTTCAGGCCTCCCTTTTAACCCCCCTCCCGTTCGAACTTAAAAAATTTTAATATAACTTATAATCATGGAGGAATTAATGCTAATTGACATACCGAGTTTTGTTATGTTCGGTTCAGCCGTTAGTGCCCGCTAAAGTTTTAACGTATAACTCATTTATAATTAGGTATACGACCAAAGGGTATATAACAAAAGTTACTCCAAATAACAAAATAAACAACTTTTGTTATGTTTATATTTGCGGAAAATGCAATAGGAAACGAAATATCGCTATTTTTAATTTCAGGCTTCCCTTATAACCCCCACTCCTCCCCGTCCATAGAAATGTTGGTATGGCTTATTATAATGAAGGCCTCACTGCTAATACACATACCGAGTTTTATTTAGTTCGGTTGAGTCTTTTTTGGCAAATAATATTGTTGACTCCCGCTATAATTTTTAGCGTATAAGGCATTTAAACTTCATTATACGGCAAAAGTGTATATAACAAAAGTTACTCTAAAAAACAAAATAAACAACTTTAGTTATGTGCATATTTACCGAAAAACCAATAGAAAACGAAATATCGCTGTTTTTAATTTCAGGCTTCCCTTATAACCCCCACTCCTGTTCGTCTCAGAGAAAATTAATATAGCCTAAAGTCTAAGTTGGGTTAGTAGTAATATACATACCAAGTTTCATAAAATTCGGTTCAGTTGTTTATGCGTGAAAAGGTAACAAACAAACAAACAAACAAATAAACAAACAAACAAATAAACAAACAAACAAACAAACAGACACCAAAGAAACAAAATGCAGTTATGGTGTCTATGACATGTGAAACGAAAAGTTATCGTGAAATTTCGCAAAAAAAATCAATGTACAGACAGAGGTTACAATTTTATATATATATAGATATATATATACTTGTATATACAGTTTTGAACTGACCTCATTTTCGTCATCTCCTAGGTAGGATCGATGGACATTTGAAGAATAATTACGTAAATCTCATCATGAGTACGACCTCAATAGTTGATTTGCTTTAAGGGAAATCTGCTAAACAAATTCGTCGTGCAGGGGAAGAGGAACTAAGCAGATTTTCCACACACTGAAGTTTCCCACAGAAGGTACTCTTCTAATTTCTCCATATATTCTATATTTCTAAATAAACATCCATTTAGAAGAAATGGGGGTTTTACTGAGGGGTTGGAAACAAGAAAGTACAAGTAACATTCTAAACAAATAGTTCAGCTACGAAAAATTATATAAAATAACATTTGTTGAGCGTCAATAATTTAAAAAGATTAGTATATAAAAATGTTCGATCCGATTCAAAATAATAAGGAGATTTTGTATTCCCCTTCCTCTAAACCCTTCCCCCATTTTTGTTCGGTTTTCAGTCGTTAGCTAACATGAGCTTTAATGTTGAATAAAACCATTAAATATCAAGCATAATATTGATCAAATAAAGATTTTCGAGTAATGATTTTGAAACACTGCGTTCCATTACAAAAGTGGATTATTGTTAAATAGGATGTGTAAAAGTGAAGGATTGCTGAAAGCTGATAATTAAATAATACAAAAATCTCGGTCAACATTTAAGATAGAGAAAAAGTCTACATAGCAAGATTTATAGAAAACAAATTGCGACATAGGAAGTTATATATAATTTTTCAATCCGAACCATGGTAACGCAGATATTTTGAATCTTTTATATTCTACCCCACTAAACCCCTTGCTCCACCTGCCCGATTTAACCTGTTAAAGAGGTCTTTATTTTTACATGAAACGCTTATGTGTGGAGTTTGGTAACTATCAATAAAAACTGCTAAAGCTAGAGTGGTAACAGACTCACACAAACACATTCACTACCTCTATAGCAGATTTCCCATAAGGGAAATCGGTACTTTTCAGTTATCGGGAGGCTACCAGTTTTAAGACGATTATTAAATAATAATTAAAAGAAAAGAAATTTATTGTTTAAACTAACACTTCTATAATTTATAAAGGACGAAATGGTTAACCGGAGGCCCCTCATTATTTACAGATAAAATGTTCACACTTGACTAGGTTATCTTAGTCATTCTGTTTGTTTTATCAGAAAATGAGTGATCGGTTCGTGTTGTGACAACACATGGTATTTATTAACCCCATTTGGAGTTTATTATCACCACTTGGTGATCGTTTATTATTACACCATTTGGACAGCTTCCTTGCAGAGTGGTAGACGACGGCCGGTGACGACCTCTTTATGCATTTACCGGTATCGTCCAGTTTTGGGACTAAGTTTAATTTATAATTACATTTTTTATTTCAAATATATTCCAGAAGTGTTATTTCAAATAATAAAGTGTTTTTTTAGTATGATCATCTTTAAATGGGTGGCCTTCCGATAATCGATAAGTACCGGGAATTCTGCTATTACTTCTAATATTTCTTTAAAAATAAGTCAACGCTCAGACATTTGAATAGTTCTCATTTTCAAGTACAGCTTAGTGTATCAAGCCTGGTCTACTTAGTGTTTTCCGAAATGTTAGGAAATATGCTATGGTTTACGCAGCCCAACGGACTTTTAATATGAAAAAGGAAAAAAAATATTTTTTTTCCAGCGAACGACTGATTTACGGAATGATCTCTTAACTACTAATTGAACAAACCCCTTTAACACCGATTGGCTCCAGCTGGCGACGGCCCAAAACTAATCCAATGATCGCCAATCTTCGTCCATTTATTATTTCTTCCCCTTCTGCTCTCATCTGACAATCAGATAGTATTTCATACTTCACTGGCCTCTCTCTCACACTCTATTTAAAGTTTAGTAAAAGTCTGGTAAAATTTAATTAGTGCGTTTAAATTGGTTGTGACCTCCATTATCATTTAGTGCAATGAACTCATTGTTTCAATTAAAGAATGCAATTATCCCAGTTATTATTAACTGATACATATACATCAAGGAAATCGTAGCATGCCTAAAAAAATTAAATTGAAAATGGAGATGCAAAAGGGGTTTTAAAGTATTCATTGTTTAGAGATTTAATTAAAGTTCCTTGGCAATGACGGTAATTTAATGTTTGAAATATCTCGGTTACTATCAGTCAGAACCATAAAAATTGTATTTAACTTATCATGTTGGGAATTTTAATTTTTTGTAACTATTGTTTTATGCAGTTTTTCACTCACTCGAAAATTGACGGAGTTACTTGTATTTTATTTAGTTTCAGCCTATTATAAACCCCCACTTTTACTCATCCATTTTGTTCTATAAGTGCCTTATTCAATTAACATCTCAGGTCCAACAAACAGTTTAATTCCTAATCGCATTGGCTTCTTACTGCGGTAGAAAATGGGAATAGATGGTTAAATGAGTTCATTAGCATTTCATAAGCCAGCAAGTGGGATTCTAATTATTTGACGCAGCACCTGCTTGGCGGAATTTATTAATGCATGTAGATTATATTTGTTATTTTAGCTTAATGTCTAGGGCTCAACTTTAAGAGCTTTAGTGGTTATTGTTGGCCCAACAAGTCATTATTTAATGTCATTTCATGTTGGGGATATTAATGAGGTCTGGCTATTGTGTCGCTGTTGTCTATCGCCATTACAATTAAATAAATTAGAATTAAAAAAGAGGTCAAACTAAGTTGAGAAGTGGAATGCGCGTCAGGCACAAAACTACATGAAACAAAATACACCATTCTTGATTGGCTGTCTAGGAGTCTGAATACTAAAAGAGAAGTAGTTTTGCTCGTTTGAGAGATGGCATAACACAGACACAACAAATGACTAGGACTGAACCACCATTTGGACCAGTATGTAATACACAATTAACTTTCAAACACTGCAGACTAATAACTGAGATAACAACTTAACCACAAATCTTTCAGAACTACTACACGACAACAGCCCAAAATATTTCCAAGAGACCGATATTTTCAACAAAATTTCGGACATCGCACTAAACATTAAACTGCATATTAAAAGAGTTGGCATTCTGCTCCTATTATTATCAACTGAGAAAACGTAACCGTGATTTTCTTTTACTACTACTGAAGATACTTTATCATATATTTTATAATTAGGTGGCTTAACCAACTATCTCTTTTTTATTTATAACGACAAGAAGATGTTTCAAACTGCTAAAATTGCGATGTACCTAAATAAATAAATACTGTATCGCTATTTGCATTCTCCATGCAAGTGCTTAACCATTAGTGTTTCTAATATATGACCCCGTTTGATGCAACTAGCCTTCAGTTTGTCATACTGCTTTACTTCTCATTCTCTATTTTATGGCTTTGTTTGTTTCATGTACGTGTACAGTCGCTTCACCTAGTAAAGAACTAAATATTACGGCCTCATATGGCTTATATATTTTCTTAATAATTCCAATAAAACTTTTATTTATGAGAGAGTCGCATTCAAAAGCCTTGGCCTGCCATTTGAGGAACTCTTGACTATTTATAGCCAGCCTATAAGAATGAGTTTTGACTCATGGGGTGAGTGTGACACGACAAAATACACATTTACATATTACTTTCATATTTAAAGATTGGACTGATAGCCCTCAGTGGCCATGGGCCCTGAGGCATTCTATAATGCCATAAGTGTGCCTGAAGGCACTTAACTTCGGCTGACAGCCAGTTAAGTGCTAATTCCATTCATGTGGTTATTCCTGAGGGAAATCAACTATTGAGGAATTCTTATGATACGAGTTTCGAAAAATGTCATCAAATGCTTATCGATCTTACCTATAATGTAATCATGCAATGATTTTGGTTTTTCTCTAAACTACCATACTTTTTCCAATAGGATATTGGTTATTAAAGAATATGACTATTGGTTTTACATGAAACTTTGAAATATCTTTTTTGGCTACGATCAAATTGATTAACACTCGCACACAGTGTTAACTTGCCCGATAAGATTTATTTGCATCTAGTACGCGTTAATTTTAATTTGCGTTTTGTCTTTTACGGCAAACTACGTTTATTATCTATATGGTGGGATTTATCGCCAACAAAGACTGATTGGTCGGTTTGTTGTTGCTAATTACACAGCTGTTCCGCCTACTTTGCTCCATTCTGCCTGTGTGCTAATGCAGCTCCCCCCGACCCTGGTGTGCAGCGTTCCGATACAGGCCGAACGTCCTTCGTGACTATTGGATACTCCGAACCAATTACCAATTTAAATGTACGGCTCTGGATAGCGATGACCCTAGGCAATGACAGCCCCGGCCACTGGTTCATGGGCAGTCGTACCATTGTCATTGTAACGAACTCGGAGCAATGGAATCTCAGGGAGAGCCATTAAAACGGCCGACGGCTAGCCACAAATGAGTTCCTTGCTCAGCCGACCGTTCCTTCTCTCGAAGGTTTATATCACAACAATCTAACTAGGGAACGGCCCCTAGGGATGAGATCCAATTCTCATTTTAGATGTGAGCTGCAATATTTATTTTGTTATTCGTGTGAGTTAAGGCTCAGGTCATCCATGTGTGTTAAGGTGATAGCGTGATTGATGGCGTTGACCTCACTGGAGTCCTGGGCATTAGGAATTTATTTAGTGACGAACTGTTTAAATATAATCCTTAGTCCCAACCTGGCTAGAAAAGGATGGGAATCTGTAGATAACTCGTCCCAAATAGCCTTATTAGCACAACATGAGTTTAAATAAGTAACGACAAAAATATTGCTTAGACAAACCAAATTTTCGCAACTGTTCCTTATGAGAAATCAGCAAATTCAGGTTGTTCCTAAGAGTTCGTCTACTATGTAGGATGACGAATATGAGGTCCGTTTAAATATGTATACTCGTATTTATATAAGGACTATCATTTGTCAGCTTATGCAGAGCTACTGGATACGGAGGGATGGTTATCTAACAAGTCTGCCCTTGAGTGGAATTTGAGGGGGGCCTAAAAAAGACAAATTCAAAATATCTCCACTATTTTGAGTCGAATCGAAAAATGTTTTATTATCAATCGTATAGCAAATATAATTTCTCATTAGAGAGATATTTGCACTTTTAGCAGTTTTTCCTTACGGAAAAGAAGCTATTGATGTTGTACTCATGACGCTATTTCTGAAAAATGTCTTCAAATGTTCATCGATCCTTACCAGGAGATAACGGAAATGAGGTCCGTTCAAAATTATATATATATATATATATATATATATTCCTATTTGCCTGTTTCCTCTCTAGCGGTCACAATTTTCGTTTAATCGTTAGCAAACTCGATATGTAATCGTTTTATGTAAAACTGAAGAGCAAGTTCTTTAATAGCTGAGATCAGACTAGTGGAAGTGGAGGTTAAGGGGGGGGGGGGTGATATCTAGAATTCCTAATATCTGATATTATACGTTAGATTTAAAAATGTTATTTATCTAATTTCATATAAGTCTGACAGTCGGCCCCCACATATTTGCATTTCTTCGTAGCACCCTTACTATTAAAGTAAATTTTACTTCGTTTTCAGTAGCGAGTCCAGCACTTGGAAAATCTGTTTAGCTCCTGCACTAAGTACCATGTACTAAGTACGTATTAAATGGAACACTAAGAATGATGCTAGCCGTTTCATAACATTTCAGACGAGGTGTGTATTTTTAAATTTAATTACTTATGAGCTTGCGGTCTGTGGGATAATAAAAAGAATAATAAAATTACCACCGTTATAATACGAAAGACAGAGAGAATCACTTTATTGTACAAAGCTATATACAGTTTGTGGGACTGATCAATTACATTGAGATGCTGAAGCACACAGCAACTAATAATAACCCAAATAAGGGTCATTGGTTTTTTTGCTCACAATGTTGGAAGGCTTCCAAAAGCAGTGGGAAAATGGAAGAAAAAAAAAATTGCTGTTTGTGCCGGATGACTTAGTACTACGACACCGGTATTATATCTATTAGAAGATGATAATAAAATTTATCAGAGGGAGTGAATTTTAAACAGACATGTCCCTTGTGGGTGTACGCCTCCGGATCGAACCAGCAACTCCTCCATTAATATACATAAGTTGTTTAAATTTACAATCACTATAAATTTAGAATATTGGTTTTAGCAAAATCTATTGCGGATCTATTCAAATTTATTGTATATTAGGGCGTAGCTCATTGGTTTCATGGTGGAGTTGTAACGGGCATGCTCTGAGTTGGAAGTACCGGAGGTTGTCTAGACTAATTTACTTTGCTTGCTTACTCTCTCAATATCGTGAACAAATTAATTCTAGTTGCTTACATTGCTACGTGGGTGGATCGAAAGGATGACCATCACTACCAAAAGTGTGCCTTGATATTTCAAAGGCAATTGTGCCTGTCGGTGCTTAATTCGTCCATAAGTCTGTAATTGTGGAATTTAAAAAGGAAAAAGCAAATTTTAAGAGAAGTGAACTTACAAAAATTGATATTAGTGCAAGGAAAGCAAGAGATTTCCTGGCCCGGAAAAGAAGGGGTAGGGATGAGAGGGGGGGAGGAGAGAGAAGTGTGTGAGAGAGAGAAGAGAGAGAGCGAGAGAGAGAAGAGTGAGAGAGAGAGAAAAAGATTGAGTGAGTGAGAGAGAGAGAGAGAGAGAGAGAGAGAGAGAAGAGTGAGAGAGGGAGAAGCAGAGTGAGAGAGAGAGAGAGAGAGATAGAGAGAGAGAGAGAGATGATAGGGAACAATATTTATAATTAGCCAATATATCAAAAATTCTTTACTATAAAATTTAATAAATTTTTCATTTATAGTGTCATAAACTATGTTAAAAGCTTCTTTTTTTTCAAAAACAGTTAATTATTTCTGACACTTTCCGAGAATTCTTAAGTAGCTGATAGTTATTCCATTTCCCAGAAGCAGTACTGTCAGGTGCAAGAATTGCATTTATTGCTATGTAACATTGCTTGACTAATTGTAAATTTTGTTTTCCAACATTTTTTTAAATAATTCGTGAGAGTTATTGGTCTGTATTTATCTTTATCGCCTCATTTCCGATTAAAATTCCTCTTTATCTTTCTGCTTTTTAAATTCCATAATTACTTAATTTCTGAGGAATTTAAGGATCAACCGTAATATATGGTGCTGAAAATTACTTTCTATACAGGTTGTAATATTGACATATCTTTGAAGAAAAACTGTTTACGTGCAGAGATAATTAAGAGCGTAACCAATTGGCTTCCAAGCAGATCCCAACTCGCATTATATCATCATTTAAGGATGTATGACAGAGATGCTGTCGTACCCTTATGCTACAAATATTAATATTTTTTGGAATGTCAGTGGTGTACCATTACTGAGAACGGAAGTGGGAAGTTAAAAATTAGAATTTTATAAATCAGTAAGGTTTTATTGCAGTGTAAAGTATATTCTAAACATTAAAATAGCGCAACATA
The DNA here is from genome assembly GCA_019009955.1 of Riptortus pedestris. Lineage (NCBI taxonomy): Eukaryota > Metazoa > Arthropoda > Insecta > Hemiptera > Alydidae > Riptortus > Riptortus pedestris. Next base: position 57,979,597 of record CM032232.1, read on the forward strand.
GTATATTGTATTTTTGAATAGTTGACACACAAATTCCATGACAATCCGACAAATCGTTTTCAAGCAGTATTCAAGAAAGACAGTCAGGCAAGAAATTTATTGAACATAATCCAGAAAATTTAATATAGCTTCAGCCAAATCTTTGAGTTATATCATAAGGATTCCAGTTAACAGCGGGAACTTGCATTATATCATTCCTTTTTATTTGTCCCAAATAATGGCATGGTTTTTTTTCTACGTAAGCGTCTTTAAGCTTGCATTCTCAACATTTATTTTGTATATATTTTTTTTTTGAGGTACTAGTATATTACTTGCGCGTCACCTTTTGGGTATACTGAATGGTTAAACGCAAACCCACAAATTATTTGACTTTAAATAGCATTTCGCTATGCATTTCAATGGAGTTATTTAGAATTCTGCATTTTATCCCTTCCTCAACGGACTAGTCCGATTTCGTCCTTTAAGGAATGTTACCTTTCACATTTTGGGTGGCACTAATTGCTGGAAACCATTCCAGCCAAGTCAAATATATATTGACGTAATATAATATAAATAAACCATCCAGATTTCTCTTGTTTTGGACACCATGTAAATCTGAAAGAAAGAAAAAAAGCTATTGGCCATTATTCCTGTAATAAGAAGCAAAACAAAAGTTGAAATTGAAGCAGGAAATGAAATGTTTAGTAGTTCAACTGCTCTAAGTGAAATGGCGTTTAGTAGAAGGAGGGGGGGGGGGTACAAAGACTAAAAACTAAGAAATTCGAATACTTTGACTAATATTTGATTTAGCAGAATATAATTTATAGAACAGTTGTAGAATAGAACATTTCCATTGGGTACGTTAAATATTCGAGGATTTCCTTTAAGGGAAATCCGCTATTGAGGGTGTACTCATGACGTGATTTTCAAAACGTTTCCTGAAATGTCCATCAAACTTATACAGGAGGAGACGAAAGTCCGTCCCGCAGATGCTGTTTAAACTAAGCAGATTTCCCATGCACAGGAATATAATACGTTGATAATCTCATCTCGCCACGTAATTCTGTTTCCGGCACAGTAAGAAGCCTATGTATACAGGAATTAAAATTTTATTTGGGCATAAGATGTTCAGTGACTGAGACAGACTAGAAGTCGGTGGTTCAAACCAAAAATATACAAGTAACTCTGTTATTATAAGATTCAGAGGAAGTATGCATAAAACAAACAAAAATTAGCCTCATAGTAACCGAGATACTTCCAATTTTCAATTACTCCTCCTCTAAACACCCCCTCCCCTAAGGACTATTTCAGCCATAACCGAACGTTATCTCTAGTTTCCTATCTAACCGCTAAAAACAGTTTCGTATTGTTCAAATAAACGTCATTCAGGTTAGCACATAAAATCTAAAGTGATGAACGAAAATATTTTCAATTATCTCACTCAGTAAAGGTTCAACAAAAACATATTTGTATTTTAAGCTCCAAATAACATGGTTATGTTAGCCACGAAACATCATGAGCATTATATAATAAAGTCTGCTTGGACTAAAAGGTGTTTTAGTTAGTTTAGTTTAGTTAAAGTATGAATAATATTTGAATATTGGATACAGAATAAGAAGAACTTCATTAGTCATTAACGAACTTAAACTGTAGTTTTAAAGAAATTGTTTAAATAACGAGTTTGGTAACTATCAAACAAAAATTACGACCTCTACAACGTTAACATACAAATCTGTCTTACTTTCTATATAATTTGTTTATATATATATTCAAAAACCGCAAACGAGAATACAGCTTTCGACCTTGCCGATGCAGAGAGGGTTCTAAAGCCCGTACGACCTAGTTATGGTGGCGAATTACGTCACGAGAGTCATCCGCATAGCAAGGCCTTCACAACCACTACCTTCTCTTCATTTACATTCCATTTCAGTTATGCTATCCTATATTTCAGTTTTTTTCTTATCCTATTTCAGTTATATTATCGTATTTTATATGTATATACATATTTTTTACTGACTTGCTCTCTATAGTTCATCTAGATTTTTTTCAGGTCCTCTCCTCATGAAATATTATGTCGCAACACTTACGATTTCCAAGCGGTACATATAAGGCTTATATACGTTATTCTTAATAGCACTACGTTGTGACATACACCCCGACGGGCTAGCTCAAGATACGTTTATTCGTTTGATATTAAAGCACTACTAAAACGGTCTAATAAAATTTTACAAATCTGGAACAAGTTGGTTTTATTCGACGTACTTATTTTCTTGAAAAGATGGGATCACAGAGTCCAGCATTAAATAACTAGAACGTATTTTCTGTCGACATCGGATAACCTTGTATTTCATGACATATACGTTTCATAAGACCTATAGATGCAAGATCGTTATCTTCCAAAAAAAGTCCGTCACGCAGGGGATGCGTAAACTAAGCAGATTTCCCACGTGAAGTTTTACAATAGAGAAATTTCACGAGAGCCAAGCCAGTCAAGGAAACGGCCGAACTAGCTTTTGGCGGGAAAGTAACTCTCGTCCGTTAGGCTCAGAGATTAAATTAAAAACAATTCAATCTCAAAAAAACAACAAGAGCACAAAAGAAGGACTTACCTTTAATGATAGCAGCACTCTGAGCACTTATTACACCAACACTAAATAGTACCACAGAATATCTATTATTTGTAAGACTTAATACTGCTGTGAATATTAAGTAAACAAATAAAGGGCAAGACAAATGGTAAGAACCTTCCTGATAGCAAACAGTCTGAGTTATAAACAATAAGGTTAGCCAGCTTTTACCGGAAATAAAAGCAATTACGGAAATATATTTGAATATAAGTTATAAATTTTATTCTTAACTATTTATTATATCTAGTACTGTAATTAATAATAAACTAGAACAATTTTAATCACAACCATTCCAAATTTAGAAATCCGGGAAGAAAATAGAAAGGGGGGGGGCAAAATACGATTCAGACGGTTATGAGATTTTCACATGATTAAGGAACAAGCAGGTTAGCCAGCGAAGGTTTATAATAGATAAATATACATACAGGTAACACTTCCGTGAATATTAGTGAATAATTACAAACGGCAATGAGAAATCTTTCCCTGAATTTACAATATAAGTTAATAGTCCCTACAACGTAATACGGCTGGATTGTAAACAAACAGATTAGCCAACCTTGTAGCGCAGTATCGTTAGATAGACCGCAAAAACAAACAATTAAAGAAATATATCTGAATATGAAATATTAATTTTATTGGAAACTATTTACTATAGTTAGTGGGGTAATTTGAAATGAATCAAAATAATTTCTATCTCAATCACTCAGATTATTGTAGTCCAAGAAAAAAAGGGGTAAGGGGGGGGGGGGGTCAACAGAACGTATTTGTTTGTACCTCGTAAAATAAAGCTTTGTTGAAAACAATATTTTGTATTTAACCTAATAATGAGGTGGTTCATGAGATATCAGCTTACTATTAATATGTCCCAAGTAGGAGTGGGCGTTTACTGAAAGCGGAACTCATTACAAAAAATACAAATATCTCGGTTAATACTCATTATACGGAAAACATGTATAAAACAATATTTATAGTAAATGTAATTTGCAATAAGATTGGTTCTATACAATTTTTCGATCCAACATATAGTAACGGAGATATTTCGAATTTTCGAAAATCCTCCCCCTCTAAACCCCCCCTCCCACTGGTCCGATTTCAGCCGTTAACGAACTTGATCTTTCTTTTTACATAAAAAGACTAAATTTCGAGTTTCGTAACGATCAAACAAAAATTGCGACCGCTAGAGCGGTAACAGACATATATATATACAGTTTTGAACGGACCTCATTTTCATCATCTACTAAGTAGGATCGATGGACATTTGAAGAAAAATGTCGAAAATTCCGTCATGAGTACAACCACAATAGCTGATTTCCCTTAAGGGAAATCTGCTAAAACGCTGGGACAGGGAGGTTTAGTTGGAGATGAAAGTTCAAAATAACGAACTTTTTCGTGCTTATTACATTGAACAAAATTTGTTATTACTTGACTAAAAATGTACGTGTTTAGAATAGTTTTTTATTTTGGAAAGTGAAAATTATCACTCTTGACTTCTGACCACCTAATCATCATGGTCTATGGGTTGTATTTGCAACCATGCTTATATTTACAACAATTGTGTACTTTCCGAAGCTCCACTTTTCACATGCCCAAATCCATAAGATGTTTGATGCTCGCAAAATAGGATTTTCTACGCCTTCTTCTAACCCAAACGACCTCACCTTCAAATATATTTGTGATGAAACCGTTCTGCTTTATTGTCATAAATGTATCCATCCAAAAAGTTTAACCCCAAAAAGAGTCCAACTTTCACTCCCGTAAAGGAGTACACTCCAAACGAGAGGCTTAGGAAATATTTTTTGGTATCCATGATTATATTTGAGGTACATAAAAATGTATAAAACACCAGTTTCAGGAAATTGCATTACCAACAAGATTGGTTATATACAATTTTTCGATCAGTCAGAATAACAGATATTTTGAATTTTCGAATTAATCTGATCCCACCCATATCCTGGACAGATTTAAGTCATCCATGAATATGATCTTTCTTGTTCAGTGGAACAATTAAACATTGGGCATGGTTATATATCAAATAAACATTTTCGAGCCAAAGACGTAAAACCTTAAATGATGATGTCATAACTCTCATTAGCTTATATATTGAAGGACCGTTGAAAACGATGTATGATATTTAAGCTTAAGTAAGATGTTTCATGATATATTAGCTTATAGGTATCTTGTGATGACTAAAAGTGAGGATTTGCAGAAGACTGAACTTTAAAAATAATCGTGATAGGGAAAGCGTCTAAAAAAATCATTTATAGCAAAGTCAATTTTCAACAAGAAGATTTTTATGAACGGTTTTCTCAGAATAACGGAAATATTTTGAATTTTGGATTTTCAAACAAATATTGAGACCAGCAGAGATATAAACAATTATATCTATATATAGTTTTGAACTGAACTCATTTTCTTCATCTTGGATCGATGGATATATGAATAATTCAATTAATATAATTGAAAATCGCGTCACGAGTACAACTTTAATTGTTGGTTTCTCTTGAAGTCAAATTTGGTAATCTTTTGAAATGCCAATTATTTGCACAAGAAAGAAAGAAGACGAAAACAAATTGTTAGCACTTCTGAACAATAAAGCCTTCATTTTTATTTTCACTTTTTGTCTGTGACTAATAGTCGGTAGAATTCCTGCTGTACCTGACGTAAAGGCCCAAAAGCAAGGTTGCAATGTGACCTCTATTCGGTGAGTCACAAGTACCGCTTCGTTCTTAACCTGTTCTCCATGGTCGCTTGGGAATACCACTTCAGCAGGCCAAATAGAGAAAGGTTTTAAAGAGTATATTTTGAGACCTTCTATGACTCAATGGGCAAAATAAAGTCACAAATTATTTGTTCAACTTTTCCGCAATTTAGTCAAATGAGTCATGCACGGTTGTGCCGTGAAGGAAGTGGTATGGATATTAATAATGCTATGGTAAATGAGTTCAATTGTCAACTGGACAATAGAAATTTATGTAGAGGTGAACTTATTAAATAAAATCTTTAGTCCCAACGTGACTAGAAAATTGTGGTAGCCTGTAGGTGACCCTTTCTAATTAGCCTTAATAGCGGCAGAAAGTGGGCCTTCATAAATAAAAAAACGCAGCATGTTTAAAACAGCTTTGCTAACCATCTCTGATGCGCTGCAATAAATAGTGATGCCTGTCAAACCATAATGTTTGCATTAAATTACATGATTAATTTTTGTTCAGACATTGTTCCCTAACACAAGTGAAGTGGGGAGGATAAGGAGTGAGAATGGGAAGCTAAATTAAGAAAGGTGTAAGGCAAGGGGGGAATGAAAATGAAGGAAACAACCAATAGTATACAGATTAACGGTAAATCCCTTTATTGCATCAGATTTGCAGACAACTTTGCACTGATGACAAAGTCCGAAGAAGAGATGAAAGTAAGTCTTAAAGGGTGTCCTAGATCAGTTTGAACTCAAGATGAATGCATATAAAACGAAAGTTTTAGCAGTAGAGAAGAAAAAGTCTAGGAAATATAAATATTAGAATTGAAACATTATACACGAAACATTTAATGGGTTTTGATACCTAGGAAGCATCATCACTTTTTAGGGCTTATCATCTCGTGTTAATAATAAGCAGGAATATCAAAAATTTTTATTTTTTTTTAAGCTTAACTATTAAATATTGTTTTCTTCGTACACTTACTGTTATATATTTTTGTTATTGTTATTTATTGAAGGTTAGCCATGTTAGTTATGGCGTAGTTCTTAATGAACTTGGGAACTAGGAATGTATTTATTGGCGGACTCACTATATAAAACCCTTAGTTCCACCATGGTTAGAAGAGTATGGTAACCTTAGATAACCCATCCCAATTAGACATAGAGCAATAGCATAAACTGGACGTTAATAGAAAACAATAATAGCTAATCATGTTCCGAATATAATTTCCTATACATGTTATTTATTTTTGATGGATCTCAAATAAAAATCTCAAATGTGATATTTCCATTTTAGCAAATTTCCCTCGAGGGAAATCAGCTATTGAGGTCGTACTCATGACGCGATTTTTGAAAAACTATTTTCAAATGTCCATCGATCCTACCCATGAGATGACGAAAATGAGGTCCGTTATAAATTATATATATATAATATGATGTCGGGGGTCTATTCGTGAGTATTCCTCAAAAGCTAGTTCGGCCGTTTCCGAAACAGTCCGGCTCTGGTGAAATTTGTTTAGAAACTCGATACTACTACTGTTACTAGAAAGCAGATTTCTCTATTGTAAAACATCACGTGGGAAATCTGCTTAGTTTACGCACCCCCTGCGTGACGGACTCTTTTAGTATTCAGTCTTTTATAAAACCCCACTTCTACTTATCAGAATTCACTTTGAGTAACTGTACTGAACTTCTTACAGTCAGCTGGTATTGGAATTCATATTTACATAGTCTTCTCACTAGGGGAGAAATAGAGAATGGATGGTGAGTTTCCATCATCATATACCAGCTTGTGTTTAATCGACGCAGTTTACGCAGCTCCTGTGTAATGGACTGTTCTCTATTACAAGTCAATCTGAACGCATGTTTGTTGAGCGAAGAAAAGTTAAATAAAGAATATACTTTATAAATATTTCTGACCGTAATATTATTGGAATGTTTCCTCTTTGAATAGAAAAAAAAAAAAAGAAACCATTGAAAGTATACGAGAAAGCTTACGGTTCAGCATTTCAACTTCGACGGGTTTTCTTCCTTCGGTTTTTTAGCAAAGGAATGGAAAAAAGGGAGATGTCGTTTTTTCCATTTAGCAGGAAAACTGTCCGTCCAATTAAGACTTAGAAATTTCGCATGCCATAAACCTTTTTTTTTTATTTTTGTCAAAGTGGCCAAGATGAAAAGACATTTGAGACTAGCTGTGGCCTTTCGTACATATTTGCGTTACACCTCTTTAAAATTACCTCTTTGGACAGAGAGATATTTTTCAACCTCCGTGTCACTTTAACCAACATGTGAAAATGAATGGAACGTATTTTTAGGGGAGCGTTATTTGTAACAAAGCCCCATATACTGACACCATTGTACTCATACGTCTGTCTTAGTCTTTGTCTGTTTTTAACACTTTAATCAATTTCAACTACATGAAACTCAGACCTCTTTTGAGCACAGTTATTAACAGCCACTCCATCAAAGTGATCATAACTGCAAATATAAATACCAAGATGAGTAGGGGCGCTTAATGCAATGGAATACATTACAGGACAGCATTTATGGAATAATGTATATAAAAACGTGTTCATGAATTTTCAAAATCCCAAATGACTATGAATGAATGATTAAAGATAACAATTTTCTTCCTTTTTCTTCATTTTCGGCTATTTTTTACTCCTCATGTAAGAATAGACAGTTATCATTCACGACATAAAGACACTGTTCATTCACAGTTATTTATTCTTTGCGACAGATCGCTTTCAGAGCATACTATCCTTCATCAGTGCCCACTTCACAAGGATGCTACTGGAACCAAGGATTCCCTGTGACTCTCGCGAGAAATCCAGGAGTCACAGGGAATCCTCGTTTCCAGCAACATCTTAGTGAAGTGAGCTCTGATGATAGAGAGTATGCTCAGAAAGCGCTCAGTCGTAATGAATAAATTAATGTGAAGTAAGGAGGCCTTTCTTTTCTTACCCGAGATACCAGATTCCTTCACCATCTAGCACCCCAAAAATGTTTTTTTACTTCCATGTACGTATTAAAGAAAGTATTGTTATGGCTAAAATTTTCGGTTTACATATTTCAACGGAATTTACATATTTATTCGTTTGACCTTCTCCAAGCCGATTTGAACTAGTCTCGGTTTGACGTCTCTACTTATCTCGCATAATCCGAAAACGACTCGTCTTCGATTGTTGAAATTTTATATTTAGAACTAGTGTACAGCCTGATCAAAATCGGCTGGTAGAAGTTGGTGGAAATGCAAAATTGCAAAATGTTTTCGTACCTATTATACATTTTAAAAAACTGTATACTCCATTTTTGTTTATCATTAAATAATTTATAGACTATCCTTTTTGATCCGTTGTATTGAAACGGAGATATAGCGTGTTATTTTCAAATGAAATGATTTTAAATGAAGTGCATTTATTTAAGACTTTGTTAGTTACCTTAACAGGAGTACAAGGACCTGATGCGGTGTCCAAATCAGATTTTTTTTTGTTTGTCTCGCAGTAGAAAAAATGTATTTTTTGTGTCACTGAAAATATCTAATAAAATTGTCACTACTACGTCTATATTTTCAAATTTATAATTTTTCAAAATAAACTGCAGATTGTTAATTGGACTTGGGATAGTCTACTCAAATGAGGTAAATTGCTGGAGGCCAATGATTTAGAAAAAAAACGTGTAATGGAGGTAATGATAATTGAAACAATTTGAAGCTGTCAACGGCCCTTGGACTTCTGGATTTCTTATGCAATATGGATCTATTAAAATTGTGCAATATTGTATTTAGATTTATTAAATATGCACGTAAATAAGCACTTATTAATACTCTATCTAGTAAAGACTTTTCATAAGGTTTTGCTAAATTAATCTTTTTATTTTTTTTAAATTAATGTTATTACTTTTTGAAAAGCGAGAGCCCCTGACGAGGTGGTTTATAGATCTCAAAACATATAGGGCAATAAAGTTTACGCGAAAAAATGTTTTTTATTGGTGACCCTTGCCAAGAAAATATGAAGAATATAACAAGTCATATAAAAAATTTCCAACAAAATATTTTATTAATCATATTTAGTAATCAAAATCAGAAATACAAATTATTTGAACTTTTATTATAAGTTTCATTTCGTTACGTCGTGGAAGCAATGTTTTCCTATCAATCACAGGCATTCTACTATATTTTGTTTGTTTACCATTGTGTTTTACAAATTTTATACTTTTAATAGGTTGGATTGACTCTTTGGCACGATTGAAATTTCCATTTTTAGGTATTCTCTCTCCATTTTTAATCAAATTGAATATTAAAATAAATAAAATCCATCTATTGAAGCAAAATTGTTATTAGAGTTTCCAAATTGATCAGGAAACCACTTACACCTAATATTGTTTTAAGTGACCCAGTAGGCGGTTCTCCGCAAGAAACTCGCATAAATTGAGATTTATTTTCAACAAGTTTGGATTTGTGTTACCAGTGAAAACCTGAGCAAAGATATAAGAACTGACGAAATATTTTTGGGGTTTAAAGACCCCAAAAGAAATCGAACTTGAATCGAGAACATAATGCTGGCGTTTTCTTTCTGAGACGAGTTTCTTGCTCTTCCAAACCGGTCGCCGCAAATCCGGTCTTCGCTAAAAACACGACTTGACTCTCGCGCAAAATTTTTGTACAGGTTTATTTCATCAAACTTATTCATTCTCAAATGTCTATATGACGAAATGCTTTTAGGAGCTTCTGAATAATATTAACACACATTCTTTTGAAGAAAAAAAATGAATTAATTATTTTTCATATGAAAATGACCCTAAAGATATTATTACTATAAGTTTTCGATTACGTTAGCACTTACGTTCGCTAGAAACGTGTTTCTCTTACAAGGAACTAAAACAAAAATTAAAAAGTGATATTTTATATTTTCGAGTTGTGTAGGTTACTACAAATTAAAAAATGCTATCTAGATAGCATATAATAGTATCTATAGTATCTGTATTAAGGTTCCAGATCCGGAAAACTTGCATATCACAAAATGTATGGATAGGAGACTGATTATATACAATTTTTTTATCCCATACATAATTACTGAGGTAATACTGATTTCGGTAAAAATAGTCTTCATTTTTTCTAAAAAACCGATAAATATCGAGCTGGGTATTGATAAAAAGAAAATTATGAAGTATAGAATGTAAAACCTTAGAAGTATGTCACATATTTGCATGTATCACACATTGTGAATATTCGTTCAAAACCATATTCATTTATTTAATCATCGGAATGTGCTATAAGCAAAAAAAAAAAAAAAAAAAAAAAAAAAGGAATACTGAATGTGGAGTTAAGTGAGATGGAATAAAAATGAAATATTTATGAGTATGTAAAAGGAAGTTAGATGACAGGACCTAATCTTGCAAAACCAGCTTAATACTTCTTTGGGTGGTGTTAGATGAGTTTTGACCAATATACTTCGTCGGTTTTTATTTTTCAAACCAAAGTACTTAAGAACTGTAAAAAAATCGCGGTGCTATAAATAGATAACAAATTATGGCCATGATTTAGCAAGCAAAAAGTAAAACGGTCTTCCTTGAAGTGCAGAGATACCAAAAGCTGAAAACCTATCAAGAGCTGTACGAAGCCATTTATGTGCGTATTGGAAGCTTCTTTTATAATGTTCCATTGTGCTCCCTCCATCATGTGAATCAGAACAGAATATTAATCTAGAGGAATCCCATATCGAATAAACTCCAAAATTATTTCCTTCCCACTTGTACCTCTCAAGCTAAATGAACCGGAAAATCAAGCATCAAAATATTGCTAACAAAACTGGCTTATTTATCATTTTTATTGTTTCTCCAGAATAGAATCCTTCTAAAGGCGGAATATATTTTCTGTGTTCACCAAACATGAACAATATATAACGCAGTTTGGCACAAATTAATTATTATTATTATAAACATCGACTTTTTGCTAATATGGCTAATTAGGACTCGTTATCTATAGGTTACCACCCTTTTCTAGCCGAGTGAGAGGAAGGATGTTATTTAATTAGTTCGTCACTAAATAAATTTCTATTGCCCAGGCGGGAGTCGAACTGGCCACTCCAGGTTTACCGTGTGATATTAAGGCAAACGCTGTAACTCACATGGCTAATTCGAACCTCAAAATATAATTAAAAACAGGAAAATAAAATATTATAAAATAGCGAATTTTATTAATATAACTTCTCTTGCGATTCAATTCAAAGCAATCGCGAGTCTTCATAAACACATGAACTAAATTTATCTTACTCCTTTATTGTCCTTTCTTTTGTAAATAATTTTTGGATTTATATATGGCTTAATCTTTTTCTAGGTTTTCCCAGTTTTGAGATAAAACGTTTTCTGTACTTAACTGTGAGTGGCCAGACATAAATTAGGTGAATGCAAGCTCGTTCAGCGTAATTGTCACATGGGCAAATGTTTGTGTGAGTTCGTTTAATTTCGTCTTAGCAAGAATTTGTTTGAGCCCAAGCCCCTTAAGTAGTTGTATAAGATAAAATGATGTTGGACCAGAGTTGCATATTGTATTTATTTTTGAGTTATAATATATTTTTGACTAGATCCTTTTAAACTAGATTTCCATCTACTATGAGCCTAGTTCCATTAAATGTTTCCTCTAAAATGTTTCAAATGTAATTTTATTGTACATATATGAATGGAACGCCTTTATCACTTGAATTTGACTTTGCATGTAGGTCTACAATTTCGTTACCTTCGAGTCCTATGTGTGATACTTATCTGTTACCAATATATTTATGTTAATATGTCATAATAATATACTCCTATTACAGCTCTAGTGGTCACAATTTGTGTATTATCGTGTCCAAACTCGATATAAAAGCGGTTTATGTAAAACTAAAGATAATCATTGATAGCGACCAAAACCGGGCCCGGTGGAGGTGGAGAGAATTTCGAAAATCCGAAATATCTTCGTTATTATAAGTCGGATCGGACAATTAGTATAAAACCTAAATTGCAAATCTTAATTGCTATTGTGTCATAGCAGCACGTGAGAAATCTTGTTAGTTTACTCACCTCCTGCGTGACGAACTTTTTTACTATAAATAACTGAAGGTAGCTTCCATAAAGTCGTTATAACATTTATAGGAGCCGCAAGTGAGAGGAACTTCTTGTCTTAATGAAAATCGTGATGGTCTCCCTGTATGATTTTGTATTATTTACTTTTTTTTCTTTGTTTGCTTAGTCATGGCTCCAATGAATACCCCATGATAAAAATATAATCACAAGTTCAAAACAACATAGGTAAAAATTAATACGACTAAACCTGTAATTTATTGTAGACAGCTTTGTATGTTTAGAAAGATATTAACGTTATTATACTCGTTAATACATCCAGAAATCTCAATTAATTTTAAAGGTCACTATTATTTTATTTACCTATCATATTATTACGGATGTTGATTTTTAAGCAACAAACAAAATTACTCAGTTCTAAATTGGTAACATTTATTGCAGTTCCAGAAGTATACTTATGCTTATATCTCATCCTTTTGAAATTATTTTGTTGCCTATTTTCACCTTCTATTTTTTTAGCAACGTTGGCAGGCTCTCGATATTAGCATATTTCCCTTCAGGAAAACGACGTTTTCTTGGAATAGACACTCAGAGAAAATTAAGTCTCTTATTGAAACATAAAGACCCTTTGAAAGGATCCAATGATAAAGGCTGGGAAAAGCGTTCGGGAAAATGAAGTGGTTTATAACACTTAAATTAATTAAAACATTGTGGCATCATTGGCTAAATTTCAAAAGTTATAAAATAGGACCCCCCCTCCCCTTCAAATTTATAAAGGATATTATTTTTAAAATATCTTTCGGGTGGCAGTATTAAAAATTTATTATAGGTAATTAAGATTCATTGTAAATTTGCTCAAAATAGTTATTGCTTATGTAAAAATTATGGCTTTGTTAGATATTTTTTATTTTATGTTTCTAGGTTTTTTATTTTAACCAACTGTTGCTGTTTTACTGTGCTTTTACTTTAGTATCTATTTCTTATTGCAAGCTTACGGTTCAACATTTCAACTTTGACGAGGATTTAGCAAAAGAGTGGAAAAAGGGAGATGTCGTTTTTTCCATTTAGCGCGAAAACTTTCTGTCCAATTAAGACTTAGAAATTTCGTTGGCATACCATAAAGCTTTTTTTTTTTTGCCAAAGTGGCCGAGATGAAAAGACATTTGAGGCCGTGGCCTTTCATACATATTTGCTTTACACCTTTTTAAAATTACCCCTTTGGACTGAGAGATATTTTTCAGCCTCCGTGTCACTTTAAACAACATGTGAAAATGAATGGAACGTATTTTAGGGGGGTGGTGTCTCCCCTTTACTGCTACCATTACGACCACCAGTCTGTCATAGCCTTTGTAGCTTTTTATTGTAAAAATTTAATCTACTTGAACTTAGTAAATTCACGTCGCTCTAACTTCTATTGAAAATGGCTATTCTTGGCCTTTATGGGCAGATATTAGATCGAATTTATATTTTACCCAACTATTATACTGTGAATTTCCTTTTAGGCCTATTTCTTACTATAAATTGTAAATTTAATTTGTAGTATGAGTGGCAATGTAAAGTTCTTGTTGAGTTGAGCAAATATTAATTAGTTTTGCTTTCTAGAAAATGTTACCTATTTCGTAGACTCTATTAGGTTTTAAATAAAGGACACAATTTAATTTTGACATTTTAGGACTGGTGAAATTTAAGGGGTAGATGACTAGTTACTTTCGTAAAATTCGTAATATCCTCTAAACTCAGTGGCGCGGTTTGGAACCATTTTGTACAAGATCGACGATGTGTCATTGTTGAAACTTCATTTTAATCAAAAAAAATTTTTTTAATTTTTGACATTAAAAACGTTAAACGATAATAAATCATGAATGACAAATTTAAATATTGTGAAAACCGATTGTTTTATTATTGTTAAAAAACTCGATATTTAAGAGCTTCATTTATAACTAAAGATCAAGTTCATTAAAGCATGAAATTGGACCAGATGGAGGAGGTTTAGAGAAGAGGAAACCGAAAATTTCAATATATATCCGTTACTTTGAATGACAACGGAAATTATATATATAGCCAATCTTGTTGAAAATCTAATTTTCTACAAATGTTCATTTTTATACACTCTTTCTCTATCTTGAAAAACTAAGATTTTTGCATCTTTTAATTTTTAGTCTGCAGATACATATAAATACGTTGCGATGAGATCAATTAATATTTTATTTCTTTGCTCCATACTCGATATTTAACACTTTCAGTCTGAAATCTCACAGAGAATTAGATAGTGAAGAATATTCGAAAATTCACATTATCTCCATTATTATGAGTCGGATCGAAAAATGTTATAGAACCAATCTTGTTAAGCTATTGATGCTTTACAATTGTTTTCTCTCACACTTTTACGTAGTTCAAATATTAAGCAAGTTATTCGCATTTTTTTCCATTCTTCAGTAAAACCCCATTTCTACTCATCGAATTTTTACTTAGAAATAGAGAATATATGGTGAAATGAGGACACCAGTGTGTCATCTGCCATTGTGGGAAATTTGCTCAGTTTACGTGCTTAGGTGACAGATTTCTTTATTTTTTTCATTTAGTAAGCATAGTATGTAGAAAAAACCTAAAGCATCAAATGTAACAGCAGTTACAAAAAACATGCATAGAACAGCAATTGTAGAGCATCAACAATTTAACAAAATTGGTTCTGTAACATTATCCTATCCGACTCAAACTGACAGAGATATTTTGGTGATAAGATTTGTAATGTTAAAACAAAAATTGCGACCTTTCCGATTTCCCTTGAGGAAAATGAGCTATTGAGGTCGTACTCATGACGCGATTTTCGAGATTTTTCTTCAAATGTCCATCGATCCGAGGAGATGACGAAAATGAGGTCTGTTCAAAACTGTATATATATATATATATATATAGATATATATATATATATATATATATATATATATATATATATACAGTTTTGAACAGACCTCATTTTCGTCATCTCCTCGGATCGATGGACATTTGAAGAAAAATCTCGAAAATCGCGTCATGAGTACGACCTCAATAGCTCATTTTCCTCAAGGGAAATCTGCTGAAAGTGGATATTGGTGTATGACGGAAAAACGCGTCTCAATTAAAAAAGTCCGTCACGCAGGGGCTGCGTAAACTTAGCAGATTTCCCACGTGAAGTTTTACAATAGAGAAATCTGCCTAATAACAACTGTAGTAGTAAGAAAACTCTAAACCTAAAACATTATTTAGGGCGTAATAACCCAGTAGTTTCTAGTCCCAAAAAACAGTTGACCTAACCTCTAAACCTATTCACGAGGGACGAATAGTTTTGGAAACGGCCACCAGAGCTCTCGGCGGAAAGTCCGAACATAGCCTGCTGGCGACCACACGCAGAATACAAATGCAAATATCTCGGTTAATATTCAAGATACAGAATAAATGTATAGAACAATATTTATAGTAAATTAAATTTGCAATAAGATTGATTCTGTACACTTTTTCGGTCCGACGTATAGTAACGGAGATATTTCGAATTTTCGAAAATCCTCCCCTCTAAACCCCCCCTCCCACTGGTCCGATTTCAGCCGTTAACGAACTTGATCTTTCTTTTTACATAAAACGACTAAATATCGAGTTTGGTAACGATCAAACAAAAATTGCGACCGCTAGAACGGTAACAGACAAATATATATATATATATATATATATATATATATATATATATATATATATATATATATATATAGATAGATAGATAGATAGATAGATATATACAGTTTTGAACGGACATCATTTTCGTCATCTCCTGGGTAGGATCGATGGACATTTGAAGAAAAATTTCGAAAATTCCGTCATGAGTACAACCTCAATAGCTAATACACATTTACTGCGGTTTGTTGGTGTTTTCCATCTTGCTGTCCATAGAAAGAAAAAAATAAAACTGCAGCCCATTAAAAGAAGCTACTTTTTGTCATGCAATGCTTTTTTTCAAAACTGGATTTTATGACGACCATTCTCTCCCCTTCCCCCTCACTCTCTCTCTCTCTCTCTCTCTCTCTCTCTCTCTCTCTCTCTCTCTCGATATTTTTCTCCTAAAACCCCTGTGCACCGACTGGACGTCCTTGGAGCTCCCCCTGTTTCACTTTTTCTCTATTTTACTCTCTTGAATAATTTATCGGCGTAGGAGATAATTTATATTGTATCTTTGGGCGTTGGTAGGTATTACCGTTGCTACGGACGGAGGCCTTCACCTTTAGCAGCGAATCAGCGGTGTCATTTCTCCCACAGGCCGTTCTCATTGGCCGGCACCGCTGTGCGCCACATTTAGAACGCGCAGCGTAGGCAGTTCGCTAGACGTTTTGTAACAGCATTCATTATTAGCAGGGCGCCTTCTCTCTTGGCTTATTCCTATATTATAATCCTTCAAAATTTCTGCAAATTTCACCCCTGCAGAGGAGATGGCAGAAAGACCTCCACTCAAGTGCTGCGGAAAGTAGGCAGATTTTCCATCTCCATAAATATCCCTTCAAATACTAAACGCCAAAAATATTAAACATGAGCTTATCAGTCTAAATAAACACACTACATTTTACTGGCTGCCAGGACATGAAAACTTAGGACTGAAAGAGACGGGCAAAAAAAGCAGCTGAAAAACTTGAATATGAACAAATAACTGTATTACATGAAGACATTTCAAGACAAACAAAACACCTCATCTTAGATGCATGGCAAATCGACAGGACTAACACTAGTACTGACAACGAACTACGAACTATTAAGAACACTATTTGCTTGTGACCATCAAGTTTTAGAAACACTAGGAGAGAAGAAGTAGTTCTCTCGAGACTCAGAATCGACCACACCAAATTAACACACTCATATTTAATGAAAAAGAGTGTCAGACCAGCTTACTCAACTTGTAACATTCCCTTGACGATAAGACATATACTGACAGAATGCCGAAAACGACAACACCAGGACTTCCCCCACGACTTACAAGAACTATTGACGGAAGGCAGCCCATACTTTAACAACATAATCACATACGTACACAAAATTAAAATATACGACACAATTTAACAAACAAAACAATTCTGTTGTGTGTAACAGGATCTCAAATTATATGCGTTAATTGTTTAGATATGTTTTAGATGCGTTTGTACACGTGTATATGTTTACCCTGAAGGAAGAGATTACAACAATATTTAGCAAAAAGTACCATTTTCAGCCATTCATATCCAATTGATCATCCACTACTTATCACCATTTTTTTTTTATTATGTTTACTTATAATATGTTTATCTATTTCACTTTTGTTATTTATCGTTGTTTTTTGTGGTATTTGTTATTGTTACTTGTTGTTATCTATTTTACTTGTGTTATTTAACTTTGTGCAATTGTTGAAAGGGCAAATTACCTTTGATGTGATGTCCATAAATAAATAAATCACTCAATCAAATCATCTCCATAAATCGTACGCTGATACTGTTAGCTATTCCTCAACTAATACAACGTTCGTCAAGCAGTTCTCCATGAAGTAAGAATATTTCTCACTTCCTGACAAGACACTCTACTGATCTCTATTCTCTATTTTCCAAACAAAAAACAAAAAAAAAAATGCACTCCAATGAGTAGATGTGAGCGACGTCGTTACTCTAGATATTTTCATTTACCCCACATAATAGTGCTCCATTGAAAACAATATTCAGTACGAATGCTTGGAATAGTATGTTGCATGATATATTCGCTAATTTTAAAAGTACGATGACTAAAAATGGGGGCTTCCTGAAGGCTGAAAACTAAAAATTGTCAAAACCCCGGTTATTATTGAAAACTGAGAAACCATGTATATAAAAACATTTATAGAAAAGTCCGTCACGCTGAGGCTGCGTTAACTAAGCAGACTTCCCACGTACGTCACGTATTTGCATTTATCTCAAAACATAAAGGTTCAATGAGAACAATATTTCGTATTTGTTTGTTTGATCGTTACCTTTTCACGCCTAAACCATTATCGAATTTTGTGAAACTTGGTATGTACTTTAAAACTAAACCCACTTAGGCTATACTAATATTCTCTGAGACGAACAGGAGTGGGGGTTATAAGGGAGGCCTGAAATGAAAAATCGCAATATTTCATATCCTATTGGTTTTTCGACATAGATGCACATAACAAAAGTCGTTTACTTTGTTATTTAAAATAAATTGTGTTTATGTTACGTTTGTCGTATACCGAATTAAAAATGAGATATACTCTAAAAACTATAACGGGAGTCAAATATTTTATTGGGCACAGAACACTGAACCGAACTTAACAAAATTCGGTATGTGAATTAGAAATAACTCCCCCGTGATTATAAGCTTGGCCATTGTTAGGAACCATCATCATTCAACCTCAAATGATTTCGGGCGAAGACGGGTACCTTAGCTAATATATATATATATATATATATATATATATATATATATATATATATATATATATATATATATAAAATTGTAACCTCTGTCTGTACATTGATTTTTTTCTCGAAATTTCACGATAACTTTTCGTTTCACATGTCATAGACACCATAACTGCATTTTGTTTCTTTGGTGTCTGTTTGTTTGTTTGTTTGTTTATTTGTTTGTTTGTTTATTTGTTTGTTTGTTTGTTTGTTACCTTTTCACGCATAAACGGCTGAACCGAATTTTATGAAATTTAGTATGTATATTACTACTAACCCAACTTAGACTTTAGGCTATATTAATATCCTCTGAGACGAACAGGAGTGGGGGTTATAAGGGAAGCCTGAAATTAAAAATAGCGATATTTCGTTTCCTATTGCTTTTTCGGCAATTATGCACATAACAAAAGTTGTTTATTTTGTAATTTAGAGTAACTTTTGTTATATACTTTTTTTTTGTATACCGAATTATAAACGAGATATACGCTAAAACCTATAGCGGAAGTGAACAATTTTATTTGGGACAAACGACCCAACCGAATTAAATAAAACTCGGTATGTGCATTAGCACTAACGCTTTCATTAAAATAAGCCATACCAACATTTCTAAGGACGGGCAGGAGTGGGGGTTGTAGGGGAGGCCTGAATTTAAAATAGCGGTATTTCGTTTTCTATTCGTTTTTGCGCAAATATGAACCTAACAAAAGTTGTTTATTTTGTTATTTAGAGTAAGTTTTGTTATATTCATTTTTGTCTTTTAACAATCTATAAACGAGATATACACTATAAACTAAAGCGGGAGTCAACTATTTTATTGGGCGCTAACGATTGAACCGAACTTAACAAAACTCGGTATGTCAATTAGCATTAATTCTTCCATGATTATAAGCTATATTAAAATGTTTAGGTTAGAACGGGAGTGGGGGTTATAAGGGAGGCCTGAAATAAAAATTCGCGATATTTCATTGTCTATTTGTTTTTCGACAAACATGCACATAATAAAAGTTGTTTACTTTGTTAATTAGATTAACTTTTTTTTTTATACATTTCTCCAGGAACAATGTGTGGAGCAAATAATTTGCGAAGAAATATTGATATGCTCAACAATTCATTCCTATTTGAACTATCAGGTACCTCAGCTGGAAAAATTAATTCAAATCAATGTTAATATTTTGTCCTTAATAGCTGAAATCTATGCATAATGCACAGGAGACGGGAAATGTGACAATTTGGAGGACCGTGAAGACTTACATAAAAAATTAATTTTATTATTAACAAATGCCAACAACGGGTATTAACCCTAAACACTGGGACAGGTAAATGTCCAAATATTGTGCAAATTAAAGCCTTGCCAAAAAAATCAATTCCCGGGCGAAGCCGGGTATTTGAGCTAGTATATATATATATTTGACAGAACTTAATTTTCCTAGGTAGGATCGGTGGATATTTAAGGGTATTTTTCGAAAAATCTCGTCGTGTGTACAGGTCAATAGCTGATTTCTCGTATCGGAAAGCTACTAAAAATCACGACTCACCTCACGTGGGCGGCTGATGGACAACATTGACTGTGTTGCCAACCAAAAAATAAAAGTATAAAAAAGAACATAGTAATATGTTTGAAGGTGTACATAACCTGGGAATGGAACCACTCCCACCGCTTGGCTATTATACTCCATTCAGTGCCCTTACATCTAAAAGCATTCTAAAACGTTTCTCTACACATAGATCGATGGACATTTCGTAGTTATGGCTCGGCTAACTCACCGCCCTTACCGCTTTTAATGGAGGTCAAGTGTAGGCGTTCTTTCTTTATACTCTTGATATTATACTCGGTTACCTTATTGTGCTGGCGAAAAACATTTCTTCATCTAGAGTTTCGGTATGTTTAGCACATTTCCTTCCAGGGAAATCAGCTATTGAGGTTGTACTCGTGACGAGGTTTTAAAAAAATTTCTTCAAATGCCTTCAAAGATAAATAAATAATTTAATTAGCTGTATTTGAGATTTAAATAATACAGGCAGTAATACATTTCTTCAGCATATTTTTTTAATTGTTTATTGTGTTTATAAAATAAAAGTTTTTCCTCAACAGGCCAATTTATACACACACACACACACACACACACACACACACACACACACATACAAACATACATGTTAATATGGCATGAGTATGAACGGTGGTTTACTGAATTACTGAAAGCATTCGACTTTAAATCCAAATATCTCGGTTAATATCCATGAATCAGAAACAGATGTATAGAATAACATTTATTTGTTTATTTTATTTATATGATTGGTTTTATGGGATTTTTCGATCCAACGTGTTATAGCAGAGATATTTAGAATTTTCGAAATCTGTGGAAAGTTCCCCTTAAGGGAATTCTGCTGAAATGTATTCAGCTTTAAATTCAAATGTGCAATGGAAATTGGAGTTCTTTAGTTACTCAATGTTAACTTTTTAGACGGACTGGTCTTATAGAAGTATTTTTATTATCAATATGTGCATCATAAGATGACTCCTAAGTTAATATTTCAGGCGATGATAACCTAGTAGTTTTTTGCTCTAAAACCTTATGAAACATACAAACAAGTCAATATAGTATTCAGTATATTCTCTTATTTATTATACAGTACACTGTACTAAGCACGTCAACTTGATTTTTAGCAGATTTCCCCTTGAGGGAAATCAAATCTCCATCGATCCTACCCAGGAGATAACGAAAATGAGGTCTGCACATAACTGTACATATATATATATACATATATATATATATATATATATATATATATATATATATATATATATTTGTCTGTTACCGCTCTAGCGGTCGCAATTTTTGTTTTATCGTTACCAAACTTGATGTATAATCGTTATATACAAAAAGACAGATCGAGTTCATTAACGGCTGAAATCGGACCAGGGGGAGGGGGGGGGGTTAGAGGGGGAGAATTTCAAAAACTCTTAATATATCCGTTATTATGCGTCGGATCGAAAAATTGTATTAAACCGTTCTTTTTGCAAATTTAATGTTCTATAAATGTTGTTATGTACATTTTTTCACAATCTTGGTTATTAACTGAAATATTTGCATTTTTTAGTTTTCGGTCCTCAGTAAACCCCCACTCCTACTTATCTCATATTAACAATATTCTATTATGTTATGAAACACTTTATTTGAAGCCTAAATACCAAATATTGTTTTCATTGAACTTTTAATTTTTGAGATAAATGTAAAAACGTGACACCACGTGGGAAATCTGCTTAATTAACGCAGCCCCTGCGTGACGGACTTTTCAGTATTGTACTAAGCATATACTATTGGCTTTAAAACGTTTTGCTGACTACATTCTCTTAGTGATTGTACTATATTCTATTCAGTACATGCTCTTATTCAAAGTACAATACTTTAGTTAAAGCTTTCCTTCAACTTTCCATATTAGTATTTGAGCCACACAATTCAAATTCAACGTGTCTTAAATATTCCATAAAAAAAACGTCTTTTTTCGCAAATGATATACTGTTAGGCGTTTTTTTCTGCATCTCGATCCACGATTATCAGACTTAAATCCTTTGAAAAATCGGTGATAGCAGAAGACAGTTAAGTAACCCCTGCTTAAATAAGTCCTCAAATAGGCAATGATGTTCCTATATTTTGGTAGAAACTCTCAATTGAATGAATGACAACAACAAAAAAAAGAGCTTTCTTGGAATATTCCAGTCCAATAAGTCCTTCACGTTCAGCAGCATTCCCGTATGAATTAAATTTATCCTTACTTATTAATATAAATTATACATAAGGAAAATGTGAATGGACCTTTCTGAATCAAGGCCAAGAATATATAACTGTAATCTTCATTGAAAAATAAAAAGAACATTTTAATATCTTACTAATATTAGCGATATTAGATAGCGATTAGAGATTGGATTATTTTAAGTGACCTCAGTCAGAGAGCTACCATTCACCCACGTAGCCATTCAGATCCTGATGCGGAAATTCCTTTTCCCAACGAAACCTTGCTCTTTAAACTTCAATATTTCGTTAATTGCTTATATAATCAAACGGAACTAAATAAATAAATAAATAAATTAAAAAAATATGACCTCTAAAGTGGTATATATATATATATATATATATATATATATATAAGTATATAATTTTGAACGGATCTCATTTTTGGTCATCTCCAAGGTAGGAACAAAGGGCATTTGAGAAATGTTTTTGAACCTGTAGGTTCCATGTCTCTAAGATACCTGTACGTTCGGTGTCTCAAATTCACCTGAAAAAAGGTACATCGTATACAAGTAACCTGTAGGTTCCATTAATTTCAGATAACCGAATGCCCTGAGTCTCAATGATACTAGTAGGTCCGGTGTACCCTTGCGACCTATAGAAAAGGTACAGCTCACACGAGTAACCTGTAGGTTCTAAGACTCCGATACATGTACATCCAAAGATCCAATACAATTGTACGTCCGGTGCCTCCCAGTGACGTGACAAAAGGTACAGCACTCAAAAGTAACCTTTAGGTTCCCTATCCCTAAGACACCTGTATGTTCGGTGTCTCAAAGGAACATTCCGGGGTCTCTTAGTCACCTTACAGGAGTGACCTGTAGGTTTTATGACTCTGGGATACCTGAAGGTTCCTTGTCTCAAATATACCAGTCTCCATATAACCTGTAGATTAGGTGTCCCTGAGGTATCTGAAATTAGTTCTCGTAAGGAGGACCAAAGAAGGAATGAAATATATTTAAAAAAAGTGAGATGGTTTGTTCAGAACTTCTATTTCAGAGTTGTTTCGCTATTAGGATGATCTAAGAGCTTTGAAGATTGCTTGTTTCTCTTAAAGCTCCCAAACAAATAATTAATTTGTACAAAATAATTGTGAAGAAATACGATTAATATATTGACTATTTAAGAATTGTGATATCTTTTTTTTTCCGTGCACCTAATATATTAATATTTAAGAGCTGAAAGTTACGTAGATAATTAAGCAGAAACTTAGACAATTTTCCATTCGGAGAACTCATTTAAAACAATATTAAATTGTAAAAACAACTACTGTGATATTATAGCAAGGTATATTTGCAGAGATATTATGGTTGAATATAAAAAAGAATAAAAGAGAATTCCTGCTAGAAACAGGGGACATTGTCCTTTGCCTCAATAGATTTACGACCAAGATACGCTGTCCGACTTGCTCGGGCAATGTTTTTTTCTGCTACACAACTTTAGTGGGCGTTTAGCAGAGATAAATCTAGTATTAATGCATTATTTCCTTTTATTTCCCCCCATGTTTATTATATTCACTTTATCATTTTATTATTTAAAAAGAGCAAACGACACCCTCAACAAATTAACCTTCAATGTCACTCCCACTTTTCCAAAAGGTTAATTTTATTTTAAAGCCTTTTTATTCGTCAACTTAATTTTTTACCTTTTCTCTGGAGAAATCACAATGGCAGATAGTTGTCATTAAACTTAATGGAAAAGAATTATGCTTGCTTGAATAATGAAAAATTTAATGTGGACATCACACGACTTCTTTGTGCTCCTATTTAATTAAATAAACAAAATATCTTGCTACACTTCATATAACAGTTATATGCGATACCTTCGTTCTAATACATCTGATCAAATAATGCCAATAAAATAATTTATAGTTTTTCATGATAAACAAAAAATGCCGCACACAAATCTTTTTAATCTGTAATAAGTACGGAGGGATTAGCATATTTTGTATTTTCCTCTAAGGTCCTTGCCATCTCCCTTAGTTCAAAAGAGAGGTCCAGAAAGTGATGTTAAAACAGTCCTAAATATCATATTTCATATTTAGCTAGTCATTTTTGAGTATAACTCAATAGTGAATATTCAATATTCAGTCAATGTTTAAAACCTAGATTTCACACATAAAGAATTAGTACTGTTATTATTTATTAAATGTCACCTTTGTGCTACTGTGGCTAATCAGAACTATCTGTTATCTATGGGTTACCACCCTTTTCTATCTAGGGTGGGGCTCAGGATTTTATTTAGTGAGTTCGTCACTGAATAAATTCCTTACTTTTTCGGTTGTAGCAGTTTACATTAATGACATTTTTCTTGGATCGTTACCGAAGTCAATAGCTAACAGTTTCACATAAAATCAAAGATCAAGTTCGTTAACAACTGAAATAAGAGCACTTGGAAAATACGCATAGAGCATGTGTATGATCACCGTTTTTTGCCCTGAGTTGGACCAATGATTTTGTTTTAGTTTTGTTTTAGTGAGTTCATCACTAAATGAATTCCTATTGACCAAATGGGAATGGACTCTAGGTATACCTACTTTATAAAGGTCACCACCTTACCTCATTCTGTTAACCTGGGCCCCAATAAATAAATAAATCACATTACATTCGACGGAATCTATAAAGTCATCACTGATTTATGATGACGATGATGAAGCAGCAAGAGACTGCCTGCAGTGCTCGCACGAGCAGGCGGTCAAGGTCCTGTAAAAAGTAAAAGTGTTTGGAAGGTGCACGCCACTATTTGCTCCCTTTTAACTCCATAGAGGTTCGAACAGAAGCCTGGGAATCTACCGACATGCAATCTCTTTTCTAAACCTAGGCACTAGCCTATCGATTATTTAATTTAGAATGAGAACACGGTTTTCAAACTAGTTTTTAACCCAATTTAGTTTCCTTGTCGGGCCTAGCGAGAAACACGAAAATTAAGAAGGTCGATAAGTTCACTAACCCTTCCCAACGTTTTTCACAGCCATTTTCGTGATAAATCCCAATTAGTCCTCCCCATTAATTATATTTTCCACATTAAACATCTCTTTCTTTAATTTTTTAGATTCAACCACTTGATTCTCTAATTAAATGACGAGGGAGAAATTAAATAACCGGCTGAGAATTGCGTCACCATTATAATTACATCTTAGAACGCGCCATCATCTATTGTCCACGTAAACGAAGCAGGTTTCCAACGAGCTGGAACACGGCACTCTGGAGATCTCATTATCGTCATCCATTCCCTATTTTTCCCGTAAATAAAAGCGAATGTAAACGAGATTTGGATTTAATGTGGGCCTCAGATGTTTAGAGATCCAGACTAGCTTGTTCGTACTGTTGTATATTTACTAAGTTCATAATGTTTGTTCTGTTAGTAGATGTTTTATTGTTAGTATACAGTGGCAATGAGTACAGATAATATTGTTGTTTTTTTTTTAATCGTTGTGTAAGAATGTGTCAGGAAAGTATGTTCAAAACGTAGTCTTGTGGCGATAACTTGCCCTCTTCTGGAGTCTGCGTATTGCCTCTTCGACCAACCTGTAATAATGCGTTTAATTTCCAATAGTGTTTGGTGAGTCCTTAACCAGTGGTCTTACTTATCTATCGTTGAGTGAGGAAAACTTCGGCGGTGCTGACAACAACAGCATCATCAGCTATTTCTTTTATAAAATGTTGCACAGTAGTTCCAGATCGCTAAGCATTGTAATTTTAAGATAACAGTGCTCTTTGAAAAGGCTTCAACTTGTCCTTTATATATAACTGGCGCCCGAACAGAGACTTAGAAAAAGTTTTCATTTGAAGTGCGATCAACTTCCCACAATTTTGAAAAGTGGAGCCTAGTACTTTAGCTCGTGATTTATTTCCGTATTGAAGCAGACAACTTCTTCACAAGCATTCCCTACCTTCCCACTTACTACGCTCGGGACGGCTTCAGCAAAAGGAGGAAAGAAAAACGTTTCCAGAATATCCACTCTGCTATAACTACATCATCAGCAGTTATTTCCTTCATAATATCTTGTTTTATCATGACGTTCCCCCAGTAGTTCTGGAGTGTTAAACCCTCCCTTTAAGTATGTTAATTTTTAAAAAGTCGGGCCTACGTAAATTGGGCAGACTGCCCACGTGCAGGCATGGTACGCTACTAGTCTCATCTCGCCGTAGGTTTCAATTTCCAAATAAAAACCGATGAGTACAAGTAAAGGGGTCAATCAAATATTTTTTATCATTAAACAACGTTTTTGCATTCACCTCATCTAGTAAAGATCACTTTGAAAACACTTTAGGTATTTAAGCTTGGAATAAGGTATTTCAGTACGTATTCCCTTTTTGTGAAGTGCGACGACTAAAAGTGAGGATTAATTGAAGCCTTAATAACAAAATGTAAAAAAACCTCAGTTAATATTCAAGACAGAGATAAAGCGCATTGAAAAACACTTAAAGAAAATTAAATTTATAACAATATTAGTTATGCATGATTTATCGATATTTTTAATTTTCGGTCTTCTCACTCTTTCTTTCCCCCATTCTTCTGAACAACTAGACTGGACTCACTTTAGCTGTTGACGAGCTTTTGTTTTACATGAAACGCGTATTTGGAAGCGATCAAACAATGATATTCTTACGTTTATTACAAGAATAATAAACGTTGTTTATTTCGTCCGTTACAATTAATAAAAATGCAAATATCTCGGTTAATTTTCAAGATAGAGAATAAATGCATAGAACAATATTTATAGTAAATTTAATTTGCAAGATGATTGGATCTATACAATTGTTTGATCCGACGTATGGTAACGGAGATATTTCGAATTTTCGAATATCCTCTCACTAGACCGATTTCAGCCATTAACGAACTTGATCTGTCTTTGGAAACAAAAAAAACGTTTAAATATCGAGTTTGGTAACGATCAAGCAAAAATTGCAACCGCTAGAGCGTTAACAGACAAATATATATATATATATATATATATATATATATATATATATATATATAGAGAGAGAGAGAGAGAGAGAGAGAGAGAGAATTTTGAACGGACCTCATTTTCGTCATCTCCTGGGTAGGATTCTCCTGGGGAGGAAGAAATTTTTAGAAAATTGCGTCATGAGTACGCCCTCAATAGCTAATTACGACTGCTAGTACGGTAACACACACACACACACACACACACATATATATATATATATATATATATATATATATATTATACACGTATATACAGTTTTCAACGGACCTCATTTTCGTCATCTCCTAATATGTAACTTCAGACCTTTATGACAATAACTTAGATGATAGGTCCTTGTCACCTATGATGGCCTCCTAGGCAACAGGTGCCTCTGGGAAGATTAGCAGCTGGGGAGAGCATTGGGAAAACAGCAGTGGCAAGTGGCCGAGCAGCCGCGTTGTGAAAGGAGCAGAGGGTGAGAGCGAGAAGTCTCGCTACAGCAGGTTAAAGCTTGCCTACTCTCTGTCGCAAGAACAAGCCGACCGGAGAACCCAAGGTCCTCACACGCCTCTCCCCTACAGGCAGCAGGTACAACAGTTCTACCCCGAGATCTGTATTTACTTTATATTTATTTACGAATGTCAAACACATTTGATCCAATGAAATAGAAGATGATGAGCCTCTTAATTCAGACCATCAATATTCTCCACGGAGAGGACGCTGTATTCAGAAAAAGTCCGTCACGCATGAGCTGCGTAAACGTAAGCAGATTTCCCACCTGAAGTTTTGGGATAGATGAATAAAGATACTAGTAACACCACTGTGAATATTAAGTGAATAAATACAAACGATAGTGAGAAATCATTCAGTCAATTTTAATAACCTTCCAACGGAAATTCAAATATCTTGTTTAATTTTCACGACAGAGAATAAATGTATATAACAATATTTATAGTACATTTACTTTTCAATAAGATTGATTCTAAACAATTTTTCAATACGATTTATAGTAAGGGAGATATTTCGAATTTTCGAAAATCCTCCTCTAAACATCCTTCTCCCACTGGTCCGATTTCAACCATTAACGAACTTGATCTTTCTTTTTTACATAAAACGATTACATATCGAGTTTGGTAACGATCAAACAAAAATTCCGACCACTAGAGAGTTAAAAGACATATATATATATATATATATATATATATATATATATATATGTGTGTGTGTGTGTGTGTGTGTAAGTTGATCCCACACTTCTTAAATGATAATAGTTCTCTTTGGGTTTATTCTAACTAATTTCATTGTTCCAACGTTAATTATTATTGAAATATTTCTGATTTTGTTGCAGGTATTAACAAGTTTACTGGAGCACAATTTAATATGGATTACGTGAGTAATATATTCAGTATTGTGCATTCTTAATGTTATCAAAAGAGCCTTTTGTGTCTGTTATAACTTTTTTTTGGAAATAATTAGTTATTCTCAGTAATTTTGTTTTGAAAGACTCACGGTAATTTTTCCTTTCATGGTGGTACTTGGCATTTATTCAATGTATTTGTATCGTCCTGAGCTGCGAAGATGAAGTGGTTAACGTTCTGGAGTGCTGTCAGGGATCAAAAACCAAATTTTTCACAAAAGTCCGAAGAATAGAAGTCTTATATCATCTGTAGGCAAAGAGTCAGGATTTTTAGAAACACTATTTACCTTTCATTGACTTTATTTTAAGTCTACATGTTTCGCGTTCATTACTTCAACTCATCAGGAGAACAATCCTAACTACTAAAACCGGAGTCAGCTCATGGCCTAGAGAAACATCCTTTCTCTAGACCGGCTACGTCTATACTGACAAGAAGACACTACCTGGTACCAAATGCTACCATAAATCCATATAGGGTTACAATTATATGGCTAAAGTATATTTTTACAGTCGATGTTAGTATTATAAGAAATTCGCTGATAAGGAATTGTTAATTATTCAGTCTAATAAGTTAATTTAGACGGAGTTTGAAAAAACTAAGTTTCTAGTCTGTTTTTTTTTTTGGTTTAATGTATTTTTCGTGTTTTCATATATAAGTACCATCTCTTATATTTTTATTTTAGCTGTACTCCTTTATTTGAAAAAATCAAAAGAAAATTCCAAATTTACAGATCATGATATATTGACGCGGTTAACGGGACATTTTTTCATAATACTAAATTCGATTGTAAAAATCGATTGCAACCATGTGTCGATTTATTTGCATTAGGTAGCAGGTTGTGTTTTCTCATCAGTACAAAGGTAGCCCAGTCTGGAGCAGGACGTCTCTCTAGGCCATGAGATGGCTCCGGTTTTAATAGTAATGGTGTAATCCGAAAGAAGCTTTGAAATAAAGAACGTGAAACACGAGGAGAATTAACAAAGGGAATGAAGCAGAAATATTGTGTTTCTACAAATTCTGACCCTTTGCTTACAAGTGGTATCATTATATTCTAACATGTTAAAAGGTGGATCGTCATTGTAGGGGCATCTCAAATAAATAAATAAGTAGAAAAATAAATAAATACAAGTGATATCAGAGTACTAAATTTTATTTAATGTAGGTAGATGAGAGAATTGGCTACGCTTCCACTGTAACGATTTATTAAAACGACGGAGCGCTTTCGATGCAGTGCATCATCGTCGGTGCCCTGTTGACACACCAAAACAATAATTACTTATCTCTATTAAAATATTTTAGATTAAGGGTAAAATCAATAACGTATAACAATAAAAACTATCTTTCTTGGAACTAAATAACACATAAAACTTTTCATACATCATCAGGCAATTCTTTTATTAAATTAACTAAGTACAAGTTAGAAATTAAAACTATCTGAAAGACTTAAACTAGACTATTTAGACAAAGAAAGACATTCTTTGTTGAACAAATGAGAATTTTACCCTTTATCTAAAATATTTTAATAGAGATAAATAATTATTGTTTGGGTGTGTCAACAGGGCACTGATGATGATGCATTGCATCGAAAGCGCGGCCAAAAGTGGAAGCGTAGCCAATTCTTTCATCTACCTACATTAGAGGTCACTTCCACTTGGCAGAAAAACAACTCAGATATTTTATGTAGCTAAGCGAAAAAGTGAGGAGTAGATAGTGTTAGATCTGCAGCGTGTCCCAGCAGTCTGCTAAGTTTGCTGGACAGATTTTTTAGAAAATATATTATGACAACAGAACCTTTGTGAACCAGATTTCCTCCCTGACTTCAAGTAACTAGACTTTCTTTGAGAGACTACGAAACGCGGGAGCAACACACATATAGTGGCAGCACTTAAGTCTTCGGTCATAAATTCTTTCTCAGAGTCATAATTTCCATTTATACCCCAGCGCAAGGATAGCTTCCTTTCCTGGGCCGCGCGCGACCAACACAGCATCCTCATAATTTATCGCGGCAAAAGAAAACCCACCATGCAACAAACATTATGGCGAAACGACTACTCAGAGTCCCTCCCTAAAAAAGATCCTTGGCACTCATTACAAATTTAAATTGCCCCCCAAGAGAAAGGGACTTGTTGAAGCCTAGCTTTCAGCTGAAACAATCAATTACTCTTTTCATCGCTCCCGCTCCAAGCCTGTTATTTCTCTAATTCAAGCTACAACTGACGAAGGCTCTCTACTTATGTACTCACTCAGACCTCCAACAGCTGACTGATTCCTTATCACCTTATCATCTCTTAAATGATCTATGAATAAATTTCAATGCATATATAGACATGGTCCTTATCAATTTGGTAATGTAATTAAATTATAATTTACTAGGGTGTGTTCAACACTAATTCCATTGGCGGAGTGACAAGGTAAATGTCAAAGGCCAGTTGTTATCACAATGTTAAACACGCCTTTATCACCTTTACCAGTAAGTTGTAATATTGCGAATTTCCCTCAAGAGAAATTAGCTTATCTGGTTTTACTCTTGACGGTATTTTCGAAGAACTTCCTCAAATATCCATCGAACCTACCAAACGAAATGACGAAAATGAGATTCTTTCAAAAATATATATTCTTGTCAGTTGCTGCTCCAGCGGTTGCAATATTATTTTGATCGTTACCAAATGTGATATGTATGCGTTTCATGTTAAACTAAAAATCAATAAAGTTATCAGCTGAAATCGAGCGGGAAGGAGGAGGATTGAGTATGGGGAAATCGAAAATTTAAAATATCTCTGTTATTATGCGTCGGATCGAAAAAATGAGAAATTCAACTTTTAATGGCAAATTTAATTTGATGACTTAGACATTGGCATTTTTTGTTTTTAAGCCTTCATTAAATTCACATTTTGTGTGATTGCACGTTAACAATAACAAAAAATGATTTAACTTTTACTATGACAGATACATTCAAATACATTTTGTGATGACGCCGCCAAGTCGTTTATTTGATCTATACTACACTGGATATTTAATACATAATCATTCAACACAAGTAAACACCGTCTTCTACTCATCGGATTTTTACATAGAAATATAATATATGTTGAGATGAGATGATAAGTGTCTCAATCGTGGGAATTCTGCTTTGTTTACCCAGCCACAGAGTGGCGGACTTTTATACAAGTATCTCCTCCAATAAGTGACAAACTAACGATTCAAACATACGGACAACTCCTTCAAGACGGCGATATACTAACGTTAGACGTGTTCTTAAGATGAATTTACAAAATTTTCTTTCAGACGAATGAACTTTGTTCTCTTAATTTTTAAAATAATTTGACCAATTTGGTATGAAAATTAACTTCTTAGGGTTTATCTGATCTTCACTTGCTATGTTGTTGGTATTCATTTCACAGTAATTACTATTCTAGAGTTTTTTTTCCAGAGCCCTTTCTTTTAACCATATTTTAAACAAGTATATAGATATACAAGGATTGCAATGGAATCATTATGAGAATATGTAGGTTATGCCACTTTGTGGTATCTAGAGGAAATAACTAACCTTTTTAGCAGATTTCCCTTAAGGGAAATCAGCTATTGAGGTCGTACTCATGACGCGATTTTCGAAATATTTCTTCAAATGTCCATCGATCCTACCCAGGAGATGACGAAAATGAGGTCCGTTCAAAATTATATATATATATATATATATATATATATATATATATATATATATATTTGTCTGTTAACGCTCTAGCGGTCGCAATTTTTGTTTGATCGTTACCAAACCCTATATTTAAACGTTTTATGCAAAAAGACAGATCAAGTTCGTTAATGGCTGAAATCGGACCAGTGGGAGGGGGGCATTTTCGAAAATTTGAAATATCTCCGTTACCATACGTCGGATCAAACAATTGTATAGAACCAATCTTATTGTAAATTAAATTTACTATAAATATTGTTCTATACTTTATTTATTCTCTATCTTGAATACTAACCGAGGTATTTGCATTTATGTTAATTGTGGGCCGATAACGAACTGAATTTCTCGCCAAAAACTAGTTCGGCCATTTCCCGTAACTGTTCGGCTCTCGTTTGGAGATTTCTCTATTGTATAACTTCACGTGGGAAATCTGCTTAGTTTGCGCAGCCCCTGCGTGACGGACTTTTTTGGGTTACTGGAGAAGGGAAACAAACAAAATTAGCTGCTCGCTTGCTTCAATATGACGAGTTGACACTGAAACTAACCACTGAAAATCGTGCAAGTAATGAAATGGAGACCTTGAGTCAGTAGTTGCACTACGCTGAGCTACACCTTTTGCAGTATTTTGAATGGTTTTATTGCACTTCATTGGATGTGATGCGATGACACAACGAAACATTTGCATGACATGCTTCATTGGTTTCAGCCATCTTCCTGCATCATATTTATGCTACAGAAGCGCTGTATCAAGGAAGCAAACGAACTTCTCGAGTCACCCGAGACGAACTTCGTGAAGAAGGCATTCTTTAGTGTTTGCGGCTGAAGATAAGTTGGCTGGCGTGCGAATAATTGCTCCATATATCTCTGTGGGATCCTTCACCCTTCAACGAGCCTTCTTCGCTTACTCTCATTGTTGCTTGGAGCGCTGGATCGCCTTGAGGTTCGCTTCGAGCCGGGGGATGACGCCACCGCGTGAAAGGCGGACTTGCATTACATTGAAGCCGTCTAGGAATGTCTTCCGTCTGGGGTTTCGAGTTGAGGTCGGCGCTTGGTGAGAGGTGTACCTAGAACCCGGCTAACATACCATTTTCGGATGATTCGCTTTGTACAACTAGATCCGAATGGCCTTCGCTCAATCATAGAAATCCATTTGAGAAGTGATTTTTTTTTTTTTTTTAACTTTTTATGCAATTGGTGCAATTAATCTGTTTTACCCAAAGAAGTAAATGCGTCCATTCGTATGCTTTCATGGCATATCGTCCTTCGAAGTATGTTCGAAACGCTATTAATTGGAAACATGGTTATAAACTCAAGTCGTGGACATGTCATGCCCAAACAAGGTTTGGCTTTATTGTACCATTCTTCCGGAGTCCCCCCTATCAGACGGTGTAATTATTTTCCAAAAGCGGTCAAGTGGTTCGTACCCGCCTTCAGCTCCCATTCCCTAAATCATAAGTTAGCGTTGTTGACTGAAGAGGACATGCATGGTGAGAGCGGACACGCATGGTGGATATTATCCAAGGA